>OX359249.1:17619683-18219683 GCA_947179485.1 Allacma fusca | reverse complement strand
ATTTCCACCTTTAAGGAGGGAAAAAATTATGTGTGATGTATGAGGCTGCACAATTACCTTACATCCTTAGAAGCTCGGGAAATGTTTCCAATTGCGTTCTGCCATATTTTACAGAGACTTTGAGCAAGTCTCACGTGATGCGAGTGTGAGGTTACGATATCAATGTGATTTAAGGAGTAGCTCAACAACCACTAACCTCCGACGAAACTCTGTCTGGCCCAAGTGCTCCGAGGTCAAATGAATGCATTTACAGGAGGGACTCTACCTTGCGGTTCCTCTTCAAGGAAGCCATTAACTTTAAGGTAGTTTCCTCTAGTGAGCATTGAAAAGGTTTTTTTCCTGGACGTACTGAGAGAGCTAGAGCTCTAAGCTATACTTACATTACAGGACTTGGCATGTCAGGGATAGGGAGAAAGAGTGCTGTAGTTCCCGTTTCCACCTTGGAAAGATGTAATTAGGGCCGGACGGGGCAGTCTAGGGAAGATTGAGGAGGAGTGTGTTTCCAGATTATGTTGTTACTTGAAATGGAGACTCGGAGATACTCCGCTCCCCCCGTAATAGGAATTACATTATTATGTATCGGAGACATGCAAAAGTTGTAACAATGGCTGCGGAACAAGCATCCAGTCATCCAGCTCCTCTCAGAGCAGCCCGGAAGAGCCGGAGCAACAACTGTTTTGGGATTCTAGTATCCGCTCTTAACATACAAATAGCCACGTTTTAGCCGTTCTGCCTGGACCTCAATGTGTTATTACGTATACATTGGAGGAGTGGGGTTCGTTCCCAGACAAATTGATAGCTTCATGTGTACGTCAAGTTATAGAGAGAGAGAGCGGAGATAGATCTATGGAAACGTTACACCCTGGGGAATCAAAGGGAAATTATTATTGTTGCGAAGGCCTCCTCTTCCTCTTTTTTCCCTTCATATACTGTAAGCACACTCTCAACCATATTTACGTACTCCGCTCTTAACATCACCCATATAAAAAAAAATTCCTCAGCGCCACTTACTTTCTCTGGACCAACTTCACGCTTGAACACGGCTACAAAAGCCATAGACATTTTTAGACAGGTACATATCCACGAATACACATGTATATCTGTAGGCTGTAGCATCCAACCCATGTATACGGTACCTGTAGCACTGACTTTCACAAACTGTCTCCCTTTTTGGGTACCCGTATCATTTACTAATACTGGCTTGCATTTGTTACCTCTCGCCTTTATGGTACCTGTACCATGATCCGCTAAAAGCATGCACCGCTCCCCTTTATGCTACCTGTATCATTAACGCAGGCGAGCGTGGACCATTCATGTACGAATGAATTTTTCCGTGCCATTTATGTGCGTATAAATGTATCACTCTTTCCAGTAACGTCTACTACTATGTATCTAGTAATTCTCTCTACGTGTACAGTTGTACAGGCCAGGGAAGGTTCCTGGAAATGGTATGTCTGGAAATAGGTTCGTTTATATATGTATACAGTGTTCCAGAATATGGAACACTGGCAAAAGAGAAAGCAGCAGGGAATGCACACGGAGACTGGATCATTACAAGTATTACGACTCTTGCTGGGTTTTTACAAGTAACACTAATAATGTTCAGAGACTGTAGGGAGGAAGGAAACTATAGAAATGGACAGATTGGGAGTACACATAAGAGTGGCTTTATTTTTTTAGCTTTCTCTTCCCTCTGTGTGTGTGTCTCTCTCTCTCTCTCCCGCTTTCTCTCTCCCTGCTTTGCCTTCCTCTATGTGACTGGATGAAACCATGGAGCCCTAAGACCAAAGGGTTGGAGTAATTTTGCTAGTTTGAAAATTGGTAACCCGCAATGCCACAGAGTCATACATGTAGGATGTTATTTGAGGTATCTCAGTGGTCGGCTACTACGTGTGTGTGCCGAAGTGGTTCTTTGAACCTCCAGCTTTCCCAGAAAGGAGAAGAATAACCCGTACTTGCTCATTGGTTTTTGAAACAGTTCAATCAACAAAACAAGCTGAGCAATTGCAAAGCCACATGAGATTTTCTCCTCTCTTGTCGATACTCCTGCTCTTTAACTTCCCCCTCCCTTCCTCTCATTCCAAGCTCCCAGGTCTCATTTTATGCTCATTTACGATCACCGATAGCAGTCACTCGCCGCCGATTGTTCCTGTGTGGAGCCAGACCTCCATTGGACAGCATGCAGCTCGAGAAATAAATGCTCCTTTGCTCTTTCTCCCTTTCAAATATATACAGCATAACAATTTCTTTTCTCCTCTGGAGACCATTCCCTTTCTCCTCCCTCAAACCTGGAACACTAATTCCAGGGACTTTCAATTTGATTCACCTCCAGGAACTTCATCAACTCGCCGGGGCTAGTTTGGAAATGAGACTTTCAGCTTACTTAGTCGGAGACGAACACCGGGTAATCGTCTTGAGGCAGGAGGGAGAGGATCTGTTTTTCCTTTGCAACGAAATAAATCCTCCTTTCTTACTCGAAATTTATATTCACTCCTCACATTTTGATGTATGTGATCTCTCTCTGGTCTTGGGGAGATGGTGGAAATACTACCGTGGAAATCATTCCATCATTAAAAAGATACCGAAGCCATGGAAAAACACAGACGGATGTGTGGGGATGGGATTAAAATTGGGGAAAGGTGAGGATAAGTATTACCACTGCGATGTTCCAGGCATACAAAGGGCGTTTGTCATCAGACATGCCTCCTTCCCTGAAGAAAAGGGCCTTTCAGAGGACAGATGTAATATGGGAAAGCAGTTGGAGCAGGGTGACTCTAAAATGCAAAAATGATTATCGAACGTGATCCTACACGTAGCTCATGTGCTTTCACATATGTGAGTCTGGTGTATGTACTTACAACTCCTATGTGCTCACATATGTATCTACTATGTCCTTACGTAATCCAACGCTGTTGCCTACCTTGCCGTTATAGATAAAGACAAGGCCAGAAATGAACCTTTAAGAGGAGATCCGACGGGGGAGAAAGCACAAAGTTTATTATACAGACAGAGCTACTACTAGTACGTACTATTACTACTGTTGCTACTATTACGACGACCACTACTACAAGACATGAATAATTCACAGGGAATCTTGGGAGAAACTAATTCGGTGACTCGGTAGAAATTCACATACAACATTTATCCACCCAACACCTTGTTTCTCCCACTCCCACCAACCCCTCCGCCCCAGCTGCTGCATCCATCTGCAGCCCGATGAAAATTAGATGGTGATAAAATATAATGTTATTTCCTGCCAGACACATCAACTCACACATGTACATATGTGCTTGGAAGCCTTCAAACCCTGTTTGTCTTTCTACTTTCACTTTGATATAAATAAAAATTTTACAGCTTCACGGTCCGAAGAGCTGGACAGTGTGGGGGAAGTGAGAAAAAGAACGGGAAGAGTAGAAACAATGCCGGGAGTCAACTTGAGGCCAATCTCACTCCCCATTTATAACCTTTTGCATGTATGTACGAGTGAGACTTGGTACATATGCCGCCTGAGCTCCAGCAACAAACAACACGGAGGAACTGGTGAATAATAAAAAGAGTACCAACAAAAATAAATCCCGCTCCGAAACTTTCCCCAAAGTGAAAGTTGATTTCCGAAGGAGTCTTGGGACGGAGCGGGAGGGCATGGTTAAGAAGCCAGAGGGAGTTGTAGAAAGGCTGGATAAGTTTTGTGGATGGAAAAGAGTATCTAGCCAGGGTTCTTTGTATTTACTGGGGCTCCTTAACCGACCATAATTATTGCTCGGAAATTGGTTGGGAGGTGCCAATATGGTACTATATGGGATGCTCAATGAAGGACTTGTGTGTGTGATTGTTAGGGAACCGCAAGGACGTAAAAAGAAGCTAAAGAGAGGGAAAGTCAGGGAGCCAGGTGGGAGATGTAAACCGAGGCTCTATCTTTACTTACAACGGTAATGGTACTGAGTGAGGTGAAAGTTTTTATGTCCGCACAACTTTGTTACACAGACGGAGAGAGCGATGGAGATTTCCCCCCACGGTTTACATCCTCCTATGTTTTTTTTGTGTACACAGACAGTCAGTACACACCCAGCTCTGGGAATAGGAGGCCGAAGTCCAGCCGTTGTTTTCTGTTTACAAGTTACTCCCGTGATTGTTATTGTTATTATCATTTGCCCCGGCTTTCACCCTAGAATTTCACTTCTTCCTGTCTATACTGAAACCAATAGCTTTCTCCAGCCTGACTGTGTCAACTCAGGCCCATCATATACAATGGATCACTCAGATTACATGAGGGCAATGTTTACACTCATATCGTCCCTCAGCAGAGCTCCATCCTTGAGTCAAAGTAATTTCTGACAAGGGTCCAGGGTCGAGTGTCGGGGTCAATCCCTGACTCATTCTTTATTTTCCTATTCCTACCAAGCCATGAGCTGGTTTTTTGTCTAAAATATTCTGGAGAATATCCTTGTCTATAGTAAAATACAGGCTTAGATTTTCTCCTTTGGATTGACCTGCTCATATGGAGCTCTACGAGAATCTACAAATACTAGTGTGGCTGAGGCGAGAGTGGGAAGATTCACTTGAGAAAAATCATTTGGCGTGGAGAGGCCTGGTTTGCATAAATATGCAAAAAAACAATCAAAACCAAAATGTGGGCTTAACCAAGCCCCTAGAGCTGTCCTGGCTTGTATAAATAAATGACATTGATCTGTACAGGAGTGTCGGGCTATGATTTCTGTGGTGGGAGAATCTTTGTATGTGCGGACTACTGGAGCCTAGGAGAAGGAAGAAAGTTTGTGGAGAAAGTAGCGTGGAGGAAAGTTGAAAAGGGGTTCTTACGAAGGAATACAATAGTAATGAGACAGACCAGTAAGAGCCACAGAGGAGTTCACATGCACAGGAACCGGGTTGAGGAGTGAGACTAGGGAGGGCTTATGGTTCATCTCATGAGTGAGAGAAGCGGCAAATCTAGTATTTATTTATTCTACGGAAGCGGCATGGAAGACAGCGCTAGGTCCATGTTCTCTGTCTGGGAAAGTATCCTCGCAGCCGTCTTGGATGCATGTAAACTTCCGTATACATTTTCTCTTCCCTGAATCCCAACCCAGCCGAAAACATACACTTTGAGGCACTGAGAACGTATTGGAATGTCCTGTAAATGTATCACAACCTCTGTGAACATATTAGAGCCTCTGCGACGTATTAGAACCTCTGTGAGCGTATAAGAACCTCGGGAAGCGTATTAGAACCTCTGCGAAGACATTAGAGCACTTTGAACATATGGGAGTGCCCTCGACAGAACTCCGGTTTTTCCTCCAGAGAACGTACAGCAGCCCTCCAATGGGCCAGGTACATACATATGTACATGTACGGAGAGGTACGGAAGCGAGAGAATGTCATGTCAAATGAATAAAACTATCACGATGCAACCATCCCGATTTCATCAATCAAATGGGGTCCACCATTAACTATCCGTCCCTTGACACTCGTTTGCTGGCAACCTTCACTTCCTTTCCCGCCTTCCCATCCCAAGGTTTACTTTGTCACCTCATTCCCACCCTTCCCCAAAGTCCCCTCCTCCGAAATATAGAGGGAACGGGCGAGGGAGAAAGTGAGCAAGAGAAATATCCGGAAAAAATATTGAGAGGATTTTTTTTTCATCCAAAGCATAGTCTTTAGATGAGCTTAGAAGCAATCAAATGGAATAGTTTATCTCAAGTGTCTCCCATTTTGTCGTATGTCATTGGCAGGGGGAAAAATGAGATTGATGCTTCTAGGAGTTCCGAAAACCTTCCTTCATTTGTCTCTGAGCATCTTATTTCCTTCCAGTTAATCACCTCGTTTGGCTTGTAATTCATTAATATGGGGGTAAAACTTGATTGGCCTTCGGGCTATGCTTTTACAGAGGTCTTCATTCTTCCAGGATTTTTTTGCTATTTTGTTTTATCCCTAAATTCCTCGACATTTTGATTATCCTTATTTTACTTAATTCATTCTGGCAAACCGAATTTGTTCGGTACAAACGTTGAAACAACTTCCAGTGAACACAAAAAAACAATTATATGAATTATGAATAAGAATCTTAGACAGTAAGCCCAGTACAGGTGAGAATCTAGAGAAAGTCAAGTGAAAATTCTGCAAAATTATAGGAAAACGTCAGGTGAGAGTATCAGAGAAAGTCAGGTGAAAGTGTCGGAGACAGTCGAGTGAAAGTACCGGAGAAAGTCAAGTGAAAGTATCGGAGACAGTCAGGTGAAAGTATCGGAGACAGTCGAGTGAAAGTACCGGAGAAAGTGGGTGAAAGCATACTACAGCATAATGTCCATAGTATACATCAAGGTGGTAGTAGGGTGAAAGTAGATCACATAGTTAAAGCAATTGGACATCCCCTCATACAAAGAAGCAATGATAGAAATTATACTTGAGCTTGCTGTTCAGGAAGAACGTACGATTGGTACTACGTGCCTGGTGGAGCTGCCGATGGAAGAATGTACCATCAGTTGATGCCATCAAGCTTGAACACTTGTATGCAGCAATAAATAGGATGGTTAATGAAAATCCTACTGGTTGCCGCTTGGAAATCTGATTAGATCCAGGGATGCCTGTAGTAGTCGCGTGGTTCCTCTCTTCTACAGTATTTGCACAAGGAAAAAGGCCAGGACCTTTTTTTTTGTGTTGTTGAAACTATTGCGGCCTTGTAGCCCTATCATTTGTTGTGGTACTGGCACATAGCTCCAATTTCTATACACACCATCCTATTCCCCAGACTTGCCTCCTCAGTGCTGAGCTGGCCATGGACTTATGTACGTCTGTCCATAGAGCAGAGGGTAACAATAACGAAGTAACAACGATGTCGTAATAGTAAATCACTTCTATTGAAAGCAACCATTTCACTAGTCACATGCGTCATTAAAGAGTGTCATTTTACGATTCTGTTGGTGGGTCGGATTATACACTGAGCCTTTCTCTCAACTTCCCCAGCCTACGTTCCATTCCGGGTTTCCTCACCCACTTTCACTCTAATTCCGCAGCCTATTTTCCCCACTGTAGGGACTCAACTACCAATTCCTTCGAGAGGTGATTGCCACTGTGCATGTAAGTACTTGTCTATGTGTCTCTGTACTGTATGCGCATTCCTCAAATCCATATAAACACAAAAACGCATACGTACAATTAACTAAACTTACTCTCCTGCTCTTGTTCTTCCACATGGCCGTTTACATGCAAGCCTGTAGAAATATATATATATATTCTAAATATATACACACTCACTAGAATGATTATTACAGACATCCAGATAATTACATGCAAGCCCCATGCGGAAACACATACCTGCAGTCTCTTAGTAGTACACGGAGGCATACGTCCCTACCTGTGAGTCCCGTGCATATGTATATGTATGTATCTACGTCTGAGCCCAGATTTGTTTACGTACTATGTAAACAGGTATGTATAATTACTCCTGTATAATTAGGTATGCAGACCGTGAGGGAATCTAGAGCTCAAGTATGCATGCTCGTATATATATGTACATGCGTAAGTAAAGTAACACAAGGAAGTGTTCATGAGCCCAAGCCTTCCCTTCCGCTTGGAACACTGCACCCGTCGTCGTCGTGAGGACAGACGGAGCAAATTACACTATCTCTTGTCATGCTTGAGGAGAAAGCCACACCAGTGATTTTGCTAATCAACTTTGTGTACAACCTAGACAGAGTCTAAATCCCCGGTGCTGTTGTAATTGTTTTTCTATGATCATTTCACGCTATCGGTTTCCCCAACAAACCCCACTTCCAAGCAATCGTAAACAAATGGGTGGCTCAAAAATGAAAAATCTCTTGGCTTCATTGAGTCTTGATATAACAATCCTAGGACTCAAAGTCACACTCCGTCTAAGAACATTTGCGGTCTTACTGACATTAAGAAAATATTTATTTATGAACTTTCACCAGCGTAGTAAATTTTCTCCATATATATTTTTTTAACCAATTTTAGAACATATTTTTGTAACCATTAATTTGAATTGTATTCGTTTCCGTTACGTTGTAATTATTAGCGTCAATTTCGACAGTAGTGTAATTTTTTTTAAGGGAGGTTAGAGAAATTTCGGATGACATTTTTAATACCATTTTTTGAAATAGCTTGAGGCTCATTTTTTATAATTAATCCTGGCATGGAGAATAATATAAATTCGGTATTACGATGGGTAGTCCTTTTGAGAATCTTGTCTGGCATAACTTCCCGAATGCTTTTAGGACTCCGAGGCAGTATCACTTTTGGTATTCCTTTTATTATTCTATTTTGGTATCCTCTCCGGAGCTCTAAAGCCCCTCAATTTTTCAAGGTAAATGAAGCCCATCGGAGCCCCATGCTTTGACTATTACTGAAGACTATGCTCCCTGACCTCGATTGTGACAGTTGGCACATCTGAGGGAATCCCAGCGACTTGGTTCCGTCTGACTGAAATTTTGATTAATCGTTTTAGCCCCGAGTAATTTTGAAAAAGGTTCCCTCGCCGTAGTAGTTTTAAGAGTGGGCTATGAGGAGAGACTGTCGTAGTAGTGTGGAAGGAGGGAAGTGGTGACAGAGAATGTCTCCTTTGATTTGTGTGGAATTCCTCTGATGTGATTACCATCAAGAGCTTGTCTATAGAAGGAACCCTCCCAAAAACTTTTCCATATAGTTGAGTTTGAGGCACAACACAAAATTTTGAATGTGCTTTCCTCAAGGAATTTCGTCTAGGGCGAAGGGGGAACTCATCAAAATAATTGAAATAAACGAAGGCAATATAGGATTTTGTGGGTTCATGAGAGAGTCGGTTTGGGGGCACAGTAAGAGTTGTACAACACTCAGAATGCTCCCTCTCCGCTCGGCATGACATCCTTACATGGGAAATAAGTGGTTAAATAATCAACATAATTAAGGACGGAGGTGAACTACTTCAAAGGGAATGGTTTCCCCAAAGATGTGACTCTATGTACGGCCCTCATTCCTCCCCACAAGCACGCCATCTCAAGGACCAGGGAGACAGGGATTCAAGACATTCTTGAAGTCTCTCTCCGTCCTTCCCTAGCACCTCACTCCTGACTCTAAGCTCTTAAGAAGCACTGGATGTTACGTGACCACGAGACCTAGTGCTAACAAGTTATGCACAGGTTTTCCAGCCTTTAAATGAATTAGGCAGAATTACATTTTTTTTGCCCCCGCTGGTACATTTCCATCCCAACTCTCTCCAAGGCTAAGGCTTGAGGACCTGGCGAATGGTTACTTTTGGGAAGAAACCATATGGCAAAATTGTCATTAACCCCCAATCTTTCTCACTCTCATCAGTGGCTTAACTCTATCCACTAAGACATATTCGGATAGTTGCATTTG
Source organism: Allacma fusca (assembly GCA_947179485.1). NCBI lineage: Eukaryota > Metazoa > Arthropoda > Collembola > Symphypleona > Sminthuridae > Allacma > Allacma fusca. The sequence continues at coordinate 18,210,332 of OX359249.1, read as the reverse complement.
TATATCCATAGCTAGCATATCCACAGACGCTTGTAATTATATCTACAGATTCTAAATTCTCTTACTTTCACTCTTCCCTCCACACACCATTACTGTACGTATCTAGTTGTGGCTACAGGGGGCTTTCTCCGGCTTCTGTATGCTTAGCAAGTTCCTTTCGTATACATGCACCTATAAGCCTGGTGTAATTTTTTTTCATGCTAAGACTTTTACATGGGTCACACAGTCAAGAGTGAATTGTAAGCGAGAAATTTTGCTGACTTCAAGGCTGCTCCTAATAGAGAGAGAGAGAGAGAGAGAAAAAGAGAGAGAGAGAGAGAGAGAGAAAAAGAGAGAGAGAGAGAGAGAGAGAAAGTGCACAGAATGTCAGAGGAGCTTGTACTTGAAGGTGTAAAAATAGTGCTTAACAGAACTCGCATAATGGTAAGGTAAACGATGGAGATGAGGAGATTGAGGACGAGGGAAGGAGACAGAGCTTACATGACTTACAACGATTAGGAAAATCAGGGAAAGTTCCTACTCAACTACAATGCCTGGGTGTACATTGCCTTTGGAATAGTCAAGTTAAGAATGGGATGACTGATGAGAGTCAATTCTTTAAGGAGTCTTTAAGAAGAAAGGGGGCAATATGCAAAACGACAGGCTTCCCCCTCCCCCTTGCTGGAACAATAATCCCCGTGGTGGATTGAGAAATTACGAGGACAGAGGAGGAGGAGGGAGCCTCAAGGTGTTAACTTTGGTAACTTGACCAGATGTGTAAAAGTTACATTGTTTCTGTTTCATGGGGAGGCTTATCCCTCCCCAGCCGTCTCTCCGGAGAAGGAACTCCCGTCTCTCCCAGAGTCCCATGTCAGACGTAACAAAATGCAAATCCACATGTACATACATTTCTAATGGAGTAACTCTATAACCCGTCCAATGAAGCTCATTTGCATGGCAGGCGGATTGTTACTCCGAAATTCCCTCTCCCACGCTCCCTCAAAGTCAAGCTCACTTATGGCGGGCTAATGATGGAAAACAATCCCTTTGTATATGCAGACACAGTTGTATGGGAATATTTCCGGAATCCCATATATACTTCTACCTTGAGGATCAGGGCTTTCCAGGGTTTGCATTTCTCGCTTCCTCACAATAATAAATTAACTCCAGTGGACTTCCTTACCCCACTGCAGAATTTGATGTGCATAGGCCTTCCCTCTCTGCGTATGTATTTTCGGAAACTCGGAGAAAGCACCGAATCTCACCTTCTGTTAAGATCAAATTTCGAAGCGGAGCTCGGAAATCTTTAGATCAAAAAAATATGGGGGTTAATTTCGAGGGGAATGTCTGAGAAAGAATTGAGAAGAGTCAAAACTGATGTCTTCAAGGAATGAGTCTGTTACTGAGGGGGGAAAAATTCAGGGGTAGGAAGATGGAATGGGGAAAGAATATGGGGAAAGCGTGGAGGGAAAGCAGGGATACATAGGTTTTGTCCCTTAACGGCCCCAATGCTCCGAGAGTAGGAGAACTGACAGGGACCTGGACTGTGCAGGGGAATGAGTATCTTGATGTTGCCTGCGGATGAAGCCATTCATCACATTAAACTCAAATCAAGGGTGGTTCGCCTAAACCGCGAGCGTCAACTTGAAGAAAATATTATTGTAATTATACGCTATTTAATATCTCCCAGTTTACTATATCAGGTTATTAAAGCCTAGTTGTTTTATCTCCTCTCGCCACAGGAGACTCCTACATCAGACTGGGGCTCAGGAGGAGAGAGATACCTCAAAGCCACTCTCTCTCTCTCTCTCTCTATATATATATATACATTAGTACATGCAGAGGGTAATTATATGTTTTGAGGGAGAAGTCAAAGTCGGGGGAAGGAGGCTGATCCTTTCAGTTTCCCATGTCCCCTGTGATAATAATAGTGTTGCTGTGTATGAGGAATGGGAAATTCCATTGTCCTACTAACCTCCTAGCTCAGCTCTATAATTATCAAGTGCGTGTGTCTGTAGTTAAACTGAGATAGATACAGTGAAATCCATCCTGCCACTCTTTCCCTTCCTTTCCCTCCGACTTTCACACTCATAAATACTCGAGTCATAAGTCTATACAAATAGCTTGCAACAACCAAGGAGGTCTGTATTATTCTTGGCTCTTCCCCTGGAACTAATTTATTAACTGCCTTCCTCCAATGGAGAAAGCCGGCTTTCTCTACAATTTCAAACTTTCAAAAACCCAAGCATTAAGGACCTATATGGTCGTAATTACTGGAGCTATCTCCATCTCCAAGGACACTGTCCAAATTTTAATGCCTTTCTCTTTGCTTTCTCTTCTCTCTTTATTTCATCTTCCTCCTCCTACTTTCTCTCTCTCTCTTCGTGGCTTACTCATTTTCTCCTTAAATCCCTTCCTGAACTCTTGGAACTAATTCCTGAATATACGACACTCCTAGAAGCTTTTGCTCTCTTAAAAAACAGAACTGTTGAAAATATTACACTCCTGAAAATACAAATTAAATCATAGTACGTACAAACCAAATGAAACAAATTCTCTCCTTCAAATACAAAGCTGTTAAAAGATTGCTTTCCTCAAAACATATAGTTCTGTTAAAAGATTGCTTCCTTTAAAACATAGCACTGTTACAAGATTACTTTCCTGAAAATTTTCAGCTGTTAAAATGTTACTGTCCTTAACATCCACGGAAATTTTAAATAATTAATCAAAACTTGAAAAAAACAATTCAGCCGGGGAAAAAAATAAATTGAAATGTATAAACCAAGCTGAAAAAATTAAACTGTTGGAATATTAAACCCAGCTGAGAATTTAATTGTCTGAGACGCCGAGCCGCTGGATAAACTTTATTTGCAACATTATAATTATTATTAGAGCATCTGGAAAAATACAATCCCATAGAAAGTAATTCCAGAAATTTACAAGCAATTTCGCGGTTGCGACAGTCTTAAAGGAACTGATTTCAGGAAAACAAAAGACCGGAGAGAATCCAAACCCATATGGCTGTCTACTACGTATACGCTACGTAGACAGTACTTATTTTAATAGGCCATGGGGAAAGAGAAAGTAGCGCTAAAAATAGTACCTTTGTATCTCTCACTCCGTAAATCCAAAATGAAAATGTTACTACAGAAAAAACTCAATACTGCCTTTTACAGGGGCATGCTCCAGCTCTCTCCTCGCACTTTCTCCTCTTGACTTTCTCCATGGAATGTTCTCCCAGTACAGCTCCTAAATAGGCACTTAGGCCTAGGATGAAATGGTTCTATAGCCTAACCCGGCTTTCAAGTCATTTGTGGCTACTTACAAGCTTTGCACACCACGGCATGCCAGAATGATAACAAGTGTATAGATATATGGTAGTAGTGTGATTCTAGGAGGGCCACACCTTCCAAAGGATTTATTTTTGTACCCCTACTTTCTCCATAAGTGTATGTAAAAGAAGCCGGGAGTACATGAAAATTTATACAAAGGGTGGTGCTTCCATGGGTTTTACTTTCTACAACTATCTCTTCCCCTAAACCAAGTGGAATTTTATTTTGTCAACATTCTAGCTTTTAAACGATGCATTTTATCCTGGTCCCGACAGTGAGGCCAATGGCTGTGGAAGTTAAGTACTAAACAGTTTTCATTTTAAATTATCTCCATTCTTCCAATCTACAAAATACTGAATATGGAAAAAATAATCCCTCAATTAATTATAAAATGAAGGAGAATGAAGCGTAGGGAAGCAACTTTCACCCATCAATTCACAGGACTTTCACATGACTGTTCTGATTGGAGCCAATGGGCATGTGCAATCAAAGGAGCCATTAAAAACAATAGGGAGGGGATGCCACAATGAGAATGTTTGTTTTTCAGATCCAGTGATTTCTATTGACTTTCAATTTTTACGGTGATTTGATTCCTATATGGAATGACACCGACACAAGAGTAACCATGCCATTCATGTTCAAGTTTGATTAATGTATAATTATAGTTACAAGATTAGATACATGGGAATTTGGGTACCCCTTTTTTAGATGGAAATCATGGCGGAAACATTTATAATTTCAAAAATGTTCCAGGCCAAAAATTCCACAAGTATTAAAGTTTTAGCGTACGTTCTTTTAAAGAGTTCTCTTGGATTTTGGTTGAAAGGTTTCCAATGAGACTGATGTCCAGGATAAACTGTCTTGTATAAAATACATGTGGAACAATTACTGCTGGAAATAATAAAAATTTAGACTTCCATGGCTCTCCGGCCATGTGGAAATAAAAGGAGGGAAAATCTGGGGAAACTAGCCATTCCTGGGATTGTTTTAAATTAGACAAATACAGACTGGAGGAATGCAATGGTCATTAGGAAAACGTAAAGTACAAGTGTCAATAGTTGTGGGATAGTCGGACTCTGAATCCCTGGTTAAATTTGTTCATAGTTTACAGCTCTACAAGTTTAAAAGCAAGGCTAATGTTTACACGGCTGCTCACCCACCGGCAAGGCAAATATTGCCGTTCATACGGGTCAGACAGGGATTTGATGCTTTCTCCCGCACTTTCTCCCTCCGTACGTGTTACGGTTGATTCCAAAGAGATTTCGAATATACATTCCTCCTGGTGTATGCAGGACCTCATCATAAAGGCCAACCATTCCCACAGTATTTGCTTTCCGAGTGAAAGCAAAGCAGCAACTTTTACACTCTATGCCATACACGTGCCAAGGCTAAGTGCATACATCAGGTGTTTGCAATTCATCATGCACCAAATCAGTCGTTTGTTTGGGGATGCAAGCGTAGTTTCCCATTTCAGGTCTAAATACTTTCCCCCATCTAGTGTCCCTTTAATTTCACCCAATTAAGCTAGAATCCATCTGATATTCTCCAACTAGCCCTGGATTTCCTCGGGAATTCCATCGACGTCATATTCAAAAATAAGTATATACATATATGCATAGTCAATTATTCAAGTATATTTTTTCATCTTAATTCCACGTTATAGTAAAATTGACTGATTGTGAGAGGGTTGAGAGCTTTCAGGGAATAAAATAATGAATTTGAATTGTAGAAAAAATACGTATTTTTCGTTATCACACGCTATTGCACTCCCAAAAACGAGTGGATATAAATTGCAATATAGTGAAAGCAAAATGTAAAACGCACTTTCACCAACATTTCCTGGAGAAAGTAGTGAAAGTCAATTTTTGTGTAAAAGAAAGCAAAAAGTGAAAACACACTTTCACCGATAATTTCCGGAGAAAGTAGAGAAAATCAAAAGCAAAAGGTGAAAGTATGCTATCCCGAATATCCGCCTAGAGAAAGTGTATTTTTGAGTCATGGAAAGCCGAAAGGATAGTTTTTGCTGTGACTAGGGATGAGAGAGTAAGAGCAGTCAATTTGAAGGAACGGGGCTGAACGAATGCCCGTAACAAAAGCAGGGCTTAATCTTCTGACCAGGAGCTTATCTAACGGATGGAAAGTGGGCTTATTTTTTGCTCATCAAAATGAAGATCAGAAAAGCTACTTAGGCTTGTCAGTCTCTGTGATGACTTAAATCTTCTCGTTTGACGTGCATTTGAGGTATTAGACGTTTAAAATCATAAGGGGCAGCCCCAGAGGAGAGCTGTTGTGGACGGAATTGCTCATGAAAATTGATACGGCTAATTAGGACGTGATCATTAAAGATTGGCCAGTTCCTGGTATCATGCCAGTTACAATTACCAAGTGGACAGTTTCCCTCTCTCCCGCTTGGATCAGTGAGTGGTTGACGATGTCCTGGGAAGTAATGTTTCTATACTCCAACACTTGACAGCTCAAGAGGGCTATAAAAAATCAATAAACTGGTTTTTAACTCCAGTTGCCCTGCCATAATTCCAACCTATGATTTAATAGCTTTTGATGAATTGTTTCCTCCTTGAGATCCTTTGACTGACGGGCAACTTAAGTCGAGAGAAAAAGAATGACATTTTTAACCGCGGCTAAAAGCCAGTGTGAAAGTTTCAAACAGGGATCCGTTCAAGTGCCAAACATCCTGGATAAGGTTCATGAATTGTTTTGTTTTTGAACATTTTATTTTACAACTTCGTTCAAATTCCAACTTAAAACAATCACGTTCAAATTCAAATAATTTTCTAGCCAAGTTCAAAGTACTCAAGTCTTCAGCACTGAGCTAGGTTTTAAAGTCAAAACCCATAGACAATATAAAGTGAAAGTATGTGTCAGTTTCAGTTGAAGGTTGTAAGAAACACGGATATTCAGGACAAGTTTGAATCCGGAACTGGAAATGATCCGGCCCGAAAGGAGCTCTTCAGTAAAAAAAAAAGAACGTGAAAACCAAAAGCATAAATGGTTGAGACATTCTTCAATCGATCATTTGTTCGCATGCAACTAGGGACAAAACATGGTAACAAATAGAAGTTGCATATGAAATAATATTGAGAATTTCCCTATCCCTTGTGTTATTTAAAAACATGATAATGCGTGCACACTTCTCTCGGAACGTTATTACTAAACGACATTTAAAGTTCAGAGAGTCGTAGTGCACGGTTGGAAGGAGAAAAGCATTTGACACTGAATTTTTTTTCAATTGTGTGCTCGTTTAGCCATGGCTGTCTTCGTCGTCGTCGTCGTCAATGTGGGAAGGAAATTCAGGGAAAACGGAACCATTAATAATGAATGAAAGTTTTTCTCTCGCGGAAACTTGTTAAGATTTTTTTACTCTCCTTTATTTTCATATACGGAGGAATGGGAAAGGAGCGAACGAGACTTACACAATGAGGATTAATGGCTTCCTCTCTCTCTCTCCCTCCGTGGACTAAGAGTGTGCATATGTATAGATATATTTGCATATGTATATATATATATATAATTATATATATGTTAACACGTGTGTAGATGAGTATGTGTGCACATTTGCTTACACAAGGGTAGATGCTTAATGGAGATAGCCATTGTCGTGTGTAACTTTTCCCCTTTTGAAAATTAGGCCAAGTTTTCCCTCCATTCCATATTTTACAGTCAACTTTCTCCGCCTCTCAATACATGTATCTATTGGTACATGTAGGTACACAAATCATATGCTGCATCTACACACATAAATTACTCTAGATATTTAGAATAGATATGTTTTTAGGGGCAATGTCTCAAAATGGGGTGTGGACAAAAGGAATTGTTTTTTTGCAAGTCGGAGAAATATTTTGTTTTACTTTCACCTGAAACTCGTAAATATTTCATTAATTATGTCCTGCATGAATGCAGAATTAATTTATGCTCCTTTTTCGCATCCATCTAGTTAAGTCATTCCAGGGCTCGTTCCAGGCGCGCTAATTATTCCAGGGGGTTGTCAACAAGCTGCAATAATTCTGATTTGCGCCGGGCTTTTATTTTGATGTGGAAAAACTGTGAACACCTCTTTCTTAGATGACTCTGCTGATTGAGTCAAGTGCACTACATTTTTTATTCTCCCTCCACCTTTCTTCCCTCTGATGTTTTCTCATTCATTTTTGAAAGATCTTGGGATTTCAGACTTTCACTTTCACCAACTTTCTCTTTGTACAACTTTCACTTACCTTCACCCTCTTTTATGCATTACAAAGTTCTTCCTTTTTGATTTTTCCAGATTTAATCCACTTTCTCCAGACCTTGCTTTCTCCGACATAGTTTTTCAAGATCCAACATCAATCAGATGTGTAACACATGATTTAAATTTCCCAGCTTTCATCACCAACGTTCCTACAATCTCTTGAATTTGTCAAGTTTGATTACAAATCTTGATTTGATCCATAATTTTATATTCCCTTGTTTTTCCTCTGTCTCTGCTACTTCTGTAAACTCGAGTTTCTATTTCCGTCCATGTTTTTCTGCTGTGAAATGACTTGCTTATTTCGTGTTTTCTAAATTGAACCTTTACCATTTAAAAAAATTGATTTGTTTATATATTCCATAGTTTTTTTTACTTTCTTCAATTTCCATCTTCTTGAAGAACTTCAATCGGACTTTAATTCAAGGAGGAAATAGCTTTAGTTTGCAATCCCCAGGCTGCTCTTGCACATTCTCGAATTTAATGTGTGTCTTCCCCTCCTTTCTACAGCTTTCACTGCGTTGCATCAACTCTGGAATAAATCTGAAAGAGAGAGAGAGAGAGCCATGGGGATGAATAGCCACATGTTCATAACCGCGATGGCTAAGAAAGGGATATGGCACGCAATGCTCTCTCCCTCTCTAAACAGGGAATTGGATGACAGGGAGGAGTAGCTGAAAAAAAAAGAAAATAAAGTATATGGTCTTGACGGAGATACAGGAAGTGGAGAGGGAATAGATGGGAGGCTGAAAAATGTGCGAATATACAAGTGTTTATTGGTTGGGGAATAATAAGTTTAAGTAGGAGTGCGTAGGCTGTCGGAGTATACACAATTATAGGGATGTACCTATATGGAAATCGAGGGAGAAAGTCTTCCCGGAAGGAGGCCCAGGACAGGTTTTCAGGGGGAGGGGAAAGAAATGACAGGGTTTGAGACACGAAAATCGTTACAATCGTGATAAAGTACCCATTCTGGAATCAAGAGAAGATCTCTTTAATAGGCGTCTATTGTAAGTGGGAAAGGGAATTGATGTCTTTGAGTCGATCCGGACTCAGTTGCTTTATGAATTCTGTTGGGTTTAAAGGGATCTTGAGACGGGGGAGAAAGAGAGAGAGAGAGCTACACTTTCCATCCTTGCCCAACTCCAAAGGGGGAAGGATGACTCTACAGCAGGGACTATTAGAGTCCTCAATGAACCCTTCCCCGTCTGCCTTCTAAGTGAGGTCAATTATTCTCCGAATCTGCACGTTGATGTGGAAGGTGCTGCTCCTTTGCTTGAGTTAGTTCGGACGGAGTCTCGGACGGACCTCTTCCACGACCTTAGCCCAATTCTTTATATAGTGTTTCTACGAGGTTCAGCAGGGAAATCGCTTCCAATTACTTACCTCCTAATGAAGCTCCTCTGCACTGGGAGGGCTTGAAGTGCCAAGAAGTGGGAAATAGAGTGCAGGCTTTGACTACTTGTCTTCTTGTTACGGAACCAAAGGGAACCTCGAGACTTACTTTCCCATTGCTCTCAGACCCCTGACTTTCTCCCTTGTCATTCCGGAGGCATACATGGGCTACCTATTTATAATTATTGTACATCCAAGGAAATAAGTGTCTCTGAGCCTCAGGATGCACGAGTATAGATCCATAGCTCCATAGAAAACTCAGGTTGTAGGAGCGCCCTTACCAGGAGCACGACCCAACGCTTCTAATAGTAGACTCTAGATAGGCTTAAAATTAACACATCGTGGGGAACGGGAATGTTTCCAAATATTTCCTGATTGCACCTTTCATTTGGTAAATACTCACTCGGTGGAGAAAGCACGCTTATACACAGAGCTTCTGCTGTAGTGAGACTCAACTGTAGGAATATATACTGTACATACATTGGATTGGAATGAATACTCATGGCTCATCATTAACTATGCATTTCGGAGCAGTTCATTTTAATTGTCAATTTTCTTTTAATTTCTTTAATTTTTATTTAAGTTTGTCTCCTAGGCATTTTAGGGAGAGATGTGTACATATAGTTGAAAACTTATGTGCTCCAAGGTTGAAGGATAGATGTACGTCAGTTGAATTAGTATGCTATGCAAACTTTTATGTTAATATGAAGGTAGGCGTCAAAGTTGCAAACAATCTCGAATATAACATAAGGGAAGGAGAAAACTTGTAAAAGTATTTTGCACAGACTTTTCCCTCTGTATTTGAAAAGAGCCTTTCCGCCCTCCCTGCACTTGTTATGATTGTGGAAGGAATAAGGGGAGAGAGAGAGAGAGAGAGAGAGAGAGAGAGAGAGAGACAGGCAGAGTATGAAATGTACTCAAGAGTAGAAAATGAGGTGAGTTTTGTTAGGGAAAGCATTCGTCTCGTTGTCCTCGTTGTAGTTACTCCGTACTTGTGATATTCGATGGCATTTCCCGAGGGCTTCTATTTCATTTAGGCAACTCTCGGCCACGGAGTTGTCAGAGGAAGAAGGAGCAGAAATCGTTTTTTATTTTTACTCCTGAGAAGGGAGGAGTGCTTTCTTCCCAAAATTCAATTTCGTTACTGTCCTTCACAAAGCAAGACATTTACGAAACTCGTCCGTTCCATCTCTTTTCCCCCTTTTAGCTTCCCTTCTAGTCAAAGTCTTGAACGCCTTTTGTATGCAAGGTTTAACTTTCTCTCTTTCACTCTCTCTCTCCCTCTCTCTCTCCCACTCTTGCACATGACAGGTATATACGTATACCTTACTGTGGATATTTCAGCCCGGATCCAAGCTACCTTCTCATATGCCAATTGCTTCGTGCTCAATCGTTTCGAATCTGTTGTTGCGTGTCTCTCATTACTTTGAATGGTATTCATTCTAGGGTTTAGTCTCTTAAGTCCTCCTCGATTTTATTAATTTATGGTTTGGCAAAATGTGCAATTATTAGTTGCACTCATCATGCTGTGCATGCAGTTGTCTCTTTTAATTAAGAATCTGGGAAGGTTTTTATATTTATTTCAACTTTCTCCAACTTTCTCCAACTTTCTCCAAAATTCTTTTGAAAATCATTTCCACTGACCTATTTTTACTTGCTTTCACCAAATACTTCCTGTTTAGTTTCCCTTGAATTTCTCATCATTTCAAATGATTTCACCAGCTTTCTCCAAGGCTCGTCAAATTTCTCGAGAGTGCAACGAGATCATTCAATGTTGTGAGAATTTTTAAAAATTCTGCCAAATATCTTATAAGCCAGGTGTGTGAAACTTTTTCAGGCCTCTCTGGAAATTTCTTGAATATTGAATAATGCTTGCAAATGTGTATAATTTTCTCGGAACCGTCCCGATTTCTTCAGGTCCCATGGACCTACTTTCCGCATTGCTGATGTAGTGTCAAAATATTTTTTTTTTGTAAACATGCGCTAAGTTGGATCCGAATCTGTGTACACAATTTAAAGAGGGAAGTTGGCATTTTCCCCCGCCTTCCCTTTTTCACACTCTCTCTTTTCTCTGGTGAAAGTTCCCGTCGGAGGAAGCGGGGCTGTAAAATGCACCGTGTAAGGACTTGTGTTTGTGTAAACAGAGGAGAAATTATGCATGTAGGAGTTGTTTGGAGGCATATTGCGGGAAGAGGAGACGACTTGGGAAAATATGACACTTTTTTCCCTAAATATAGTCATTGTTAAGTTGCTTCTTGGAGGGGGAATTTCCATAAAAGTAGGCATTAGCCATTAGTTTGCGGTTTAGAGGGAAGCTGTTTATGTGAGCTAGAGCACTCGGGCTGATGCCTTTTATTGTTGTCTTGCCTCCTGGTTGAGAGCGGGAGTGGAGAAATGAGGTGGTTAAAGTATGGTAGTTACCATTCTCTACGGAAAAATGTACTCGATACTCCTCCGTGTCCAATAAGTTGTTGGAACGGTGTCTTGTTTCTTGGCACTTGCCTCCCCGCCGTACATGTAACTGCATGGTTTGAATGTATGTACGTGAAGGGATAAGCATTTCGGTGAAAGCTGAAGGGAAAGTAGGGTACTTAGACTGAGACTAGTAATTTTCAATGGGGTTTGTTCTCAAGGCTGGTGGTGGTTGAGAATGAGGAGCGGAATATGATCCTTCAGGGGTTGCAACTTTCTCTTGACTATCCAGCGGAGGAAACCGATAAAAGCGAGCAAGTCTGGTACTCCAGATGAGACGTGCGAGTGTGAGTTTACAAATTATTCAACACTTTCTTCTCAGTCCCAGCTGCTTAGAAAAAAGGGCTGTACAAGTATGAAAAGAAAAGTTGTTTCGCAACGGCACATCATTATGTCCCCCGAAAAAAAAAGTAAATCTAAAGTAGCTTCTTCGCTCCGTCCAAAGTCCCAAGCTCAACTCTTTTCACTTGCTTTGTGGGGCCAAACTGCTTTCTCCCGTTATTTCTCATTCTTTTTAACTTTCTCCTATACTTTTCCACCAAAGGGCCCGCATTTTCCCCGTACAATATAACCTTAACGAATGACGGGGACGTAGGATGATAGTGCGAAGATGGAATACACTTTTTTTAACCCTAGACATTTTCATGCAATAGGAACAGGAAATGTATGCATAGATTTATGTAAGAATTAGAAAGGGCAAGTGAAAGATTTTGTCTCCTTGTACCCAAAAAAATGTTTTTGAGTAGGGACAAATTTGAAGAAAAAAATACAAAGAGTTTTAGTATCATAGTATAACCTTCTTTGGTTTATTTATGTAGCTTTGCCCTGAAAATGTTACTTTGGTAATAAACCCAAATAAATTTATGAAGGTTCGTTACGAACTGAATTCCCCTCCGCTGACCAGACTTGTAAGCTTTTTCCAAGGCTGCGGATCGATGCAAGAGTAATTCACAACCCGATGAGCAGCCAAATGTATAAATAGGATTTTACGCCCTTCCTCTGATCTCTTGGTTTGGGTGATGATACTTGAAAAGAGGGGTTTTTGCCAAGTCCTGGCATTTTCGAAATCTTGACAGATCCACACCACCAAATATGACCATCTGTGTCCACATGAATAAAATGCAAACCTTGTCCACTTGAGAGACTTTTTTTGAGCACTTTCCCTTCTCATTGCTTTCTCTACTTTCACCACATATGCATTCGGAGAGGAAACAAAAATATTAGCAGGAGGGCATGCCGTTGGACACTTCGATGCCATTTTGAGAGTCATTTTTGTTTTTATTACTTTCTCCACTTTCCCCACTTTCTCGTCAAAATAAATCCCAGCCTTTTGTAACCCACCAAATGTCTTGGGCATGTCAAAACGAGGTCACCGCTTCAGAATTTTATGTCGTTTAGTTTTTCCACGTGGTTCACTGTAAAATAAAACGCCGTCCATAACGACAGTGAGTGAACATATTTTTTAGTAACATTTTCCCCTTCAATTTTGACTTTCGTTATTTTCTCTTCTATCTTTAACTTTTTACTTTCCCTTTTTTAATTTTCTGAATTTTTTAAATTATCCTGCACTTTCATTTTCTTCGCATTTCTTTTAATTTCCTCCAAAAGGATATGAAAGCAGGGAGCATAAATTTATAATGTTTTAATGGCAATTACCTAGAAAGCCCCGGAAAAATTATGACCCAACCGGAACATTAACTCATGGTTTTCACTGAATAAAGAATTTCAAGAGTTCCCAGTTGCTTAAGTATTTTCTATTGAGAAATACATTGACTTGGAGGAGGATGAAGTGACGACTGTATTCTGAACCGTTTTGGCTCCGCTCCTCGGGAATTTCCAGGCTAAAGGGAATGGAACTAGAGGGTCAGACGTTGGGAATGTTTACAACATGCGTGTGTATTTTGTGCAGGAGGACACACCAGTTCGCTTCAGATTCGGGGGTGTCACGCAAAAACGTCATTTTTAAGATGGTGACCACGCTCCTGTACGTTCCTCTCTGTTTGGGTCTCTCGTTCCTTTCTCTTCCCCCTTCCCGGGTTTTTTTTGTACTCTCTCCTTTAGGACTGTGGAATGTAAAATGCTCAGCATGCGTGTGTAGACTATTAATATGGGGCGGATGACAAGCATCAATTTCTGTGAGATTGGGTTTTTTTCGGGATTTTTTTTGGGAGGTTTAGGAAACAGAGGGAAATAAAAAGTCTCTAAGCACCTTAACGAATAGAAGATATTTGTTTTCAATCCTTTCCCTTCCATTCCTTGCTCGACCACTTCCTGGAGAGCAATTGAAACCTCTGTTATTTTCTTGGACTCAATGAGTTTCACGTGACTGGATCATTTCCCATTGAAAACATAGGTGTAATCAGGGCTGGGCGATATGCTCTGTAACTACCACATTAAACATGAGGAGTACTTTACATCATGTGAGTTTTATGGGCTGCATTTTTCATTAGCCATTAGCCGTCCACTATTAGTCTCCGAGCCTTTTGGGTGTTTACATACCACCAGATTTGTTACAGAGTGTAGGGACAATTTTCTCTCCCTGCACTTAAATATATACTTTTGCTATATTTAGCATTTATTAATAACATGGTAGGAGCACAACTATGGGGATGATTGTGTATGTTGCAATTTTTACGCAAATGGAGGCGTGTGTAGGAAATTTATATGCAATGCTACCTGTGAGGTTGAGCTCAAGTGTAAATGCCATTTGGGAAAGTGCACGTTTAGGAAAGGAAGGAAGACAGAGTGAAAAGCAGTTCACTCTGCTTTCACCATTCAACTTTTTCTTACTGATCCCTCACTCAGTCATTCTGTCTCCGAGTAAATCTAATCGCAACTCTTCTCCCAGCTTGTGTTTTTCCCTCTGTACATTGTAGACTCGGAGCTATGCAATCATTTCCCTGAGACTTTCTCCATACGTACCTTGGTTTTTATTCACACGGTATTCCACGCCAACTATCACATTCCTCCGATGCTTTTACTGCATACGTACAAATGTATGGTAATACAAAAAATGATGCATTTTAGCCCCTGTACAAACACCTGTGTTGTCAGATAGCACTTTCTCTCGTTACATTTGCAGCTGTGTATTCAAATGATAGGTGCTTTCACTCTTATATATTTATGTGCCTGTGACGGAATGATAGTTTCATCTGTGGGATGCACATCTCCCTGTTATAAAGGCACTTTCTCTGGCTGTGTGCGTACAGGCTGTTTTCGAGTGGTACTTTCACCGGCAGTATGCGTATCGCTGTACTCAAATCATGTACATTTACTAGACGCATGTACTTCCTTCCCCTGTATTATGTATGAATTCTTATGGTGCTTTCTCTGAATGTATAAATATAGAAAGACATTTTCGATATATATCAGCAGGAGCCCTGTTATATAAGTTTTCCTACAATGTATACGTATAAACTTATCGGCCCATATGTACCTCAACCAGTCTCTCCAGAGTCGTACAACTTGATCCTCATGTATGAAGATATCCATCAAATTGTCAGGGAAGCTTACACTCGTGATCATAATACACATTTACATGTACTTTCTCCGTCAGGAAAAATTTTCACCGGCAGAAGCACTAACAATAGCAAATCCACTAATCATATAGCACAAGTATGCACTTGAGCCCCTTTCCCGGACATACTATTCCCTCGGAATTGAAATATCCTGGCGTCGGACTACAATTGTCATTGTGTGTCGGGGGGAGGAGAAAGTTAGGAAAAAGTATCAATTCTGCAGGAGTTGAACACTGGGAGCGCTTTCTTGGAAACATATACATATGAGACATGATGAGCATTTGGCGGAGGCCGTCATAAATTTCTTGAGGAATGAGCCTTTGTATTGTGAGTGTGGTTTGAGGATAACGTCATCTAAGAGCTCGGTATTGTTCTCTATGAGTTTGGAAAATATAGGCTTACAGGGGACTTTTCCCTCGGTAAGTGCAGGATTTCTCGTTCACATTTAGATAGATACAGAGGGTAGGCATATTAACATACAGTCCCAGGAATAGTGCCAGGGCCGGCTCCGTCGGTTATTGTGTGTTGGCGGAGACATGCATGCATAATGTGAGGCTCTCTTTTGGATTGTAACTATTGTGAGGATATTTTTTGGGGATGACTCATTAATGTCAAGCCTCCAGGTGTTGGAGTATAAAGCGGAGCTGCCTCATAGTCAACATTAATCTTGGGTGAGGTTCCCAGCTCAAATGCAAGGGAAAGCAATGAAGAGTGACAAGAGAAAGGATATTTTCCCTTCCAAGTTCTTTTTCACTCGGTCGTATAGTTCCCAGAATATTTTGTCAACATTCCCGTACTAACGATTTTTACTGCCACTTTTCTATTTTTTAACACAACCTCTCGCCTTTCCCCTTTCATTCAAATACTACACACTTTCCCTTGAACATGAAACCTTCTGAGTCCTCACTTTTATTTACTTTAGTATTCCATCCTGTCATTTTATTTCCATTAGAGGCTTCCTCACCTTTCCAACTTTCATTTGTACTTTCTCCAAAAACTGTTCCATCAAACTTTCTTTTTTTTCCTCAAAGTTTCTTCAATTTTTATACTTTCACTGTTTCTCTCTCCCAAATGCCAAAATTCAAGGAGAAAGCGGGGTGAAAGTGCTTAATTTGTTCGTTACTGATAGAGGGTTGATTTCGTGAGATCTCAATAAAATACCCTAAAAAAGTGGGATACTTTAGAATTAAGTTGGTGAAAGTTAATATACAGGTGCTGTATATATCGTTATTAATTAGGCCCATGAGTGCATTTCCCTGTACATATTTCGAGGGGTAGAGATCGTACTGGTATATAGTGTGCTTATTACAGGGGAAATTTGTAATGTGCGATAAAGTCCAATGCAGACCTCCACACTTGTGTGTTATTTAAGGTGATGTGGCTGGCTTGCAAGTATATTTACAGCCCTATTCTCTGTTTTATTTACAGGTCTTGGGTAAAATAATGGAGTCCATTTGTACCTATCATCTAAATCATTTCCAGCCATTTTATTCCATCTCAAAGTACAGATAAATGTCTAGCAGGAATTCATTTGCTTTGCAGCTATTTCCCTCTTCTCTCTCCCTCTCTCTCTCTCTCCCGCTTCTTCCCAACTACGGTCATCTCAGTTGGTCTCTCCGTCCGTTCCACGGACTCCGTGCTTAGGTATCATAATTCCTCCGCACTGGTTTTTCAAATGCGCTAAGTTTCCCGCCGCTCAGTTTTAAAAAGTGTAATTTCCTTTTTTTTACAGAAACTTTCTCCGAATTTTGTTGACCCAGTACACGTTTGTTCACAAGTGGGGTCTGGATTTGTATAAGTATCATTGAATTTGTATGAAAGTATGCGGTCAAGGATATAAAATAAGTTGAATTGGGAAAAAGTAATGAAAGAGAAAGCTTGAGGGCTCAAGTGGTGTATATTTGTATCTAATCCAAGGCACCTTATCCTCCAAGAATCCTCCTGAACTCCTGTATGTTGGGAGCAGTCCGAGTCATGTTCGGTGCTCGTGCACACATGTGTTTATGTATGTGGAATTAGGTATGTAAAGCGTGCATACGTGGAATGTGCAGTAGATGTAGATGTAGGGAGTGTGGTGCACTTTCCCCAGCAATTTTTTACCCAAAGTGACACTTGCCCTCTCGCCAGCCAAAGCTCTGGAGTAAGAGTAAGTGTCTGGAGCTTTCTTTGCTTTCTCTTGTCAGGAAGGAGCGGAGAAAGTGGGTGCTTTTATATAGACAGTGGAGAAAGGAGACAGTGAGGGGAGAAAGCTCTTGTGTGAGTTACATGTTCCCCTCCTATTGCTTCTCGCCCTGTCTGGAGCCTATGTATTATTTATATGTATGTATGGCCTTGGGGATATGGTCTGGGTCCTTTACATATATTGAGCCTCGTTTGGGAGGCTGCTTTGTGGGAAATAGCTCCATTGACTCACGTGATGCCAATACATATGAGTGTCTTAATGTAATGAATACATAAAGGGGAAAGCAAATACTGTGGCCTGGATTGAGGTTCTTGAGGAAAGCACGTCGGCACATAATAGTCAGGGTCTGGGAGTTACTTTAACTTGATTGTGCATGCTGAGGCTGAATTACGTATCAGTACATAATGTTAATGCGAATCGTAACATAATAATTCCCTCTTATCCTTTCTCCACTTTCTCTCCTCTCTCTCTCTCTCTCTCTCTCTCTCTCTCTACCTGCGTCCTCACACTTGGACATATACATATCCCTGGGACATTTATAACTGGATTTGAGCCCATACTCCCTGTAATTTTTCTCCACTTCCATACAAACACTCCAACCTATTTACATGGGAAATAAATAGCGTGCAAATATTCTCAACACGCTATATTTTTATATACTTAAAATATGCATTTATGTAAAGGGTATCAAGAAACACTTGAAGCTCCCAGATCCCCCTCACCCCTCCTTCCAGAAAATAATTCTCAAAGAATACCTCCAACTTCAAAATGTATACCATAGAATTTTCTATAATTTACTCCCTCAAATTATTTTCAAAATGTTCCACTTTTCAGTATAAATTAAATATTAAAATTTCCCCCTCAGAAATGATAATAAGCATAAATTGCAGAGATCTGGGCCACGTGTAAAATAGTTTTTTTTATGAACACCTAAAGGAATGTAATTTGATTGGAAAGCTTCAAATGTGACTTCATTTTTCTTGACAAAACCTTTTCTCAGTAGGAGAATCTTCCCCAAATAAAGGTGAAAATGTTGATCTAGGTCAGGGAAGTCAATTTGAGAAAATCAGCCCGAACCTTTCACTCACAAACTGGGGGAATCAAATATTTCTTGGCTAGCTCCCTTCCCTTTTGAGCTTTAAAATATTTCTTGGCACGTTGGAGTTACTCTATACATAGGAAGTGCACTGTTTCCATATTGAGTGAACCATATGCATATTAAATGCATATATTGTCTGATAAGAAGCAGGAGTGAATTTGTGGGAGAATTATAGGAGCACTGCTGGCGCACGTGTGTAAAATGATAATGGGCTCAATTTTGCTCCGTCAATTCCCTTTTTAGATTACTCTGTTATTTTTTTTGAAGGGACTGTTTTGCGTCTTAGCGGTTAGTTTTAATGGTAGTATGTATTTAGGGAATTTATATAGTATTAGGGAATATATATGTATTTGTACGTGCTTAATGAATGCAACATGTTCATATGCCATTTCGGCAGTAAATATAAACCGTGAGGGAGATGAAGAGCGTAAAAAGCCGCATGCATTCTTTAGCCGCTGACATACATAAAATTATAGGTATAATAATTATATATATGTATGTAAGGCGTTGGAAATAATGTTGTTGTAGAGAGAGAGAGAGAGAGAAGGCACAAAAGGAAAAGTCAATTCAAGTTTGATATTATGCTAATGCAGACGTGGATAATTGGACGGGGTAATTGGAGCCAGAGAGAAACAAATGAGGAATTTGAATGGTTTTTTACGGCCCCCATCCTTTTTATCATATGCGGTTCATTCCATATTAATGCTGGCAATAGGGCTCAAATGTTTTCTCCTTGTTAATTTTCCCACTCACAGAGTCTACACTTCCTTCCCGTCTCTGTCCTCATTCTGCTTTCCCCTCCAATAAAATTTTTAATGAGTGTTCAGTAGGAAATTGTAGGGAAGGATGAGTGAAAGCCGTCATTCTTCAAACTTTAGGAGTTTCTCCGACGGTTAAAAAAAGGAGGGAAGCCAAATAAGAGAGAGATTCTATTTTTAACGTAATGATTACAACCACGGCCTTCATCCAAAAAAAGGAGAACAATGTGTACCCCAAAGACACTCAATAGTTAGTAGCCTAATCAAGTGCCGGAGATGTTCCAATTATTTATTCAAAAGTCTAGTCAAGTACAGACAAGCCTCAGAAAAATAACTTGATCACTTCCCCCCATCTCTTGTTTTCTCCGGGTAATAAAAATTGCACAAGGTTCCGTCTCCTTCATGATTTTCCCCCTTTTTCCCCTCTCAAGTCCCCTTCTCACCTAGCGTTTTCTCCTGGAAAAAGTGCCGCATTGAGTGGAGTAGTCTGCGGCGCTTACACCTCTCTCTCTCGCTCTTTCTCTCTCTCTCTCTCCTATCTCAAAAACACTGCAGCATTTCATTGCAGGTTTTGTGCATCGAGGGCATTGCCTACCTCCAACATCTATTACCCCAATATGTACGTACAAGTCATTACTCACCATTAACGCTTTCTCCTGTTCTCTTGTATCTAATTCCCTGGTACATTCTTAATCTTAAGATCACATCCACGATTCTCGTTATTCCAATTTTAGACCCATTTCCCACCATTTACTCCTTAAGGTCCCAATTTAATAGCTTCGGATGACTTTCCCTGACT
Source organism: Allacma fusca (assembly GCA_947179485.1). Lineage (NCBI taxonomy): Eukaryota > Metazoa > Arthropoda > Collembola > Symphypleona > Sminthuridae > Allacma > Allacma fusca. The sequence continues at coordinate 18,190,558 of OX359249.1, read as the reverse complement.
TTCACCTCATGATTTTTTTTATTCCAGAGATACAATTTCCGTTCTGTTCCTCCTCCTGGTACTTTTCCTATAGGGCCGGAGGAGAGCAAGTTTTAAAATTGCACTTTCACCAGTGCAGTGTTTTAACTTCTATAAATTTATATTCATCTTCCTTCATTTATCTTTCTCTCCACTTTTTTTTGCGTTCTCTCAACTTTCCTCTTACTTTCTCTCAACTTTCACCTTGCTTTCTACCGACTTTCACTCTTCATTAAAGTAAAATTATAATTGTTTTTCCCGTACATTTAACCTATTTCCCTCCGTTTTTGGTCCTAAATTCAATTAACTTCGTGGCGGCTCGACTTTAGCCTCAAGTGGCTTGGAATATCAGGCTGGTGAATAGCGAGGCTGGAATACATTTATTTTACTGACAACCTTGACAGCACTTTCCAAGAGACAATAAAAATTATATCAATGTGTCTTAGACACCTAGACATGTAATTACCCGAATTTAAAATATTTGCTTTTTTAATTCAATGAGAATATGTCGTACACGTCAAATCTTTCCACTGTATTTTACTAGACTTCCTTTTCAATCCAATTACTTTAAATTTAGTCTGACGCGCTTTCTAAACAATGTCCAGTTTAGTCATTATGTCTACTCCGTACTTTCACTCGATATTAAATTTCCTTTCAGTTGATAGCTCTTGAAAATGTCAAGTAAACTTTTTTCAGTAAAGCGTACTGGAAATAATTTGAAATTTCCTGACGTTTTTAAAGAGTCAAAGAGAAAGAGCATTCCTAAAATTTGGTACTCTCAAAACTTTAATCCTATTAATCCCAAATTGCTTTGTATGAATCGACGTGAAGTGTGAGAATTATATTTGACGAAATAAAATCCAACTTGGATCACATTATTTGAACGTGTGGAAATCTGAACTCTCTCGGATTCCTACGTGATACAAGAAACGCTCTCTAGTGAGAAGAGTGAAAGTCTTCAGCGTGGGAAAGTGCCAGTAGAGAGCGAGAGCTTCCTTTTGCAAAGGGGTTTTTGCGACCTCTCGTGCGGAGAAAGTAGACTCACTCTGTTTAATACAAACTTGAGGGCTTTGTCGACTAGAGGGCGTGGGTAGATATTCAATAAGTGCTTTCCCCAGGAAATGACTTTAACCAGAGGTACTTGGAAGGTTGGAGCTAATTGGTCAAATGGACCCGATATTTATTTCCGTTATTTGCATCAATTTTGTTATTAATTTTAATGATTGGGAATTGGTTCGTGATTGACCCAAAAAAGGGGAACAGTAATTTGATTTGAGACGATTTCCCGGAACATTTCTCCTGTTGTTGGATCGAGAGATACTTATTTATTGCCACGGCTGTTGACTCGTATTCGGGCCGTTTCCATGCATTTATCCCGTAGATATGGAGTCGAGGTCCTAATATTCCCGAAACAACCAATGGGAAGTTTTGCCCATGTTACACTCTTCAGGAGGAAGGATTTTTGGTGAATTTATTTGTTTTGTATATTTGAACTCCTCCACATTTGTATGTGCTGCTGAGGAGGTGGGAGATTGATAAAGTTGGGGAAAGTTAACTAATAAACTGGGAATAGGATTCGATATTGAAAGAGGAGCAAAAGGTAAAGGGATATTAAATTGAAGGGATTGGAGGAGGATGACAAAGTTTAGTTTTGATTTGTGGAATTGGAAGGGCTTTGTTAGGGCTTTATCTCCTTTCGGGAGGGAATTCCTACACACACACCATGGAACTCAACCACTGGATCCTCTCTTATCCCCGAGTCTCACATTTTCGAGGAAATGGAAATCAAGCTTCCTCTTTCACACAACATCCCATTACACGTGCAGTACACTACTCCAGACACAATACACAAACACAGACACAATGAGACAGGACACACGGGCATAGCCAAGTGAGGTGTTCAGTGGTGCACACTCACACACATACACACACACACATAATTGCATGTTTGCAGTCCGACGCATATAATTACCTGGATGTTCATAATATGCATACAAGTAGATACTCATAACTGCATGCTAAGGGACGTATGCTTTCACACCTTTCTTCCATGCCCCTGTCATTGCATGTTTTCAGACAGGATTTCAAAGCGCCACGTATTTACATAAATAGGTGTAGCTCCCTCATTACACATATCTCCATGTTACCGGATCAATCACTCACAAACTACATGAGTAGAAAATGCGCGTATGTACATACATACTTCATGAATTGTCTTTAAAGTTCTCAAATCTCACCTCATAGAGTCATTGGGCCTAAAAATTAGATGCTCTTGCAAAGACTGAAGGTTGGACTAGAATTTGCTATGTGCATAGGAATTACGGGATCAATATCGGACTTGTAGCTGCATAAGTTTTTGATGAGTACGTAATTACAGGGAGGCATAAATAGACACATTAATGTGTGTACTTGCAAATAATTAAATACAATTATTTATAAGTATCGACATGCAGGGAAATAGACCCAGGAGAGACTCGAGGCAGGGAGACAGATGAATGGGAAATGATTGGAGGAGTGAAGGGTGAGAGCGGTCGGTGTTAATCAATTCTCCGTCGCTCTATTTGAGAAATAACTTTACTTAGAGAGTGCACATATGTAGGTACTGATAGGGATTCCCATAGCGACCACTTGTACCTTCACTCAAGTGTCTGCTCCAATTGATTGTCAGCTTTTTATTTACTTTCACTGCTTTCACTACTTTCCCTACTTTCACCACCAATTTCAAATCCGTCCTTGCTACTCGGTCCTCCAGGCCTGAGTCCCAGTCCTTACGGCATTGTAAGAATTTATACAGGCACTTTCACCAAACCTATTAAGAAGCCAGAGGGACTTTCCCCTTTATTTAACAAAAATCGACAAAAATCGAAACACACGTATGCAAATCAATTTTTCGATTTCTCTTTACAGAAATGTCGCTTAAATTACGTCATTTACCGGGAAAGTTCTTATTAGGTTCGTTGGTGTGCGTCTGTAAGCACACAAATTAGGATTGTTGTAAAGGGCGCGAATGTGTCCAAATGCCTCTGTAGGTCTCCATTGAGAAAAGATTCCATAAAAGGATCCCATATATCCTTGCAAAGGGGTATATCAACAGAAATGAGTAGATACAGCCATTCCTTAAAGGAGAAAGCAGGTTGAAAGGTTAGGATGTGGGGGGATTGCTCTTTCCTCAAAGTCTGCTGGCCAGCCGCCGAAAACGAAGTGAAAGAAAAGTGAACTATCAGCATGGAAAGAGTTGAAAATAAACTCCGCCTCAGATTCTCTCGCCTCTCTCGTCCTCCGGTGTTGTCTCACACCTGCCAAAGGATTCCTTTCCTTTCTTTCTGCCATAGTTCTTTATCCAATGCGCTATACTGTAGCTTCTCACCCACCACAACCGAAAGAAACATAGGGGATTCGAAGGATCTATAATTTCCCCAGGATTTACATCCAGGGGTGAAAGTTCGTATAATTATAGCATGTATTGCTTTCTCCGCACGTACGGAAAGATGAGAGTAATTATTATACATGTGGTTTTAGTCTTATAGGATTAGGCCTGACCCTGATGTTGGCTATTTTCTGTCCACTTATTCAAGCCATTGCGTACGTTTGTATATTGTTTGAGCCTCTACGGTAAATACGTGGGGTTTGTGTCATTACTACGTATGGGTCCCTTTAGCTAATGTGTTTATTCGGTGAAAGTCAGCTGTAACTCTAGACCGAGATTTCCCCGTGCCAGTGGATGACAATTCATATGCATGTCCACACTTGGTTGCTTCCTAGAAGGATTCTCGTATATCCTAAATGGAGAAAGCACTTATACGGAGAAAGTTCCTTGACATAAAAGGAGCTTTCATGTAAATAGATATAGCATATACCTGGGAATATATCAAATCCAGCCAATATTTAGATATCAAATGGAGCTTACACATGGGGAAAGGAAGAGATTCTTATAAAGAGAAAATCCAAGAATTTACTTCATATATATAGTGAAAGCACGTGTGTTCCACACACGGAAGAAAGTAAGTTTATTTCTGATCCAGGTATAGGGTTGAAATACATATACATACATATATACAGAAATATTGTATACATGGGGAAAGTAAGTGCGTTTGGGACATTTGGAGAAAGCCCGCGTAATATTCCAGTGAAAAACTCCCAAGAACTTATACTTCGCATGTGAGGCGAGGGCTGAGTATATGGAGAAAGCATATGCCCATTACCCAGAGAAAGCTATTTATTTAGTAGAGAGAAAGTACATAGGAAACCCAGACTCACCTGCCCCCTCCAGAGCCGAGACCTATAGCTATAATTATTATACAACGGGAAAACCTTCCTACTACCAAAGACACACATGGACTTATGACTCGAGTAAAAGTGTATCGTTCAAAAGCGCGGCTCTCTGTGGAGAGTTGTCGGAGAGGAAGGAGAAATCTGCGCCATGCAGCTAAAACTCCATGTAGTTTTCGTGACCAACTTGCTAAAGAGTCAGATTTTATCTCCATTCAGCTGAGCATAAATAGCTGCCAAAGTGTATGGATGGGAAAGAACCCTTTGGTAGATATGCTCCCATAAAATTTTCCCTGCCGTCTCTTCAACCACACTCAAACACACACACACACACACACACACACACATATGTCTGTCTACCATGCACAACGAAACAGTGCACTCTCACTATAAGGGACCCCCTTGGAAAGGAATTTCCTCCATAGACTCAAAACTAGTTGAATACATCCTCCTCTCACACAATCCTAATTTATCTCCTGCCAACACAACCCTGTGGAATTCCAAAGGAAAGAATTCTGGGCCTGCTCGGCCAAAGAGCATGTACTGTAATACAAGTCTCCGTTGTGTAGTACTCCGTCAGTAATCTATCCCATATATGGGGGGAAGGGAAGGAGCTTGAGAGGTGATGGTAAAGGTGAGCTCCACTAGTGACTTTTGCAACCGCGGACCTAATGCTGTTCCACTTTAATGATTCTTCACGTAATCAAGTGAAAATGTCAAATAATATTTTCATGTTCACTTTTACCCCAATAGCACATACTTGCATATTCATGAGAGTCGGGAGGGAGGATTTATACTTATATGTACATATGTTGGAAGGCTCCCCCACACAACAAGTCCAAATAGCACACATACTTTCCCCCTCTCGTAGAGAAACACTTACATGCAATTCCAGAGGACTCCAGCTCTCGCCCAGCGGTTCCACGTATATAGAGAGGTTGCGTTCATGGGCCAAAAATTGGGGAATGGTTCCCTAACATTTTTCCTCTGAGTCTCCTATGCCCCCGAACATTTGTGTACAAGTCCTGTGTGAAAGTATTGTATGCACACTAAAAGAATTAATTTACATTGATTTTCTACCCCATGCTTCGTTTCCACTTCCTCATGAGTGTAGTGTAGTAGGATTTTTTTACTACTTTTTGTTGTAGAATGCAGAGATTTCTCGTGAATTTTCCTCCTCACTGCAGTTTTTTCTTAATACTTTCTTCCCCTTGATTTTATTTCTGAATACCTGAGCACATTGAAGAGATTTTTCTTGGCGGTTGATAGTGAGAATTTTGCATGTGTGTGTGTGTGTGTGTGTATGTGTGTGTGTGTGTAGGTTGAGGGTAGGTGGTGTTCCGTGGGGACAGTGTTAGGTTCGTAATTAAAAGCAAATAGAGGTCCTTATCGGGAAAAGGTTGGGAGAAAGGAGGGGAATTTTCATATGAATAAGACCTGACGACTGTCTGTGTAATCCATTACCCCGTTACTTGTTTCAGCTGGAGGGAAAAAGCAGCCCTTTTCATATGGAAAGGAGGTGCTGATGAAGTGAAACCCTTGAAAATATTTTCTGATTTCACTTCATAAGACCAGCTGCTCTTCTTCCTCCGGTGTCTCTCCTCAATTCTTTTCACTTTTTCAGGGATCCCTCTCTCCCAATTCTAGACCAGGGGGGCTTCTCCGTATGCATATGACGATGACTTCAGGTACCATTCACAGGAGTTCTTTCACTCAGTTTCTTTCTTGTGAGGATCCTTTCTAAAGTGGGGGATTGCTGTGCATACTTTCACTTGGGCTTATCGGCTTTCCATATAGTTGGCTTGCGACTTTCTCCATATAATATTTCAGATAGATGTCTCTACACTTCTGTATGTAACTTTCTCCCTGTAACTTTCCCTACACAACTTTCTCCGTGTAACTTTCTCTACACAACTTTCTCCGTATAACTTTCTCTACATAACTTTCCCCATGTAAATATATGTTCAATATAACATTGAGTATGTAACTTTCTTCATACAGCTTTCTCTACGTAATTTCTGCACATGTCTCAATATAACTTTCTCAATGGTTTATCCTGGGTATAACTTTCTCCCTATAACTTTTCTATCAGAATGTCTCGATATATTCCTCCTAGAACAGTCCCCATATAATTTTGCACCTATGCCCCCTCTCTATTTAGCTTCCCCACATAAACAGATCCGACCAGCGATTATGATTTGAAATAAGAGAAGAAAGGAGGGAGTTGATTTGAGCTGCTCTTTCTCGCCCGTAACTTCTGACAAAGTGGGCAACTTTTGAATGTCATTCCTGCCTTTAAAAACATCCTTAGCACTCATTCAATTTCCCTCACATTCAATTTCAATCTTCTTCATTAATCCAATCCCTGTCTTAACAAAGCTCCTTCCATACATATATAGAGCAGGTGAAATAAAAATTGCTTTCTCCTTCCGTTCAAAGCCCGGTAGGGAAACAATTATTGTAGATCATTTCTGTATAATAAATCAAAATCAGGGGGATCTGATTGCAAAAGAGGAATGGGCTGGAGGAATTGAACGAGCAGAGTTGATCTTTTGAAAAAATATAATTAAGATTAAAACGGTAACAAAAATTCATTTCGAGATCAATACAAATTACTGGAGAAAATTTGTGCGTTACCTTCCTCCGCGCAGTGGTTGAGATTTTTGTGGGGAAATCCTTTGTATGTATCTATAAATTTGTTAACAGGAGGAATATCAGGATTCATTTGCTCGTTAGATTGATGGAGAAAAGGGTCTGATTGAAATAAATTTAGAAGAGATGTTTATAATTTGGAGAAAGTGGTGTTGTATAAGTTTGGCTGTGGTAAGCAGCATAAGAATAGTCCCTATAGCTTTTGATTAAATGATTACTTCTCCGTTCATTAGAATTGATCGTCCTGGCTTATCTCCACTTCCTCTGTCTCACAGTGGAAATTACTATTATTTACTGCTTTCTCCTGGCATTAGCATTCGTCATGTAAAATTCCGTGGGTTTTAAGAAGGGCTGAGGGGAAGCTTTCATATTTTTGGAGCCTCACATGCAATATATACCACCAAGGCGGAGTTCTTGGGTGGTCGGAGGGAATTTAGGGAAAGGAAGCTTTCTCCGACCTTTCTCCTTCTCCTCGTGGCTCGTGTAATGCAATGAGATAGCTCATGTAGAGGCAAGTGAGTAACAATCAAAGTGATTGGAGTTGTCAGATCAATTAGTCACATATGCTCCTATCACCAGCAATATTTCCCGTGTCTCAATTTCTCCCCTGCTCCTTGTCCACTTTTGTCTGTACATATGTAAGTAGAAATATGAAAAAAATTTGAGGTTGATGTGTAGCTCCTTATTTACATGTAGAAATCTCATTCCTCAGGTAATTTTGAAGGGTACAAAATATATTTCCTTGTAATCTGGATATGCGTGTACTATTTGTACACGTGGAAGATAATTACATAGGAGGGTATGAGTTAAGGGGAAGGGAAAGGGTTATTGAAAATCCTAAAAGTTACGCAAGAGCGGAAGCTATTATGATAACAATTTTAACATTCATATGACTTTCTAAGGGGAATTTATGAAAATTCATAAAAAATGCAAATGACCTCGATGGAAAGCAAACTTTCCCTGGGATTTTACTCTGGAGAAATGGGCAATAGGGAGGGATATGTATATGGAGGGCTTGTGTACTCCTTGCATATGTGTGGCTTGTGGGTTGGAGGGGAGAGATTGAAATGAATTGGTTGTACATTCAGGTTTTTTTTTTGAATATAATACTAGGAGATTTGCTCCTCATGAGAACGGGTTGATACTTTAGTGTAAAGTTGGAGTTGAAGTTCAAGACTTTTTTTAAATTCAAGTTTCAAGATCAAGTTTCAAGATCAAGTTTCAAGATCAAGTTTCAAGTTCAAGTTTCAAGATCAAGTTTCAAGATCAAGTTTCAAGATCAAGTTTCAAGATCAAGTTTCAAGATCAAGTTTCAAGATCAAGTTTCAAGATCAAGTTTCAAGTTCAAGTTTCAAGATCAAGTTTCAAGATCAAGTTTCAAGATCAAGTTTCAAGATCAAGTTTCAAGTTCAAGTTTCAAGATCAAGTTTCAAGATCAAGTTTCAAGTTCAAGTTTCAAGATCAAGTTTCAAGATCAAGTTTCAAGTTCAAGTTTCAAGATCAAGTTTCAAGATCAAGTTTCAAGATCAAGTTTCAAGATCAAGTTTCAAGTTCAAGTTTCAAGATCAAGTTTCAAGATCAAGTTTTAAGATCAAGTTTCAAGTTCAAATTTCAAGATCAAGTTTCAAGATCAAGTTTCAAGTTCAAGTTTCAAGTTCAAGTTTCAAGTTCAATCTTCAGAATCAAGTTTCAAGTTCAATCTTCAGAATCAAGTTTCAAGTTCAAGTCCCAAAAGTTTATGTTCAAGACTCAAGTTCACATTGAGGTTCCGAGCTTCAAAGTAGGGTCCGAGTATCAAATTCCAGACTGAACTTCTACCTGGAGCTTTAGATGAAGTCTTAAATAATTTGAGCTTCAATTTTAAAGTTCTACTTCCATCTCCAGATAAAATTTAAGTGCAACTTTAATTTTTGAAGTAGGAGTTTCGTATCAATCGAGACTTCACAGAAAGCTTTCCAAGCATGAGTATGTGTGCTTGAATGAGTGCGTATAGTAGTAACGAAGTCTCAGTGAAGGAGCTGTATCAGGGATCCATTTTAAAGGGAAACTCCATATGGTCCTATACACACTTGGATAATTATGTAGAGGGAGAATTGCTGGTTGTGAGTGAGAGGAGGAGGAGGAATTGAAGGAATAATTTATTATTTATATAATAACTTGTTCTACCATATATATATCTACATCGAGAGAGAAAGGGGGGAAAGGAAAAGGCGAAAGAGAAAAGCGAGACTGGGGAAGGAGAAAGTGAAAGGGCGGAAGTAGAGGCAAGGCTCCGTTTTATCCTCTCAAGTTCCCTTCAACATGATCAAAGTTTGTTTCTTGAGGCTTAGGAGGTGGAAAAAATTTAGAGGGAATGAAAGACGATTTTCTAGTCGTCTCAATCCACTTGGGACTAGCCAACATGATAAATAATTCAATGCTAGTTCTTAAGGTGTAGGAGAAACGTGAACAAACCGGGTCATTCTGTAACGATTTCCGTACAAGGGAACCTTCCTACCTCCAAAAAGAAAAACTCCAACCTTCAAACTCGCCATGCTATTACCACTCTATACTGTAGCCAATATTCCAGGGTCCCCATTACCTTTCCCCACTCCTAGCTCTTCAAATTCCCATAAAACTCTGAAAAAATTCCCACAAAACTCAGCAAATTTCCCACAAAACTCAGCAAAATTCCCACAAAACTCTAGCAAAATTTCCACAAAATTCTTAAAAAATTCTCACGAAATTCCCACAAACTTCCGAAATTCCAAAGTACATTCTTTAACATATTTTGAAACTTATCATTTCTTAAAAATATTTTTAAAATCCTATGTCCTTGACCCCTGTGACCATGATTACTGTCCTAGGTCAAAAACCTCATTTTATAAAATTTGAGCAAAAATGTTCTAAAACAGTAATTAAATATTGTTACCACATTCTGTAATTGTTTAGGGATGGGACGAGGTGGGATTTTTTGTAACCTTCTGCTTCGATTTATAGGATCAAGTCAGTCCACAGTAGCTTTGTCCTTATTCCTTCCTCTCTCTTACTTTCTCTCTCTCTCTCTCTCACATACACACACACACACACACACACATCACAGTCCCTCCCAAAATTGTTTCTCTTCGGATCCACTATAATCACCTACACTAAAACATACATGTGTTCACTCTCTCACCCGCCAATGACCAATCTCCTCTATCATAGTTAACAGTTAATCCCACTCTACGCTCCACTCTCTCCAACTTTATACATTGTAATGATCCAGCTTGCCCTCCATTCCCACTCATGATTGGCCAAGGGATTTTTTAATGAAATAAAATTTACCACAAGTGTTTACCCAGTCTCGTGAAAAACCAAAGTCTTGGGAAGAAACCAATCAAATCTCCCCATCAGAATTACACCCTAATCTTGTATAGCATGAGAGCAATTACCGTACATTCCTTCCTAAAACATCCTCCAATTCCTACAAAAGTCACGAGTATTTTTCATCATATATATCTTATATATTTCTTCATGGTTTTTATCCCGAGGACTGAATTCCCTTGAGAAAAAAAAGCAGCGTTTTAAAATAAAATGTGCAAAATCCTCCGGAAATATTTTGCAACTTGATTTTTTCTCGTTGAGAATTTATTTATCATAATAATACTGGAACGAGGTTGTGCTTGTGGAGAAAAGTGACGATAAAGTATGTGACTAATCTCAGTCCCTTGTCCCCTGTCTTTTTATAGCTTTGTGGAATTTCCTACGGCTCATTCCATTGCTTAGGAAGAAATTGGGTGACTGGTTATACCTACAACTGAAGGAGGAATAATAATTAATAACAATTAATAATAATAACTCCTACAGTCCTTCCTCACGAGCTTTCACCAGATAGCCCTTTCAGGCAACGCAGCCCAATAATTCCCAATACCTTGAACCAGGGCGTTGTTTCCCCAAAGTTTGAGTTACAAAATTGACTTCTGCTCCACGTCTTACGTGTATCCATATGCACAGTCCCTTGAAATAGCTCCCGCCCCCCTGCCCTAGTAATAATAATAGTAATAACTGCTATTAATTATTATTACTGTTGGAGCGTACGGGACAATTTTTTTGACCCAGGAGAAAATAAATCTGATTTTTAAAAATGTGCCAGAAAAACCCTTTGAAATTGTGGGCCTCAAATATTTAAGATGAGTTGTTCCAATGGGGAGGGGAGGAGAGGATGGATGATAAATGCTCTTGGCACTGGTTCTATTGACTTGGTGGGATTGGGCTTTAACAATTATTTTTCCTGTGGGTGTTATGCAGCCTATGTACATACATATGTATGTATGTATGCTCACCCATGTGTTACACATCTACCATAGGGAAACCAGTGCACTCAGTCTCATTAGGAATTTTCTTCACAGCTCCATGCTACCATTTCCTTGACTTGCCTCCTGCCCTAACTTCATTCCGCACATTAATCTATTTGTGGATCAGCCCCGTCCGAGAAGAAGTGTGCTCACTTTGCATCATTCCAGACCCATTCTTATGCTACAAACCAATTTTATGCCATAAAATCCTTGCAGTAGGATTTTATTTTTACTGGTACTTAAAAATCCATGGATTACATTCCTACTGAGAGAAAAATCCTACTGACCCCGTTCGCACGTGCTCTCAAAACAAAAAAAATGCACTGGGGACGTAAAAATTTTATCGGGTTTCAAAAAAATCCTACAAATTTGGAATCTTAACATGGGAGATGGATGCACTTAACAAGCACACTATACTATTTGGTCAATAAACTAGTACTGTATTTGAGGCTGGAATTTTAGTTGCCTTAGGTGTAGATACGTCCTGGGAATTTTTCTCTTTCAAGGTTTTGCTAGTTAGTAGGAAAATAAGCATCGGCATTAAAACCCTCATCACAGGAGGTCTCTGAAAGCCTTGTAAGATGTTGTGGACTATATTGAAAAATTGAGAGGGTAATTTCCAAAGGCTGTGTATAGGAACCGACTGACTGAAGCCTTGTGTAATGCTGGGGATAATACTTGATCCGTGGGAGGAAACTAATTAGAAAATAAACGTTGACACGAACCTTGCACTTGATCCTATTGACAAGTAAGTTCAACTTGAGAGTTTCGAAACAGAGCTGAGACTCTAAGATCTGAGTTTTAAAATGTTCTCCCCCAACAAGCCTTCATGTGTAAAGCTTACAGATGGGATGAGGTGCCAGGGAGAAAGCTTTCACCCATTTAATCATCACAATTGAAACTTCAAGGGGAAGGTTGGTCTTGATAGGAAATAGTACCGTATACTTCATACTATTATTTCCAAGATGCTCGTAGAACACATGCTATCACATTTGGTTTCCTCTTGGAAGACAATACTCTTGTAGTACAGGACCCTTCCACAGTTGAGAATGACATTTTTCTTACCTTTCCCCCACTGGAAGTGTAGGGCCCGGGCTGTGTGCTTGGAGCTTTCAAATACTAGAACCAACTTTGTAAATATGTTCGAGGAGGATGTTTGACTACTATGCGTGGGTAACATAAGCAGAAGGATGGAGGGGGGGGGAAGAAAATTCTTTTGGAGATTATTTTACTCGGAACTGTTTGTCAGTGTGAAGGGTGTTTGGATGTCGAGGAGTTGTGACATGTTGAGAGGTTGAAGAAACAATGCGGGGACGAGATCAAGAAAACTGTCATTGAGTCTTGTCATGACTCATAGACTGTCATCCATCGGATCTCCCACAGAGCTGGAAATGGAAGTCGTCAGTTCTGATATTACATTCGTGAGTCCCATCGCTTTCGTCCTCCACTTTCTCCTGTATCTACGTTTAGCATTCTCTAGCTGGAACATTCTCTCGGGCTTCCCGTGGTAAATACATATTGACAGTATGCTCGAGTACAATAATGTTCTTATAGGGCTGGGCCCCTTCTAGTTCTAGTACAACTTGAGTAGGACTCTGCTCAAGTTCAATTTGGAAATAGTAACTGTAAGTACATACAAATTAGGTTTTGAATTGAAGTTGAAGTTTGGTTTTTTTAAAAAAAAAATGAATTTGTTTTAAATTTTTCGTTCAAAAACAAAATCCAACTTTTTTTGATTGTATGTATGTACATCCAAGTTCAGTTGGGCTCGTCAATTGAGGAATGGGAAAGTTTGAGGGGAAGAATGTAAACTCAAAGAGGAGGGAGGGAAAAAAGGAGTTTGGCTTGTCTGGGCCGAGGCAGGAGGTGCTTTATATATTGATGGGAGAGAAAGGGAAAGCATAGAATGCATTTACATGACAGGTGTATGAATTATAGCGGGCTCCTCTTTGATGTGGTCGTTATCATTGGAGATTGGGGCTGGGGATCATTTCCCATGTTTATTTTTTCAGGAGAGCCGTGTGCTGTACACGGGCAAGAGAGGCTGGTGAAAGCATGGGGAAAGTTGGGATACAAATTGTGACAATTTTTTCCTGACCAGAGTGTACTATGGAGGAAATGATTTGAGCTTGTGTCCAGGACCGGAGTGTGAGCGATGACGGGAGGGGTGCAGTTGGAGAGGAGGAGGAGGAGGAGGAGGGAAAGCATGGAAATGCACTTTCTTTCCCCGCCAGATCCCGCAGTTCCGGAGAGGCCCCAGTTATTATTTACTTGACTCAATTGTGCCTTTTCCGACGGACTCATATCGTAATAACCGTCGGGAGATGAAGGTGAAAGTATGGGAGGAAAGACAAGGGCTGGAGTGAGTCTTTCACAATCACTTTCTCCCAAAGACCAAAAACTTTCCCGATTTGTTTGGCCGTAGGGAAGTCCTTCAATCACCTTTGTCTCCATCTCCCAACGGAACTGGCTCTTGAGCCTCACTAGGCAAATCCACAAGAGCTCTCATCTGTCTCCAAACCTTGGTTACACTTTATACCAAGGAGGAAATATTTTTACTGTCTCTCTCTCTCTCATCTCCATTCCCTCCTTTCTGAGTCCCCCGCACTCATTCGCCTTACATATTATGCGTCTTCACGTTTAATTCCCCCCGAAAAACTATTTTTACCCTTCGATGCTAAAATCCACTTTGGAATTTTTATTCCATCTTAATTAATTTAATTACGTTTAGTGACAACTTTCCCATTGGGAAACAACTTGCAATTAGGAACTCATGCTCTGATTTAATTCCTAAGGTGTGATTTCAATTTTCATTGGGGTAATGCAAATATTTAGGAAACGCTAACTTTCTCCAGAGAAAGTCAACTTTCTCCAAAAAAAAGTCAACTTTCTCCAGAGAAATTCAAATTTCTAGAGTGAAAGTCAACTTTCACCTTTCTCCCACCAGTTTTCTCCTGTTTAAAAACAAATTTCATTCAATAAAAATTAATGTTATGTCATCAGCTTTACTATAGCCAATTGTACAATTGCCTTTAAAGCTCAAATAATATGGTTTTCAGAGTCAGCTGAGAATTTAATTTTCAATGAAGGTTTAAAAATCCCAGACAAGCGAAGATGAATTGTGATCCCTCCTGGTTTGCCTGTTTCCATTACAAATTTAAAAAGTTTGTCTCGGAGTATAATTTATATAATCTCTAGAGAAAGTCGTCGTTGAAAATCTCAATGACATTTTCCTAGCAAATTATCAGCCAGTATAAATTCATAATCCTTGGAGTTGACATTCAGTTAATTACAAGTTCTAAGGAGAGAGCCAGCTCAGTGTGTGAAAATCCCTGCCTGTTCGCTCGCTCCCTCGCTCACAGAGAACAAAGTTGGTTTTGGCTCATAAAAAGGTGGGGATGACATCATGAAGGAATGCACACCCAAGAGCTTAAGGTCTATATATCTATTTATCATGGTTGACGCGAGGGTTGAGTTATATCCTTAATGCAGTCTACTCCATTTATGCCAGCACCTTTAAAAGGAGAAAAATCTGACTTATGACAAAAATTCTCTTCAACTGTAGTACAGCGTTTGTTTCAGCTTCTGAAGTTGCCTTTATTTAGCAGTGTATGGGGGAATGCATCCAAATGATTATTTTTCCCTCAAAAGAAGAAATCCTTTTGGTAGGGGGTTCTCTCACAGCCCTAGAATGCACTGTATGTGTTTATATGCAGATAAACTGTTATGCTTCAGGTGAAAAAAGGGGAAATGGTGACTTGTCTTACA
The DNA here is from genome assembly GCA_947179485.1 of Allacma fusca. Lineage (NCBI taxonomy): Eukaryota > Metazoa > Arthropoda > Collembola > Symphypleona > Sminthuridae > Allacma > Allacma fusca. Next base: position 18,175,535 of record OX359249.1, on the reverse strand, counting down.
TTTTGGCAAAGATGACAGGCCCTTGTATAAAGTCATAGTTATGCACATTTTTGGATCCAGCCCTTCGTCTCCACGCTGAATGAAGAGAACTCGAGGGAAATTTAATGCAAAGTTGCTGTGTAAAAATAGGTCAATTTCCCTTCCAACGAGGTTTATTTCTCTTACAGAGTGCATTAGGTTGAAATAATCCATAATTCATAATTCGTAGGAAATGTACAGATATATACTTATATGTATGTGTGAAGGAATGGGAGCCTTCTATATTTCTTTATTCTAATGCCTGTGGAGTAGAATGGTACTTTTGCATCGTCCTTACAGACAGGGACTTTCCCTTCGTAAAAAATCTAATAGACACGTTCATATTTATATACACTTATGTACGTATCATGTACAAGGTACTATGAAAGACTTTCTCTCCCTCGCTATCTATTTCTAGCAAATGAATTTTAAATCCCATATTTGATTCACAATTTGTAACAAAATTTCTGGATAATTTCCTTAAAATCTTACTAATCTTGCATATTTTTCCCTACTTCAAGGGTCAAAAATTTAAATCCAAGCCAGGAATTTTTACACGGAAGATTTTAATTACATTAATTCTAATACCACAAGAAGGCTCACTGTGAAATAATTTTTGTAATGTGTTACAGGAAATTTTATGAACTTTCCATTGAACACTATTTAATATGAATAGATACTAATTTTTAGAAAATTTTCAAAAAATTTGCAGCAAAATATGGGAGTTAAATTTATTATCTTGAATAGTTTTTTTGAATAGTAAAATTAAAAGGTGTTATTTTCAATACAGTTTTAATTTATTGATATTGCGGGACGGTTTTGCACCCTATGACCTCAAATTTTGAACTAGGTTAAGAAATTTAATTTGGAAAAAGTTGGCGAATATTTAGTGTGAAAAGGGGGAATGAAATATTTTAAGATTATGTGGTAGGAGGATTTGCATAATATGTATGTAGTGGTGTGGCTGAGTGGGGGGGGGTGTTAAAAATTTGTTAGAACCTTACAATGGTTTTTCTCACTGGAACTGTTCCGCCTGCCACATTTAACCATTGCCAACGCCCATCAAACATGATCCTTTTATATTCAGATGCAAAGAAAGGGCCTTGATTCTGAAAGACAGTGGGAAGGCTGGGGCTGGTTGGAGGGAATAAGAGAGAGAGAGAGAGAGAGAGAGAGACGAAGGGAGGGAATGAGAGAGAACGTGAGGGAAAGTCAGACAGCATAGCTGTGAAAATGAATTCATACACATGCACACTTCCCGCTCCGTTGACTGGAAAAAAAGTCGTCGGCTTCTTAACCAGAATCCAATTCTCAGGCATGCTTTCTCTCCAGTGTTTTTGTCATGTCGGTCCAAATCCTCTTCCTCAGTCAATTTTTCCTTCCCTTTAAATTATGGTCTTCCTCAGCAATAGAAACAAGCACCTTCGTAGGCGACTTTCTCCTGTGAAAATCCGAATATTCACTGCCTAGTTTTTTAAACCCCGGGAATTGAATACCGGCTGAGTTCAAGTTTGAGTTCAAGATTGCATTTCAAATTTCTATTTCAAGTTTGGGTTCAAGTTTCTATTTCAAATTTCTATTTCAAGTTTGGGTTCAAGTTTCTATTTCAAATTTCTATTTCAAGTTTGGGTTCAAGTTTCTATTTCAAGCTTCTATTTCAAGTTTGGGTTCAAGTTTCTATTTCAAGCTTCTATTTCAAGTTTGGGTTCAAGTTTCTATTTCAAGCTTCTATTTCAAGTTCGGGTTCAAGTTTCAATTTAAAGTTTGGGCTCAAGTTTCAATTTCAAGTTCGAGTTTCAATTTCAAGTTTGGGTTCAAGTATGAAAGTAAGTTTGAGTTTGAAATGAAAACTTAAATTCGAACCTGAACTTGAAACTTAAAGTCAAAATTTGAAATCATAAAATGCAATTAAACCTAAGCTTAAAATTAAAAAACTTGAACTTGAAAATTCAAGTTCACACTAATGCAAAAAGAAGCCGGGACGTTTCACTATTGGTTCTAATGCATACGGACAGTGAAGAATGAAGTGTCGGGGAGAAGGAGCTGGTGAATATGCATTGATGGTGAGATTCCATTTGAATCCGGACATATTTATGTTCCCGCATTGAGTCGAACGGACTCCATATTTGACACTGGCTTGGTTTGAACAAGTGAGTGCTGACTCAGGAGGTGAGGAAATCCTAGAAGGACAACAGCTGCAGTCCATGTCCTCTCCACGTAGAGCGGATGAGGAGGAGAGGAAATACACAGAGCTAAATGGAGAAAGCAGGAGAAAGTAAAAACGCAAGATTTTTCGCAACCTTTCAGTTTACTCGGAATTTTCTAGCTCGGCATTCCAACAGGAACATTTCCACCAGCTGACAGACACCGCGTTACGTTCATGGGACCATCCCCTCCGACCTCCCCTCCAAGTACCTTCCCTCACCCCCAACCTTTGGTCATAGCAAAGTTGTTTATGTGCGGAGCTGACGGGAATTCACTCACACACTATTTTCCCTTTACATAGAGTACAGACTAGTCTTCATTATTTCCCCCTATTTAGCTCAAACCAGGACACATTATATTTTCAAAGCATTTTTTTTATTGACGCACAACATGGTTCCAGAAACCTTTCAAATAATTAAAAATATTTGATTCTCTATTAATCTAATTTTTAATTTACAAATCCTACATTCTAAAATTGTATCAATTCCTTGTTCAAGATTTGAAACCACATGAGTTAAGACGGGAAATAAAGTAAGCACATTTGAAATCAGTTTTTTTTGTATTGCCCCAAAAATGTTTTTCAAAAAACAGCTTAAAATTTGTTAACTCGTATTTGTTGATTCCCCCATTTCGTAGAAAATATTTTGGACAACTGCAAATGAGTTTCATTGATTACAATGGAAATATTATACGAGGATAATTTCAAAATTTTAGCTGCAGAAGTCTCAAATGCTAGGATTTTTGTAAGAACAATTTTAGATTTTATAATTCGAAATCCTGGCTTTGCAGAACTTCTGCTGTCATCTATCCCAAAGCCCATAATATCGCAAGGACGAGTGCCATTTAATCTAAGTTTGTAAAGTTGTAGGAAAATTTGCATAAAACGGTAACTTCCAGATGAGGGTCAAAGGGAGTCAGCAAGAGAAGTGGTTCACCTTGTACATTCTAAAAAAAGAAATTTTGGCAAAACTATCAAGAGTGGGACGGAATTCCAACGGCAGGCTGGGCTGATATGTATATTGGAAACAATTCTAATACAACGGCTCAATTTCCTTCCCTCGAAAAATATTCACACCAGCCAGCTCCAAAGTGCAAGGCTGTTGTGGACGGAATCAGTGCCAAGGCAATTTCAAATCATGCAACCTCCACAATGATAAAGCAGCAACAATTCTGACCACACTGTGCTCTCACTTTTTTATATTTGTATCTATTCCTTCACAAAAGAGGACTTGCCTTTCCCTTTTATTAAGAAATGAGTGCAAGCATCACGTCGTATTTCCAGAATTTCAATTTTCCAAATTGGCGCTCCCATTTAATTTCACTTGTTTTAGAATTGAGGCATGTTCAGGCCTTCGTAATTTATATTTGGGATTTTGTATCCGCTCCCTACTCGAAATTTTCTAGCTATTTTGTAGGTTTGACTTTTCTGTTTTTTTATTACGAAGTGTCTCTACACACTTTTCAGGAAATGATGGACACGATGAAATTGAAAATTTCTCTATATTTTGACTAGTACTTTATTTGTATTTTCTATATTGGTCTTCTATTTTCTCTATCCAAGTTCCTTTTTTATGAGTGACTTACTCTATGTGACTTTCTCTGTCGAACGTTCTCTACTTTTTTTGAGTATCTTCCTCTGGGAGACTTTCTACTTTCTCTGTGGGACTTTCTCTGTGGGACTTTCTCTAAGGGACCTTCTCCGTGTGACTTTCTCTATGAGAATTTCTCTAAGGGACTTTCTCTAAGGGACTTTCTCTGTGGGAATTTCTCTAAACGACTTTCTCTTTGTAATTTTTATGAGACTTTCTCTATGGGACTTTCTCTAAGGGACTTTCTCTAAGGGACTTTCTCTAAAAAACTTCCTCTGTGGGACTTCCTCTATGGGACTTTCTCTAACAAACTTCCTCTATGGGACTTTCTCTGTGGGACTTTCTCTGTGGGACTTTCTCTGTGGGACTTTCTCTGTGGGACTTTCTCTGTGGGACTTTCTCTTTGTGATTTTTATGAGACTTTCTCTATGGGACTTTCACTGCGGGACTTTCTCTGTGGGACTTTCTCTATGGTACTTTCTCGATGGGACTTTGTCTATGAATCTTTCCGTATTTTCTGTACGAACTCTATTTTCTACCAACTCATTGGAACATTCTCTACTTCATACGTTTTTCTGTATTTTTGGAGGTACTTTCTCTACGGAACTTTCTCTCCTTTCTATGACGGACTTTCCTTGCCTTCCCCTGGGACACTCTTCATAGTTCCTCCCCTGGAATTCCTCTTATCTGAGTATCCCCTCCACGACCTATAAATGCGCAATTGAAATTACTCTCCCATATAAAGTAGTGGCTCCCCTTCCACAACTCCCGCGGACACATCTCGTAAACGAATGGAAATTAGAAAGTACAAATCATGAAATTATAAGACAGCTCATTTACAGCAAGTTCTTTACTAAGACTTTCTCCGATTTGAACTTGTGGATGATTTAGGCCAGTAGAGTATAAAAGGGGCCGTTAAAGGCCCATGCGGGTATGGGATCCATTTCACATTCCTAGATATTTATGCTGATTGATATGATAGGACTGGCCGGTCCGGTAGGAGGAGGGAAAGAAGAAGAAGAAGCTGAAATTGGAGAAAGGAGGAGGAGGAGGAAAGTGCCTGATGATAAGGGACAAGATAGGAGTTGACACACAGTTGCATGTAATCTATGTGCACGTAAATGTATATCTACAAGGGATGCTATGAAAATTCGAAAATTTGTCAAGCCAGGGCTTTCTCCAGCTCTCTATACATACATACAATTTATATGTACTATATGTATCTATACGAATAGGTACATACGTAGATACTTACGGAACCTTATGTGGAGATTGGACTTGTTCGAGGAACAAGGCTGGGGCTATATCCCTCCCAAAAAACAACCCATGCACATATCTACACATAGACTGGATAAGTCAATGGCACCCTTGGGCCCCATTTATGAATTGCACCCTCTGGCATTCATTCTCCTTTCTTCTCCCCATATAACTAGTACATGTGGCCACTCTTATGTATATTTGTGTACATACAAAAGGCCTGTCGGAGTCTCCTCACGAGTCAACAGCCTCCCTCACACACCTCTCCGCAGTTCCCAGCATCTTCCCAGCCCTTCCTTTCAAACCAGGCTCTCTTCAGTGGACGATCCGCTAAGGCGTAACTTGGCTCTGCTCTTCAAATCTTTCATGTCATATAAATAATTACTCATATCTCCCAATCCGCTCTGTTCTCTCAAGAATTAATATTTACGAAAATATAATAATTTACATACATTTTAGAATAGGAAATTTTGTCAGTTGTGTAATGTCACATGTTATTAAAATATCAAAATTGCTTGATAAAAGGCAAATGTAAAAAAGGAAAATTCCTGAATACTTACAGGCAAAATTACTTGTATTCAGATTTAATACACTCCAAGCACAAAAATTGTCTGCTCCTTAGCGGTCATTAGTATAAAAGTATTTTTGGTGGGATTGTTACATCCTTCGCAAATGTCTCATTTGGATCCCATTAAATATAAATGCCTGACTGTGCTTTGCAGTGGAGGCTCTGGCTATTGTGCTTTTACGAATGGTCGGGATGCCTCCCCACCGCCCTGCCTTTTCACCTCCGTGGACGGGATTGAGCGTGTGGAGACGAAGGGGATTGCAAAAAAAGAGAGTACATAAATATGTAATTATCATGTATGTACATGAGTATAGATGAGATGAATATTTTTATGTAGGAGAGAAGCCTGAGCATGTGCTTGAATGGCCTGCGTGCATTTTTTTGCTATGTAGTTTTTTTTTACACCTGCACTATTTTTTAAGATTGTGCTTCTATGTACATATATGCAAGTGCAGGTGAAAGTATAGGCGGAATGTGTAGGAGTAAAAATTGTATGGGAAATATGTACGAGGGTGTAGTTACATGGGAGGTATGTACGAGTGTATAGTTACATGGGAAATATGTATAAGTGTATAGTTACATGGGAGGTATGTACGAGTGTATAGTTACATGGGAAATATGTATAAGTGTATAGTTACATGGGAGGTACGTACGTACGAGTCAATAGCTACATGGGAGGTATGTACGAGTGTGTATTTGTATAGGAAGTATGTACGAGCATGTAAAAGCTATAGTTATTGGTATGCTAAATGAGCCTGTACTTGTATCCTTTTTTTCTTCACACCTAAATCACTCCACACGTCCAATGTACTCGCACGTTCCATTGTGCTCCAAGCATCCACCCAGATATCCTTACACAAGTATTGTTTCTCATGGCGTGTGTACTTGAGTGTGCCAGGGAAAGCTAGAATGAAAATACATGTACAAGCGTAATGGGAAAAAGCCAATGGAACTGCTATTTTCTGAATCCCAACACCTTTTCCCTCTCAATACTAATAAGCTCATAAGTGTGTACGTACCTGTATGTTTTTTGAGGGTAGGAGTAAATATTTGGTCTAATTTGAGCCTTTAGAATTTTCATCCGTCGCTACATCATGGGAAATATCCATTTTGTTGGAAAATGTCACCGTATTTTCTAAAATTATCACCAACAATTAATATTTCTAAATGTCTTCTCTGAAAAAAGTATTTCCGAGGCCTCTTCATAGATCCAGACAGATTCAGAGAGGGAAGGAGGCGAAGTAAGTTGGTTTTTTCCTGAAAACTGAAAATTTGGCTTTTAAAATCCTCCATTCATTGGTGTACTCTTTTGGTTAGAAAATTGTCAAATTTTGAGGAAAAACCCTAAATTTGAGAAGGAGGCCTGACACTGACGTAGGGATGTGAGATAATTAATTGAGTAAATAATTTCCAGAGAATTTGAAGAAAGAGGAGATCCGGTATTTTCTCACTGTTAGTTCCAGGAAAATTATTCACGAAAGAGGTGGAAATTTTGAGTGAGGCCTTGTACTACATATAAAAGGTACGGAGATTGGTATCCGCATATGTTTTAAGAGTAAAATGGTGTGAATTCAAAACCCCTCTCGTCTCCCACTCCTTCCTCTTTTTCCTCCGAGAATCCATTAATTATCAATTTCCATTCAGATTCCCTCCTGTATACACAGATTCAGTATTATGTGCCTTGTCGAATCCAACTGTAAATTCGTGGAGGAGGCCAAAGCACCAGGCTCGACAGATCAATTGCATAATTCATAAACTATAGACACTATCTACCCCGCAAGGGACGGCAGATTTTCACTCTATCTCAGCTTTGAGTCAGGACCAATACAAATGCTCTTATTTACAACCACATCATTTCACTTTACTTGTGATTAAAGCCCGATCTGGGCCTCATCACAAATAAAGCCAATTTCCCCACTCTCCGCACCTGTCTCTGCATTGTTAAAAGACATATGTATCTGGAGCCTGAATTATTTTATTATTACCAAAAAATCCCCTTTTGTGAGCCTCCCCCCCCCCAATTGTTTAAATTTCCAATTATTTTTTCCGATTTAAAATGTTTTTTAATATTAGTTTTAAATCATTTAAGATTCCAGATACTTCTTAAAAAAACCGAAGCTTCTTTAAAAAAAACCATGCTTTTACTTTAACACATTTCTTGTCACTGCTATAAAACCCCAATTTATAGGCCTCATTCAATATGATGCTTCATTAAAATTGTAAGGATTTCTTTTACAGTTAAAAATACAGTACTCAAAATTTTTTGGGAACATCTTTCCAACCTCATGAGATTTCTTGAATGTTTTCACTCAAATTTGAAACATACTCAGCCGACATAGAAATTTACGTTATCATACGTTTAAATAGAAAAAGTAAAAATCAAATCCAAGGCCTCATATTATACGTTGACGCGTAAGTAATTAAAGTCAATAATTCACTTTTGGGGATCATTTATTAGCCAATACGAAGTTACTGTTTGAAATACAAAGCGTTCGTATTGGGCCTCAATTAAAGTTTTTCCATTAGGCCTCAATCAATGTTATAACTAATTGAAATTTAAGGTGGTTTTTATTTTGGGATAGAAGGCTCCCCCAGGCCTTCAGGTTGGATGTTGATGGCTGTTTTCGAGATTTTGTGCGAGTTTTTATGAACGAGCAGTAAAGTGGAGTATAAAAATTGGGGTGAGTGAAGCATTCTGGGTTTTTAGGAACTAGGCTAACTTCCGGGTCTGCGACAAATTCTTTCTTTGTGTATTTGGGTGGGGAAATAAAGATAAAGAAAAGCATGTTCTTTTCAACCTCACTACTACTACTACTGCTATGGAGTTACACTGATGAGCAATCTTGGTTGTTAGGAAGGAGAGAGAGAGAGAGAGAGAGAGAGAAAGGCAAATGTAAAATAATTTATTTGGGAGACAAGGAGCACGCATGTGAACTTGAGAAGGGCCAAAGAGTCGCGTATTATAGGAACTTGCTCATAGTGGGCCCGAAGCTTTTGTTCCCAGGCATGTACATACAGCTTGGGCCAAGGTGTAGTGTTGGCATTATGACGGGGAAAGCTCGGAGTGAAGGAAAGGCAAAGGAGGAAAAACCGGGTAGCTTCAGTGTTTACACTCGTTGGGTCCCCAGTTGTGTGCAACCTGTGGTGGCGTTCACTTTGCATATTTCTCCTTCCTCTCCAAAAATTTTAACGCAGTCCCAAATGTGCTCCAATACTTACCACACTTTGTCTACACACCCTCTCAGCCCGTCATAATTATTTGAGGAGAAAAACACGACGCTCGGAGTGATTAAAATTTAAATTAACGGGACTCACTCCCTGCAAAAAAACTTTTACGTCCGACTTTTGTCCAGGTATCGGTTTAAAGTGCAACCTGCAAAAAAAACGGGAGGGAACCCTACTCAAAATTTCTGGCGGATGAAATTCGCCCATGAAATTTCCACCGGATACAAAACGCATGGAACATTTCTTGTGGAGAATAAGAACATTCAAAATTTCCTGTGGACAAAACAAACTCAACAATTTCTTGTGAATAAAAAACCCATACAAAATTTCCTGTTGGAGAAAATACAAGCACAGATTTTCTAGGGGAGAAAAAACGAGCACAAAATTTCTTGTGGAGAAAAACTAATTTCTTGCGGAAAAACGAGCACCAAATTTCTTGTGAAAAAAAACGAGCACCAAATTTCTTGTGGAAAAAAACGAGCACAAAATTTCTTCTGTGGAAAAAAAACAAGCACAAAATTTCTTCTGTGGAAAAAAACAAGCACGAAAATTTCTTGTCGAGAGAAAACAAACACAAAAATTTCTTGTCGAGAGAAAACAAACACAAAAATTTCTTGTCGAGAGAAAACAAGCACAGAATTTCTTAAGGATAATATCACACACTGAATTCCTTGTGGCGAAAATTTACAACAGAACGGATACAAAACGCGGAGAAAATTTGGTGGCTAAAAAACACAGGAAAAATCTTGCAGAATCAAAAGAAATAGAAATCGTGCTGGAGAAAAACCAAAGGGAGAAAAAAACTCTGCGGAGGAAAAAAAAACCTGTATGAAATTTCTTGGAGGAGAAACTACAGTATATTTCCAAGAGAAAAAAAGCACACAGAAATCCATTGAAAAAATTCACAACCAAACGTACATAAAATTCTAAATATAATAAAAACGTGCAGAAAATACTTAAGGACAAGCCCGACAAGAAAAATTATTGAAGAAAACAAATGTATTCTATTCTAAGGTTTTACTCCACATACGAAACGTTCGCAAAATAAAACGCAAACAGATTCTGTTAAGATGAATAAAACAAATCCCACAGCACAAGTGTTAAATTTTTAATTTTTGGAAGCCCCATCAAAGACAAGAAATGTTTACAATTTTTTAGCCCACTCCACTAGAAAAGGGCTCTGCCCGGAAAGAGAATTTTAAGTGTCGTTCCCCAAAATCTGAATGTACTTGTTGAGAGTTGAGAAAAATGTCGGATTCTAATTTCTGGGAGGAAATATTTTGTGCGCGAAAGGATACAAAAAAATGATCCTGTCAGTGCATCACATGAAATGGAAGAATTAAATTTTACTAGTTAAAACAAAATTTAGTGGAGCTCTTTTACGGGTTTATTTTCCTCTTCACAATCCCTCAAATCTCCGGTTTCAGCCCGGAAGATAATAAAAATACTAAAAATTGTAACTTTCATCAAAACTTGCAACTTTTTGGGGGAATTAGAAATTTTAAAGTGCAATAAATATTAAAGTCCGAAAGAATCCTTTTATTTCAGAAATTCAGTCTTCTATCAATCAGTCCCAATTTTTTAAAAACTTTGGGATTTGTCTTAAAAGCGAAGCAAATTTAAAGTTAAAATTTCAAAACCTTTGAATGTCAATTCTGTTCAAAATAAGTCGAAATTACTTTGAAGAAACAAATTTGAGGCTCCATTTTTTAACCTAAAAAACTTCAAGTGTTACCCTCAAAGAGCCAAATTTATCAGGGAAATTTTAAATTTCCTGCAAAATTCCCCCTCCCCAATTTATCCCACACAGATGCAAATTCTCCTTCAAGTAACTTCTAAAAATAGATTTTTCTATAAAAATTAAATAGGAAATAAAATTTATGCAGGGGAAAAGGCTTAAAAAATTGTAAAAATGCTAAGACGGAAAATATGAGAAATTATAAAATAATAAAAAATTCCTCCAATGGAGAAAGCATCTACGTGTTTCTCCGGGAGTTCGAGACATAATACGAGTGAGTTGGGAAGTGTGATAATGGAATGTGCGGGAGTGTTCCGCTCCTTTTTGAACCCGGACAGGTCGTGTGAGTTGAGTGGGTTGGGATTAAAAGAGTCCGTGTGGAGGTCAGAAATGGATGGGAAAGTGGTGGGTGAAAGTGAGGGCTTGGAGGGTTGAGATATTTTTTTATAAAAATAGGAATGAGTTGAAATTTGATTACTGAAAGTGTTGGAATTTGGATGAATTTGCGGTAAAATGTGGCTGTTGCTACTTCTTGTCTGTGACTAATCCTCTCGGAGATGAGACGAGACCCATAGAGAGATATGGGTTTTGGAGGATTTTACTCGATCAACAAGCTGGTCATCTGTACGGTTGCATATGTCTGCTTAGTCACCTCACCTTCACAATGGACGATGGCCAGTGAGTTCCCTGAAAGAGAGTGTTGTGACCCCGTGTACCCTGTCCCAGCTCCCGTCCCTCACAATGGCCAAGGAGGGGCCCCGGCTTTCCCTGAATACGTCGCGTCCACTCCGCCAGCTACCACCGAAGTTCCAGGTAGCCCAAAAAAAATTAACATGTATCTTTTCCCTCCTATTTTTATAGAGAGTAACCCTCAATCAAGGGAAAACACTTTCACACTTTATCTCCTCTCACAAAAACATTTCGAGTATAAAACCAAGGTCATGGGTCAAAACACAATCAATTTTAACCTCCGAAAGATACACGTAAAAGAAAGTGATGCTCAAGAAATGTAGCTCCTTGAATATTTAATTATTACAATTTGTACCTTCCAAAAATTCATACTCCTTCCGCGCGCCACCATCTTCCTCCAAAATTCAATGCTACTCAAAAGAATTTCTGGTTTTTTTTATCAAAGTAATTTTCCCCACCTCTCCAAATCCTGTCCGTGTCATGGCTCGATAAAGAAAAATACTTTTCCAAGGGGCGGGACCCCTCTTGAATTAATTACGAGGCTGGAACCATAATCAAAGCACTGTGCTTTTTTCTCCGTCCTTCCTATTGCCTATAAATTTTATTCCTTCCTTTTCTTTACGGGGCTGTCTCAATGGTAATAATTACCAGTTAAGCAATAATTTGAGAGTACAATTCTTCATACTTAAAATTCCAGTAAAAACATTGAAGGGAAAGTAGAGAAAGCAGAGAAAGCAGAGAAAGCAGAGAAAGCAAGTGAAAGTACTTGAATTAAAATTGGGAATATTTTCTCCCACCCGAAATAAAGAGCAAGGTTGGGGGACAATCAACATATAATTAAGAGGGGGAGGAGAAAGTCCTAATCTTCTCGTCTTTTCATACAAAAGATCTGGTAGTATTATAAAAAATCGAAATATCTCCAGAATTTGTCATAATTTTCAGGGGTATTTTAATACATTTGACTTGATCAGCCCTAGTTGACAAAATTAAACGAAGGTTGAACGTAGGAGTGTGGAATGTGTGTGACGCAGGGTTATTTTCCATGGATCAATTGACACATTCAGAGGGCCTGAAATAATCCCAATTTGAGAGACATACGTCACTGCAACAATTTTCAGCAAATTCCTTTATTTTCTCTGGGAATGAAACATGTTCGGACTTGTGTAGATATGTATGTCCAGGTGAAAGCACCGCCGTGAATATTGATACCTCTGAGATTAATACAAATGGCGGTGAGTACGTCAATACACAATTGGTTCCATAAATGCCTTCAGGAATTGATAAGGGAATAACCAATAATAGCACTTGACTCGGAGTGTGTCATACATTGACATTCTAGCATATTTTGCAAAGCCCGCGGTAATGGAGCCGCAAGCAAATTGAAATGTCCGGTCATAATTGGAGAAAGTCCAGGAGTTCCTCTCCCCTCAATAATTCAACGATAATGGGAAAGAATGAGGAACCAGTGCAAGCCCTCATATTTTTAGGCCACTGTAGATATAAATATCAGTCAGCAATTATTACTGAGCGGGACTTCCTCCCTTGTCCTCTATACGTTTAACACCCGTCCCACATACACGTATGTACATACATTTGAGGAGCTATTAAGCACCAAAATACTGAGCAAAAACTGAGCCCACGTATGCCAGTCATTATGCAAATATTTCTTGTAATCATAATAGCTCGTAATTGACATTATGAGAAAATATGTGTGTCCCCTGTAATTATTATTATGATGCTAGCAGCAACTGACTAAATAACCCGCCGCCCTCCGCTTTTACAAAACACGTTGTAACATCCATGACTCATTTATCGACGTATTATAAATAGCCCGATTAATTGGACCTTGTGATCACAACACGGGGTCGGAGAAATTTAAAAGTCAAGAATGAGAACCCCTAGCTTGGACTGATATCAGGGTAAACAATTCCTGCTAAGGGGGTCCGTTGTAGAGAAAGTTTTTGGTGGATTTGCAGGAGGTGCGATTATAAGTCTTTAAATAAAAATGGACGATGTCAAGTTTTAGATAGATACGGACCTTCCATGAAAATTTCTTTTTAGGAGGTGAAGAGTTGATCCCCTGGAATTCCCAGCTTTTACTCACACACTGCGCCCATATGATAATAGTTGAGAGAATGGCTGTTATTGTGAGTGCCAGGAGAGATGGGGAAAGTAAGTGAGCCAATATTCATAGCTGGCCTTCAAGTTTTATTTGGAGAGAGAGAGAGAGAGAGAGAGAGAGAGAGGATAGAGAGAAGTAACAATTGGATGAAGAAGGAAGTCTTGAATTTTCCATAGAATCACTTGGGAAATGTCAATATCCTTATGCACGGGCATAACTATAGGGGAGAGAGAGAGAGAGGGATCCTCGCATATAATCATTTTCCACTCAACTGTCTGTCCTGTCCCTCTCACTTGTTGTCTTCATGTAAAAAAAACCAGTTGGAGGAGAGTATGTCAACAAACCGTTGACTCCATCAAATTTTTACAATTGTAGCAGCTCCCCCGTGCTTGCTCAACACTGGAGCTCGACAGAGAAACAAAAATACAAACAATGTCGTTCTTTGGTGTGCTCTTTCTCCAAACTTTCCCTATTCATTTCTCTATCTCCAGTTTTATTTTCTCATCCCAGTTCTTGTTACACCTAGTTGTCCTTCCTGTATACCTTATTTAATGCTTTGTATCCGCACATGAGATCCACGTTCACTCCTGAAACAACAACATGATGCTTGGGGATGGGGTTGAGATCAAGTTTCAGTAAGAATTCACAAACTCCGGTTGGGGTCAAGATCAGGTCAGTCCTGGGAAGTTATAGTCCGGAATTAGATTTGAGATTTAGGGTTTTGGGTTTTGACTTGAACATAAGTTTCGCAATTTTAGGTCAAGTTCTGGTACAAGTTCCGGTCAAGTTCAGGTCAAAGTTAATGTCAAGTTCAGTTTCAAGTTAAGGTCAAGTTCAGTTTCAAGTTAAGGTCAAGTTCAGTTTAAGTTCAGTTTCAAGTTAAGGTCAAGTTCAGTTTCAAGTTCAGTTTCAAGTTAAGGTCAAGTTGGGGTGTGGTTCCGAGGGAGGGTTCAAGTTCAGGACAAGATAGGGCTAGAATTATTCAGGTCATGGTGAAGTTAAAGTTTAGGTCAAGGTAAATTTCAAGTTCAGGTCAAACTGAGGTCAAGTTGAAGTTTAGACTGAGGTAATATTCAAGTTTAGTTTAAGTCCGAAGCACAAAATAAATTGTAAAATTTGCAATGTTGTAGTGGTAACTTGAACTGAATAACAAAACTAGCCAGTACATTTAAATCTCAGGTGAAACACAGGTCAAGGAAGGTGAAATTATTGTCAAACATAAGAGAAATTAAAAAGGTCGGGAGAAAATGTATTACAATATATTCCAAAGAGATTCCGAGTTCTGACGGAGGAATATCTTTGCCTCAACGTATCTCTATTCCGCGTGTGTGTGTGTGTGAGTTCCCTTGTTTTTTCCCTGTCCCCCACATTGGGATATAATATAGGCGTGAGTGAGAAGAAACGTTCGTATGTGAGAGGAAACAAGATTCCTTTTCCTGTTTTCATGTAAATGGATGCAACGAGGTGTCATCGTAGGGAAGAATAATAAGAGAGGAGAAAAAAGAGACCGAAATCAAAGCGAATATGAGAAACTTGACGACTTTTATGGAGTTCACATATCCCCACATCTCTCTCTCTTTTTTCCTCTTTTCCTCTTTCACATCTTATTGCAATTTATGTATGGATTTCACTTTAACACAAAATTCACAAACAAGGATGGGACTATTCCAATCTCCCTTCTTTATTTCACAGGCCACAGGAAAGGTACGAAAGTACGACGGTACTATTACAACCCACTAGTACAAAAACTTGAACTGGTGAAAGTAAAAAACCTCGAAAGTAATAACAAAAGTAACTGGAGAAAGTAAAATTACAAATAACTGGAAAAGTAAAATTACAAATAACTGGAAAAGAAAAATTACAAATAACTGGAAAAAGTAAAATTACAAATAACTGGAAAAGAAAAATTACAAATAACTGGAAAAAGTAAAATTACAAATACCTGGAAAAGTAAAACTACAAATAACTGGAAAAGTAAAATGTAAAACACCGAAAAAGTATAAAATAAAAATAAAGAGTTTAAGGATTCAAATTCTTTTATTTACGAGTAAAAATCAAACGAATTAACAAGGACGAGAAAGTGCAGATATCGAAAAATAAAATCCGAGGAGATAACACTCAAATTCAAAAAAATCACGAATACCGAAATTTTTCAAAAAATTTGAAAAGTAAAAAAAGAAACTGAAATATATATTAAGGTAACGGAAATAAATCCCATACTGAGATAGAAGAAAAAACAACAAATTGGGGGAAAATAAAAAACAAACTGAGGGAGGATAAAATCCAAATTCAGATAAAATAAAAACTAAAATCTGCATAAAGCAATAAAATTTTGACAAAGTAGTGCCAAAATAAAGGAGAGCTGGAAACATGGGTCCCAAATACACCGGTGAAAGTGAAAGTCTCAGATAAGAAAATAATTTATGAAAAAGAAAGTCAGAGAAAGTTTACAAAACTCGTGGAGAAAGTAACATGAAAAGCACTAAAATTCTCTCAATAATATCACTTTAGAGACTCATAAGGGAGACAGTAGAGTCATGATGGTATGAATTATGATCAGTGGGGAAGATATTCCGAGTGATTTGTAAGCATAAATCCGAAGAGCATTGTTGTTCTTCCTGGAAGATCCTTTTTCAAATCTAATCAACACACTCTCCCCCGCCATTGGACATTCAAAATCCTGTGCAATGCATTTGTAAAGAAAATGGAGAAACTTGTTGGAGAAAGTGAGTATAGATATTGACGGGGCACGGGAGAGATAGGGAAAGGAGAAAGTGAGACGAGACAAGGGGGATGAATAGATCCGGAGTCGGTCAAAGGGAGACATGAGTTAGAAATAATGCTACGGACACATGTGGGTCGCGACATTACTATCAGGAAGAGAGTCGTCATTGTCATCGTTCCCCCATTGATAACTTTTAGTGACTCTAATAATATGACAAGAGCCCCTCTCTCTCTCCCTTCACCTCTTTCTCTCCCCCTCTCAAACCGGTTGACAGTAAATGAGAGAGAGAGAGAGGAAAAGGGAGCAATCGGAATTCACATTGTAGACTTTTTTCAATGTATTTGTTGTGTCCTAAGACTTTTTCAAGGGAGATAAATGATTTCCCAGGAGAGCTTCTATTTATAAAGAGACTCGGGAACAAGTGGAGGACTGGAGAGAAAGTCGCACAACCAATCTCCCCTCTCTGTCAGCCGCCAAGTGTCTCCTCAGGTTTGCTCGTACTTATGTCTAGGATTTTCCAAGGTATGGACGGCAGGTGCGGCGTTGTCAATATATATGAACGTGTGCTTGACCAGGGACTAGACAACTGTCTCCGTTTTTAATGGAAATGAACTCGCATATGTGAAATCCATCCCCTACTCTTGTAACCTGCCACTTTATTAGCTGCATAAAGAGGAATTATTTTGTGCGGGAGAAGACAGTGGATTTTAAGCATTATTCTACAAGAATTTATTCCTATATCGATTTTTCCTCTACTTTTTATTTACTTTCACTCTATTTCTTGTACCTACTTTCGTTTTACTTTCACAATTCCAATTGATTTCTTCCAAACCCAGTTGACTTTCTCCAAACTCATAGATGACTTTCTCCACTTTCACTTAACTTTCTCCAAACTCTTGGTTGACTTTCTCCACTTTCACTTTTTCTCTTCAAGTTTAAACATAAATATTTCCGTATTTTATCCAGATTTGTTTCTGAATTCCAAGCTCATTTACTCTCGTCACTAATAATTGAATTCAACATTGTTTATTTAATATTCTCGATACATTCTCTCTTCGATCCCATGACCTTGCCGAGCCCTCCAGAATATTTCCCTGCATTGACTAGAATTTCTCCGTGTTTTCTGTAATGCCAAGACACTGGGACTTGGTAAGGTTGATAATTGTAGAGAAATCTGCAAACCAGTGCCTGCAACCATTACTGTGGGAATTATTCACAAGCGGAAGGGAAATTGGGTTAGAATGTGATAGGAAGGAAATCAGAAAATGCTAATGGGAGGCATATGACTTCCATCAGCTTTATTGCAAACCTGCATTTCTAGAGCCAAGGAACAATTTTGAGGTAGAAAAAGGTAGGAATCCCTCGCATGTCACTATCACATTTAATTAAATTCGAGACAACTTACCATCAACCATAAGTGTATTCCGCCTTACAATTACATATTTCAAATCCAGTTTTATACAGGAGTTTCTTGGTGCATAGTCATCCCGTCACTTTCTTCCAATGACTCCTCTGAACTTTGGCAGCCCAGGTGAAATTTCTGACGGTTATGGGTTACTCCTAATAAATGGAGAAAATTCACATGTTCCAGTCCCTAGCACGTGTAAACAATAGAGAGAGAGAGTGGTTGAGCGTTTCCCCTCAAATAAGGAGGAGTCTCTTCGTTGTGGAGAGTTATGTCGAGGTCCATAAGTGAAAACGGAAGGATATGACTGTTCATAGAAAAGTTACTCTTGTGAGCGTAGTAACATTTGATTATGTATTCACACTTGTTGTTGTGTCTTTGATAACGAAAATCCTCTTCCCACCTTCCAGCTCACCTTTACCGTCCTGACTTCTTACATGTGGGGAAGAGATACGGGGGCTTGGAAATATTAATATTCAAGGGGACTTACTTTCACCAAAATATTCCGGTGTTGCGTACTTGTAATGCTTTCCGGAATGGTTGTAATGCAATTTAAATCATGCATTTTACATTACGTTATCCCCTTCCACTTTTACATTTCCATTTTCAATGCCTTGCTCACCTCTACTTTTGCAATCTCTGTATTCCATCTTTTCTTGCTTTCTCCATTTCAATAACCCTTACTTTCTCTGATTTCTCCATTTTCTATGGATTTTGTTTCCCCAATTTTATCTCTTTCCGACTTTCTCGACTTTCTTTACTTTCTCCTTTACTTTCTCTAGCTCCTAGTTTTATTTACCCAATTTCTTTCTTATCTTTATTTTTTGACTTTTCTCCAATAATGATTAGTTTCTACGGTCTCCACTTTCTCCATTTCTAATATCTTTACCGTCTACATTTCTAATAATTATTTGCTATTTCTATTTTTAGTCTTGTAAATTCTCCTGAGGAATAATCAGGTATCAGTTTAACGTAGGATAAGAAACCCTACTGTGCCAAAACATGAAATCTGCATGTGTAAATTTAAATTGAATTCTGTACACGCTGTATATAAGTTTAGATTTCCTTTACTTTTTCTATTTTTCTCAGGGCGAAACAAATGGAAAAACTATTTTCTTTCCCAATTTGGAGTGCACATGTGGGGGAGATTGAGAGAGGAGTAAGTCACTATTCTGAGTATTAGGGTTGTGCGCAGGTGTGCATTGGTTTGTTGGGTAGGAAAAACAAGGTGGGAGAGATTCGGTAAAAATATTTGATCAGGGATGTTGCTCATATCCAGGATTGATAGCTGGCGGAACAGGAGCTGAGAGCTTGATGTACTTTCACCGAGGTTCCTGCTAACACGTTTATTGTAACCCACGTGTGTATCAAGTATCTCTATATACATATGTGTGTATATGGGTGTGTGTGTGTGCAGTTTTGAGGAAAAAGTAAGGGCAGAGTGTTTAGTGGGAAATCTCCCGTCTCCCCTCACTATTTAACATTCAGGTCAAGTCCTTTGTTTAGTGCTGACTACTGCTCCTCTGCTTTGAGACTTCCACACCCACACACATGTTCCTACTCCAACTTATACGACTCAACGTTATTATCCCTCACGGCAATAACTACATTGATATTCAAACAAATTCCCCTGCATAACTCCTTTGGATCTTGTCTATCGAGGTCTGTCCATGGCTTTTCTATTTCCAACTTTCTCCTTCCTCTTTGCCTCCCCATAAATGTAAAGTACCAGTGTGCATCCCAATATTTTTTTTCTCTGTCTTTATACCTTCTTTCAGCTCGGGGCCCCTGTGGAGCCAAAAGTGGTCAAGGTAAAAGTCTATGGATATAAAATGAAAGGAGAAAGCAGGGGAAAGCAGAAATGAAAATAGCATATTAGTCATTTGAGCGTAATTTGTCTGTGAAGGTTTGCCCGTAAAGATGTTCAAATCCTGTGTCTGCTCTCACCCTCCAATATAATTATGTTCGTATATAATTTAGAGGAATGCAATTTTCAACGGAAATAGAATCCAATGTGTGAACAACACACCATTTCCAATGTTGTGGGAGGCTTGGGGAGAGAGCCTGGGCAAAAAATGGAGAAAGCTGTGGGTTATTAATAATGGTCATAATTGCCAGCATTAGAGGGAAGGGAGGAGAAAGCATGGAATCAGGACTTGGGTAGTAACAATAAATTTAATGTTACATCAACTTGTGCTGCTCTTAATATTTACGCCCGATACTCGTTCCAATTTACATGGAGATAAACCTCCTTAGTTGCTCTTATTCTCCTTCCTTCACACTCCTTCCCAGGAGGTTCCCTACTTTCTCCTCTTATCTCGAACCTAGTAAGTATAGGTTTAAGGCCGGGCTGGAACTCTACATGGAGAAACCATTCGATTAGCTTGTAATGAAATGAAACCCTCTTATCGGTGGCATTAACATCTCCTGCGACAACAAAACCATGGGCTGAACGGAGCAGTGGGGAATTATCCCTCTGTAATCCTCTCTCTCTCTCTCTCTCTCGCTCTTCATAGTTTCCTATTTAGTTACTTTCACTTGTTTTCTCCTCATTTTTATTCCTTCCGTTGTAATGCTCGGTGGCTGTTATTAGGTCTGAGATGCACGCTTGCTTTTTCAGATTAAAGGCTCTACTTTCTTCCCAACTTTCACCCGTACATACTTAAGAATTATTGCGTCTACAGTTTCAATTACACTTTTACGTACAGTTAAAATAACAATTTCCTCTGTATGTTTACAAATGCTGTACCTGAGCTACTGAGCTTTCACCTGAGCTTTCTCCTTCACTACAGTTAATGATTTGGATACCTTTCCTTAGTTCTTTCGACGAACCTTTTCCAGTGTTTTTTCAGTTTTCTTCCTTGATCTTTTCTCCTCAAAGACTTTTTCAGTGATTTCTTCAATGATATCTTCTATTCTCTCTACTGCTTTTTATATACTGTCTTGAATTATTATTCTATCCCATGTTCTCTACCATTTCTACAGATACAATTCTGCTTTCCATTTCCAATTCTATGCATGTGTTTCGAGAGGGAAATTTAAATCGAAATCTTATTACTTGAAACTTGTACCCCTAGGTATAAGAATATAAATAGAAAAAATAGAATTTGAATACCCTGCGGTAGCTTATTTATGGAATGCAGAAAGAAATACAAGGAAATGCTAATTGCTCAGGTGAAAGTACCTATTCCGTGAGGAGTAACTTCGAAAGGAAGGAAACCAAGGAAGAAAATGATATTTCCCTTGAAACTAATCCGTATTAATGGTTTGTTAATCGGATCAGGACCGAAGTAAAATTCCTTCCTAGTAATTGGTAGTGCTAAATGTATATTTTGTTTTTGCTGGTGCATAACAAAGAAAGGACTGGGTGGTTACGGAGGAGCGCAGAAATTTGCACTTTAGTAAACTCCTTTCTCCGGATTTTGCTGGGGAGTTAGAGAAAAATGCGTGGAAAGGAATTCGGAGATTACAGCGTTCCTTTTCCTAATTGTTTGGAGCAGAAAATGTGTGTAATCTCTACCTGCGGTTCCTTTTTCCTCTTTGGGCTACCCGCTACCAGCTCCCATTACGTCCAGTAGTTAACATACAAATGTCACATCTGCATGGGGTCCTCTGCACTTTTAATTATACATCCGTGCATGTGCTTAGATGTACATAAGATCATGTATGTATCTACTCATACAGACATATCCTCAGATATGTATCTATAATTATTACACTTGTGTGCATACTCTACTCCACCATCTATGAATTTACACTCAAAGGACTGCACATGACTCTGGAATCCTTTGGAAGAAAATTCATATGAAAATGATCACTGAAACTTTCACTGCTTTCCTATTTAATTCCCATACACCAACATACTATACCTTCCACATGTGTTCCTTCATTCATGTATGCATATATGTATGAAAAGACATTGGACCCATTGGAATTTGAGAGGTGGAAAGGAAGCGGAAAAATGTTATGGGAGGCTTTGCTATCTCTGCAATTACGACCGTATGAGAGAAAACTGGAGTGAGAATGAAATGTAATTGGAGGTGAAAGTCGAGGAAAACTTAAGTTCACTCGAGACCTGACTTTAAGGGAGTAAGGCCAAGTCCTGGGCTTACTATAGACAGCCAGCATGGGCTTATGCAAAGTAAAAGGGAAATGTGCTTTCACTCCTTTCACAACCCAGGTCTTACGACCTCAGGAAGAAGATGTGGCTGCATATACTCGTAATTATTTTCTACGGGGAAATGAATCCCTGCATTCAGGAAAGGAGACACTATCAAGTGTGAAGGTGAGCTAGTTGAAGAGATTGTTACGGGTGGAGGAAGTACTTGGTAAGGGGAAAAAGTGGTAGGTATCAAGTCCTTGTCATCTTGTGGGATTGGGTATGTAAATGAGCATTGTGGCTGTTGTAGGAGAAAGTAGTACTTTTTACAGGCGAACCATTCAACCGGAGAAAGCATGTAGGTATGTATATCACATGGTTAAGAAAGGTAGGAGGATTATATGAGTCCTTTGGTGTATGCACGTGGTGCCAGGAAATCTCTGTCGACCCCTCCATATCATTCATTGTTCCAAAGTATTTTAAAATAGTTTTGCTTATTCTACTTTCGAAAGAAAGTTTTCTTATAAGAAATTAAATTAAATCTAATTGCCTCGAAAATACACCCAAGGAACACTTCAGGGTTTATATATTCAGAAAAATTTATAGACTTTTCAATCATCTGTATCTCAGGCTCCTATCTTGAGAATTGTCGTCAGAGCAATAAAAATATGGTACTTTTGGTACTATAAATAATTTTCCCTTACGCCGGACGTAAAACTCCAGAGGAATAAATTGGACAATCTTATTGAGCTAGGGCATTGTACAACATGCGTTTTGAATATGCTTAGATTACAATCAACCCACATTGTAGGAAATTTTCTTGAGAATTAACCCACATTTATTTCATTAAATTTGCTCAATTTTTTTGGACCAGTATGTAGCTTGGAATTTGAAGGGAAATCAAAAGGCTGTAAATTGACCACTAGGACCAGAAATTTTGAGGAAGGTTGTCCCGAGGGTTTTTTATGCAATTTTTGTTGGGGTATTTAAGAAAAATTAGGAAATCAAATGATATAAGTTGAATTACACGGATCAGGAGCTCAGGAGGGGGGAATGGAAGGTTTCCCTCTGTCTTGTGTATGGAAGTTTGACGGGAGGAAAGGGAAGGCGAAGCTTAATTCCACTGACTAAGACACCTATTCCATTCCAGTTAGTGGACCATTATCATGGGTGTTTCCCAACTCGATTTAGTCAAATGACTCGAGACAAGCCAACGGTGTTTACTTGCGAGTGGTTTACAGGAACATGGGCTTTTTTCTTCGTTACTCTCTCTCTCTCTCTTTCGCTTTCTCTCAGTTGAGTGTAAATTGTTGTGCTTGTTTCACTCGCTATAAGAGCAGTACTCATCGACCGTCTTGCTTTTTCCGACTTTCTCCATTTCGCTCTTTCTCTCTGTGTTACTCACTCCTGAGGAATTTTATGAGGCTGCGGGTCACAATTTTAACAAACAATAACTTTTGATTGCTCGGCTCTGCCCGAGACTTGAATAGGTACTTGCTCTTTTCTTCCCTTGACTCTGGTCTTTCTCCTGGCTCTCTCCTCCTATCCTCCTCTAACACTTACTCCATACAATGTCTGTCCTGGTCCTTTGGCTTCCTCCACTTTCTCCTATCTTCAGCCCGGCGCTCTCCTCCATTCTTCCCTCCCGCTTTCTCCCATTCATCTCCAGGATTTCTTATATTATTACCAAATGTGTATATCTGGACTGCCATCTTCCCCAGGATTCTTCCTGGGAAGAAGATTCAATCTAATTCCAAGCCTTTGCCTCCGTTTCTCCGATCAGATACCATTATTTTGGGAGTTTGCTCGAGGAAACTTCCTCACAAATAAAATAATAAATAAACAGACCAAACAACTAAATGCTAAATTTATTTCCCAACAAAGCATCAGAGTCCTTTTGGGTCGAGTAAGAATTCCGAGATCTGATAAAAAAATTCTACCCACAATTACAAGTTTACCCTTTGCCCAAAACATGTGATCAGTACTTTTTTGTATTGATACTCGTAATTTCACTGAATTATTAATTTCGCCAAAAGTTGTCAAATCGAATGTTGTCGTGCTTTCTCTTGAACGTGATTAAATTCTACGAATAATTTGAAGAAGCACGGCTCAAAAAAGTTGTGTAATTACTCAGTGTAATGTAGCGCAACCATTGGTAGAATATTGTTAGCTAAATACAGCGTTTAGTTGTCTTTTGGAGCACAGTGACAATTCTGGAGCTTGGCTGGGATAAAATGATTATAACAATTAGCTAAATAGAATGTATGATTAAATTGGTGGAATTCGAGGAATTCGAGGGAAAAAAAGGATTTAGTGGAGCAGGAAAAAAAATCAACATTGCAGAGCTTGAATTTGTTTGACTGTAGAAAAAGATTACATTGGCATTGGAGAGGCTTGAGCGCTCAAGTTCATCATCATATGGGACAGGGTAACTGGATATATGATTAATGCATAATTAACAAGGGACTAGGAGAGGGACAGGTTTCCTCTCCGCTAAATATTAGCATACGTGCATAATTTATTCCTGCACTCTGACGTCTCTCCCGAGGCCCTTAAGCACAAAGAAAAACAGAGGGACATTAGACAAACAGACAGGACAGACAAACACAAAGAAGAGGCCAAATTTCAGCTGGACAAATTTGACAGGACAAACAAAATGAGAGATGTGCGTACAACTCGGCTGACAGAGCCCCAAATGTAGTCACTTGCATGTAAAAGTTTGCATCTCTTGTGACTCATTCACTCCTCTTATATCTGGATTTCTCTTTTCTCTCTCTCTCTCTCTCACTCTCTTCACCTCGTATTATTTCGGACGAGACAGCTCTTGATGGAATGAAAACCAGGTCTTTTTCTCTCCACCGATAGCCTCCTCCTACGCCTATTCCTGTCTGAATGGACTTGAAATCTTTTCTGTTTGATGACAAATTAAATAGGACATTGCTTTGGTGGAATATTTAAAGACAAAAGTAAACGAAATTGCTTACACAAATACCCATCAACGAACAATCAAGTGCCCACTTAGGATCTCGTCCCGTCCGATTGTCCAACTTTCCCTTCAAAACTTTCTCCATTGACTGGGAACTAGGAATAGAGAGAAAGTCGAGACAATATGGAAGAACTGTCTCCAACATTTTATCTCCCTAGTCCTTTTCATTGCAAATTATCCAGCCAACCTGAAATCCACTTTTGGGACTTTCACCGTACATAATTGTGTCCTCCCTAAGTACGGACATTGTGTTCGGGACTTGTGGACATTTTTACTGGAAAAGGCCCATCCTATTGCAAATGACTCTCATCCGGTGCTTTCTGCATTTGAATTTGCATACTTGATAGAGCCAATATTTTTTGTTTGCTTTCAAACAAATTAAAATTGTTTAAAAAATTTTACGCTAACGTATTTAACTTTCCCCAAACTATTTTTTCCGTAAATAACAACTAATTTTTGTTTCGTAATTTCATGGCGCTGTGTTAGATGTGAAGCCTTTACCAGAAACTTTTTAGTGCTTTCACTGTTGAACTTTCTCCGTGATTTCAATACATTTTCAATTGAAATTTTTACATGTTTTTCCTATGAAAGTTTCCCCATGTTTTACAATTGATACTTTTTCATACGATTGTAATTGTACTTTCTCCATGCTTTATATACAATGTTCATCAACGTCTACGTACTGCTGCTTTCTCCTTCACAAATTCCCTTTAGAATAGATGTTCCTACAATATTAAACATATTCCACTTATTTCTCACCATTATTCTTCCCGCTACTGTACACTTCCCGCTTCATAGTAGTTCTCTGAGGAACTGCATTACTTGAATTTAAGGAAAGAGGGAAGAGTGAGGGAGTCCGGAGTATTTATAAGCCTGAGAGAGGGGAGATGAAGCTATTAATATAAATGACGGCTAATTTATGAGCAAATGTTGGAGGGCTGGGATGTTCCATGAGATTGATGCTATTACATGAGAAATGAGATGTGAATTTGTTGTTTGGGTAGTAAGTGTAGGCTAAGCAAGTTGAGTAAAGTAATCAAGCATGATTATAATGGTTATGGCCGGAGTTTATTGAAAAATTGATCCGCAAAGGTACGGGAGAGGAATGAATGAGATTAGCATTAGGGAGACGATGTGACTATTAACGCAGTACAATAGGGTTGCTCGCATCCCGACAAAACTTTCTCCATTGCTGTGTGTCTACAATGCCGGGGCTTATTACTCGCATGTGGGCTCCTCGGTTTCCGAAAGAGCTCTGTGAGGAAGTCTGAAGGCTATGGAGACTAAAATAAAGGCCATTTATTGTGGTTAGGCGATAATGTATTAAGGAAGGGTTGGTGGATTTTGTTTATAGATTAGATACATGCCTTGTTACATGCTTTGAATGAGGATGGCTCGGAATTGTATTCATGGATGATTTTTCTCAGCTTTGATCGATTGAGAATGTCAAGAAGCGATTCCCAGTCTCGCTGTGGGAAGTACAAGGGCTTGTGTGGGATAGTGCATTCATGCGTGGCTCCAGACATACATAATAACAAATACGTACATATGTATCTATGTGCACTCTTCCATATACAGGTGTAACATGTGCCATAAAATGTAAATCCATACTCCTAAATAGCACGGTACACAACCTGCGGTTCTACTTATAAGAAAATATATCCCTCCAAATATGAGGAACTCAGGTAATGGAGTTAAAGACACGGAGATGATACAGTTCTGCAGAGTTTGAAGTTTTTACAGTAAAGTCTTCCTACAAGGGCGCTCTTGAAAGGAGAAAAACTCCTACAATGAAAAGGGCTTGAGAGAGGAGAAAAATTAACATTGTGGTAAATGGGAATTTGAAAAAATAGTTTCGCTCCTATGGAAAATTTCACTTAAATCTGAGGGAGTCTTAAAGCAGTGCAGAGCACACTGTGCGATTGTGTAACCTTGTGTATTTAGCTAACCGTTTTCCGGCATGGAGAAAGTGCACCCGTATAAAGGGACAACACTGTAGCAGGGACTAGCTAAGGGCTGAGGAGAAAGGTACAGAAGGTCTTACGGGCCAGGGAAAGAGAAAGTAGGAAGCAAGTGAACTTATCTGAAATCAAAAGGGGAAGCCTGTTATTACCGTATGTATGAGGATGAACAAGACTGAATGACTGTAAGTATGATAGATTTCATGAGAAAATTCATTGTTGGTAAAGATCCGGTTTGCCTTGCTCAATTTAGCAATTCTTCCTGATGGATACACAAGGTCTGGCGTTACATGGCTCCACGCTAGACTGATTCCTGGAGAGTGAGTGAGTTAGGATCAAATGGGGTTTCTTTTCTCCAGCTCTTCTCCTTGCAGTACTGTGGAAAGAGAGAGAGAGAAAGTAAGAGATGAGTGTAGCGAACTCTGAGGAAAAATGAGACCATCTTTTCCCCTACTTATTACCCTTGCTCCTATGCAGACCAAAGCTCCTTGGCCTAGTGTTTTCCTCATGAGATTCCTGCTTTCTCTAGCCTCCGCTCTTTCCTCTAGACTTTCACCCAGCTTTCCCCTACACTGCTGAGAGCTTTATGATGCTGGGGAAAGGACGGGGGAAACACACTCGCTTTTATCCCTCCCGATATATTGTGACATTCCTCATACACTGTTTCACATTATTAAGCACATGAGACGCAACCGCAACTTTATCATTTTGGCATCTCTTCCCATCCCATCCTCCTCAAGGAGAAAGGCCTAGGCCAAGCAGCTCCAACAGCCCTCTCCGTGCAATTTTTTTTCCAAAGGAGAAAACAAAATCTTCCGCCATTATAGAGACAAACTTTCCCTCTGAAAAATAAACCTTATTCATGCGTTCTCTAATGCTCCCAAAATTAAACCACGGATTCCCCACAGATCCTCTTTCATATCCCATTCAACATTAAACTCAAGTCTTGAATTTCAACGTATTCATTTCTATTAGACAAGCCAAATTTGAATATCATGTATGGAGGGGGCTGTAATGAGGAGTAGTGAAAGCCAAGGCTTGCACGGAGACATAGTCTTACTAGCATTAAATGCAAAAAACTATTTTTGTGAATGTTACTTGGTGAAAGTTTGGGGAACTTTAAGGGAAAGTACCTATAATGTTTGGTAAAAGTCAATGTGAAAGTTGGTGAAAGCATAGGGAAAGTACGGTAAAGACGGAGATCTGTGCAAGTGAAAAAGTGAAAAGATGAGAAAATATTACAAGAATATTGAAAAAAAAAATCAGAAATTCAGAAGGCAAATGAAAGTCAAGGGCACAGCTGAAATTGAACTGCCAGGGAAAATCCCGGGTTCATCCTTTTTTATTGTGGAGTGATTTTAAGCATAGGAAAAAGCCGCTGACTTTAAAATAGCCCGGTCCATTGGACATTAAATGTATGTGCGGAGTTAGGACGTCAAATGATATTTCCGACTGAGGATTGTAATTATTGAGCCTGTTCGACTAAATGAAATTTTAATGGGAAAAGCTGAACTTGGGCATACGAGTAGAAGGTGGGTCTGCACAAATGTTCCAAGTAAAACGGGTGGAAAACGACATGAGCTTGAGAAAGGCTGATTTGTAATCAAGGGAAATGTGTCAGGTGAATTGTGAGACTACATCATTTGCTGTAGTTGGTAGTATTGACACAGGTGTAAGTAAAAGTGTAGTGACAGCCGGAGAAGTTAACTTTATAGCTTGTAAGGCAGCCTTCTTTACAAGAGCGGAGGTTTGCTAGAACATGTTTTGGAGGGAAAGGAGGGAAAAAGGAAAGGTGTGTAAAGGAGCTGATACATGAGGCTCTGAGGCGCGGTATGCACAGTTTCCCCTTCGATTAGTTTCTTCCTCCGTGGATTGGTGTAGTCGTTTGGTGGGTGAAGGCTTTGGGTCGGTGTGAATCTTGGAGTTGTGCATGTATTTCTGGAGAGAAGACTCCTACCTAGCCTACTAGCCCATGTATGGTTGTTCGTCATCTTTATAAAATATTCAAGCATAATGAGATATTGATTCTGTGTGTATATCGGAAGGGCGTTTGTGCCATGCTATTAAGGTAAATACCTTAGATCGATAAGCTCTGTGCTCTGTTAGGTTCCTACTTACTGGGAAAAGTGCAGTCCAAGTTCCACTCACACTCTCCAATCTATACTGGGAGACAAGCTACAACCATCAACACAGTCACTTACACAAGCCCTATTTACTTATACACTCTTTATTATTCCCCCACCATTACACCTTTATCCCTACCCCTGCTTTCTACACAGGCTTAGTAAAGCTTCACTCTTCCTTTCCGGCTCTCTCCTTCTCCCACTTCTTCCACTACAGACTAAGCGCTCCTTTATACCTGTAACTTTCACCTTTATGCATGAAACAACCTATGAAACTTTCACCTATGTTTTCCCCATTATACTCCATCCTCTAAATATTTTTCAATCTTCGTCTTTCCCATCCCTGTATTCATATTTATTGAATACCAACTGTGTACTTTCTCTTTTTCTCAATTCCAAATCCCCACTTTCCCCAGTGACAACTCTCCACTTCCTCCGTTGAAGATTCTCGTTTTTTAATTCAGTATTCTCCTCTTTTTTCATTCATATTTTTTCCTTTAACTTTTCAAACTTTCTTCATTCAAATTTCTACTTTCTCATTCAAATTTCCACTTTCTCATGCAAATATCCACTTTCTCATGCAAAGTTTCACTTTCTCATTCAAATTTGCACTTTCTCATTCACATTTTCACTTTTCGTTCAAATTTCCACTTTCTTCGTTCAAATTTCCACTTTTTTCGTTCAAATTTCCACTTTCTTCGTTCAAATTTCCCAACTACTAACTCCTTTAAAAGTTTCCTCTATGACCGTCGAAAATCCTTTCCCTCTTGCGACTAAACTCTCTCATAAGCTTCCCAACAAAACAATCGTATTTATCTACTGCAAATTTTGCTGATCATTCGCCGTGTAACACTTCTTCTCCACTTGATCCGCGTATATTATTTCTCCGCTTTCGTCATCACTAATATGCTTACTCAATTTACAAGGTAGCATTCTCCATGTGCTACATATTCTTTCATACACCTCATGTATTCCATTTACTTTCTGTACATTTTCTGTTACAATAGCTTTATCCACTTTCTCCAATTCAAATCCATTCGTGTTTGTGGTAGTATGTACGATTTCTCATGCCCCGACAAAATCCTCTTCGACTTTGTATACTTCCATACATTAAGCCTGGACTAAGCAGTGAGGCTGACGGACTGTACCATAAATTTTGAAACAATAGTTTTACTATGTGCTTACCTGGTCTGACACGTGAGAGAAAGCGGAGGGTTGTGGTTTCATGCATAAAGTTCTTACCATGTACGAGGGGACATGGAAGAGATATTCAGTTCTTTCGAAGCGGCATGATGTACGCTGCCGATTATCCGTAGTTTCGCGCTTTCCCTCCATACTATGAATTATGTGGCTCGTGTATCCTCGAAGAGTTGTACTAGTGCGTCTTCCCCTCACTCTCTTTCTCTTTCTCTCTCTCTCTCTCTCTCTCTCTCTCTCTCTCATGACTACACTTTCCTCATATACACTCCACTTACTCTCCTTTGCTCTCATGCGCTTTCTCCCTTACCTTCTCTGTCCACTTCTCAACACTTTGTTAATTACAGTGCAGACTGTGGAAACCCGTCAGAGCCATGAAAAGCGAAGAAAAGTTACAAGCAGATAATCCGCTCACAGAGGTACACACGCAGTGACTGGTGAAAGGAATCGCTCAGCTTTTATGTCTTTGAACCCACCCTTTACAAGCATTCATATTGCTGTTGACACATCATAATGATACTCCTGAACCAACACACCTTCAAGGACTTTTTCCCTATCTTATTCTCTCCCTTATTAGTAGGAGACACATTTGCATAAAAACTGAGTCCCCAGAGCATATGGAAATGTCTCGTGGACTTGGAAAGAAGGTGTGTTTTGAGAGAAGTAAAATCGTATCTAATGCCAAGCACATAAATCGAAAGGAATGAAGGCCCGTATCTCATGTACACTCACAGTATCTATATACGGGAGAAAGTGGAGAAAATTTTTACAAAAGATTCCTAGTCAATTCCTTACTCCTCGGCCTGTCGAATAAGGAATCGCACAATCAATCTTCTACATTGATTCGTAGTAAAAAGGGAAATTTCTAAGTAGCGTGCCTCTCTCTCTCTCTCTGTTTGTGTGCCATGGCAGGGAAGGAGCTTTTGGCGTTGGGTTACAAATGCATGAGCCGGTGCAAGATGGTTTATTTTTAGAGAGGTTCGCTACCTCAAAAATATGACACATGTGTCTCTAACTGTGCCAAGTTCCTATGCTTCATTGTACCTTCACATGGGACTGTAGCTCCGAATGTAGAAATTAATGTTACTCTCAATGCTCGCATAAATGGCACTGAACTGAAATGAGAGCAAGCTCAGCATGGGCATTTGATCCTCTTGTTTTAGAGTAAGCCTCGAGCATTAGACTTTCTCTTGTATTATGAACTTATGAACAATTTTTGTGGCGCATTTCTCTCAGTTTGGGGAGGAAGCCGTGTTTTGTATAGTTTACGTCGGAGGAAGATCAAATAACGGTGTATAGAATGAATGTAGCCTTGCTACAGATGATACGATAATAAAATCCGATAGTGGTTTGAAACATAACCCCAATGCTCTTAAATTGAAAGGGCTCTGTTTAGAAGGTCAAGACCAATTAAGACCGATGTTGAGAATATTCTCAAGGGAGGATGAAAAAAGTAAGGAATAAAGTTCGGAAGATTTGACTCCTCAAGGTGAAAGCAAGTGCAAAGAAAAAGGATTAATGAATTCATGACTGGGGAAAGTAAATGAAATCCAATAGAATCATTTGAAAGTTCAGGAAGCCGGAGAAAGCATTACTGACTTTCCTTGCAAAGTAATTTCTCCTGCTTTCACCACCAAAGGAGAACTACATAGTAATTAAGAATTGATCGGAAGCTCATAACTCCAAAAACCCGGAGACAACAAAGAAAAAGGCAATTATTTGAGGCCAAGTGCTTGCCATGTGAAAGAAGGGAATTAAAGGGTGAATCCTGTAATCACACCTATGAGTCATTATTGGTCGTAAGGGGATACTGGAGTTTCCTTTCTCACCATGAGCTCCTCAAGGATTTCTATTCCCCTATATTTTCACCAGATATGAAAAAAACTTGGCGATCCTTCCATTAAGTCAAACTTGTTCAGGTGAAAGTCTCATATAGATATTTATAAGTCCTCAGTTCTTTTTTTTCAAGAAATACCACAACCCCACCAGAAACCCTAAATGGCTTGCTCCTACAGAAACCCAACTTTTACCTCCTTCAGCGCCCCGACTCTCCAGCATGGGAAGTTCATAAGGGAGAAGTGTAGTAGAAAGTTCTTCACGTGATGTTATATGCAAGGCGCATAGTAGTAACTCATACAGAGGGACCCCGATGTGGAACATCAACTCTGCTCTTTCAGAATTCCAATGAAACCCTGTCTCCTGAGAAGAAGAGGATCTAAGCTCCTACTTAGAGCCCAAGTATACATATGTACATTAGTACAAGGAAGTACAAGTCAATGAACTTCTCAATGATATACTTTCACCTCTTAAGCCCTGCAAAACTTTCTGTCACACGCCTGGGTTTCACTCGTGCACTAGATCTCCCTCGCTTTCACTCTTTTGAGTTCCCGCCTCAGGTTACTACGATACAGAAAGCATGTCTCCATGACAGACTTTATTTGAGAGTACATTTTTTAAAATGAAGAATTTCCTCATGTTTTATTCCCTATTAATTCCGAGGGCTCTGTCCACGGACGACCAAAAACTGAGCAAAAAACCCCCCTGCTGGAATGGTCCTAATACATAACATATTTAAGCTTTTGCTGAGGAAATTTGAAAACAATATTTAAATGAAACTTTCTCCAGGGAGAAAACACTGAAAGGAAAGCCATTCTTTGGAAATTAAAAATATGCACTCGTCATGTGTCGGCAAGTTTTTAAAAAGTCGGTGAAGTTAAACAAAAATTCTAGACAGGGGTTCAAAGGAATACAAGCTCTGGGAGAAAGTGAAGTGAAAGTAGAATGCCCTTGGCCTCTGATGGGGAGAGAGATAAGAGTACTAAAACCCTCAAGGCTGAGTATATGAAGTATTGGGAGAGTGAAGAAGGTGACCGGGGATGAGAGTGGTGTGTCTCTGGAAAATGAACGTACTTAGGAATTGTTTGTCAACGTTGTTGGAGGTAGTCTTGTGAAGAGACTGGCAGGAAGATACATAAATAATTTGCTAAGTGACTGATTATAAGTTTGAAAAGCTGGAGCAGAGGGGAGAGAGCCAGAGCCAGAGCAAGTCATTGCGGGAGAGTGGTGGGGGAGGGGAAAACTGGAGAAAGTGAGAGCGAGGGCAGCAGAAGTTCACCAACTTCAAGCAATCTCATTTGAAATGAGTAAATATTTAACTCTGCCTGTTCTCCTGGCGACAAAATTGATATGACTATAAATAAAGAGGATTGAGTTGCTAGGAATTATTTTCCTATGGACAGATGACCTTATATTAAATTGATATGAAGTTATGAGGGATTGGGGGGATTGGGGAGGGGGAGGGAGAAGGGAAGGAGTCAACTCCCGTAGTAATTATTCTACAAGGAACGGCTTTCCCTAGGCCTTCTTATCCTTCTCATTTGTAGATCCATACATTTGCTTTAATATTTTGCGAATACATGGCTCAAGGGGAGGGAGGTACTTTCACCAACCTTTCTCCATTTGACTCATACTGGACTAATGAATAAGGTGGTGTTTGTAGACAACTTCCAAGGAGCCGGATTATTGCTTGTAAACACGTAGACCTCCGTTTTAACACATGGGTAGAATAAGTACAATATATATACAAATATTAGCCGAGGCATGCAAATATAGCAAAGACACATAAACAAATGCAATTGCAGGAGAGTGCACGGCCCGGCTGGGAGCGTACAATTGTATATGAATAGATATATAGGAACAGACAGAAATATCCCCACATAGTCTTTACTGGAGGATTACGTCCCATGTAAAGAGACACTGGAAATGGAAGGCTGATGATAAATTCTGAACTGATCCTTTGTATGCGCCTTGATGTCACTTTACATGCTGATAGGCTTTGTCATGTCAGGACCTGCAAGAGATCAAAATGTCTTGGACTCGATTCCTTGCTCTCAGGCTTTACCTTGTGACACTAATCTTTCACTTTCCTGAAATGAGTAAACATTAAGTCTCTGTCAGGATCGTAGATTTTCTTTCACGAAAACTTATTACTCTTTGTAATTCTTCCTACCTTGGAGCAGCCTACACATGGGCTGAGGGATACAGACGTACGTGCACTCCGGGAAAGAGCAACTTTCCAGGAAGTTGCTTTCTCCAGCTTTCCCTAATACTCTCCTGTCTTATTACCAGCACTTGCTTAATATTCCCTTTGAGAACTAATTATCAGACTTGAAACAAATTTTCCGGAGTTTGGAAAGATGCGGAAATATACTTCCCCAGCCCTGTATATTTCCCAACAGTGGTATATTTATTGCTTGTAATTATTTTATGAAACAATCTGATTTTGGAATTTGTGAAAATTACAATTTCAAGTTAAACAGGACAAATTTCAATAGTTTCTCCTCTCTCCTAGAGTTGAGATTAGATCTTGAATTTGTAATTACATTTACAGGATTTTTGGTTTTTTTTACATTTAACCTTTCCTTATCCCTTCGGGGCTTGATATTTGAGGAGAGGAAGAAGGAAATGCAGGCTGAGAGAGACAAGTCAAGGTTTTAGTGAGTTCCAGGCTGCATTGTAGGATATGTGTGTGTGTGTGTGTGTGTGTGGGTAAAACTATCACAATGGATTAGTCATCTTTCCTTGTCCCTTATGGGGAAAATTCCCACGCTACACTTCCAGCTCATTCCGATTTCCACACAATCCCCTCCATCCCTTCCCCTAAATTTCATTTTGTTCACCTCCCGCCCGTCACTCATCCTCTGCCCTCCTTTTATTTTCAGAATTAAAACCATATCCTACTTTCTCCAAACATTTCCTTTCAGGTATCCTAACAACAGGCTTGTAGTAGAAAACTCGAATTTTCCTCAGATTTCCGAATTTCAGGAATTTCACCAGAGAAAGTTAACTTTCTCTAGGCATTTTAAAAATCCCCTTTAAATTGTTTTGTTGTACACACATTTTGTTTACTATTTTCCCAATTTTCTCCATCCAATAGTATTTATACCTCTTATCAAATATAATTAAAACCCATAACTTTCCCCTTGAAATGTAATTATGTATCATTGCCCAATGTCCTACGTACTCAATACCCCTTCCAAAGCCAAACATATCCCTGTACCTGAAATGTCCAATTAAACTCGGGACAGAGGAACATTTCCCCTCATGCAGAGTACAGTGTACAGTCAGCAGCGTGCATCTATAATGCAAAAAACTAATAAAGGAACATACACAAGTCTAATAACCTCTTGCCTTCCTCGGCCCATGGAAATTATGCCATTTACAGCAAGTGTTTTGAGAGTAATAGAAAATAAAAAGTGTGGGGCAAATTTCCTGGAATTTTTATGGGATTGCTTTTGATGGGTTTGCAATCGATGCATAATAATCGACATTGGGGGAATGGGAAATATCGGGATCGGCGGCGCCAGTGCTGAATTAAATACTGAAGGTATTTCCCCCCCCCCCTTTGGAAAGGCAATCGTTAGAATCTCCTCCATAGCTCTAGGATAGGTAGTGTCCATCCTCGAGGGAGTTTGTGGGAGGGGTCGGGGGAGTAGAGCGATAATGATATTTTTTAAAAGAGACCATTTGAAAATTTAGTGAAGCAATAATGCAGAATTTACAAGAATAATAATTTCAGAGTTGGGCTCATTCTGGTGTGAGGAGTGTTTCAGGAGGCGAGGAGGATAAAGGTAGGAGAGTCCAGCTCTCTCCTATAAAAACATACCTACGTAGAGTCCTAGATACATGTAATTACATACACCCAAATATAGTCATACATGCACTGTAGGAGCTATAATATGCCCACATCGTTACCTCCGAATGTTATGTGGCTTCCTCGGGAGTGTGCTTGTTGTTGGCGTACAGTACTTGGGGCTGGGAGTGGGGAAAGAGACTTGTAATCAATTGCAGACTTTCTGGAACCAAAGGACAATCTAAAAGTATAAGAGTGGCCGAGAGAGTCTACGTACCTCTTTTTGCTCCACTCCATACATTGCTGCTCCTGCCATATAACCAGGGCCTGACTCTCGGAAGGGGAATTACTCCAATCCTAACGTGTATTATTATATATGCTAACTAGCCATTCTCCTTGTATTATTCCATGTAAAGGGATTCGAGGAGTTCTTTCTCTTCGCAACGAGAACGACTGTCTCCTTTTACACTAGTCCTCGCCCCTGCCCCTGCCAATACCTGGGACTCTCTTTCTGGTATGAGCTGTGAGCTATCAAGTCTCACTGAAAAATATTTGATTTTTTTTACTACCGCCTTCCCTGTCTCTCTCTGTCAAAGGGTGACAAGTCCACCGTTTGTATTCCTCAATTTCCAGGTCCCTGAATAATGCACGTCACCTGGGCCAGGTACTTTCATTCCCTATGCAAGCCCAGGGTATCAATGGAGACGTACCAGGGGCTAAGTGCCAGCTATACACACATAATTACCTATAATTACATACAGCTATTACGCTCTCTATGCCAAAGCCCCACTTAGGGGGAGATACCTATAAATCCATGGATGTGTGTGTGTGTGTGTGTGTGTGTAATTACATCTCCATACAACAGTCCAATACTGAACAATATCAGAATGTTCGGATAAATTCCTTCTATTTATAGGAGCGATATAGTTAATGAAAGGTAATTGGAAATTATATTCCTTCTATATATATAATTATATATATATATATATCCCAATATTAATAATTGCCTTTATGACGTCCCCCGTTATAAGCTTAGCAAACTTGTCCAGTGTACGCTCTGCACTGGGGCAGCTATGCGTCGAAGGAGATTTAAAAGAGAAATTTTTATCTCTTAGCGTTTGTGGATATTTCTTTGGGGAGAAAAATTTAAAGGGGATAAATATGAGGGAATTTGGTAAGATGTTTATGGAGAAAGTGATTTTGTGTGAGCAGAGTCTGGGGTAGTGAGAGCCGACTGTACTGCACCGGTAGGGGTAGGGAAGGGAGAGGAAAAAAGGGTATTGTGAGGAAAGTGCGTGCATTTATTCTGAGCTGACGAGGAGAGAGGTGCAATCAATAGGGGATTTTTTCCCTCTGACATGGGAAATACATTAACAGGTCGGTCTACACGGGAGTGTGACGCCAGTGATCTAAAAGGCTTGTAAGGGGAGGGGGTATGAAGTACAACAATAAGTTATTAATAATTCCCTTTGGAGCATCTC
The DNA here is from genome assembly GCA_947179485.1 of Allacma fusca. Lineage (NCBI taxonomy): Eukaryota > Metazoa > Arthropoda > Collembola > Symphypleona > Sminthuridae > Allacma > Allacma fusca. Next base: position 18,138,514 of record OX359249.1, on the reverse strand, counting down.
TAATCAACTTTTTCTCATGACCGTTACTCTTTAGCACATGCAGAGGCTCACCCATTGACGCCACCTCTCCAGCATGAATTATTACCGTTGCAACCTCCTTCCTGTTCAGGGCTAGGGGCTCTCCACGACCAGGCGAGTAGTGCCTCTCTCTCTCTCTGGACTGTGAGAGTGCATGGTGTCGATTGTCAGATGCAAATATATGCATATGATACATTTCATATAGGAGAAGGAATCCAATCGTATAGACATCAAGAGTGGGAATATGTAGATACATACTTGCAAATGAACATCTAAAATTAAATGTGGGGTATGTGCAGAAGGTCCATGCATAAGTAATATAGATTACGTGTCTATGTAAATAGTTCAGAACTCATTGTCAGCCCGAGGGGAAAGCTATACTTCGCACCACATACTTTCTTCCGAAGACACAGTCATTGATTGGAAGCTTATTATTAGGAAAGTGGTCATGGGATAATTAATAAGGGTACATTACTAGGACCAGGAAAGCTCCCCGTATGTATTCCTACATACTCCAGGCTCATATTATCCAATAGAAGCCAAGACAGCCTCGACTGAAGTAGAAATACAAAAGTGCATTTAATTGCTTAATTGAGCAAAATTACTTGCAATGTTCTCCATAAGTAGTATGGGCGCATGCCAAGCATAATACAGCCGGTGCCAAAAGAAAATAATTCATTTCCCAGAGGCTTCAGGAATCAAAAGAGGGAGTAGCAGAATGTAGCTCCCAAAATATGAAGTCATTTCTTCATTTCTTGGTGGAACACCTGGACTTTCTCCATGAGTGACAAATGCTTTCTTTAAAAAAGGAAAGCTGTGTATTCAAAAAGTGAAAGTACTTTCTCCGGAAATAAAAGATTTTTTTTAGTAAAGTAGATTTTATTTTCTCCGAAAACGGAAAATCCTTTCCTTAAAAATTTAAAGATGCTTTCCTCAAAAATGAAAGGTACTTTCTCTGTGAATATTACGTTCTAGGAAAATTTGAAAGCTCTTGCCCAGAGATGAGCAATTATTTGAGAGGGATAAAAAAAATATTGGGACAAGTCCGTACTTTCTCTCCTGAGATGGAAAGGAAGACAGTAATGAGCATTTGATATCTGTTGGATGCAGTTGGGATTCAGTGAATGTGTAGCGAGAGATCCGTGGTGTAGGGAGTCGCGGGAGGAGAGAGTAATGACAAAAGAAAGGGAAGAAAGTGAGCAATGGGAGAAATCTGGGAGGAATAATTGAGGAGAGCAGTTGGGCTGAAGAAATGGGAGGAGATGAGGATGTTCTTACATATGCATCTACAAAAGCCCTTGGCATGTTGACCGGCTGTTGCTTTTATTTAAGCCCTGACAAATTTCACAGTCCCAGTGCAATGTTGTGAGGAGCATGTAGATTTATTTGGCTACTGCATGTGTGTCTGTCCCTTACTTTCACCCAGCCAAAACAAATGCAATCTCCTGGAATGCACTGCTTGGGAGCTGAATGGGAAACAGAGTATAGAGAGGTAGTTTGAGCTGGAGTCATTATGGGGAAAGAAAGGAGCCATTTAACATGGGCGAGGATGAATGGAAAGCTTTCAATGAATAGTTGGGTTGTCGCCCGGACTACATTATGAACCGCATATTATTCCACAATTGTCTCAACGCTCATTGAGTTCCACACAAAGACACTTTGTCAATCCCACGATGACTTGACATGATTAACTTCTAATCAAATGTTTTCTCAGCAAAACTAACAACCCACAGGCAATTAAATCCCATTGAGTCATTACGCTGTCTGCATCAACTCCCTATACACGGGGAGTACGTGCATAGTCGAATTCTCCCGCCGGCTATGGATTCCCTGCATCGTACGAACCCACACTACTCAGCCGTACTTTCACCAACTTTCTCCATTGAACTCTAACTATTGGGAGGCTTCCTCAAAAATAAATTCTTTTATCCTTGGAGCCAGAATGTGAAAAAGTTTGTGGCAGTCTTCAAAATATATGTATGTATGTACATGTGTGGAGGTTTACAAGTATGATTGGTGCAGGGAAGTAATTGATCCTTGTACATGGATATGCCGTGTGGGAGCTAAAAGTAATTAAAATTCTTCAAAGGAACGCCAGGAACAGCATGTACTGGCTTTTGGGTCTAGGTACATAGATATAGGTATTAGTCCATGCAAGGGGAGTGTGTAGGAAACGGGAGTCCTGGATGGCTAATTTAAATGTATGGGGAAAGCATACAATGGAAAGTATCCGAACAGCTCCTCTAATTTCCGAGATTACCTATTGGTTTGATATTTAAATCCTCGGTTAATTATTTCTCCTTTCTCTCTTTTCTCTCCTTTCTACCTCAAACACTACCAAACCATTCACGTGTTCATGGAATGAGTGTGAGAGGGGGAAACAGAGTAACATGAAAGGATTTAGGTCATGTTTCCCCGTCAAGGAATACAAATTTGTTGTGAAATTTCATCATTGTGACTGACAGCACCTACCTATTCCTAGGTGCTTGTTATTTAACCTATTAACCGCCGAGGTAGGGCACAGGGGCAGTTCAAATCCTCCTACATTTGCAATAATATTAAAAGCCTGATTTAGGTACAAATGTTGCCAGGGAAAACACTTGTGAAATTTAACCTCCATCGGAGAATTTTTTCTCGCAAAGTCAGCACTACTCAGAGAAAGTCAGCTTTCTCCAAAGTGATAGTCAGCTTTCCCCCCAGAGAAAGTTAGCTTTCCCCAAAGTGAAAGTCAGCTCTCTCCAGGTAATCTCAGCGTTCTTCAGTCAAAGTCAAATTATAAAAATCAACAAGAGAAGGGAAACTTTTTGCAAAAATATTTTCCCACCATAACCCATTCTTTACATAATGGATCTCGAAAGGAGTTTCTAACTCCTCTGGAAATGCTGACAGCTGTATTAATTACGACGAGAGTGACATACATCCCCTAAAAACCTAAGTATCTCGCCGCACTCCAAAAAAAAAGTATTCCATCATAAAAGTAAAATTTCTGCGAAAAAAAAGTCTCGCATGAAGAGATTCAGAATATTTCCTAAATCTTAGCTAGAGGCAGAGGAAAGTGACAAGGTGTCTCTCTTCCCGAGTGGATTGAACATATAAACACATTACAAATGGAGTTGTACCCCAGAGACAATGACTTTCCCTCTCTCTCTCTCTCTCATATCTCTCCCTCCCTTTCTTACTCATAAAACCAGTCAAACTGAGATTGTAATGCAGAAAAATTTTCATTATTAGTCCACATGAATGCGGGAGTTTTGCAAGAATAAATATAGATATATGTACTCTTTATGTGTGTCTTTATGTACATATGTATGCATATAATTACATAAATGACAAACTACGGGGACAGTAGTAAGGGCAAGTATATTTGTTCAGCTCTACTATAATTTTCTCTGTCTTCCTTTCGTTTGGAAGGAGCTCGGGAGACTCTACCTATACAATATACTCCCATCCTTTTCACTGGAGAGTTGTTGGCTTGAAGAAGGATTGTGAGAAAGGAGGCGAGATGAGAGATGATATAATTCAGGCTTATCATGGCGGCGAAGGGGAACAGTTCCTACACAGAGCATTTTGTAGCGGAAGTTAGCTTATCTGAAACAGCTTCTAGTCTTCCCACTCGCAGGGACCCTCTTTGAGAAACTATAACTTCCTCTCTAAAGCTTCTATCTATGGCCTCCTAAATTCATACGGTCAGCTCCCTTCACAAGAGCACCCCTCAAGCTCAAGGAGTCTCGGAGTCCTCCAAAACGTAAATGCTCTCAAATAAAAAAAATATTTCCCATGGAAAAATTTAGTCCATCTCATCCCAAAATTTTCCATCCAGCCTACTAGCCCTTGCTCTAACAAGGGTCTGTGTATCTCGAAGAAAATACTGTACAAAATACATGCATTATCATTAGAGGCTGAATAGCAAAAACCCCCATATAATACTAATACTATTAAGCCTCCAAAATAATGTACATTAGTTCCGGGACTTTCACTGAAAGAAAATCTCCTTATACAGTCAGTGCCCCTTCCAACTCCCGCCCTCTTCATTGGCTCCTCCAAAGATTAGTTTTACAGTATATGAGCATATCAGAGTCACAAATTTAAGTCACTAGTAATAATAACATGTGAACTATTAGTAATAGTCTTTGAGCCATGGGCCTTTGACAATCCTGGGGAATAAAGGGAGTGGGGGAGAAAGTGACTTTCACCATTGCTTTTTGGCCCCAATGCTTACCATACATAGCTCATGTATAAAAAAGGATAGGGCATTGGAAATGGTTGGTGCCTTGTACCGTCTCATACATGTACAGTGCCAAGTAATACATACTTATGCAGCAGTACTGTGAGCAAACTTTATCAAGAATGTAATTACGGTAAGGCATGTAAGAGTCTCCTATCTAAATATTTCATTTAATATAACTTTCGGAATTTCCCCTGACTTTTGTACACACTTTTTCTCCACTTTTTTTCTCTCTCTCCCTCCCTCCCTCCCCCTTTTTTTCTCCCTCTCTCTCTCTCTCTCACACACACACACACATATACACCATCTCAAAACTAACTGTAACCTTTAGCCACCGCAGAGAGGACCTCCTGTTATATTTGTGATACCCTCTCCAGCAATTACCCCTTGCCTGAATGCGTTTAGAAATAACGTTGGTCTGAGAGTTTGTGTGTTTTACAAACTACTTTCTCCTCGCTTGACGCCGCTCTGCATGCTGGAAATAAAAAATGTGGGAAATGTCATTATAAATATTAATATCTCGTTCTCTCAAGAAACAACACAATTAACTTCCTACATTACTTCTATGCTCAGCGGCTGATATGTCTGTCCTGTTGGACTCCTTGTAAATGTGTGTATGAATTCTTGGGGGACTTTAATAAATAAGGGGGAAGGCTCCCTATAAGTGCACAGGGGAGATATGACTATAGGATCAGCCCGACTATCCAGGGCTGACTGTAAAATCCTGACTGTGCGTTGACAGCGGACAGGTAATTATAGCAAGAATGACTTCAGTACCAGGCGGCAGACCCATATCGTGGCCGGCTCAGTCATGCATCCTTCCCTCCCCTGTCCCATGTTATACCAACTGCAACATAATGCATAAGTAAACAAAGGCAAATGCCTTCTCAGGAGCTAAAACTCTTGGTCTGCTAGCTCTGACAACATTCCCACACACACACACATACAAATTTCTATCTCCTCTCGATATATGTCCCTCCATAAATCCTATAGCTATCCAGAACCTCCCTAATGCTTTCCTTCCGTATTTGACGCATTCATTTTGAATGCCACCCTTTTTTACTGTCCGGTCTATTCCTACTCAAGCCCCTGCATCAGGGGACGGTCTAAATTTTCAAGTCTCTCAAAAAATAAATATTGTGAGGGTAAATGACGAGAGTTCTGGAAGCTTGAGGCTCTCGGGAATTTAATACGAGGACTCTTGCGGGATCTGTTAGAGGGAGATCTCACTGTATAGTCGTACCCCCAGTCAAATGTAGTTAAGTGTGTTCTTAGTTTCGGCTCCGCTGGCTTCACTTTTGAATTCAGACCTTAGAAACGCAAGTAATTGCGTGTGTGTGCATATATACGTATACATATGTATCTATCTATGGATTTTACGTGTAGGCCATAATGGCCTGGTCTTGAACCCTTGTATTTGTGCATATGCTATCTACTAGACTAGACTGTACGATAAGTTACAGGGTTATGGGAAGACAAGAGTAGAATATACAGTGTGCAAAGGTAGAGTTTCATCCCGAAAGAGTGATCAAAGATGGGATTTTAGGAGCAGTTGTTGTGCAAACATTTTCAAGGCGTCAGACGTACCGAAGGTCAAAACACAAGACTGTTTAATATTTCATTCCCAAGGTGGGACTTTCCCTCCGGAAGGTTATGACGACTGGCGGATGATCCTCTGTTAAATTAATTTTAATTTTTAAAATTCAACCTACCACAAACTAAAATTAATATCTTAGCTGTACACTGAGTGAGAACTGGGAGAGTATAAGTACAAGGCTCATTTTGATACAGAGGCTGGGGCATTTGGGTGTCTACGTGCATATGTGAGTACTTCCAGTGAAAGTTTGGGAAATGAAAGGGTAAAGCGTGGAACTCCGATGAGAATCTTATTTTGATAGAAGGGCCGCTTTGCTGGAACAAAACTCGTAGACACATGATGGAAGTTGAGACAGAGATACAGTAATTTGGCCTTGTTGGAGAACTACGGGACACTCCGAGTAGAAGGGCACCATGGCAGGAGGAGTAGGACTGAGTTTCTCCCAATCCCCTCCTCCTGGAGGGAGAAATTAACATTTTGCTCTAAGGGGGTGTGTGTGCAAATAATTTGGGTCCTTGAGAGCAAGTGTTATTCTAAGAGAGTCTCTTATAGCGAAAGTAAACTGTAGAGTTACTCCAGAAAAAAGATATCTCTGCAAGAGCTTGCTCTCTCAACCTCATCTGCTCGAAAGGGTTTCTAATGTCATTTGTTTTCTTTTTCCTCTTCAACTCCCAGCCAGTCAGTTGGTTCTCCACTGGAAGCCCATTCGGAACAAGGCCCATATGCAAGGACCTGTGAGAGTACATTCCTTGCATCTGTATCTATCCTTGGGTACATCAACAACTTCCACGGTCCCAGGATGCATATATATGCACATATGTATCTATGTACATGAGTATGTGATGCGTGGAAAATGTTTGGAGAAAATTACAACTAGATTTTATATTTTGGAGAAAACTACTTTCTCCAGGGTTACAAACCTTGAGGAAGGGTTTTGTGTGGAGATGTTTCTGGAGTCGATGCATAGTGAGTGGGACCAAAGAGCATGTAAGTTGTTGTAGGGAATGTAGACAGCTTTCGAATGAATTCCTCTCAGAACTGTCTGTGTGTGTGTGTAGTTATGTGAATGAGAGAGTGTCGGTTCACCACAAAAACTCTCTCTCTCTCTCTCTCTCACTCTCTCTCTCCCCTCCTCCACATCGTTCGTCCGCGCCTATAGATATGCTTTTACCGCGTGTGAACATTTCCAGAGCACTAGAGCGTTTCATAGTGATCAGCCATGGAGAAAATCCGGTTACCGGTATATACATCCATACGTAAAATGGCTTGAATTGATTTCGCTTCTCCTGGATTAACTTGAGAAAGGGAGCGTGAGGAGGAGAAAGAGAGTGGAAAAGCTACAAGGTTAGGACTTGTCACCCGTCCCTATCTTCCCCATTCACGTCTTATATAGAGAGACCTCTCCCCTTGATACATAAACATAGCTGTACATGGGTCTTACAACAACAACAAAACCCTTGTATGTAGTTTAGTCCCATTGTAGCCTCCCGGCAATGTCTCTCCTAATTGCTTACTTGTGTCTACGCCTTCATCACAACTTTCTCCCATATAGCATCTTTATGCCCGTCAACTGCATTATTTACTACAGACCACTTTTTTTATCTCTCTCTCTCTCTCTCAAGGAAATCCATCCCGGGCAAACCTTTTAGTCAACGCTCCTCTATAATAATTAGATGTGGTCCACATCCTACCTCCAGAGAAATCCATTATTGATTTTAAACACTCTTGGGCAAAGGGGCATTGTCGTGTATTATTTTGAAAAAATTCGAGCTGGGAAACTCGGAGAAAGTAATTGAGAAACAACTGATTAAAATTTAAAGTCTGGGGAAACTTCAGGTACTTCCTCTTGCATTGTGTGTACGAGCGGGACGTGTATCGCGTTTCAGGGAAGTAACGAGAGAGAGAGAGAGAGAGAAAGGAGGGAAGAGGGCAGGAAAGGAGAGCATTGAACAACATACATAGAAGGGACAGTGAGAATTGCATTAAGCACCATTTACAACTAGCGCATGAGATCGCTGGGGGAATAAGGCTGGATAAAAACTTAAAACACGTGGCTCAAAGAAACATGCTCAAACCTACGGAATGAATGTATTGATAACATGGAGGGTCCAGAGCATGGTCATCTAAAGGAACTGTGTTGAGCTGTGGATAAAAAAAAGTATGGATTAAAATTAGGGCTGAACATTCTAAAGGATAAGAAAGTATTTCCAAGGGAAAAAAATTAAATGATGGAAGTAAGAGCCTAGAAAAGAAAGTAGAAGGTGAAATTTTCAAAGGAGAAATATACTCAAGTGAAATTAGCGGGAGAAAGTGACGAGAGAAAGGTCTGAGTTAAAGGAGAATGGGGATCTATAGGGAGAGAAAGCGGGAGGAGAAAGTAAGGGGAAAGTGCTGAGTAAAATTAGTAGCAAATGGAAGAAGCTAGGAGATAGGCATGAATTGCCTTGGTAAACCTCCAACTAATCTGTTTCTGTCTATGGCAACCAGGAAAAAAACAAGTGCATCCACGTGTTCCGCAGTTAAATTAGTTTCAAACAAATCCCAAAGATGAAGAGATCCTATGAGTAAGTGAGGAAGGGAGAGAGAGAGAGAGAGAGAGAGGGAGAGAGAGAGAACGGAAAGGAAAGCGATGAAGTTAGTGACTACGTGGATACAAGTGAGGGCTGGATAAATGTATGTCTCAAGGATGGGCTCCCTCAACGCACTGTCTGCAGACTCAGCCTCGGATACAGACTCTGAGAGACTGGAGGAACGCATGCTTTTGATTTGGTGCTGAGTATTGATGGTGAGATTGAAAGATTGATGAGGGCATTCGGGCTGAAGAAGGGAAGGCAGTGTTGATGGAAAGCGAGGTGGAAGGAAGACCGGGATAAAGAGACGCGGTTGAGAGTCTCATGCCTCGCCAGGCATCAGTGAGCCAGGGCATCGACGATGATGATGACTATCATCATCATGATAGTGATGAACAAGGTAGCAGGAGTTGTTGTCTAAACCTAATGCTGAGGTAAATGAGACCCACAATGCCTGGGTATCAGAGGCTCCCGTATAAAAAAAACAAGCCCACTAAATATAGACAGTTCCACAGAACGAACCGAGACTTTCACCATAAATTCCATTGTGGGTGGCTCAGATGCCGAGGAGCAAAAATGCATCAGCAAGGGATTTTTCTTATAATCTGCCTCATCGGCAACTGTGCTCTCAAGGATCGTCTTACACCGATATGTCTAGAGCCCCAAAAGCTATACCTGGATTTGTACACGTATCAATATGTCCATCCCCTCCGACTCCTTCCATGTATACCTCAAAAGTGAATATAGAGAAAGTTGGGAGTCAGTGAGTGTCTAAAAAATTATAAGAGAAAGTAAGTGAAAGTAGGAGAAAGTACCAGATATTCACAGCAAGAGAAAGTAAGGGGGAGATAGACAGATATGAAAACATGCGATCCCGCCTGGAACTTACACTCTAGAAAAATAGGCACATTAGACAGCCGCCGGTTTGAAGATGGACCATGATGTGAACATGAAACCGCTTTTATCTCCAGCTTACTCCTGTACTCTACTTATTTGGTGTCTTCAACACACCAGTTTACAATTCACCCAGTGTCTTGCTCTGAATTATCGTTTTTGTCTTCACCCTAGTTTCCCTCTTTCTCTTGCTCTAGTATGTCAATGCCGTTGCATTCTATTTTAGAGTATATGTTAAGCCTGGAAAAAGGGGACTATACGAGCATATTACGAAACACATAGATACATAGGTACACAAGGCTCTCACCTTCTGCTGATTTTCTGTCAGAATCCAACAGCAGTTACCAGCAAACTTTCTTTTAAAATATATTGTTCAAAAATATATAAGGACTTCATTTTAACGACTACTGTACTTCTGTAGTGGAACATTTCTCGGGAAATCGATTTCAAGGGAAAACTTTCATCTTTAGAATTTTGTTAATAATCTTACTACTAGTAAATTCTGTGTGTAATATTTTATGAGCAATTTTTGATAGAGCTGAGGGAAAATTTGAGAAAAACCTGTAATTTTTGGGACCTCAGTTTGGATTTTGGAGTTGGGATTGTCGTGTGGACACAGTCCGCTGAAAAGAGGGATAATTGGACTCGGCAAGTATAAAATTTAGAGAAAGGCAATAAAATCCTGTTGGATCAAAAAGTTTAGCTAACTATGAGGAGCGTACGAGTTTGGGCACTATTATATTCCATTTAACGTGGAAGTGCGTGAGTTGGGAATAGTGTGAGAGGAGAAAGAAAAGAAAAAAGAAAGAGAAAATTGATACACTTTTCCGCCGAGTCCGGAGAGTTGTGTGAGGGGGGAACCCAAGGAATGGGAACATGTTGGGCATGAAAGGAGTTAAGAAAATTTTGCGAGAGGAATCCAGCTCTGTAATATATTAAAGTAGTTTGGGAATAGCGGGCGAGAAAGTGGAAGGGAAGGGATTGTTCTTTCAAATGGTACATTAAAGTAAGCTGGCCATTTCAACCGTGTTTCTCAATCAAAGTGCACTGGGTGGAAGATTATTCAAAGGATGATGAGGAGGAGCACGTATGTCTATTTCTCACTGCATGTCTCGACTCCTCTTCCCCAACAAATTTCCCCCATCCCTTCACCCACTGATCCTCCCTGATCCTTCTGGGATCGCCTCGTGTCCCTTTACGTATAATTTCATTATAAATACTTTCCTTATTTTTAAACGTCAGAAATCTCCATTTAAACCCCACCTTCAAAGCAGACCTTTTCTTCACATACTCCTTGAAACTGGTCATATTAAACTTCAAATGCCAAAACGACATTAAATCCCAACTTTTACTTCCTCCTTTGGAGAAAAGAGATGGAACGAAAAAGGAATGGACGTCGGATATTCAAGATGCGTTTGGTTAAAACCAAGAAAGCTGTTTTGATTCAGTTATTGCATAAAATCTGAGGAATAGTACTCCTCAGCAAAGGAAATGGATCCCTTCCGAAGAAAGTGAAATTAATTAAATAAACGGAAAATTAAATTGAAACATCAGTAGGACTGACGTGCAGGTTGTATAAAATTTCAAAAGCTAAAGGCAGAGGTTAAACGAAAACATTTTAACGGAGAAAGGGTTCAAAAATTGCAAAATCTTCTGTGACCTAAAAATAATTCAGGATTAAAAGCATGAATTTTAAAACTTTCTCCTAGGTGAAAGTACGGAGAAAGGAGGTGAAAGCACGGAGAAAGAAGGTGAAAGTACGTGAAAGTATAACTGAAAAGTTCCTGAAAGTTGGGACTGTAATGCATAAAAATTTTGCTGGAATTTCCATTCAGTAAATATTGAACTTAGATATAGAAATAAAGGCTCAGAAAAAAATCACGAATCCACTCTGTAAGGATTATTAGTTACGGGAGCATGCTTCGGATATCCATCTGGCTGTCATTAATCCGGCTATTCATGGGTCGTTAATATGAGACGATCTACTTGAGAATATACGACTGCCTGTAATTATTCACGTAGGACGTGTATGCCAGTCCCATGTATAAGCTTGTGCATTAGTGAATGGGCACATATAAATAGGGGAACTTGGAACGCATCCGCACATGATTATGGTCAGGTATTTTGACATGTGGCTATAGTTGAATCCTCGGGATTGCTCCTATAGAATTGTTGTACTAAAGATAATAATTTTGGTTACTCCATCTAAACGGTGTATTTTATCTGTGTTGATTACAGGAGTACAGCCCAAGACTGCTACAGCATTGATGAACTGTCTGCAGGCGAGGGAATTCTGCGTTGAAAACTCGGCTTGCAGTCCAATTTTGCAAATAGTGCCTCGGGTTTGTGGATCAGAGAAAGGTAAGGAGACAGTAGTAACTGTACGGGGAAAAAAAGGAGGAAAAAAAATTTGATCCTATTACATCTCATCTAAATTCTTTGTGTATAATATTCATACGCATTGAGCATATGAACATTCCCATTTCCCACATTCAGCCTCCTTTTCCCCCACAAAACTACAGCCTTTAACAGGTACATACATCCCGGCTCCGACTCCAACCTCCACACCAATGTACTCGAGAAGGTGAACCAGGACGGCAGGGAGCTCAATATAGACTCCAGGACCTTCCATGTGCTGTATCCCAGCCGTGCGTTCTCTTCCAAGACCTCGACATTGAGAGAGAGAGAAAGAGAGAGCAAGAGAGAGAGAGAGAGAGAGACCTGTCCCAATATAAACGACGTCTGTGTTCACTCACGGCAACTCTGTGACGCGCTCCTATGCTCCCAAATTCTCATTTCGACTTATCCCTATGAAAATTCAAACAAGTTTCCATCCTCCATACATAATACACGTGGTATTAAATAATTTATCAGCTCCGCTTACCCACTAGAACTTTCCTGCATAGCCCTGTATACCATCTTTTTCCATGTAGATGAATACAATATAAATATACTATGCATTTGCATACATATGCAAAAACTCGCAATTCCTTCAGAGCTCTCTCCTCGTAATTCAAATATTTTGTTGGGAGGTGATGGGGCTCTTTCTCTTGACTCCCTTTCTCTCTCTCTCTCACTCTCTCTCCTTCTCTCTCTCACTCTCTCTCTCTCCCATGAATATGACTACTCTCGAAGGCCTCCGTTTCGACCTCCGTGTTAGCCTATTCACAGGTTGTAAGTAATGGGTACTCGCAACTTTCCCTAAGTTTAAATCCTCCTTTCCCTTTCTCTCTCTCTCTCTCTCTTATGACAGAATTATGATTTCATTTCCGATCCATGATGAACACTCCGTACAGACAGTGTCTCACGTCCCGACGCTAATTTCAAATCACTCTTTTTTACCCTTCGTCAATCCCATACAATTAATGCCAGTGAAAGCAAATACAAGGATTGAGAAAAGGCACACATTTAGATAATCCGACTTCTCAAATGGTTCCGATTCTCCAATAGCTTCAATAGAGCTTCTCCAAATCTTTAATTATTTTTTTATTTACACTGCACTAAATTACATTTAAAAAGATCGGAGAAAGCAGAGAAAGCAACCCATCCCCTCTAATTTTAGTTTGTACTAGGCGTTCCTGAAATGCGAAATTATGTACCATATCGTGCAATTTTGCATTTTTCCTTTGCCTTAATTTACGTTAAGCTGAAGAGAGAAAGCAGGATTTGTTTAAACTGGAAGGGGGATATGTTTTTGAAAATCCAAAACCAACAGAGAAAGTAGGCTTTCCTTTCAGTGACTTTCACTCTGACCTGAAGTGAATTATATGGAATTGGAATGAGGTTGAAGGAAATGGTAATTTGCGTAAAATATGAGGAATTCATGGTGAATGATGACTTTCCCTCGCATTGGGGGAATATTAAAACAAAAAAGTGAAATTGTTTTTGAGTTATAAGATGTTTATTGCGTACGAAATTCCGCTTTCCGTGTCACACCACATCAATCACAATTGTACCTATAAGTTAAATGTAATCAAGCTGATTGTGTATAAAATCCAAGGAACCCCAACCCTAGTGATTTGCAAGGAGCTTTGCAAATACTCTGTATGGGATTGGGGAAAAAAGGAGAGAGTCAAACTGAAGGGAAAAAACCATTGGAAAATAGATATAAATGGGTTCTGGGGAGAAATTTGTTTCTTTTTGTGTATTTACATGTTAGAGGATGGGGGAAGTGAGAAAAAAAATAGAAGGTCTGCGCAACACCTTCGGATTATTGCCGAACAGAAAAAAAAGTAGGTAGTATTTATGTGGAGCACGATATTCATTTTGTCTCTCATTCTTTTGAATACTTTCTCTCTCTCCCTCTCTCTCTCTCTCTCCCTGCATTTACTTATCTGGTTGTAAAAAGGAGGGAAAAGGGGGAAAATCATACCTTTTGTGGATATTACGTGTTGGCTCGTAGCCCGTAGACTTTCACCGTACTACAGTATTGTCAGGGTTGGGGAAATAAAAAGGAGGAGGAGATAAAAATATATCGAAGATTAGTACAATGTACTAGACTTTATTCAATTACATGAAAAGAGTAGGAGGCAAAACGAGACGCACCACGTTTGTTAAAATATAATAGTAGAGTGATCCTTAACAATTATCTCCACTATGGAGAGATCAGCCTTCCTATAGTTAGCATTAGCTAACTATATTAATTTAAAAAGAAATTAAATTGTAGATTTAATTTCAACAATTGGATAACTAAAATAAATATTTTAGTTAAACCAAACATGGCCAGTCGATGATGCTTGCAGCGGAGACGACCATGACATGACCCCTCCCACTGGGGGGTACTCCAGCGCATAACGATTCCTCTTGATCCTAATAATAGGATTATCGAGTCGCAAATCAGCGTAAGGACCCGGATGAATAAATTGAGTTCTACGAGCCTCCGTAGTGGTCCTTGACTCACTGTCATAATTGGCGACCCTTGGTTCACGGATATTCGTAGAAACACGTCGTAACGAATTTGAAGATACAGGCAGTTGCTTATCTGTAACAAACCGCTTAAGTCGACTTCGTACCGTCAATATTGGAGGTTCAAATACAATGTCCATTAACGAAGGTATCCGGTTTATTTCCGGAACCGTACAGAGATCCATAGAAGAAGTAATGGTTTCCACTTCAGCGGCAGGTAAAGGAGATGGTGAAGCCAATCCAAGAAATAAATCCATAGGAATATCGGCCTCCTGAATAATTGTATTTTCAAGAAATGGTAATGGCAATGGTTCGAGCACCTGACCGCAATCTGGAACTTCACAATGTAGTAAACAAAGAGGTTCGGAATTCAACTTTGGGGAATCAGGAAACTTTGGGTTATCTTTGGGTGTTAGATCTTTACACAAATAAGTGACATCATTAATTTGGGAGACAGTTTTAAAGGGGCAAGGTAAAAATTTATTAACACATCCAGTTTTTCTAGAATGGTCTGCAACAAGAACTTTTTCATCAAGAAGATACAATCGAGGAGAAGGTAGGGGGTCAAAGTTAAGATTTTCCAGTTCTCGTTGGGAGTTATGGGGGTCAGCTACATTGTCGTCTGGAGTAAAATCGATGCTGGGGAATAATTCATCACAAGACATTTCTGGCTTGAGGGAGCAAATAATATCTGGGGAAACGTCTTGACCTTCCGGGGTAGCAAAATTAACAGGGTGTTTAAAATAGGTATCAGTATAAAAGGAAATATTTGAAAAATCAGGTTTAAAATTTTCAAATCCAGGAGGAATAGAGCTATTCAAGGGAATAAATGGGGCTTGGTTGGTACAATTTGTGGGAGCGTCAATAGGATAAATTTCTTTCTCGTAGATTGTTGCAATAGGAAAAGATTCAGAAGTAATACTATTTTCAAACTCAGTTTGAACAGCAATTGAAGAAACAGTAGGTTTGGGATTTGGGCATGGGGATAGAATGGTGGACAACTGGGGAAAAGAAAGTAAATCAGAACCAAAATCTAATACAGCATTATAAGTTCTGAGAAAATTTAATCCAATTATGACATCAAATGATGCTTTAGGAACTATCCAGAATTTCCATTCGGTGAATAAACCATTTATTTTCACAGGAAGTTTAACTTTATGAGTAATTAGTAAATTACAGGAATCTTGGACAGCGAGGGACAGGGACACCGGTGTAACTAAGGGGGTTACAATTCCTTGAGTGGTCTTCGGTAACTTAGTAAAGAAATGTTCACTAATTACCGATACAGCGGCTCCACTATCAATGAGAGCATCACATTCAAGGAAGGCAATACTAGCCGATAAATACAACAGTTTAGAGTCAGATGAATTCTCTTTTGGAAGGACTGGGAGAAATGGAAAGGTTTTCATACGTGATATTTGGGGAGCAGGGGGAATAAAATGAATTGGGTGAGATTGGGGAATTTCTATATGCTTTGCAATATCAGCAGGTAGGGATGAATTGTTACATAAAGCGGTTGAAGTTATAGTCTGATTTCTCCATGTGGTCAGGCTATTCAGTTTTACGGAATCATCAAATGTAGGGTATTGAAACTGGGAATTTTGATTAAAATGAGGTTGATCATTAATGGTTTCCATATTATTGGAAATCAAAGATGGGATTTGATTAATCGAATTCTTAAATGTAGGTTTGGAATTTCCATTGGGGTTCCAGTTTCCATTTTGACGATTATTAGTGGAATAATCTTGGAAATTATTATGACGTTGTGTATTACGTTGTAAATTAAGAAATTCATAGCACGTAGCCGCAATGTGTCCGCATTTTCCACATATTTGGCAACTGGGACGGTTGGATGAATGGGATGATGGGTTTTGAGAAATCTGAGGTATAATCTGGGGAAAAGGAGCTAAATCTTCTTTGGGCTGAGAAGGAATGGAGTTGTATAATTCTGAATGAGGTATAAATTCAGTTGGGACAGGATTGAAGGGTTGGGAAACAAATAATTGGAAATGGGGATTTTCACAATGATAAAGGAAGTATTTTTCAAACTGAGCAACGGTACTGTCTGGGTTTAATTGGGATCGTAGGGTAAATCCAAGTTGAACAGGTAGGCCTTCAACTAAATGGTCAATCTTTACTTTATTATTCATTTGCGGGTCAATGTCATAAAATAATCCTAATTTATCTAATACATAATCCATTGGGGACTCTTTGCCAATCAGGAATTTTCGATTTTGATTTAATTCAATGGCAACCTTTCTGGAATCGGGTTCTGGGAATTGTAGGAATAGCAAATGCTTAAAAATGACAAATTTATCATTGGCATTGTCAGCATCTAAATCACTAATTACACCTTGATTAGTAAATTTCCACCAATTGGCAGCTTGACTTTCGAGTAAACGGTACATATTCCTTAGAATCCAATGAGTATCAATTTTTAAAAGCATACAATCTTCATTTAAACAGAATAGCCATGATTTAGCTGAGGATTTGCCGTCGAACTTCGGGAGTTTGGAAATTAATTCGGAATAAAATAATTGGGACATAGTTTATACGGATTTATCAATATTAAGTTTAAAAGAATTTATAAGAAGGGGGAAGTTAGATTAAATAGGAATTATGGGAGGGAAAGTTTAATGTTTGAAACGAGTTATGGAGGGGAGGGACAGTTCGAAGTTCAAAGGGAATTATGGGGAAGAGGGGGAGTTACAAGTTTGAAGAAAATTATTAGTAGTTAATGGTTGGAAAAGAAATGGGAGAGAGGAGGGCGGTTTAAGGATTTAAATATAAAAATAGAGTAGGTAGACAAAAGTCAATTTAAAAATAATAAATTCCGGTAGTATTTATAATATTTACCAATTAATAAATAACCTAAGCACAAGTGATATTTAATGTGTATAACTGTAATTGCGAGTGTGATTATTGCTATTTGCAATTAATCACGATGTCAATTGTAATCACAAAATTTATTAAAATATTCAATAATGGTTGGTTAGCTACTCGCTTGGCATAATTAGTACTCTAATATATGAGAGGCACTTTTCCCGTAACACCACTTTTTTTTATAGAAAGGAAGTCTCAAAAAGTAATGGGAAAAGATAGGGGGAAATGCTCAATGATTAAGGATAGGGATTTTCGATTAATTCACTTTTCTCAAAAATGGAATTGAAAATAAAATAAAAATGTTTATTTGATACTGGGAGATAAAATTGTCAATGACAACTATGCAAAAATAAATGGGGCGGATGGTACGAGTGCTGGGCACAATAGAATTAATAAAAATAATTTCTCACAGGAAAAAATTAAAAGGCTTATTACCTTAAACAACTCTAAATACTTATTGAATTGAGGAAAATGGCTGGAAAATAGAATAGCCGATAGATGGCGACACAGGGAGCAGCGGACACAGGGACGTAATAGAGGGCAGCACAACGGCAAAATCACTCCAGATGGCGCCAGATGTAGCGGAAAACACAATTAAATTAAGGGCTACGGGAGGGTAGTTTTAAACGAAGGTAATCTACCCCGCACCTGTCAGGGTTGGGGAAATAAAAAGGAGGAGGAGATAAAAATATATCGAAGATTAGTACAATGTACTAGACTTTATTCAATTACATGAAAAGAGTAGGAGGCAAAACGAGACGCACCACGTTTGTTAAAATATAATAGTAGAGTGATCCTTAACAATTATCTCCACTATGGAGAGATCAGCCTTCCTATAGTTAGCATTAGCTAACTATATTAATTTAAAAAGAAATTAAATTGTAGATTTAATTTCAACAATTGGATAACTAAAATAAATATTTTAGTTAAACCAAACATGGCCAGTCGATGATGCTTGCAGCGGAGACGACCATGACAGTATATATATGGGATTATTATTATAAGTCGTAGATTGTGTGGAGGGATGTTGGGGGAAAGTACATGTGAGGTTTTGATATGCCTCAGCTCATATGGCTTCTGTGTAGAGGAAAATCTACGGACACGTAGTAATAATAGTATATGTGAGGGGAAGTGAGGTATGCGTGATTTCTACATTTTCCCTCCTCTCCATCTCCCGACAGCACGCAAGCCACTGAGTTGCTCTGTGGGGTTTTACCTTAACCTGACTTCCCATTTTCTTGATCATCTTGATGAATAATATCCCATTGAAATATTCAAGTACAAAAGGTTTTCTTTACTTTCCCATTTTCCCCCCCTACCAACCACTTTTGGTCAGCTACTTTTTCCACACTCAAAACTAACGTTCCTCAAGTTTCCTGCCCACTCAATAGAACCATATAGGCACACTTCCACTGGTATCCATTAGGGCTGTAAAATCCTGTCAATTCTCTTTACCCTCCTGAGAATTCAAAATTCTAGGGATACTTTCTCTCCCCCTCTTTCAACACTCGGACACTCAACTCCCGGAGAAAGGAGTGGGCGGTTGGATTTGAGTTGGGGAAAATACTTGAGTCACATTTGTGGTATAGACCTTGATTAGTGTTATTCTTACGTGAGAAACTTTTTTTCTCTCAGCTGACGACAGGAAGATACTCTTTCAAATTTCTCTTTTCGAAATGACTTTTCCCCACAAAAGCCGAAAGGGAAAGCCCGGTCTCGTCACATGCACTCACATATGCTCTCTTGATGAAGACCATGTGAGTGCAGGAGCTGAAGAGTACGTACTTTCCTATAAACCTCATGCTTTCTCTTCACATATAAACATACACATATACATACATATGTATCCACGTACTTTATCACAGTGGACTTACAAACACATAGTAAATTTCCCTCTTATTTTCTATAAATCCTATAAAATTAAATTGTGAACTCTGAGGTTTGAAATTTTGACCCGGGTAGAAAGCCTTAGGATCTCCTTAAGATAACTTGTGCTCAGGACAAACTAGGAGATTCAAATATTTCCAGACTTTTCTTTTCCATGACTTCAGGAGGATGGGAAATGTGTCTGAGTCCCCTGTACATAATTATCTACAAGGTACACATATAAAGATAACTTAATCCCATAACCATAAGATCTTGTACACGCAATGGGGGATACGACTGTTAAAAATATCTACATCGGATTAAGCTCTCTGTAGATTATATGTATCTGTAGATACAGTAAGGCAGGGAAAGTAAATAGCAATAATGTCCTCCTTAAATGCACGCAATGTCGGTCATAGGGCTGAAGTACATAGCACGACATAACTAATGCAGGGGAAAAGAGTGCATTGAAGAGTAGTCCTTATTATGTCTGTGGAGAATAAAGGACATGGTTTAAAAGTTGGAGAAAGATTTGGGTCTCTCCTCAGAACTGCTGGAATGGTGTACTTGGAGAAAGTCCCATGACCATGTCCCTACCCACATAAATCTCCGAGAAAACCCAGCAACATGTTCTGTTTACAAAACAACTCATCATCTTTATATCATTTTAAGTATATATAGGAATATCAACTGGGTATGCCAACTGCTGTGACGGAATGCTTTATTTTCCCCTTCCTCTGGATGAGCGTAAAATGATGATGAGACGTGAGCCAGAGAGAGAGAGAGAGAGAGAAAGAGAAAGGAGCTTGTCGAGTCAGCCTCCCCATACCTATAATAATTCTATAGGTCCAAGAACCGGCTCACACTATAATAGGTCCACTAACTATAGGCTTTATTAGGGTCCTCACATCTCCTCACAATATACAAGTATATACGTGCATTGTATTCTATTTTCTCTCTCTCTCTTTCTCTCTCTCTCTTGCTCCCCTTCCTCTCTCCTTCCACTTGGCCACACACAGAACATAATGTCCACACGGTTGTCTCCACCTCCAGTACCTGCCGCTCCGAAATCCACACAATGTGTGGGCTATGGAGTAAGACAGCCTAATATAATATCTAAGATTGTACAACATGCTTTCCCTCGGATGGGTTAGGGGATCTTGAGAGGAAAGGAAAAGAGAAAGCACTTTCTCTTTTCAAAATCCACCAGCAACAGCAGCATCCATGCACTTTTCTCCTTAACCTTTGTAAATAACTCAAAATCCTTGTCTCAGTAGATACTTACACCTTTAATATTTAGTAGCGTCTGGATATTAACAAACGTCCAAAAAATATTCCAAGGCACAAATCCTTCCTTTCTCTTGAAACTTAAAAATCCCAGGTTTTTTTAAAGGATTGTAATTTCTTTGGTTTTTTTATTTTTATTTTATTTGTAAGGAGTTTTTACAGTACTACCTCTTAGCCGAGAAAATGTGATGGGATCTGGCTGACGGGGAACTTACTTGACTGTGGCACTGGTATTTGGGGATGTAAGTTGGCTCTCTGAGCTGACTCCTTGTCTCTGCCAGTTTCCCTCACCTAACCAATCCCAAACAATTTGTGGGCTAACCAGGTTGGGATGGGAAGCCAGGAGTATGTTGGGAATGTAGCCCTTTTGAAGGCGGAAAGCCCTGCCAGAGCATAGAATATGTGAGGGCTGACGGAGAAATGTCCTCGGAAAAGCTCCGCTCTTTTTGGCAGGGAGAAAGGTAAACTGGAGAGATGAATGTCGGAGAAAGCTCGGAGCTATATGAGGAGGGAAGAGTATCCATTAAAATATTAAACATAGTGTCAGCTTGGCTTTTAGTTTCACTCGAGCATTTCACGCTCGTCTGTGTGTGAGGAAGGGGTTGGACACACAAGTGAGCAGCCTGACACTTGCATAAGATATCCTTGGTTTGGAGTAGTGCGTGCGGGGATGTGTGTAGACGTATATGTACATATTAGGGAATTATTCCCTATGCACGTATGTAAGTATGGAGATTCCCATGATTGCAAGATGAATAATGCGCTGTGGTTAATTTCCTGGCTGAGACTCCGCTCATATGGAGAGAAGGAAGTTGACTAGTGTATAGATACGTAGCCGTAAGCAAATTAGAAATCGTCAAGTGGAATTGTATGTGGGGAGAGGACTAGGGAGGGAAAATTCCGCACTTGGCCCTACATCCCTAATAATTATATGCACATATGGATTTTATGCGTATATAAATATAGATGATATTATACCCATGTGATTATTTATATAAGAAATTATATGACTCCAGCCCAAGTATACATCCCCACCAGCACATTTCCCTCACCCTGGCATGCATGCATTTCCTATTGTAATCAACAGGATTCTTAGTCTTTCCTGTATATCCGTTGGAAATTTTTTAGAAACTGGTCCCTATCCTATCTCCTATCCTTTCAATTCCAACAGGGCTCCTTATCTCTCCTCAGCCTAGAGAATAAATAGAAGCCTAGACTAGACGTTCCACAGACGATGATTAAAGTCTCGGATGATTTTCGACAGTGGAATCTCTCTAGCCAAGTGAAATTTACGAGATGCTTCTTGTATGAATTTAGTATGTTCTTTAAAAGGGTCCTAAAAAATTACAAATGTTCAACACTGGGGGGGGGGGGGTTCACACATGGCTTTCCCCTTTGAAGAAATTTTTAAGTGGAGTTATGAGCTTATTGAGCTTGGGCAAAAATCTCAAAAGTTACAGTAGATATATGAGGTTACCTTTATTTAGGAAGTGTTTCACACTGGTGAGAAAAATGATTTGGGGAAGTACTCCAAGGTAAAGTATAAATTAATAAATCCCACGCTCTCAATGTAGGCCGAGAGCTCCAGAGAAACTAAGAATTAAGCCGAAGAATAATTATATGTATAAAACATTACACTCGAAAATCCTTGACGTTTCTCACCTCCCCGTCCTTCCACTCTCAAGGACAGATAAGTGCGGACGGGTGGAGAGGCGCAAGGTGAGAGCGTACCTTGGCATGTGTAGATACTCTAAAGTAATTATAGGGGCTCCCGTGCTCATAAATTAAATTCTTCGAGTACCTGCATCGGGGCTGTTGCGTAGAGCCAGAGCTAGGATTAATATTGTGTTTATGTAAAAAAAAAAAAAAAAATCAGAGGGGCCTCCAATCATTGACCATGTTTTCGCCATTAGAAAATGGAACAACACATGTACAATATAAATCATAAAGTTCGTTTCCAGGTTCGAGAGTGCGTCCAGAATTACTCATGAGAGAGCTTAGCTTTTGAAGACACGTCTACAGGCTGGGAGAAAGTTGCGGAGTAATAGATTCCATACTTTACATGACCATTGGCAGTTAGTAACCCAATCCGGTTGACATCCCAAATAATACTATTCGCTTTATATATATGTGTTACTAATATCTACGTGAAGAATATTTTATGATTAATGAAGCTTGACATACAATAATTATTTGAAGTTTGAATATAGGAGGTCTACTTTGGTCCATACAGATTTTTGCACTGAATCCAGGCACGAGAGAGGAGTGTTTGCTAATTTGTGGTAGCAGTTTGGCCTAGAAATAAGGAAAGTTGCAGACATACGGTCAATTCTGGAGGTTTGTGTTTGAGTTAGGGAAAGTGCATACTTACTGGTGAAAGTAGGTTAAACGAAACTAGAATCTCTGCCAGAAATTAGGTGAAAGTTGGAGAAAGCATATAAAGATGGGAGAAAATCCGCGAAAGTTGGAGAAAGTGCATGTATATTGGAGAAAGTTAGAGAAAGTGGGTGAAAGCATACGAAATTATATGGAACTAGTTGAAACGAAGAGAAGGTAAACAAAAAGTGCAAGTAAAAAACTGGGAGTACATGGAAGTACGTGAATAAAAGCCACACAGTGTGATAAAAAAATCGATGGAAGGAATCAGAGCCCTCGTACAAGGAAATTAAGACAAGAGTTATGAGATATCTCAGTTGTGGAAATGTGTGTGAGTAAAGATCCCAAATATGAGAGCAAGAGGGGGGGAGATAGACGGATTGAAGAAGAAAGGTTTGTTCCACTTGCGGTTTCCTCTCAGCCTACAAGTCCATGTGTAGGCCAAATAGAGAGATGGAGAGAGAGAGGGAGAGAGAGAGAGAGAGACGTAGTGTGGCTCATGAAAGCGAAACTATTTCATTGGGGAGTAAATGTATTTCCTATATTTAATTATCAGCAGTTAAGTGACGGCTCCTTTGGTCATATAACGTGCAATAACCATCGAGACAATGTGACTCTGAGGAATTCTTCTCGTTCCTCCTCTCCAGCTCACAAATTGAACTTGCCTGCATGCTGTGTTTGTTAATTTCCTTGAGTAGCGGGAATCATACCGACTCCTCTCTCCTGCCCCTCACGTCACTCCTTCCTCCCTCCTGGCTCTCTTACACACTCCAATCTTGTGGTGGCACCCACAGGACATCAACGCACGCTTTAAATGCACTCCCCAGCCCCGACTCTCCGAAAATGAGGAAGATATATGAGAGATCAGACTCCCAGGCAGCGTCCTAGCCTCCAAGTCATTACATAACTATATCTATTTATATTATATGTATATATTCTACAGAAGGGGGAAAAGTTACAAAAGCGGGAACTACGCTGAGAAAATAAAGAGAAAAGATTTAGTCACAACTCTCAACGTACTTTCTCCCTAATGTCTCGGCCAGGTCTAAGCATGCCGGAGATAGTCTACCTTCCATATGGACTCCTTCCCTCCCTTGACAAATTTACTTGGGTTGAGTTTTAATTGTGTTATCCGTCGCTGTGGTCAAAGTGTTTGATATTGTGGAGAGGCACGCATTCACGTGCCAGCTGAGCATTTACAAACTTGTTTGGGAGCAATGGGAGCCTTGGTGGGACTGGATCGGGGAAAGTACAGGGTTCCAACTACTTTGATCTAATTCTAAATTCTGAATGTGTCCTATTACATCCCTGTAATTTGAGGGAATCACAAGGACTTTCTCCGGAGTGACTCTCCCACCAAACAGTCTTCCTCGACTGTGTGCATACTTAAACTGTTATTACGACTTGAGCACATCATTAACGTTCACCCTCCTTCTTGCCACAAAATCCGTAATTAGAAAAGCCAGTTCCCTTCTTCCTTCCACACTCTACCTCTCTGCTTTCTCTTGCGTGCAATCTTTGGGGACAATTTGCATCTTGCTTTCTCTTTTTATAACAATTATTACAACTCTCTCTCTCTCTTAACTTCTCTATCATTCACTATTCCAGTCATTTCCCCTGTCCAAAGGTTTTTTCCCTTTCTCTCTCTCTCTCGCTCTCTCTCTCTCTCTCTCTCTCTATTTCTCCTTCTATCCTTTTCTACTCTATAAGACTAAGAATGTAGAGAAAGTTTGAAAATCCAACGGAGAAAGTCATAGGCTTACTTAGAGCAAGGGATTTCCTTCTATCCCTCTCTTTGAATGTATACAAGCACCCAGCCGGGTCAAGGGATTTGGCAAGTTTAGAAAAAAACCACGCATATCCTTCGAGACTCTCAAGCCTTTCTTTTCTTTCTCTTTCTCACTCCTCTCCTTTCTTTTCCATAATAGAGTTTTTGCGAGATCCTCGTTCTCGATTTTTACCGGTCTATTGAGGAAAGCGAAAAATCCACCGCAATTTCCCCTAACTTTCTAACTTGCACCAAGTATGTCTTTCCACTATAAATGTCGGTGGGGCTTGTGTGTGTGTGCATGTGTATGCATGTGTGTGCGTATGTATGTAAGACAGGGGGAAGGAGCAAGGAGAGAAGGCCAAGTCATTGCCTACAGCCAAATCGCATTGCATTCACTGTACAAGCAACTTTGCTACACATCTCTAACTATCTACCTTTCTCACGAGCTCTGTTTTTTTACACTGGATTCAACTCCGGGAGGAAAATAGTGGGAGAAGGAGGGAGAGATAGAGAAAGCACATGCCCTACTTACTTTCACCCTCACTTGCACACACATGCACCTGTACATACATATGTGTCTTACATGCAGACACTTTAGGTACGTTTAAGTTGGGAAACTTACTTGGCTTTATGTGAGGGAGCTTAGAGTTTCCCTTCTTCATACACTCACGTGCATTTTGGCAATTCCAAATTTACGCACTATTTTCATGCGCTTCTACATTCATGGGATGTATCCATTTGAATTGCACATTTTTAAAGCATGCGTTCCATTTATGAACTCAAGGAACATGATATTGGCAACAAGAAGGTAATAAAACACTGAAGGTTCCTTTGAACGATGTTGGTATTTACATGAACAAGTGGAGTTTTAATAAAACATTTTCCCAGCAGTTTTCATCTTAAAATCTGTAATTTTATTTTGTAGGAAAATGTTTACTGAAATTAGAATAATTACCCCTGCTAATTGTAAGAAACATAGGAAGCATCTCCGAAAGCGTTTGAATGCTAAACAAATCACAATTATTATTGAATTGTGAAAAAAACAATTTTGTTAATTAACTTGTCACATTTTATTACAAAATTGAATATTTTCTGTACCCTTTAAAAAAATGACGGGGCTAAGAATTTAAATTCACTTTCACTCAATCCAAGTGCTTTCATTTTGGCTCCTCAGCCTACGATTAAAGTAACTCTGGAATTTGCTACAGTATGAAAAAAGGATTGCTCATATATAACAACCGTACAAATAGGAGCGATGGAAATAGGGAATGTGTAAACTTAAAATAGGGGGAGCAAATGGTATACCGCTTGTTACAGGGCTCTATTCATTTTGTTAGTGAGTTGAAGTGAAACTGACGACAGGTTTTTGTTCCTAAGGTGCTTATAGGTAAGAACGCATATGAGGGGAGAGGCTCAGTATAATAGGAGTATGGAGGTGGCTAGGTATCTTCCAGGAGGAGAATCACGTGGAGAAGCGACAAGTACTTACATATATAAGAAAAGTAAGCCAAGTATCTCCGAAGAGTTTTTTTTGTAGCTTTCGAAAGCTTGCCATAAGTAAAGTACTTGATGTGTAGCTTGTGTGAGTGCAAGACCGCCACACAACCCACAGACCATTTATTCACGACCAAGAAATGTCTCCATTAGAGAGAAACTTGAAGTTAAAGCAACCTACAAACACTATATGAGGAGAATGTACACAGTCGGATTGTGTAGTAGTCTACTGTGCTCTGGAACTACAGACTATGGTACCTCATGTACGGAGCCCGAGTCCTCTCCTCTGTGTGTATGAAAGTTGAATCAAACCCAGGTTACTGTAATAGGCTAAGTAATAATATAAAAGGGGAAGAAAGAAAAAGAAAAGGGGAATGGAACAAGAAAAAAATTGCTTTCAAGTCTGGGGGAATTGCTTTAGCCATGATTATATGGATTATGTCTCTCAATTGGAAGTCTGCCTGTACTTCGTATCCTTTACTTGACACTACACAACAAGTGTAATTCCCTTTCTTCCAATCCTAACAATCATCCTTCCCTCGACAACTGCACCGCTCCTCCTTTCTCCTTCATTCTTTCTTCCTAGTGCTTTCTCCTCAGCACTTTCTCCTCCGTACTTTCTCCCTAGTGCTTTCTCCTCAGTACTGTCTCCCTAATGATTTCTCCTCAATGCTTTCTCCCCCAATACTTTCTCCTCAATACTTTCTCCCAAGTGCTTTCTCCTCAATATTTTCACCGTAGTGCTTTCCCTTTAGTATCTTCCCCGAAATTATCTCTCTCTCTCGTTAAATAGTCAATTTTGAAACTAAACTCTCAGGGAAAATCCTTCCCTCCTACAACAAAAATGCAAATAAGTTAAAGTATGTTCCAACCTGATTCGAACCAGTGCCTTTATTTATTACAATTGATTTTTCCTTGCTAATTTGCTCCAGTCCCTAATGTTTTGATGTGGAATAAATAACTAAATAACATGAAATAAATAATTTCCTCCGGTGCATAACTAATTCAAGGGGAGAGGAAATGCATGGGAAATTATGAGCGGCATGCACGCCTACAATTACAAGTATAACGGAACCATGATGATGCATAAGTATACACATTATCCTGTAGCCAGCACAAGGTCAGGCCCATATAAGTGATGCAGTGGAGCACTGGGAATAATTTGCTTTAATGAAATGAGTCCTAAAATTATTTCACTGCTCTCTCTCTCTCTCTCTCCACATACATTGCCTTGTGTAAATATAAATGGACCTAAGTTAGGAGAAGCAAACGTATACGAGGCTAATTACACGTATGTATTTTTGCAGCAACAGCAGCACTTATTGTTAATTGTAAAGAGGCAGTGCCAGGATGTGTATTTCTGTTTGGAAGGTCTATATCTAGCGTAGGCGTATCCTCGGGAATATACATACATACAAATGTATGTATGTACAAGGGAAATAATGAATCCCTCCAGCCAAACCCGTCCAGGGAAACAAAGCGGGTGTATAGTCTAATGAGATTTCTGTACTGGAGAAATCACTTCAAAGCTTTTAAGCACTTTGAAGTAATCTCACTTGTTAAGCCAGTACTGCATTATTGATACATAACTATGTACAGCTTATACCAAGTACAGTACATTTCTCAGCCTGTAATGGAATGTGGTTGGACCTCATCAAAAACAAATTTGGATTCTATCCCGACCACAATCCAAAAGTACAATTTCAGTTTTCATACACACTTTCCAATCTGTAGATACTCAAATTGACAATTGGGGTCTCCTCCAAATTACCCACCATTAAATTGGAAAAACACAACTGCAACAATGTCCGTAACTGTTGATGCTGCAAATAATTCGGATGGAGCTGTTAAGGCTATCACCGCAAATGATTCGGCCCGGCATGACTGTTGATGCCGTTGCTGGAAATAACGTAAATTCTGATATAAATGTAAATTCAGATTTGCCCCATACAAAATGACAAAGCTCCAGAAAAAAAGGATTACATTCACAAAAACAAGGGATTTCCCAAACAAAAAATGATACTCCAGGAGAAAAGATGAGGTTAGTGGGGAAAGTACGTGGAAACTTTCCCCACTCCTGGCCCTAGCTCCTTATGGCTGGTAAAGAGCCGAAGAGAGAGAGAGAGAGAGAGAGGGAGAGAGGGAGAGGTGGCTGACGTGTGGATCAATAAGTGAAAACTCTCGTCTAGCCATTTGTAATGTCCTGGACTTTCCTCCCATGGATTTTCCTACTGGTGAAAAGAGTGGTGAGAGAATTATTATTATTTGTAATGCAGAAGAGGTGCATTGTGCTACTCACTGCACTACTGCTCCTGGTCGGAGTGATGAATACAAACAGATTTGAATATCACTGTGGAGAGTGCACGCAACTATCCCTCAGCCCACCCAGTCCCAGACATGAACCAAAGGCTGGAGTGTATATTGTGTATCCACATAACCTTTTGATAGCCATCAGTCTCCCTCCAACCCACACGACTACATACCCACTACAGGACATTAGTGCTCTTATCGGATTCTACACAAAAACACATTAGACACATTCACACATATGCACCCATGTCCCTCCCCTATGCTCCGAGTAAATATCCACTCCCTTCCCTACAATACATCCAAATATGCACACACAAGACCAGACCTATGTACATACATATGTCCCTCACATATAATTCTATCCCATGCAAATCCAATCCTACTGTTCAAAACCAACCTGTAAAAACACGCACGTAGGAACGAGCCCACATAATTATAAATACGTTCCTGTAACATGCACCATACACATACATATATAAATACATTACTTACATGCAGATGTATATAAATACATTTTACAGTGCACTATCTCTCTCTCTCTCTCTCTCTCTCTCACTCTCTCTCCAGAAGAGCAATTTAAAAACCAGGAAATTTTGACTCCGTCATCGGCACACGCTCCTCATCTCAGGAGAAAATTAACATTGTGGTAGCAAACAGAATATTTTAGCCCCAGGAGAGAAAATGTGCAAGGGGTTCTTATACAGTCAGGGTGGACTGCAGAGAAGTACATAAATGCACCAAGTGCCTCCCATCATGTACTTACTTGGACCAAGTGTAAGACAAACGTCACGCAACTTGCCACCTGAGCAGGGGAGTCGGAGTAGAATACATTGTCGTACATATCCGCTCAGCGGGACACCCCATATACACATTTGGATGGGAGCCCTCACTCATCCCAGAGGTACAAATAGGACGGAGTCGAGCCCAGGTATATATTTTCCAAATGGCTCCCGTACATGTGGGTCCATAGCCACCATGGGAGTAAAGGCTTAGAAAAATAATAGGAAAGGTAGACTTTAAGAGACTCAATCAATAATTTCTGGTTTACCACCAAAGAATTCTCCTCGGTGGATAGGGCCTGAGTGAGTGAGTGAGTCCACATTAGACGGGAGAGAGCCCAACATTTCCATTATAATTCCTCCTCTCGACGGTCGAGGGAGAGGAACTAATAATAGAAAATATTTTTCTTCCTATACAACACCCAGGAGCGGTTTCTTGAGAAAAATTGATAGAGATTGATTCAGTCCTCACAATAGCATTTTCTCCATAAGTAATTATTAATAGTATCAATTTTCCCTTTCCTCACCAACCTCCCTCAAATTTACAGATACCTAGGAATTTCCTACCTGGCAAAAATATGGACACGAAGGGAGACATCATTTTTGTTCTTTAACTATATATATAGATATTACATCTCATCACATGTGTTTTATCTGGGCTCAGTGTATGAATAATAAATAAGGGAATATTTTCTCTAAGGATTTTTTTTTTCGTCCGGGTGGGGAGAGCAAGAGGGAGGGGGGGAGAGGGAAATGTGAAAGAAGTCTAAAAAAAATGTTTTTTTCCAGCATTCGTTGTATTTATCCCTGTAATTATATGTTGAGATGGCTGGCTGTAAGAAAAGTTGTGCTTGAGTGGGAGAGTGCTCCAGACTGTTCATCAGCCTCATTTAGTACTTGTCTCAGAGAGTTACGCAAGCTTTTAAGACTCTCTGAGAAAAAGAAAGGAACCCAAGAGAAAATTGATTTGAGGCTCGCAAACAAACTCACAACTGTCACTCCTTCATTCAGGGTTTTTGTTGGATGTTGTTCCTCTCGCGTGTGTGCATGAGCATCCTGTTTTTTTTTCACAGTTATCTACATATGTATCTATACATACATATGTGGGCTCCCCCATATATTGAGTGTACGTAATTAGGACCATGCTTAAGGGAGACAGGTGCTTTCGGAACCTTCCTCCTTCCCTCATGTAAAGGGCGGAAAAGGCAGTGGGAGAATGTAAATGTCACCGTGAGGGAACTAACTAGACTCTTGGAATGTATCAGTTAACTCCGACTGCACAGACATAAATGGCCGGGGTAATGAAGAGTATCTAACAATGACGGGGAGAGACTTGCTGGGGTGAAACTATTAGAGGGAAACCGGACTGGAATATTATATTGAAATTATGTAGACATCAAAGACTCACTCCTTGGCATCATCCCGAGTCCACGTTTGTGAAACACTACCATCCGTCCAAACAAACGTCAGTCTCAAGTCAGTAATTTCACACGGGCAGGACGGACGGGCTTGAGGCTTTATCTCTAGTCTTGTGTTTACGGGGCCTGGCTGTAGATAGATAGATACATATTTATATGTCTTACATTACAGTCTTGTGTACACAATTATGTAGAGGGTAAACTTGTGAGTGTGTGTGAGTCTCCCAGTGAACACAATAAAAATTCAATTATGTAAACAATTCTCAGTATGTACCTGTAACAGCACAGGGAGAGCTGAGGTGATCCTCTTGTACATACTTTTAGTAATTATGTATATCTATGGATGGACTGGACTCCTGTCTATAGCTTTCAGTGGGATATATCCATGTTGTGACTATATTTGAATAATGTATCCGTCTCAATTATGCATGTGGTGTGGTTGTTGAGCACCAAGAACCTAAAGTGTGTGTACGCTGGTACACTACTACACTGTGTCCAGAGGTGATGTGTGTTTAGGTTTGGAA
Organism: Allacma fusca; assembly: GCA_947179485.1. Lineage (NCBI taxonomy): Eukaryota > Metazoa > Arthropoda > Collembola > Symphypleona > Sminthuridae > Allacma > Allacma fusca. The sequence goes on along the minus strand of OX359249.1, from coordinate 18,107,597 downwards.
CCTTCGGCAATTTATCACTGGCTCAGGAAATTGTTCCAGGCTTCAACCATTATCTTTGTACATGATTCCTCACACTCTTGAACAGGGCTTGGGACGGTTTTCCTATTAGCGAGCCTTTTCTCATCTGCTCCAACATTTTCTCGGGCTTGGTTTTATCATGCTTTTAGCATCTGCCTTTAGTATTTTTAGTAGTTGCTATTAGCAGCTTGTTGGATTTGATTTTCGTATTTTTAGCACACTTGCTCCGAGCGTTTTTAGCAGAGATCCAAATTTGAGCAAAATTTAATATCTACTTGTCCTCAGGAAATTATCAGTAATTATTTATTCTCAGGGAAATTTAAGCCCTTGATTTTAGTTATTTTTGTCATTCGGCTTTTGACTTTTGACAGTTCTTCCCCCCCTTGTGCAATTTGTGTGAGGAAATTTCCCATTTTATTTACGCCTAGTATGTATGTATGTACATATGTAGTTCCTGTAATTTTGTCCCAGCGAGTCTCAGCCCTGGATAGGAGCATGTTCCGTGTGCTGGGTTCCATAATGTGCTTCCCATTTGGTTATCAGATATTTTTAATCGTACGGGAGCGTGTATTTGGAAGAAGCGTTGTCCTCGTCTGGAGGTCCTTGAAGGAGTAACTTTAGGGTTAGGATCTCCACAAGAAATTAAGGACACAGAGGAAATTAGCTAAATTTTTTATCAGCTTGTGAGCCCTCCCGAGCCTCGAGAGTGAGGAGATAAAAATGGTATCTGTGTATGGAAACTGTGTATGTAGGGTGTATGGAAGGGACGTCGTCTGTAGCTATGTATAATTATATGGGGAGGGGAGTTAAAAACCATGGCATCTGCTGGGATGACTACTGCATGTGCATCATCCCAATGGGTAATAATTCAATTTCTCAGGAAGGGAAAGTTGGCAGACGCGACTCCAGACATTTAGACCACATAACATGTGCTCCGAACCAGAAGATATTTCAAAACCTATTAGGTATAGGTGCCTCCACATGTACAAATGGCCATGTTGTTAAATGCGTCCCACACACACACACACACAAAACTCACACAATCAAGCTACTCTTTATGTATCTATCTAGATTTACAGGGCTTGTCAAGGAGGAGACAGACTGGGATAGCTTTCCTTTACTGTGAGGGGAGCAATCAGTACGTATTTATCTAGACATGTATAGTAGTACCCCCATGTTGTTCCCACAGATACCCACTCCACCCACTATACCCTTTTATGCCCTTGTTGAGTCCCTATTTACGTGCTACACACATGTGTGGGGGAGGCATGTCTGTGGACATGCTACAGCCCCATAGTTTTACATGATTAACACGAAATCAGTTTTGACTGCCTTCATTTACTTAATTAATTTTCTCCTTGGCTCCTGCCTCCTTTCAATAGCAGCGTCCAGGCCTGGTTAAAGGCTCCGTTTAAACCCACAGTTTACATAGTCCAAATCCTCCCTGTACTCTCCCAGGCCACTCACTCACAATCAGAAACAAAACCGTACATACTGTAAGCACGGCAGAGTCCATACAATTCCTGACGTTCACTTGCAACTGATCTTTCACCTACAATTTCATATGCACACAACTTACGACCTGCACACGCACGTACTCACATGCATCTGCATAGTTAGCCCCGTGAAAGCCTATTATGGAAATGCAAAGTAAATACAGTCATTTAGCATGTGTCTATAGATATGTACGTAGTTATGTATAGGTACACACACACACACTTGGTGAAAGTGTGTACTCCTGAGTGAGTGAATGTGTGTGTGTGTGTGTGTGTGTTCTGGCGCTACTGGTTACATGATGTATCTCCATATGAGTTACGTCCACGTCAAGCTCCCTCACATACTTTTCAATTTATCGTCTTCATGTCTCGTTACGCTTCACACACGGAGAAAGAGAGAGAGAGAGAGAGAGAGTGAGCTAGCTATTAGATAATACACTATACGACTCTATGCACTTTCCTAGGCTTTCCCTAATGCTCCCCATCGTACTGTAGATACCTGAAAGGGCAAGAAGCTGTCTTGGGCCTTTACTTTTGAGCTGGATACAACATGGAGGAGATAACTCAGGAATTAGCTCATCCTCTGCACCACTGTAAATATATACCCAAGGCTCTCACTCCAGACACATAAGTATATACTCAGACTGTCTAGAATGCTATGGACATAAATACACACTCATACACACACACACACACACACACACACACACACACACACGCACTCGTCAGTCTAGTTACATAAAAGTGCACACTCAGACCCAGCCTAGTTAAATAACTTGAGCCTGGCTCTGCACTGGGTCTAGCCAACTACTACGTAAATATATGTTCATATAGTGTTATGGATGAAGGGAGTAGAAAATATGCAATTATAGGGAGAGTGTGAGTATAGGACTATCAGCCAGGAGCAGACGAGAGATTTTGCACAAGGGATAGCAATTTTTAGACGAGGATATCCGGACTCCTGGCACGCGGCACTAGAGACGTGGCTCGGAGCTGGATGGAGAAATAAGCTTGAATTGATCTCAAAACTTTATGAGCTACTGCAAAAGTATTTAAAAAGAGGGAGAAAAATATCGCCTTGTGTTTAAGCACGCTCGGGAGAAAGAACTTATGACTGGGGTGGAAGACACTTGTAAAAAGACCTGCTCCTCTGTTATAAGGAGCCAATAAAATATTTTCAGACCTTCTCACATCCTCCACACGTAATTCCTGGGATAGACATAGGACCCCGTAATTGGTAGCGAGTGGTGGAGTTATGCAGAGTAAAGGGAGTTGGACCAATTAGGTCCCAAAGCCTGGGGAAAGGGAGAGGAAGACTCATGGTGTGGAGAAAGGGGGAAAGAGATAAATAAGGTAATTTATTCCGCATGGGATAATTATTGGTCGGATGTGTAATAATAATGAACTTTGTGTTCATGTTTATGATGAATAGACCAATTAAATGCATATGGACGGGGACCGTTTTTTTTCCCGAGTCTCTCGTCTGGATATACATTGATGGTGGTGATGGTGGCGGTGGGGATGGGAGGGGAGGGGAGGGGAGGGGGGGGGTTTGGAGAAAGTCAGAAACTAAATCCAGCTTTCTTGAAGGGGAGGGACACCAAAGGAAGAAATAGAGAACCTCAGCCCCGCACAATAATGACAATGAGTGTGCACTGAGTAAAAAGCCAGTCGTAAAATTTCTTTTGCAGTTGAGATCCTGGCGACCGTAGATATTTTATGGGCTCATTTTAGTTTAACGGTGGTTAATCGAAAAAGTGTTGAGATAAAATAAATGGGTCTGGAAGAAGGTATAGCTACTTATTCCCTGCATTTCTTTTTCTTTTTTTTTTTAACCCGGAGACAAAATCTGGCTCTGGAATCTCCATATCGTATGCACACATGTACCTTGGCATTGGCATTTACGGGTATATAAATTTGGACCTACACATGAGCCTACCAATATTCCTGGGAACTACGTAAATGCTTATAGTAATTATATATTTACAAGGAACGTAAAATTTTATGTATATCTTGTATGCAATCTCCGTATATCCACCCACAGAAATATCCCTAAACAAGTATGTTATACGTGTACTTCTGCAGTTGTATATCCTATACAGTAACGTACATACTTGTGGAAATTCAGGGGGGATACTTCCATATGTACTCCATCAACCTCTGCAGTGTCAACGCCAAGCACAGGGGAGAAAGTCATCGGGCTTTCCCCAATGCACTCCTTGGAGCACTGCTGCTCGTACACAATGACAATATCTACCGTCAGATAAGAGACAATAATGAACATCTGCAGGAAAGATTGAAAAATAGTTTACAACACAAGAGAGCCTCCCTGTAAGAAATATGAAACAATGTGAAATTTTCATTCAAAATTGGATTCTCAGCTGTCACTAGCGCTTAAAAATTGTAAAAACACTTGGAGCGTTCCAAAATTTTGAATTTCGTACCTGAAAAAACTGAATTCAAAAAATTAAATTAAAAGAAGAATTGAAGATGCTCATTTTGTTAATTTTATAATAATTTAAAAAAATACTTGCTCTCGTTTTGTTCAGTGAGTTTTTAAGTCTTGTTGATAATCCCCTGGAAATGAAATGATAAAGGTAGACTTAAGGTTGGGGTTCCAGAAGTGGAGAAAGTCCTTGAAGGGAGACTTTTTGTAGGGCTGTAAATCAAAGCATATTCTTTGGTTTCTTCCTCCGACGAAATGTTCCTGATCATAGTTGAGGCGTACGAGGCTAATTTGAGATTCCAAGAAGTGGTGGATGTGGAAGCATTCTATAGTAGGATGGCTCCTTCATGTCTTGCTGTGGTTCCCTATAGGATGCTCCTGAGTCGGAGGACTTGTAAGTATAGAGAAGAGGGAGAAAGTCAAAAGTGTACCGTTAGATAATTTGGAAGGATGAAGGGGAGTTTTGGGAAGATTGGGAATTGGCAGAACGTTGAGCATATTCTTTGGGGACTACAGGGTGTGACTTCTTTATCGTTGAGAACCATCATATATCACGACAATGCAGATTGTGCTCGACAATATTTAATTTAGCGAGTGAGAGAGAGAGAGAGAGAGAGGGAGAGAGAAAGCAAGAGAAAGCCGGCTCCCCTGCCATTGGAAGTACTTTCCGTGCCTCTTCCCAGCCCAAACATTCCTCGTCGTGAGGTTTTTTGATGTATTCTGTATTCCTCTATTAATGGGATCTTAATGGCTGAGCAATGCGATATTTTCCATCAGTGCGCCATATATTGCCACGCAGCTGTCACATATGACGAAATAGTTCCAGTGTATATGTACCCCCACAGAACCTTCCCTCTCTGTCATACTTTGTTCGGATATCTAACATGAGAGAAAAAGTAGATATACTTAATGTGGTATCAAATGGCCTCCTTACTCCATCTCAAAAGCCAGTTCTCTTCCCAGTCCTGAGCCAGCAGACGGTACGGTACGCACAGTCACGGCAGTAATAATGGGCACGGCGTCGCGTGTGATGCTCCGAAGCCAACCTGAGAGCCAGCCGCGAGTCAGATCGAAACCCCTTTGAGAGCCGAAATGCTCCTTAAGTGCCTCGTAATCATCTCATCTCTCCGTACAATAGTCTCTAATTAATTTTCATTTTCTCCAGATTTGTTTGCACAATCTGTCGTTTTTTCCGAGTCATTCTCTCGTCGAATATTCTTTTTATGTTAAAATCCTTAACAATTTCCTACAACATTCTATTCGCAGTTACCAAAAAATATGACCCCAGTGAGTGCGATCAATCAAAAAATAATGTACAATTTTCTCCTTACAAAGATCACTTTGACCGGTCTTTCCCCTGAAACTTTCTCCTGAAACTTTCTCCTGGAACTTTCTCCTGGACTTTCTCCTGGAACTTTCTCCTGAGAAAGTTAATCCTCTGTTGGATGTACAAATGAGATGTTTTAGGATCAAAGAATAGAAATTATTAATAATTTATAGATTTTTTTAAAAATGCGAAATAATATTTTCTTTCCCAACAGTTGCTTGTTCCACGGTCACCATCACCAAGTGTCAAGCTGCTCTGAGGACGCTGCAAGCATTTCCTTATTTTTCACCCGTTTGCTTATGTCCAACGCCCACGTCGGATCCTGCCTGCAGCACATTCCGCGATTATCTTTTCGACCATCCATGTACTACTGCCAAAGAAAGAGGTAAATGTAAGATCTATCGACAAATATTTTATTACTTATTTATGTGTATCTAATAATTTGTCGTCCTTCCTATGTACTCACCGGACATTTGTAGCTCTACCACTGAAACTGCACATTCAACAACTGTATAGGAATCATCAAACGTGCTATTATTTATTGACAGCTAAAATTCTCTTACACAGTAACTCCACTCCAACAAGAGCTCCCCTATAATTAACTATCTCCCAAAATTATGATACTAGACTAATTCCTTTATATGTAGACATGTTGGGTTCCCACAATTAAATTCACTAATGGGTTTTTATTACAGTCATTGAACAGTACAAGAAGTTATCACCTAAATTTCAAAATTGTATGAATTGTCCCAAGAATTCTCAATACTTTTCTCAGCCAACGGATTTTTCATATTTTGTACATATGCACATATGACAAAGAGCTGACATTACAAAGCACTCACTACTAGAGACCTCCTTTCAAAAGCATTTTCTCCATGTTATCGTTGGGCAGTCTCCCCTTTACCACAATGTAAATTTTTAGCCCTACGAAAGAGCGCCATTACAAGAGTCGAATTTTGTGCTCCTCCTCGGGCTTCTATGCAAAAATCCACACATCCACATCCATGGAGATAGCCCTTGTATTTTAAATATAACGTACGCTGTCTAGTACAGGAATCTATATGAAGGATAAAGGTTCACATCCCTTTACAAATGACCTAAGCGTAACGACATATCCTCATCCCTGAAATACAAAAGTACTGGAAAAATAATATCCATGACAGTGCATACAGCAGAGTTTTGACTGTGGATATGAAGGTGCATACAAATGTTCATATGTATTCACATATATGGAAGTCCATCTATAGCTCGCTGTGCGTGTGTGTGTGTGTGTGTGTGTGTGTGTGTGTGTGTGTGTGTGTGTGTGTGAGTAGGGGGGAGAAACTCTTAGAACAAGAGGTCATATGTATGTATTGTGAATGTCCTAATATCTGTCCCATATGATTCATGGGGAAGTGGTGCATGACCGCCGAACCGCCTATATGCTTTCATCATTGAAATTATGGCCAAGTTAAATTGCGTGGGAATAAATCTTGCTGTCAGTGTTGAGACCTCATCTTCTGCATGATTGTGAATACTTGACTCCCTATAAAATGTAACATATCATGTTAGCCAAGGTAATTCGTTTTAGAAAACCGCCTCGGCTCTCAGTCTTCCCTTCATTTTTATGCCTATTCTATTTGCTCTTTCTTTCTTTCTCCCTCTCTCTCTCTCTCTCTCCTCTCTTTCACTATGCTTTCTCCCTACTTCCTATCCTCCAGCCTTTTCAAGTCTTCATATTTCCCCCACTTCTTCATCCTCAAAACCCCGTCTGTTCACGTGGATGTGCATATTTCCGGAGAAAGTCTAAGACATCAGATACCTCATACATTTTTATTGTGGCTTAGCTATAAATGCAGTAAGACATGTTTTGATGGAAGATAAAACATTTCCCATCAGATCTTATGTACTCTTTGAATCCTCGCTTCGAGAGATGGAAACCCTCTGGATTTTTTTACCCCTTGAAACCCTATATAACATCCTATAGACTGGCGAGTATCAAATTGTGGACTTCCATCTCAGTTCCTCATCCTGACTCTCAGGGATGCAAAATACTCCGATCCAGTCTCTTTGCATTAGAGTCGGGCTGTATACTGCAAAGGTCAAATTAACTCAGTTGTACGAACCATTTTTGACGTGAAATGATGACTTGGCTGTAAGGTAAAAAAAATACGGGAGAAGCTTCAATGCTTTCTCTTTGAAAACCCCTAAGCATTACTTCATATGAACGTCACTGTTTTTTCCCCTACCCCATATTTTTTCACCATACACTCCGAAAAACTAACGACAATGGAATATAATAATATGAACCCTTTCCCAGACATATAATTCTCATGATCCTTGGAATTCTCTAGTTCTATCCAAAATAATTATCCTTAGGAGTGCATATATTTGGAATCTATCTCTAACGTTCAAATGAGGCCCCATGTGTAAAAAAAAAAAGAAAGGAGGAGAAAGCCAGAATTTGAGTTGGGACTTTGGACTCTTATTTTTTTCTTTTTTTTTTGACTTGAGAAATGTCTAATCCTGATGGCTGAGAAGACGCTTGGAATTTAGCCCTTGAGGAAGGTACATAATGTAAGGCGTTAGTGAAGTAATGAATTGAATGGTAATGCTCATGACTGGGTTTTTCAGATAAAGATCCGTATCCGGTGGACGCGCTACCCACATGCGATCATGCTATGGAGGTTTGTAGGAAGCAACCCAAGTGCTTTCAGTTGTATAAAGACTTCAAGAATCATTGTAAAACAGCAGACAGACATTGCAAGATGGATGATGGGTAATTGGCTTTTGTTCAATAAGATCCACATTTTCCTCTAAAAGGATTGTCTTATCCCAGGAATATTCCTTAGAGCAAGGTTCTAGGCCACTCTTGCAGATTCTTTTAAATATGAATTTTTTATGCAATTCTCTAAGAATTTCTGATGGGAGATTAAATTTTCTATGATAAAGAATAATTGTTTTTAAAGTCCTTGAATTTTATGAAGAATTTTTGAAGCTTGGTATAGAATTTGATAGGATTTTCCCCTTCAAGAAGAAATCTGCGGTTGGAGGTGAGCAGAGCAGAAGATTGAGGGGAATGAGAATTTATTTTAGATTTTGAGGGGGATTTTCTTTCGGGTTTCGAACGTATTTCCTTTGTTGGTGTATTTCTCAAATTATTTATTTCCCTCTGTCCCGGGGACTCTGTCTGCTTGGGGGAGGAAATACAAAAGTGTAGGAATTAGAGGAGTGGTATTGTCTGAAATGAGATCCTGTATCTACATACATACAGGGGTCTTTACATGAGGGAGCCTCACGTGGTTAATTAATTGATTGTTTGTGTCTGTCCATGTGATGCAGGGAGCTTTGTCATGACGCATGGACCAGACTGAGATTTACGCCCATGTTTGGGTGCATTTGCCCAAACCATAATCATAAGTGTGATCGAGTATTCTCCGAAGTGAACAACAACCCCTGCGTTGGTATGTCTTGTCTTTCTCAATGTTCCCCCTGAATGTTGCACAATGCTCGCACTGTGTCTCATGACAAGAAAAAAAAAGGTTTTAAATGTATAATTACTCAAAGTTTGACTAATTACATGCAATTATTATCACCACGGTCGAGTTTTAGCGATGGAGAGCACCCAATTTGAATGCACTAAAGCTACGGCACTCTCTCTCTCTCACACACACAAAAAAAAAGGCACACGATGATGTATAATTATCTCACTCTCAGTAATATTTAATGTGTCACTGTAATTTTCACGGAGATGGACTGTCTCGCACCAAATTGCACATTTTGTCAAAACAAATAGAAAAAATATTTGTTTTGAGAATTTGTTTTGAAATGTTGCACTTGAAATCTCGCACAAATTCTGCTGCACACACGTTTTTTGCAAAGCTGTTGAATTTTTTGGTCACTACGAATTTTTTTTTTTGAATTGTTAGTTCGTTTTTTTTGTTTCTGCTTTCACCTGCTTTGATTGTTCTAGCCTCAGGGCCGCCCCTTGATTTCACTGGCACGAACTCAGCACTGTTGTCGTTAGAAGGGCACAAGGAGAGGGGCTTGCACTATTCATTCTCGCCCGTGTCCCTCTTCCCTAAACCTCGCACGATTCACCATCAGCACGCATACGATCAGGACACTGTGATTGTGCCCGCCGCTCGCACTGACAGTCATCTCTATGTAGATGAGTCCTTCTCAACACCAATTTCTTATCACGGTTATCCCTCACCAGAATCTATTCCTACGACCCACTCTGGCTCAATTACAGTTCAAGTCATGTGGCACTCACCTGAGCAAGAGATTGAGTCTCAGCTGGAGACCCCGCTCCTAGGTCCGGCTGCTGACAGGGACATCAATAAAGCACCTTTTATTCCGAGTTACCTTTCGCCAACTAAGATTACGTCTCATCATACAAATCATCCGTCAACAGCCCATCAGCCCAGGACATACTCTGGCATCACTACCATCTCCAGCATCAGACCTCACGGTGAGCCTCTTTCCATTGTTCCGCTTTCTCGACCCCAACAGCCGACTCCTTACATTGCTTTCTTTTCTTGCCCCAACAACAACAAAAAAATCGTTCTCGTGCTCCTTTCAACAAAAAAAATCTGCCTTTATTTCAAAAGCTGCTAGATTTTTATGAAGTCGCTTTTTTAAATAATTATTTTCTTCCTGAAAATTCCTCCACATGTCAAATACAATTGTTTCTCAAAATGGATTTTGCCTCCGTTTCAAAAAAATGCTTTCTCTTTCTAACAAATAATTTTTTTTAAACCCCTTCAGTTTTTAAAGTAATAATTACAGTTTATGAAAACTGTCTTATTTTCCCCAAATTATTTATTTCTTTTTAAAGGACGACTTTTTCAAGAATGACTAAAAAATCAATAAAGAAGAGATTTTCCTGATAAATTTAAATGTTATAGTTTGCTGTTACTTTCTCTGGATTTACTATTGCGCTTTCTCCATCCCTTGCTTTCACCAGCTGAAAATGCTTTCTCTTTTGAGTAAAAAGGAGAATAAAAAAATATTTGAAATGAGAAAACTGTATATTTTGATGTATTTAGGACCTTACAATATGTATAGTGTGTGTACTATTTGTATAAGCTTGGTGTTAAATGCGAGACCTTCTAAAAATATTGCTGTCATCCTCGGCTGTTTTCATTTCTGTGCCATTCCCAATCCTACACAGCTTTATTATATCCCTCCACAGAGTGTCCCTAATCATGGGCTGTAGTAAATTATTATGTACATATGTATCTACGTAAGGAGACTGTAAGAGGAACATTTAAAAGGGATGGGTGTAGAAGTGTCTATAACAAATGAATGAATTTATTGTATATAGCTGGGAGCGGTAGAAGTTCACAACGATTCACTTTGCTAACAACGTGTTCGTCGTCGCTGCAAAATTGTCAACTAAATCCATCCTGTTCCACACTCCTTCATTCGGTCTTGTACTGGTGCACGAATGAGAGGTGTCGGAAAGACACCTGCATGCTGGCTCTCCAGAGTTTCTACAGGGGAGTGGAGCCAAAATGGGCATTTGAAGTTGCCTTCTGTCTTTGCAGGTAAAGGAAGGATTCCCTTTTACTAAAGATAAAAAAAAATTGTGCTAATAAATTAAATCCCTGTGTGTGTGTGCAAGAGGATTTACAGTTTCCATATGGTTCCATAATTACTAGGAAATAGAGTCCTATATCCCTCCTAGTTAGTGAAAGCTTGGGGGTTATTATATAATGCACTCTTATTATACAAGGCATATCCGGAAGAGCTACAAAATGTAACTCTGCCAGCCTTGGGATGTTGTTTTAAGGGGGAAAAATAGGATTGTGGAAAAATAGGGTGTGTACCTAAACATTGGAGCGCCTGTAGAGAAAGTACTCTTATAAGGGATTGGGATATTGGTAGAGTGTGAGAGTGCATTGAACCAATGTCTGTCCAGGGAAAGGACATATCAAGTGGCTCCCCATAACTTGGGAGAGCATTTGTATGTGGAGTTGTGAACAATAAATATTTTATTGGAGTAAATGAGGAAACACGCTAAAAAGAGATGTTCGATGAGGATGTTGGAATTTTAGGGGAATTTGTGCGTTTGTATTATTTTAAGTTAATCGTAGGGCGAGACAGTTTCCATGTATCTACATACAGAGGGCTTCGCTTGTGAACAAGATTTATGTTGAGAATGGAAAGTTCAGTGGTTCTAACATGTGGTGCTACGGGAAGGCGGCTGGGGTTGGCTGGAGTGTAGAGGAATATCCTGTGTAGGACTGTAATCCTTACTTTGAGTTTTCTCTCCCACAAAAGGGACCTGGCTAAGTCACACAGATGGGAGACGAGTCTATAGAAGATGTAAGTATTGGGGTCCGGATCGATACGAAGACAATCTTTCGTTAGGATTGCAAATGTTGTACACACACACACACACACACAAGGACATTTATTTCCCCAACTAATTTATGGAAGGGACGTTGACAGTATTGGCTCGGGGTACAGGTGTATCCTTCACTTTTTAATTCATGTGGGTATTTTTACTGTCCTGGAGCCCGGGCAGGCCCATCCTCTAATTAGTTTTAAACTAACTCAAAAGTCAGCTGGAATAAGAACTACGGGCTGGAGCGGTGCTTTCCCTTGTCCAAAGAAAAGCTCCCCGGAAATAAAATACATGCCAAGGCAGGTCCTTAAATTTCCCCATTCAAATAACCACACTCTCATTATAACTGAATCCCACGATCTTGTGAGGATTGTGAAAGTGCCTGATAATTTTTGCAGTAGTCATTTTAGAATGAACATAAAATTTAAAAATAATATTGTTGTATTATAATGACATTTTTTAAATATGAGCTTTCATTGCTTTCTCCAATACACTTTAACTTTCACCGCTTTCTCCGACATATCTCAACTTTCTCCAACTTTCACCTTTATTTGACAGTTTATATTCCGGGTTCCTCTCAGGGAAAAAATGTTTTTGAGGGCCCACGTGACTTTCTCCTGCTTTCCGAGTAACTTCCTCCCGCTTCCGTTATACCTATTCCTACCGTATGGGAATTATGTTGGAGGAGAGAAAGCTATCGTATCCTCCGGATCTTGCACATGTAATTTAGGATGAGCGGGGTTGGGGGAGTCAAGTGAGCACTTGATGTCAGGCAGAGAGCTGATGAATTTCTGATGGAAGGCGAATATTAGAAGGCTCACTCCCTGTTTGGAAGGTTTTAGAAAGAAGACGAACAAGAAAGGACATTGACAAGGAGACGGTTCTAATAGCTCTCCAGGCACCTATACCATTGCAGTGAAGAGCCCTTGTTCTCCTCTCATTCGCATTTAGAACGTATCTCTGCTCCAGTAAGTAGCCCTGGAATCTCAGCGGTGTAGCCATTCATGTATCTAGAAACATGCAGACAGAGATAGACAATAGTCCCAACTTAGATATGGCAGTAGGCACCACATCCTAGCATGAGACTCTCTCTATCTCTCTCTCTCCCTCTCTGTCTGCCCGGACGTATACAGAAACATTACACGGAGCCACTAAATGAGATGAAGAAACTCGTAAGAGTCAGTCTATAGTCTCCCATTTTGCTTTCTCTTGCCAAGAATTGCTGGGAAAGGTCTGAGCATACAGTTCAGTGGACGCCCCTTTGCGTACATTTCATTCCTTACTTATCTGTAGGGGTGATCGTATGACTTATTTTCTCGTCTTATGTAACAAGCAAATCACCAATTCACATCTACATTGAATCTCCTCTCACAACCATAAATCTACATGCATATCTTCCCCCCGCGCGCACACACACACACACACGTAATTTTTTATAACTGACTTCCACATACTCAACTTTCTCCAACTGACCTCCACTTTTACTTACTTTTATTGAAGGAACTTCCATAGCTGTAGATACTGGAACAGGTCGTACCTGTACATAACTAATTCCTATGTATGTACGGCACAGGTAACTCCTACCTTCGTAACTTTCACCAGCTCACTTCCACACTCCTAACATACTATACTACGTACACACTATATACATACATATGTACGTATGTACCCAACTGTGTAACTTCCACGTAGGGAACTTGTTAGAGTGTGGATTACTCCACATACTTGGGGTTTAGGTGAGGGGGCCAAAGTTTCTAGGTCGCTCAAAGACCAGTGTTTCCCTGTAATTCAGCTCATTCAGTTACTTGTGTACACTTTTAGTTTTGCAATGTAAACAACTGTTTGTGCAGTCTTGGCACGAGAGCCTACAATCTTTTTGTAGTGTATCATTTCTCTCTGGGTTATCATCTGTTTGAGGTATACTTTGCACTTGCTTAAGGAGCCAAGGATACGTACGTATGGAACAGTGACTCCGTGAATTCTTGAAGATGACCCAGATGTATGTGGAATGAACTCCTCCACTTATTTTCACTTTCCAGGAGTCATTCAACATAAGCACGTACATACAAGGATGCTCCCCTACACACATGTGTATCCCATTACGTACAGTCACGCTTGCACAAACATATATACAAACAGCGTGGCTCTTGGTACATAGCTACGGATAAAGTTCGTAACACAAAGTCATGCTTGGGCACTTATACATACAGATACCTATATATCTATGTGTATACAGATACATACATAGATATATAGACACCTAGGTGAAAGTTCATATATGCAAATACACGGTCCTATGACCCGTAGGCTATGGGGACAGCTGGAATGATATGGGAGAAAGTAGGCTCTGTACAAGGGGAAGAGGCTCCGCGAGGTAAAATTCTCGAAAGGCTATGCTTTCACCAGACGCAAGAGCAGTGCTCTAGTAAAAGCGTCGTCCGAACCGTCTCGTACTCAGCCATCTTAAAAGTGAGGAGGTGAAAGTGAAAAATTGGACCGACTCTAACAAAAACAAGGTTCCCCACTCACTGACTGTCCACCTTTATAGTACCTTCCCTCGGTCCTGAGTCATATCCGTGCCTTGTATGCAGGTTCTCGTTCCACAGCCTCCTTCCGTGGGAGTGTGAAAAATACAAAGAGGAATTTTTCATCCGTGAGAAAGCTTTCTTTTCCACGTCCTATCAACTCCCTTGCTTTCTTTCCACTTGTTTTCATTCCAGCAAAAACTCCAACGCTCCCATTCTTCAGTCTTGTATTCATTTCCCACCTATGTACTCCTTATCTGAGCATCCCTCTGCCACTGTGCTCTAGTTATGTCCACAATTCCAATTCAAGGGGCCTTGAAGGATAGTCAAGAGAAAGCTAACAAGGAATTATTCTAGATATCCATCAATGACAGTGGAGCTTGGGAATTTTTCGAGGGGAATTTTAAACATTGCTCTCTTTCCCTTTAGAAATTAATTTTAGATTTTGTTATGTACTTTTTTTTGTTTTTAGTTCTATAATATTTAGTGAGTTTTTTCCCTACTAAATATTTATTGGGGAAAGTCAGACGGGAGGAAGAAGAGTGTAATGGGATGCGGACAAGAAAATGCTATATAAGTCCTGAGTAAAAGTTTGGAATTTTGAATTTTTTTCCTCTCTCCCTCTCCCTCTTTCTCTCTCTCTCTCTCTCTCTCTCAGAGCTGGGAGCGTTAAAGTTGAAAAATATTAAAAATTCAAAGGGAATGGAGGGAAAGAGAAGTTGAGGGCGTGAACTACAATGGGAAACTTGGTAGTTGGCCTTCTCTTCCTCACTTCCTCACACTCCACCAACACACTCGCCCAATAATGTGTTAAGACGGAAGGTGTAAGTTGCTAACTCTTTGCTTGGGTTTTTGGGATATACACACACCACACAGTCAGGGACTCTGACTGTCAGAGTCATACTGGAGTTGGAGAAACAAGTTGGCAAAGGGGAAAAAAGCAATGTTAAATGTATTTGAGAGGAGAAGAAAACTCTTGCCTCGTGTACCCGTAAATTTACGACTTGAGCCAACTTCGTCAGTTTCGAATGCATTTTCCTCTCCCGAAGATTAAGTTAAGCCTCTACAAAACGAATACAGGAGAGAAAGGAAACTTTGCATGAGACTCTTTCTCTTCCCTTTTCACAATAACTCTCACTATTCCCGGGGCTTGGGAAGAAACCCAACGGGAAAATTCAAACGGGTCCTTTTTTCAGGACTTCAGCATGAGCAACTTGACTTGTAGCCCCTGCTTTCACCCGTCTGCATCATTCCTCTCAATTCATCTGACAAAAGTGAGGAATTATGCTTTACAAGGGGAAGACACACACAGGCTTCTGTCTTAACTCAATAACTTTTAGCGTAATTGTTTTAGATCCTTCCTCGATTTCGTCTTCTAATTTCCCTTTTTATTGTATACGAGGGGGAAAAATACCCAGATCCTATTTCGCTTGTCAGATACAATCTCCCTTATCTGTCACATTGCTAGGTGGATATTTTTTTGGGTTTGGAGCCAGTGGGCTTGGATCGCTTTGACTGAGCAATTCATAGAATTACTCCTTCAGATCTGTCATAATTCTTTTGGTTTCCTACAGGCTAATGAATAATTAGAAGAGAAAATGACACGTTTCATAAAATACTTGTAGGGTCGGATTTAATACTTTACAATGTATCTATTGAGGGTCTCTCTTCATTTCACTTTGTGAGGTTCTAGAAGTTCAGTTTAGTCAGAATAGTTTGATATTCTTGAGGCTAGTATTTCACGGCATCCTTTGTTGTTTTCCCAATGGTGCTAGGTAAATACACTGATGTACAGCATATTGTTTCTCAATCGGGATTCTACTAATTGTAGGTTTTCCAAATTTCGTCCGTATAACTTTCACCATTATTTCAGTGTATTTTCTCTGGACTTTCACCGTACTTTCACTTTACTTTCACTTTACTTTCTCTATACTTTCACTGAAACTTTCATATAGTTCTATCCCCTTTCTCCGTACATTTCAAGGGGTATTTCACCCTACTTTAAGCCAACTTTCACCATTGAAGGTATAAAAATTGGGATATTTTGTAAATTGTGAAAGTTATCTTTGTGAACCAGTTGAGTGCTAAACTGAGGAACTGGAACTTCAAGGGAGTAGCCGGGGGTTACTACCGTTTGAAATTCTTTGAGGATTATGCATTGGAGCATGGGAAGCTAATACATGAATGGGAATTAATTATAGGAAAACAGAGAATCGGGAAGATGAATGCCTAGTAGCACAGGAGCAACTCCATCCCGTGTGTGCCCAGCGGGCTGACCAGGGCGTACATCCGCCTTCTTGCCACTCTCTCGCGGAGAGTTGTCGTTCCCAACCTGACTGCAAGTAAGATAAGTTTGAATTATTAACACATGGCTTTCACACTCATACAAATACAAGTGTATCCACATATATAGATACACATGGTTTCCCTCACAGTTAACGCTCCTCTCTGGTCTCCCTTACACTGGACGAGGGGGAAGGTGGTTGGAGTTTTGTGAAAACTGTGAATTGTATGTATGTACATAATTATGCGGAGAGAGTCAAATGGATCTGAGTTAATGAATTTTTACAGGTCAAGATTGGAACATTTTGAGCAAGCATGTGCTGTGGATAGTGTGACACGGAAGTGTGCTGGACCATCTTCAGAGTGTCGAATCGCTATTGTAGGGATTTTAGGTACGAAATTAAGAACCAGATGCGCTTGTAATGGGACTGACGTCACACACGTTTATGACTGCTTGGGCTGGCAACGGATCCTGTGGTTCAATCCATGCGTGGGTATGTTCCTCTCATTTGAGTCAAATTCCCCAATTTTATGCTTATCCTAAGGACTGCTGACCACTGGAAATTATTTTGGGACGTTGAATTATTTGGAGGGGGAATTTCCAGTATTTTTAACACTCAAACCACCCAAGTACATTACATCCGTCTTAATGTTCGGTAACGGGGGGAAACTTGAGTGAAAGTCAGGGAATGGAGGAAGTTAGATAGGAAAAGTTATCAAGAACTTACTCCGAGGTTTCCTTCCCACACTTTCTTCAAGAACTGACTTGAGAATAAAATAAAAGTAAGGAGGGGTAAAAATAAGAGTTAGCTGAGAAAAAATTGTGAATACAAGTAACATGCCAGTTGGTCATTGCGGACGGGCATTGAGAGTAGATTCTATTATTAATATTATACACAAAGATAAATGCATACCAAGCAACATGATTGCAAGTTGACAGACAGAGTGGGAAATTTATTGTTTTCATTCACGAAAATATTGCCTAAAAGCATATCTCAAGAGCATTATGACCAGGCTCGGGAGTGGTGGGAGTGAGGTGACTATTAGCTGTATATTCCTGGCATGCCTTTCCCACAGCTAATAGTCCCTATCAAAAGGCACCAGAAGGGTAGGGCCAGATTCTGTAAGGAACCCAGACTATAGATATAGGAAACACACTGTAGTCCTGGAGTCTTCGCATGTGGGAGAAAACACTTCCAAATGAGTAGCATACCACCTTTATGCCATTTTTTCTAGGAAATTCCCCACATTCTCCGGAATCTTAATGCACGTTTGTGTCTCTGTGTCAAAAGCAATAAAAACAGGAACATCAAACGCTTACTTCCTTCGTAGGAGCATCAGAGGAGAGTATAACTTTTGTTATTTTTATCTCCGACGAGGCAACTTATTCTTAGTGGAAGGTTTGATTTCTAAGGGAGCTAAATTTACTCATCCAACTAGCACATTTGGGGCTTTTATTTTCCGAATAGGGCTTGATCAGCCGAAGCCATATCAATTTACTTCAGTGTAGCTTCACTCTTCTTTCTCCAAACTTTCTTTTTACTTTCTCTTTACTTTCTCTATGCTTCATGAATACTTTCTGTATACTTTTTCTGTGCTTCCTCTATACTTTCTATGTACTTTCCCTCTACTTTCCCTATACTTTCTCTGCACTTTCTCTATACTTTCTCTATACATTTTCTATACTTTCTCTGTATTTCCCCTATACTTTCTCTATACTTTCTCTGTACTTTCGCGGTACCGTTTCTATACTTTTTCCATACTTTCTTTTCAAGTTTTTACACTCACTGTAAATCTACTGTACTATATATAGAAAGTTACTGAATATTTACCTTACTTTCTTCTACCTGGCCTTTAAAATTCATACCCCATACCAAGAAAGCCTGGGTTTCCCACAAATTAACTGAAATTTGCCCAAACAAGACTAAGAGGATAAACAAGACGAATTAATTAATTGAGACGTTGATACTCCCCAACAGAGAAACAATCAAATTATCGGGCATTCCATTAAAATATAAGCATTAAGAGAGGATCGCAGAAATTTGTTCAAAACTAATCATAATTCTGATACATCCTCATCGTAGAGAAATGAATTACAAATAATTTTGTATTGAATCTCGACTGTGAATGACCTGGTGTCTGACACGTGTGTGTGTTTAAAATATAGTGGATACCCAAAAGGAGTACATCCGTCAACGAGCAATCACGACGTCAACCTCAACTCCCCGGACACCCTCAACCCAGAATCAAGCTTCCACAGAGTCTGTGACAATATCCTCGGAGACAGTGACTGGTGGACATATTACCAGCACTATCCTTGTGAGCAGCTATCCCTCAACGGAAGGAGAGATTTCGAGTAGTAGGAATACCTTAGACTACGGCACAACCACGAGGGGCGGCTCCATCACCACAGATGATGTGACAACACTTAGCACCACCACATCTCGTCCCATGACTACCACCACAACAGCTCCTCCACGTGAGTTCACAATCGGATCCCCCACTTGTGTGCCTTGCTTCCTCCATAATTATGATTTCCTCTCTTTACTCACACTCATGCATTTAAGTAACAACTTATTATTTCCCCTCTTACGGACCCAAAGCCCATTCCACCCATATGCTTCTGTACTTTGTATCAGGCCAGGTCCCGGTAATGACGGATGGTTTGTAGTAATTACACATATCTCTTCACATATAATTACATACATACTATAATTGCAGAATTACTCTCCCAATTTCCCTATACTCGTGTCCCTTTACTCTGATGGTATTACGAGTCCAGGGAATTACTCCAACATATAATCTCAGACCTATGAACCGTACGGATGGGTTTGGGGTAATTACCACATATTGGAAATATGTAGCGCGTGCAAATCAAGTCTAATGTCAACAAGTTAATTTGCTTTCCCAACGGAGAATTACTAATTAGACCGCTCCACAACAACTTACACTTTGGTTTCTGGCAAGGATCTTGCACCTGTTCCCTATTTTTATCCCTTCCCCGTTATTCGTACAGGGAGCAGCCTCTGAGACATTCCTCTGCCCAGGTTTTATTTATAAGTGGATGAAATCCCAAGTAAAACATGCAACCTCAATAATTGCAAGGAAAAGGGGAACACTAACAATAAGAGGACAAGTGCAAGTAAAACCTGGACCCAAAGCTTGAGTGCAAACAAAAAGTCACTTAAGGTATTCAGACACGCAATGAACTCCGGACTATGGGAAAGGAGAAAATCCACTAGCATGCGTAACATACTCGGACTTTTCCAGTTCATTATGTGTCCATACGTACAAACGTATCCACAGTATATGTCCATACGAACACTCAAGAGTTTCAAAGGACTAGTTCCTTATGTACATAGACACTCCTCAGAAATTCTTACTAACGTCTTGTCTGAGCAAGTGCTAGGTTTCAAAAACTTTCACCCGCTGTAATAATATCTACACTCCATAAGAGAGATTTTTGAGACCAGATATTATCCCCTGGCATTTATGTCCAAACAAAGTAAATCAATAATTTGTCAAGACTATCACAAGCAACAACAACAAAATGATTAATCTTTCATCAATTTGCACAAGAATTTCCAAAGATTTAAATATATATGTGTCTCCCTTATATAAAATTTTTGTTTGAAAATCCCATTGTCAACCCAGAAGGTCCTGTAGCGAAGGGTCCAGGTATTTGTGCACTGTGCATACAGAAGTTCACTGGAAGACTGTGATCCCAAGGCCTGAGTGAGATTCTTGCGCCAGTCCTTATTTTTGTAAATAGCTGAAAGTTATTTGCTGTAGCTTATAATTATAGCCTGTACACTGTACCTATAGTTCCTCCAAGTTGGGAATCCAAGTGAGTTGACATTAGCTGGGTAGGAATTTTATTCCGGGTTTTATGTAATTATATGTGGAAATGTACCGGCTCGGAAAAATGGGTCCGCACACAAAGCAGACTCCAGAGGAGAGGGACTGGAGTAATGTGGGCTGTGTCAGATATAAAATGAATGTTTTGGGGTGGCAGGTATAATCGTTTATTTGTGTACTTTTAACGAGAAGACGCGTAGGAGTATATGTATGTGTGGGGGGACGGTGGTGGAGTAGTAAAAAGTCTTAAGTGGAAGGGTACGGGTCTTGTGGAAGCGGATATACACGGATGTTGTGTTTTTATGGGTCTCCTATGTATTTTGCAGGCTATTGCGTGATAAGACGTCCCAACCAACGAGATCAAAAGATTATTGAGGGCACTTCGAAAAGAGTAAGTGGTTCTGTTTCTCGTCTCTTTATATGTGAGCATAAACTTTATACTATTCTCCTGCCTTTGTCAAATTTACAAGAATAAATGTGCACACAAGTTCACTTCTCTTTTTTCCTCCTCCATGTAATACTGGCTCTGTAGCCATTGCTCCGGAGCTCCCTACATATACAGCTACAAGCTCTGTACAGAAAGCTACAAGCTCTGTACAAAACTACAACCTCTGTACAAAACTACAACCTCTGTACAAAACTACAAGCTCTGTATAAAGCTACAAACTCTGTACAAAACTACAAGACCTGTACAGAGCTACAGCTTCTATAACTCCTAGCCCCTAAGCCTTGGCTCCGATCATATAGGTCCAGCTTTGGCACCACTACTTCTAGTACTGGGGCTGAATGCTGGGCTCTATGTAAGTCCCTACTTGTACTTTGTACATTCCTCGTGTGCACGTCCCTCTTGAAATGTGTAGTATATACATACTTCATCCTCGAATTTTAGGGAGAGTGCATGGACCTGCACTGAGGGAAAGGGTTGGAGAGATTAGAGTGGAATACGCATGGGAAAAATAAATACGCAAGTATATTATTACAGACTATGAGCACATCCAACTTGATGCATTTCTACATAAAAAGTACTTCTGAGCTAAGTATTTAGTTTTCACTTTTGTCATCCGAGTCCACATGGAGTCAAAATGTTCCTCACTCAGCCGTATAGTATCATTATTAGTTCTCTGCAATGTTGCAAGTGGTTGGGGAACGCTTTCTCTTGACTTTCTCTTTCTCTGTTTTTCTGTACCACTCTCTCTCTCTCCCTCTCTACCTCTCTCTCTCCCTCCCTCCCTCTCTCTCTCTCTCTTGTGAGAATTCATACAAACAATGAAACCTTACATTATCTCCATATAAACACGTGTTCCCCTACAGAGATGGAATATAGGATAGAGGACGAGGAAATCTGGAGATGCGGGTTGTGGGGTATATATGTCAGAGCCTCTCCCTGACAGACTTGATGACAGGACTAGAAGCAGAGCGTTTGTTGTCATTGTCGTCAGTGGAGATTTTCTTATGGAGTTGTACGTCCTCAGGAAATGCAGATGACAATGACACGCAGTGCATGCCTTAGTAGTGCGTACTCCATCAGCACCATATCCCTAGACTGCATTTTATGTAATTATTATAGTTCCAGCTTCCATGGTACAGCATCCTTACAAATCTCTGGAAAAGTGCTCCAAATACAATAATATTTCCAAATGGATGCAGAGTCTTGAAAATATTTATTTGATTGTCGCGCTCCATTGTGTCCTGGTCCTACTTTCTCCATAGATTTTAAATAATTACATTTTAAGGAATTAACCATGCAGGACAATACAAATTCCCAAGTATTTTGTCATCCCGTCAGTTAAGGAGCTTAAGTAATTAATTATATACACACGCAATTATTTTTCGATAGATACTATTTAAACTTCAGGGAAAAAATCCAGTGCTTGGGAAATAGCACTTACAATTAGCAAATACTCCCTTTGCGCTCACCACCTAACTTCCTACGCATCCCCTGGAATGACTACAAGTCCCACATATTCATTTAATTCTCAGTAACTTCCTAACTTTGGCATGCTCAATAATGACTGTGCTTTAACAATGCTGGGAACCACTTCTCAGCGGAGATGTGGAAGGATGAGGAGAGAAAGTAGGATGTGGAGGACCTTATGGGGAAAGCTTGGGGAAGGAGGGAAATGCAGGAGAGGGTTATATACATATCCCTAAGAGTTGGGTAAGGATGCACAGAGCTGGGAGTATCTGTGTATATGTTGTGCTCCTCTCCTACTAGTGAAAGTTAAGTGGAGATGTGTCGACGATCTGAGCGAGTGAGTCCTGCTCTAACCAGAGTAAGTGTGTGTGTGTGTGTGTGTGTCTGTATGGAGTTGGATGCATCTGCATGTTAAAAAAGAGGATTGTCCAAGCCCTAAAGAATAACGTAATTTGCGAAGTGTGTATACCCGAGGCTGGGCTCTCTGTATTTGTATAAATATGGTAAGTAAGTTTATACATATGGAGCGTCTATAAACTGGAGCAGACACGTTCCTCTCTACATGGAAGGCATGGAAGAGTTACAAGTTACTCGAGACTGGCGAATCCACGAGGGAGACACCACTCTCCAGCCATGCCTCACTCACTTACTGATGACAAAGCTCGCAGTTTTACTTTATGACATTCTCATGTTTTTAAAATAACTTGAAATGTATCCCCATCAAGAGGACGTTATGGAGCTGGAGAAATACATTACGAGGATGGGGGAGAGGGAGGAGGGAAAAAAAGTCCGTGGAAAAAAAGTACGATTTCTTCATCAGGAGCCTCGTTGTCGCTCCTTGAGGAAGGTAGATACAGATACAGTGGTGGATGTGAGACTTTAAAAAAAAAGGGGGAAAACAATCGAGTCCATTTTCTTGTCTATCTTTATCAAGGAAAAAATTAGAATAAAACTTTCCCTACAGATTCCTTCCTCGCTTTCTCTCTCTCTCTTTTTTTTTCTCCTTCTCTCTCTCTCCTTCTCTCTCTCTCTCTCCATCTATTTTTAGGGAACCTGCTATTTCCTCATGTATGTAGTAACCGTACACTTCTTTATGCAAATTGTGTCTTCATTGATTCTCGAGGGAGAGGAGGATTGTCAGGAATGTTTAGTTGCGGGAAATAGACACTATCATAACAAATGAGCTGGATGGTATGGGGAACAACTTTTATCCTCACTTCCCCCTTGTATATATTTCTTGGGCTTCATTTCATGGAAATGTGATTGGAATGATAATGCACTCAAATAGGATCAAATTGATTTGCAACATTCTCATGGATCAAAGGCTGTCTCTCTCCATACTGGAAGGATAATCCCAAAAAATACAAACGTAATCCTCCAAGACAATAAACTATTTTTCAGTAACTCCCCATAAATAGATATCTTTAAATTTCAAATAAATCTCCCTTTGAAAATCTTCCGTCAATAAATCTATCAATCCCAGTCTTATAAAGTTTAAATTTTTTTTTGTACTCCACCCTTTAAATTATCTAAATCAGAATTACTCCAATTAATGACTGTCATCATTATAAATCATTAGGGCAAGTAATTAATCCGGGGGAAATTTGATACTAACACCTCTCAAATATTGAGTGACATTAAACACTCCCCAGGCTTTCTATGTAAGCAATCAAATTTTCCATGAGGAATTATAAGGAATTATATCATTCGTTTAGTATATGGGCTGGATCCTTTAAATATAATTCTCTATATTACTATCTCCTATATATTACAGTGTATTCTCTTTATGCGAGTCTCCCTGAAAGGAATAGTCTTTTACACTATCACACTTTTTGAATCTTACATGGGGATTTTTTGAGGAGTTAAAATCCTATATTGTGTTGTCCCCAAACGGAATATGTCCAATTATTTTTGCTGCCCAATACTAGAGAAAATATTCAGGGAGTGTCTTGTGGGGAGAATGCACTGTAGTAGATATTTTTCAAGTGGTATGAGTGGCTCGAATATTTGTATGCATGGCTGATTTAACACTCACTCGGAACTCGGAAGGAATATAATCAGCGTGAAAATTATGGGAAATTGCATGTGAAACTTAGTTACAGATTTAGTTCCTGGCTTCGGAAGTTATGCACATTTGTGTGTAATTTTAGGGGATTCTTTTACAATACTAGTATCTATGTAATTATATCTATGCCGGTGGGTTAGGTTTTTATGAGCATATGTCTAGAATTTTGTGCTTTACACTTGTGAGTCATTTTAGGCTGATAAAATTGTACACATGGATTTTCTAGCTGTACATGTTAAAAAATAAAACTGGGTTTGTGGAAGTACATTGAAAAATGTAAAAAATTGTATTTGAAAGATAGGTATAATGAGTGTATGAAATCTGCAGTGTAGATAATGCAAGGCTCTGTAGGCTGAGATGCTGGTAGTGTGAGGGGAAGTGGTATTAGTGTGGATTGTTAAGGAGTGTCGACATATATGTAATTAGAGGGAAATTTATGTATAACATCCGACTGAGAATCTTTTCTCCCCTCACTCTTGTAAACACATTTAAAGTCATCAAGATTCGGGCCGTTATCTTGTGTCCATGTGCCATTTGAAAGATGATCAGAATTCGGAGGACGTGGGGAGTCTCAATCATTTGTAAAAAAAACATCGATAACTCAGTTAAAATCTCCCTTGACATTTCTCTCTCTCTCCCTCCCTTTCTCTTCCTCTCTGGCCCTGTTTTAAAGAGCACTGTCGGAGTAAAGTTGGGAACTTGGAGGATGTTCGGGGAAGGAGACCCTCAGAAAGAGATCTTGTCTGCAAGTTTTTACTCTGTCTCTCTCTCTCTCTCTCTCTCTCTCTCTCTCTCTCTCTCTTTCTCCTCTTACCCTCTCCTGTCTCGTTCACGCTATTATTACGGAGCGTGTTGGTGTGTAGCAAGATGCTACTCCTAGGCATGTCTTTAGCTCGGGAATATAAAGGATGGAGTTAAGTAGTTATCATGGTAGATGAGTTTCATTTCAGGACCGAGGAAAGAATCATACTATGGAAGAATAGTGAGGAGCTACTAAAAAGCTGGCTTCTGGAACTGCGGCTCTCCCACTCCCCCATATGTATCTATGTGTGCATGTGTAGGTACATACTAAGTACATACATAATTACGCATGTACGACCCTGTCTACAGAGATAGTTTCAGGGGGGAGTGAGTTACTACCGAGCTTTGCTCAACTGTTGGCTCTTATGATGAGCTTAGTTGTGAGTCATGCATACTAATTACCTGGGAATGAGATGGAACATCTTTGAGATTATAAGAGTAGCACCTTTATTTCCTTATGGTCTGGTAACTGTTATAAATTATCCCACTCAAACTATCATATTCCTTCCAGACCATATGCTCTTCATTGAACTAGCTAAATCTAGATGAATTTACAGCAATTACCGGAACATGTTCCGAAAAC
The DNA here is from genome assembly GCA_947179485.1 of Allacma fusca. NCBI lineage: Eukaryota > Metazoa > Arthropoda > Collembola > Symphypleona > Sminthuridae > Allacma > Allacma fusca. Next base: position 18,081,946 of record OX359249.1, on the reverse strand, counting down.
CTATTTCCGAGCAGACAACCCTATCACGGAGGAGAAATCAGCCCAGGGTTTTATCTTAAATAGAAATTATTTTACACCAAAAATTATTTTATAGCTAGAACACTCTTTCCTTTCTCTCTTCACTCTCTGTCTCTGTCTGTCTCTCTCTCTCTCTCTCTCTCTCTCTCCATCCCACAGCCTCTGTAAACTGGAGCAAGGCTCTGGTACAAAAGAACCCAAAAAATCTCCTATCTGTCATTACTTTCTCTTCCTTTTGCTACGATAGAAAGCTGGGTCTATATTTCCCATGTGAGTAGCCCACACCTATCCTCCCCATATATTAACCGTATCCTTTTATCGAACACCTTATGGTCCAGGAGCTTCAGGAGCTTAAAGCATCTCGTACAGTCCACACTCTTTATAGCAGCAATTCCATAGGAGGAGCACAATTTGACCTACACAGAGCATCTAAGATGTATGCTCTTACAAGGGGATTTCTTTTTTCCGGGGGGGGGGGGAGCGGGCCCTAACTTTCATCTTGCCAGAAAAAAATCCCCTCCTCAATAACCAGCTTCTCCTCCATATTACTGCATTTTAAGGGTCAGGGTTCATTGAGGGCTGTTCTGATAAAGAGAGTGGACTGTGAGCCAGTACGCGTCATTGAGTGTAATTAAACACATTGCCACGTGTGCAAGCACCTTTTTACACGTCCAGAGCTCCGCCTCAGAGTGTAAGAATAGGATAATTTATAGGTGCCATAAAATAATTCGTTACGGTGTGTACTACACGGGATGCTCGAATTCCACTAAATGTAGACACTGGGAAGGAAGGAGCACGTGATCCGGGTGTAAGTTCTTAGAGCTTGTACAAGGAAGGAAATGGGAAGTCAGGGGCTTTTGACCCATGTGGCAAAATTGTGCTGCCAATGATTTTTTTAGCACGGCTGTGGGGGAAGTGTGTGGTTGAGCAAATCGTGTGACTCTCACTTACGTATTATGGAAAATGTATGGCTTTGAAAATAGTATGTGTTTATGCTCATACAAATGAATAACTGAATGCATAGATATTCCTTAAATATTTGGGAGTATCAAATCTGGGGTGTGGATTTACACACATCTATATCTACACATGGGTGAGTACGATGTATGAAAACATATGTGGAATTTCCAATGCTGGTGCTTTTTCCGCCCTGCACTGGAACTCTTAGTGTCATAGTTGCTCCGAAAAAAAACAAACCAGTTGATAATTATTAAAATTGTAACTAATTAAATTTGGATTTTTTTTAGCTATATCGAGATGACGAGCCGTCTTGTTCGGAGCTGTGTCTCTGCATGCAAGGGGAGCCTCCGTCATGTGTGGCGTTGGACTGCTTGGACACACGTAGCTGTGAGGACAATACGAAGAATAACCCCTCGCAAGTGACCTACCTGCACAGACAACCCACTTACTTTGCATATCGTGGCCATTGTGTGTGTTACGCTGGGGATTTCATTTGTGAGAAGCCGGCGGCTGGTGAGTGGTCAATTTTTCCCTCCTTGTAGTTTCCTTACAAAAACACACATACGAACGGACTTAATCAGCAGGGTAATCACATTACATGCAACTGGCCTCCAGTATTAAGCTACACTGTATAAAACACACTGGGATCAAAATCCGTAGAAAGCAAGCAAGTAAATACATACAGTGTCCTCTCCTCATAAGGGACTTGTTTGTTTAGAATTTTTCCTACAGCGTCAAAAATATTTGCAAGCATTCCCGTAAAAGGAGTTTTTTTTTCTCCTTGTAAAAATATATGAGCTCAAATCGTGCTCCTAAAAGGGGTCCTATTTTATATTGAGAGTACACTGTGATATTATCAAACGCTAAGATCCATAGTATTACCATGCACAACTTTCTCCCATGACTTGGTACACTTTCTCACATCAGGATGACATACGATGGTAACTGGAATTGGTATACTTTCCTCGCATTAATTGCTGTACACACAAACTTTCTTCTCACATGACTTGCTGGAGAAAGTTTCTGTAGAAAAAAAGCTAAATAGTTGCAAGCTGAGAGCTATTATGCAAATAGACGGAGAGTTGGGAAAGTGAAACGTCGGAATTCAACGAGAGAAAGGTAGTGGACTTAAAAATCTATAAAAGTCAAATGACGCACCATACCCGAATGGTTTGCTTCCTTGAATTTATAGGATTTGTGAGTACATAGTTAGTTACATTTATGGTTGGAATATTTGCAAGGAATTGGGGCAGGTTTTCCCCGAATGCTTTCTTTCCTTTCTCTCTCTCTCTCTCTCTCACTCTTTTCTCTCCCTCTCGTCTTTGCTGTACTAGTTACAATTCTCAAGTCCTTAGAGAGAGAGAAAGAGAGAAAGAGAGAGAGAGCCCATTTGGCATTTACTCCTCGAAAGTTTACTTTCACCTTGAGCATTGTCCTCCGACTTCCGCATATGGACCTACTCATTACACACGCGTAATGACTACACCGTCGTGTGTTACCACGAGATTGAGATAATTTTCTGACCAATGATTAAATAGGGAGTTAAACCTGTAGTTACTCCTGCTATGGTGTGTTAATGTCAAAAAATACGTAGTTACACGTCCACATTGTACAAGGAGTTTTTACCCATTTATAAAAAAAAAACACAGGCCCAGCAGGGGCTATAGACGCGTTTCCGCCCGACATATGTATGTACCTACCCCAATATACAGGTATCGTGCTCGGTACACACGCTGACCCCAAAATGTTAATTTTTTGTCTGATTGTATTTATATTATTTTATAGGGAAAACAGAAAATTTTATTTGGACAAATCCCATGGCTAGGGAAAATCCCCCTAGTAATTACTTACAAGATTATTAAATTTATATAGGAGAAAGGGAAAAAAACTTATATAAATTATTCATCCATCTTCATCAGAGAATTTTCCCTTATTTCTCGGACTGGACTGTACACACAGGAAGTCCCATAAGCAGAAGGGAATTTATATAATTGTAAATCATCATACAAATATTTATAGGTAATTATTATAGTTCCATATAGGGGACTTACATTGTCGCACGTACATACATAGTTACATGCTTTGTAGAGCAATTCCAGCTTTAATGTTTCGAGGGGTTATTTTGTTTGTACAATTTTTATGTATACAGATACATATGTATGTGTAGGCTCATAAATGATGTGGAGGATTGACTCCTGGAATTTTAGGGGAATTAATAAAATATAGTCCGGCGTTTATATTTATTTTAGGGTGGTTTTTTTCCAAGGGGGAATTATACCAAATATTTTTATTGTGAAGTATGTGTACATACATTACTTATTTGTAGGAAAAACAGGATTAATGGGTTGACACTACGGTAACTACGATTTGAGCCTAAAATTAATGGAATTAAGAGTTCATTTAAGACTCGGTCGATAAAATGTGAAAAATGAGGGTTACAAACGGTCACTAATATCCTATGGTCAATTATAATAAATAGTGTGGTAATTTCTGAAGCATTGAACATACCCTTGCATTATTTGTCCTTTCTAATGTAATAAATGGATATTTTGAGGAAATAATAAATGGGAAAATCTAATGGTCATTACAGGTTCGTACACACTCTACCCAGGAGTTTTCCTATTCCTGGGCTACTCGAAAAAGGATGAGGATATACTGAAACCACATACTCGGATGGCGGCCGAAGATGTCGTCTCTTCATTGCAACAACTCATTTCTCCTCATTCCATTAACCAACACGTCCATCATCCGGAGTATGGGAACTCACAACTCCGTAAATTGAATGAGGTACGGACCCTGGTTTTTTTTCATGCCAAAGGCTTTAGCGAGTATTTCATTGTGCGGAAGATGTTTTGTAAAATACATGAGAATTTTACGCTACAATTGCATCCATAATGTTGCGAACAGGATGCTGGGACTCCTTTGGGGCAAGACATTTAAAGGGATTTAAAAAAAAACCTAAACTATTATGTGACATGTGGTACACGCTCAAAGGCTGAGTCTGTATGTACACATATGGAGAGCTCCCACTTTTACCGCCTTGCCTACTAATGCTATCACAATGCTCCGTAAAATGTTCCAGTGTTTCCTTTATAGCTCCAGTGTTGCGGGAATGTTGTAAATCACAGTTGAAATTGATAGGATTGAGAGGAATGGTGGGCTTTGAGTAAACATCAGTAGGTTTGAGATGTATGGGCGGAAGGAGCCGTTCTACTAACCCCTGGGATATTGCAACTCATTCGAGGGATAAGATTTGGTTACAGGGCTTACTCTGAGAGTGAAGGTGAAGTGGGTAAAATTGAACAAGTTCATGAGAGTAAATCGTATGGAAAAAATTGGATTTGATTTCCACCAGAATTTACGGGTTCAAAAGCCGGCTGGGAAACCGGAAGCTCTTGTATGGCTCATGTTGGTCACACGGTGCGTGTTTGTGTGTATGTGTGAATGTGCGTGCATATGTATTGCTACACGTAGTAACTCCTTATATGCGTCTGGTGGAGTCTATCTGATATCCTTCTGACTCAGCAGTAAATTGATTCCCTAGTTTTTCCTACCTGTTTGTTTACTTCAGCGTAAATATGTACTTGGTCTAGATTGGTCGGGAGCGCGGTTCCTGGTCATGTGGAAGGTAAGGTAGAGACGGTAGCTTTGGTAGGGAATAGGGAGTGAGGAGAAATATTGGACGGACTGGAGAGGCGAGGAAACCCTTTAATTCTTTAGTAGTTCCTGACTTCTTTAGTAATGAGAGGATTATTGTTGTGCATGGACGGGGAATATCGATTCCTAATTGAGAATTGGGTCAGTCCGAAAGACCCCGTTATGGTCAGGCAAGCTAGGGTTGGAATGTTTATGCGAATTAGTTTACCGTTTTTAAATCTTCCTCCCTTTCTCATGCTACCTTACCATGAACCAATCCGAAATAAGAATTTGTCTCAAAGGAAATCATATGCGAATTATTTTACTCTATAGCTCATTTTTCCTACATACATTCTCTTTTTTCCTGGAATTTCTCAGTGCTTTCTTTCTTAAATTTCTCTCGTAATTTCTCAACTTTCTCCGTGCTTTCTTTCTTAAAATTGTCTCGTAATTTCTCAACTTTCTCCGTGCTTTCTCTGCACTTTCTCCACACTTTCTCCATACTTTCTCCATACTTTCTCCATACTTTCTCCACACTTTCTCCACACTTTCTCCACACTTTCTCCATACTTTCCTTGTACGTTCCCCAAGCATTGTACACTCCGTCCAAATAATTCCCCTATTATAATTCGCCTCCTTATTTGCATAAGTTCATCAGCATTTTCATATTTAAATCCTATCGCCCAACTCTCACGTCACTTCAATCCTAAGCCGGCTCTCTGATCCAGGGATTTTTAAAAGCGTACATCCACGCACAGAAAAAAGAAAAGACTTAGAGACATTCTAAGAAAATGAAGGATCAAAGGCAATGTAAGTATATAACTAATACAATGGAGCTAATTCTGAGGAAGGAGTGTCCCTCCAAAAAAAAAGTAAAAGTCATGGTTTAATATAGACGGAGTCTTGGCTAAGGGGAATTTCGGAAATAAAGAGCCAGTAAGGTTTATTTGATTGTATTTCTTGGGAGGAACGAGACACATATCTAAGGGAGAGCCAGAAGACATGGAGCAGCAGTACAGCTTTAGAAATATAATAACTTTGAGAGTAAATTGCTGAGAAGGAACCATGTAGCCTTCAGTTGATGCACTTTACCAAAATTATAGCATTATTTCCCTCTTTTCTTCCTCCATCCCGTAAACTGTAAATAAGGCAAGAGTCTCATAAGGGAAATAACCTGTCTACCAGCTGACCTACTTAACTTGTTTGAAAAGTGTTTCCAGTTAGTATGCGCCATGTGTGATTTTATTTACATATCCCCCCCTCAAATATCTATATCACGGAGTTTCATTAGAGTCTCAACATGAATAAATAGCATTTGTAGGAGAGCCGTCCCCATTATATGGGAAATACTTGTACTCACACTCCCCTTCCTCTCCATTGCTAGAGGAGAAGACCTGCTGCTCTGCGGATGAAAAGCATGGTGTACAAAAAGGAGCGGAGCATTGGGAAGGTGAAGGTACGGGCAGGTGAGAATTACATTGTGGGGCGAGGGGGGGAGGTGGGGGGGGGGGTAGGGGACGTCGGAGTGATTGGATTTGAAGGCATGAGAAATACGTTTTAATTATTTTGACAATGACTCTTTCCATTTCAGACAAGCTGTCGCCTGGACCTTTTTAAAACTGACTTTGAAAATTTGATTATAAATGCTACGGTGGTTGAAGATGATGGTGCCAATAGTATACCCAGACAAACCATACCCGAATCATTTTTACATAAAGAGAGAGTAAGTTCCTTTTTTTCACATTTTATTCATAGTTTTACTCTAGCTCTAATCCCAGGGACTCAAATAACAACAAAAATGTTATTAATACCGCCAGGGAATTTATTAGCCCCTTTCAAAATCCTTCCTCATCAGCATCAGTGTATTATTATTATTCAGGCTAATAATTTCTAATTTCCCCCCTTAATTACAAGTGTGTAAAAGTGTACTAGGGAAAACAAATGGTAGGAATTTGAACCAACAATTTAATACTTTCTCCACGCGGTCCTTTCCTCAGAAGAGGTCTTTGTATTAAAAAAAAAACGGGAAAAAGAACAATGCCATAGAAAGGACAATACGCTGGGCTATACTAATGGTTCAGAATGGGAGAGACCCAGTACTTAATCATTCGTTCTTTTTTTTTCTTCTCACCGCCATTGGCTCCGATGAAGGACACTATCGTGACAAGTGGATATGAGTGAAAGCATTGTTGTAACATGTGTAATTACGTTGAGGAGGGCTCTGCCGCAGTTCACCTATTTGAATTATTTTGAATAATAATTTCCTTATTAATTATCCCTGTGACATTTCTTTGAGCGATTTCTTTTTATTTTACCTTTTGAACTTGTGCATGTATGTACATATGTATGTATCTAGGACGGGATGCATGTACAGACGTGATGAATTTGAGCAATTATGTATTCAACCATAAGTCAGTGTACTCGTGCATATGGGGAACTTCCGTTCTATTACTTTTGTCATATAAGGACAAATCCCGGGCCTTGAGAAACACTCGAGAACACAGTTAAATAACTTTAGAGATATATTTGAATTTACGGGAGACTATTATGGTAATTACTGACTCCATATATATGTATATTTATGCATTGTAGTGGAGTAATTATGCACGAAGTCGTCGGGAGACCATTCTGACTGAGGGGTTATGACTGGAGGAGTAGCCCACTCACTCAGTCAAATTTATAAAACTTGGACCCGATAAAAATCCCAATGTATATGGAGAGACACACACACACACACACATACACCCCGAGGTTTTTAAATTATACGCATTCTCTGAGGCTGCGAAAGTATTTTTCCGGCAGTGCCAAAAAGTTTTGCACGCGATTTCGATCATTAGTCATTTGAAAAAAAAGTTGTTAAACCGGGGTGTTGTGTGCATGCGACATTTTTTCAAATGGCAGAAAAAGTCCATTAGGAAAAGTCCTAGTCACCGCACACCACTGAGGTGGATATGTGTCCTGGCTTTAGTACTACGTATGAGTAGACAATGTGAGAAAAACAGAGAGAGAGAGAGAGAGAGAGAGGAGGAAAAATGGAAGAGATAAATTTCCCTGTGAAATCCTTACGAATCAACTCTCTCTCTCTCTCTTTTACCTATTTGCTGTACCTGACTTTGGCATCTAAAAATTATTTATCTTCATGTGTTGGCGCCTTGTCAGGAAACTTTTCTTAAAAGTATTTTAACAACTTTCTTAACGGATTAATCACTTACTGTGCTGGTCCTGCACCAAGAGGGATTTTTAATGGGGAAGGCATTATAGCCTCCGCTTTTTAACTCATTCATTTCTCGGGGGGTTTCCTTCATTTGCGTGTGCTCTTGCCACTTCCCTTGTTTATCTCAACCCCCACCCCACCCCCCCCCCCAACCCCCCAGACCCAACAAAAAAAATGCACTTGACTTCCTCAACTCTCTCACATTCCAATTCCTAGAAATATCTCTAATAAATTCCAGCTCATTTGAGCCTAACTTGTAGTAGTTTTGGTCTAAAGGGAAGCCACTAATTTAGCCAGACTTTTTAAAAAAGGCACAGCACGGAGCTCCTGGGAATAATTCCTGACACCAGGACCGTTTTGAAGTGAAATCATCCCCACTCCAGTATCTTTCCCAATGCTTGTTTACATTAGCCTGACTTACACTCCACACTTTTAATTTTCTTACATACAAAATTCTCTGTGTATTTCCCTATTACAGTCAATCCTTTCTACGGACATTATTTGAATTTTTGAAAAATATTACACAAAAAATTATATGAGACTTGAAGGCTCAAAAAAAGATTCCCCTTAAATTTGTATGCTCTCACAGGAAGGATAATTTAAATTGAATGGGAATCTTCCTCAATATTTTTCCCTCCCAGAAATAATGCTCATTAAGGCAGGACCTTCTATCTGAGGATTTTAGAATTTCGGAGAATTTTATGAAATTTTGAAGGCTCGGTGATTTCAAATCCCTTGGAGAGGAGGAGATTTGAAAATTATCTTTTATGGAGGAGTAATTTTTAAACTAACTTTCATTTAAAATTTTTGAAAAATAGGAACAGTGTCTTCCGGTTCTGGAGGTTATAAAACAACTGGTCAATGACAATGACCCCATAATTCATAGTCACACGTTGCTGTCAATTCTCAAGAAGGCTGATGTGGTGGTGAACAGCATTCCCCCCTCGACCCGAGAACCCGACGGAGCTCCCAGGACATCTGCCTTTGTCATCGTCGTATTCTTTCTTCCGCTTCATTTTCTACTGTCCATCGTAAGTATCCTCGTGACGGCCAACATGCCCTTGTTATGATAGTTAGCAAGATTAAGTAGCAACAACAATACTATTGTCATCAGCTCCTCCAGGACACATCCCTACCCCACCTTCATTAGCACGTACTCAGTGATCCTCACAATTGTCATGGTGAACATTGCTCTTCTCATCCTCAACATAATCATCATATACTCATACTTCACTTTTATCGTTTGATAGAAATCTCCTCCCTCAGTTCAACAATTCTAATTTCAATTAATTATACGCCACCCCCTCCCCCTCCAAACCTATTACTGGACACACAAGAAAAGAAGAGCCAAGGGGGAGGGGAAACTTAAGGGGAAAGTTAAAAAAAACTGTCTACACAAAAAAAATACACACATATATAATTACACACAAACACCTAAACCCCCCCCCCTCTCTGTCAACAATCAGTCCAATAGACATGCAAGAAATTGTTCTAAGGTGCTACTGTAATTTCTCTAATAATGAAGGACTCTGTACGGAACTATTGGGGGAGAGAAAAAAGAGAGAGAGAGAGTGAGGGAAGGAGAGAGTGGGGAGGAGCCGTGGGAATAATAATAAAAAATTAAATACGTAATAATTAACTAATTACTGTTTAAATAATATCTAATGGGATTTTTACTACTCCGGTTTAGTTGGTCAAGTGACATTTTCAAATATAAAAATACATTTGTTATACATACATAGGTACATACATACATAATATTATATATATAACATATGACTCCATAGATCTAACGACGCATGCAACGTACTAATTGTAAGTGTCATAAAAAAATCACAGGAAAATAATAAATTTAGCTCCCTATAATAAAATCATTATTAATAATAATTAATCAAAATATAGAAATTAAGTGTTTCCTACATGCGTAATTCTTTTTTAAATTATTATTGAAACAAGAAAAAAAAACATACAATTCGTCTCACAAACAATTCCTCCGACTTGGTATAAAAAAAAAAATGTCCCGGGAATTCTCATCATCTGACCAATATCACAGTCTCTGGATTAATACTTGAGCTCCATTGTGACGAGGATGATGATAATGAGCCGGGTCTGTGAACCCTCCTGTGGGGGGAGAGTCATCTGTTGTAAGGAGTAATAATATAATGGTGTCTTCTGTACATACATACAATATTATGACAGGCTATGAACATAATAATTAATTATTATATCTACACAAGGGGAGGGAAATAAAATACAAACTATGTCTATATAGTGCTCGGGGAAAATGGCCTTGCTTGTATGTATGTATGTATGTATTTTAGGGGTTCCCTCTCAACATTGAGAGAGATACTGCTCAGGCCGTCAAGTGGGCCCATTGCAGATTGCCCTGTACACTTTACTTTGGGCGTGTTCCGAAGCGACCAGTTGCAATTGAGTAGTACAACAGGTCGCCCGAGCTCGCCTGTTTGAGGAGACTTAAGTCTAGGGTACATGCCTTAAGATAGATATTTCTAATCATGCAGAAGGCAGGGCATGTCGCTAGGAAGTGAAAGGCATCCTCATCCTCCATGCCACAATATGTGCACAGGGGGCAGGATGCCTTCCCAATTCTGTGGAGATGTTTTTGAAATCTGCCATGACCAGAGATTACCTCCGTGAGCCACTTGATGTGGACTCGTGAGAACTTGGTCACCGATTTATTCCCAAATAGTGGAATGTTTATTAGTGATCTGGGGTGAGCACCAATTTTCAGGTTCTGCCATCTCTCAGTGTGCAAGGCACGCAGTTTGCTGCGTACAGTGTGTTTCACTACTGAGGTAGCAATTGGGAGTTTAATTGTGTCCTTGGTTGCTAAGGATTCTTTAGAGTAAGCTACCTTAGCAAGTTTGTCTGCCTCCTCATTACCTTCAAAACCTTGATGACTTGGAATCCAATGGAGCTGAACAGTGTTATCTTTGGATAGACTGCTCAGCGCCATGTGACAATCAAGTACTAGTTTTGAAGAGGTGTAGGAGCTGTTTAGTGCAAGTAGGGAGCTCTGACTGTCACTGTAAAAAGTGATAGTTTCATTGCTATAGTTAGAATTCTTGAGCCAATTTGCTGCACACATGATTGCATGTATTTCACATTGAAATACTGTTGCATGTTTCTCAAGAGGGGTGGATTCGCGGAATATATCTTGCCGCGAGTTCCCTTCTCTCTTGTAGATATGAAAGCCACTGCCTGAAAACTGATCAGATTTGGATCCATCAGTGTAACAGATGAGGCCCTTTTTGTCCAATGACAAGTCTTTGGTCCAATTGGACTTGTCTCCAATAACAATTTCCATATTGTTATTCTCGATTTGTAATGGGATGATACTATCGCTAGGTCTCAGCAGGATAGTTTCCATCGCCACCCATTCACTCCACAGTCTTGTGTGACTGCGTTTCACATGTGCCATAGATTTGCCGAGCCAGTGGTTCCTGGCCTGCAGTCTGTGCATTGTGCGTATAGCTATTCCCTGTAGATGCAAGTCTAGCGGAATAATACCTAGAATTGCTTCTAAAGTGGCGGTTGGAGTGCTTCTGCAAGCACCCGTGATACTGAGACACGCTTGCCTCTGCACACCATTTAACTTAGCAAAGGTGTATTTTGCGCTGTACCCCGGATGCCAAACGATAACTGCGTATTCTAGAATGGGGCGCACAATTGTCGTGTACATCCAGTTAGCAATTTTTGGGTTGATGCCCCATTTCTTTCCAACCAAGCGTTTGATAGTAAGTAATGATGAACTGGCTTTGTTCGCAATGGAGAGACAGTGTACTCTCCAAGTGAGGTGGCTATCTAACATTACTCCTAAATATCTTATGCTTGGGTGGATGGTAATTTGATTGCCACGGTAGGAAAGCGTACTTATCCTCATTCGTGTGTTTCTGGTAAAGATGACTGCCCCCGTTTTTTCCGGGTTTAGTTTGAGACCCGTGCGTGTGCACCATCCATCGATGATGCCTAGACCCTTAAGAGTTCTATCCGCACATGTGCCGAAGTCTTTTCCTGCCTGGGCAAGGACCGCATCATCTGCAAATCCTTGCGATAAGACAGACGGCATCCTGGTTTGGAGCTGTTGCAGAAGCTCATCCATAACGAGATTCCAGATTAGAGGAGACAAGACTCCACCTTGCGGGGTTCCCCTCTCAACCCTTCTCTCGCTGTGAGAGCTTCTCAGTGAGGAACAAACTAATCTGGATTGCAGCATATGATTTATCCAACGACGAATCACAGGGTCAATACCAGTTCTGTTCAGAGCTGATTCCATCGCAGCAAAGAATAAGTTATTAAATGCTCCGTCGATATCCGCAAATATCGCAATGACAATTTCCTTATTTTCCAGGGCTTTTTCCACATAGCATACAAGTCGATGAAGTGCTGCCTCAGTGGAGGTCCCCCTTAAATAAGCAAATTGTTTGTTTCCACGAAGATTTGCTTGTAGTTGATGTGTCCTAATGTGACAGTCAACTAGTCTTTCGAGTGTTTTCAAAAGAAAAGAGGAAAGTGAGATTGGTCTCCAAGCGGCCGAACTTTCGTAGCAGCCTTTTCCAGGTTTCGGGATGAATATCACTCTGGCCTTACGCCATTCTAGTGGCACGTAACCTAGTGTCAGACAACCTTTGTAGATTGTGCAAAGGTATGTGCTGAGTACATCCAAGCCCTTTAGTAAAACTATCGGGGAGATGTTGTCGGGGCCAGCAGCTTTGTATGGACCAAAGGTACTTACTGCCCATTTTACTTTGGATGGATTCACTATTTTGTCTAGCTCCATCACCTCCATTTTATTGTGATCCCAAGTTATGTTGTTATACAAGGGACTACATGGAAAGTGGTGAGCTAGTAATTCATCTAGTACTTGGCAATCATCCCTTGTGTGAGTACCATTCGGGAGTTTTATGCGAGTAGGAGTTCTTCTATTCTCCGAACTCAGTATTTTTTTAAGTCTAGCCGCCACTGGTAAGCTGGTTACGCTCTCACAGTAGGTTTGCCATGACTTACGCTTCTCGTTTCTGAGAACTTTTTTGTATTTGTTTCTGCATCTCTTATAGTTCTCCCAGGCCGTTGGATCACGCTCATCTGGGTTGCCAACAGTTCGGAGTAGACCACGGGATCTTTTGCGGAGAGCAGTCAGTTCATTGGTCCACCAAGGAACAGTTTTTTGCCTCCACGAAATTGTTTTCAGTGGACAGGCTTTGTCGAAGCTTTTTTGAATAGATGATGTTATCAGCAAAGCCTGACTCTCCAGTTTTTCAACATTGAGAGGTGCTTCCATGTGTACACCCTTTAAATCTTCGCATAAGAAGTTAATGTATTCCAACCAATCAGCCTTTCTAATGTTACGAGCTTTTATTGGATTTGGCTTCATGGCAGACACCAAAAATCCAATGTACAAGTGGTCAGACATGGACTCGATGTCCAGAACATCCCACTGTCTTATTAGATTGAGTGCCCAACTGTTTGTGATTGTGACATCTAGGACCTCCTGTCTATTAGCAACTACAAATGTGGGTTTGTTTCCCACATTGCAGGTCTGCAGGTGGTTCCCTAGTAGAAATTCAAGTAGCTGTTCGCCTCTTGAGTTTATATTGGAGCTACCCCAAGCTGTGTGGTGAGCATTCGCATCTGCACCCATGACCAGCGGGATGTTTAGCTCGTTGCAGTATTCAACAAGGTTTGCGATGGATCTGCTGGGAGTTGATTGTGTGTCACCAGGGCAGTATGCTGATGCAAACACAATTGTCTCATTTCTCCATTCAGTGGAGATAGCCACCAAGTCTCTATCATTAAATTGTGAGAGAGGAGTGGCAATTATGTTTCTGGTTGTTACAATGCAAGTTCTAGGAGCTTCGTTTATTGTACCAACAAATATATTATCTCTTTTGCCGAGGCCAGAGATTTTGTTTTTGACCAGATATGGTTCTTGGATGAGGAAGACGAGAGAATGAGCATGGCGCGCTTTACTGTTATTGCGCAAATGCATTGCATTCTTTTGTTGCATCACCAGACTGTCGCGCCAATTCATAAGTGAAGTTGACGCATCACGACAGTGATGCAAGTTAATTTGGGTCGTGTAAACATGGGGAGTATCTATAATAGGTACTCCCATGTTACGTGACCCAGGGAAAAGCCTAAAGGATGCAGACATTTACACAATAGGATGGGAAAGAGGTTGATGCATAGCATCTACACAGGATCAGGTTTGGCGCGCTCAGATTTCTTCAGCCTTGCCTCAAAGCGTAGTGTACCCACGCTGTAGAAAAGCGTGAAATCTTTTGCGCGCAAATACTCCACTGAAGCAGGATCAACTCCTATGATCCTACTGCATCCAAGCAGTGGTGCTCCAGGAAGAGATTTGGCCGACCAAAACTCACTCCATCTGTGTGTGAGAAGTCCTGGATTCTGTGTCCTGAGTCTTTTGAGGAACTCAGGAAACGATTGCACAGGACCGTTTACACGCACATAGAAGGTAGCTTGGTTTTCCGATTTCCCCGGTGGGGCTTCGGTTGGTTTCCAGGCCGCGAAGGTGTGAGTCCCAATTTTACTCACCCACTTCACGTCTGGGCACCTGCTCGTAACCCACTCGTACGTGTGAGAGTTGAAACAATCAACTCTAATTCGGCCTGACGAGGTCAGTGTGGGCTCCTTCATTTGAAGGATTTGCCCCTGACTGACCCCATCATCGTACAATTTGTACAATTCTAGTGTGAAGTGTTGGCACGCCTTTACACTGATCTTCCTCCCAACATCATCACCAGCTAGGGTAATGATGGCGGAGTGTTCCAGGAGAGGCGCTTCCTCTACTTCATTAGTGGTGGTGGCTATATCTTTAGGAGGTGCACTAGTGCCAGCTCCTAAAGAATTAGCAGAGGGAGGGGTTGGCAGGTCTGTCCGACCTTTCTTCCTCCCCTATGGCCTTGCTTGCTTCATACATGGTGCATTTTTCCCTCGTCAATAATTATTATTATTACTATCGACCTGGAAGAATCCCCTCATCATTTCCCACCTCTCTCCCCGGACGCTCCATGGTCTCTGTTCCAATTGGTTTCCTTCCTGTACCGGCTCTATAATAAATTATGTACAGTGAAGATGACTAATTACATCTGGCTCGGACATATGTAATTATATCATTCGGACACATTTTATATCTCGAAAATAATTTTTATTTACTGGAACTTCCCCTGCTCCTTCGTTGTTGGACACTGAGTGTATTATTTGTCTGTCCCAATCCCTTCTTAAGAAGATTCTCCCGGATTTTTTCAAAGTGGAAATATTTATTTAAAATTTTAGAATTCAATGGGAAATGTGTAGTAATTAATTATGGACAGTAGACTCACCGAGATCCAGGGAACGACGGAGGAATTAGGGAAGAATTACCGGAGATCTTTACTCCAATGAGAGTTTCTGTGTAAAAGTGACCATTTATAGAAGCCCAGCCCTTGGAAGAGACTCCTGCACTCCTGTGTAGCTCTCTCACATCGTATTAATTCCCTAATATTTGTGTATGACCAGACATCCTATGTACATAGATATGTATAATTAACTATGGCAATAATCTGAGACCTTGGATTTGAAATGTTTGACCTCCCTAGAGTCAAATGGACTTTCTCCCTTTCCTTTCTCTTCTCAACTCAGACTCAGAGCCTGTCATTTTTCTCACGTGTATATATAATTACTTTTATCTTGTCAATTTGTTGTTCCCTACTCATATGATATTCTACAGGGTTAGAGCCGAGGAATGAGCCCGATGTGATTCCCTCTAATCCAGGTGAATGGGAGAGCTAGACCTTGGTTTTGTTTATGGAATTAGGGCATAGATTGTCACAGGAGTATAGTTTACTAGTCACACTCCCTTAGGAAAGACTTTGGAGAGGAGGAAGAGTTGTTTGAGGGGGAAAGAAAGTCAGGGGGATCGGATCCCATTATGTATGTACATACTAATCCCAGAACTACTCTCTTAAATGCACCCGGAGAGTGGAGCAGGGATGAGGAGTGGAAGGATCTCCATATTTCAATTACTATATATTCACTTGGATTTAGAGGTGTTCTCCCGTGGGATTTAGTCTGAAGCAGGAGTGACATCATGTAGACCACTATATAATTACATACAAAGGCACGGGGTATAATTAGCACTGATAACGAACCACTACAAAAAAAAAAGAAGTTTGGTGTGCACAAAAAAAGTTGGGACATCCCTCCAACCTCATCCACTATTATATAAATTGATAGCCCATTGTCCATGTGTGTGTGTAGTCATTGAGGGAGTTATATTTGTGTGTGAGGAGACGACTGTACGTAGATAATTATTACTAATTACAGTTAAATGGATTTAACAGAGAGGAGGTTCATCTTAAGTTTTTTTTATTGCCTCATTGGACATTGATAGTGAAAGGGAAGGTCTGCATTGGCTGCAGAGAGAGAGAGAGAGAGAGAGGGATGCTAATAATTGTACATAGTTGGGAAGGATACAAAAATACGAAAAAAATTAAATAAATAAGAACCGTAGCCCTTGACATGAAAGAGATTTTTTCAAAGAGTTGTTGGTTGTTGAAATTATTTGGAGTTAATGATAGTCTGTGGGGAATAATTATATTAAATATAAATAATTATTTAGCAGTATGGATAGATATATTTATGGGATGTAGTCGAGAGCGAGAAACTATATGACGCTGTTTAATATTAAATGATAAAAAAAAACACGATGCTATAAAATTGTGACGACCGATCTGTAGGGAATAATAAGTAGTGTGGAAATGTGTAATTATTAAAAATATAAATATTGAGGGAGGATGAGATAAATATTGGGAGAGAGGAGTGGCTCGGCCGGGAGGGATTAATTGTTGTATGTAGTGTGACGTCAAAATAATTTGCAAATTGTTCGTAGTGAATCTATATTTACAATGTAGCTATAGGGAAACTATAAGGCACTACTATATATACTTTTTAAGGGATATTTACAAGCCCCCTGTGAAAAATTATACTTACTCAAGGAGTCTTGGGGTGTCTCTCTGGATTTTTTAATTCCAGTCAAAACCATTTATTTGGAGGCTTATATTTATTATTATTTATAATAAGGACGAGGGAGGGAGAGGGATACTTGGATTTTGGAAATCCCCATGTTAAATCCCATTTAAAATGTTTGATAATTGATTTCCCTCCGAAATTCAATTTTTGAGGGGATGTAAATAAATAAAAGGCAATTCCTAAAGGAATGACCCACAGCTCAGAGGAGGACTAAAGGTCTGTACTAAATTTTTTGTTGGGACTCAAAAAGAAAAAAAA
Organism: Allacma fusca; assembly: GCA_947179485.1. Taxonomy (NCBI): domain Eukaryota; kingdom Metazoa; phylum Arthropoda; class Collembola; order Symphypleona; family Sminthuridae; genus Allacma; species Allacma fusca. The sequence continues at coordinate 18,064,809 of OX359249.1, read as the reverse complement.
ATCCGGAGGGACATCTTACATACTTTCCTCTCCAGTGCATATACATATATATATACGTACTAGAGTAATAATTTAAACTACATCATTCTTACACTGTACTCACAGGTATAGAGACACCGTCTGTGTCTGTAGGAGGGCTGCTCCCAGGATGATTTCAATTTCTATGAGACAGTCCTGTGTGTGTGTGTGTGTGAAGCAATGTAGGGATAAAATAAGAACAATAATACTAGGAACCATACAATGTTGATGATACTTAAAAAAAATATGTGAGTATCTACTTATTAAAAAAATACAATAAAACCAGTCATTAACTATTAAGGCAGAGATATTTGTATTTTTTTTCACAACAGGGATGAGTAATTTTGTAACGGTGCGGTTGTTCATATGTAACATGTATAACAAAAATTAGAGCAAGACACACAGAAACACACACACAGTACAAGTCATTTCCTTTTGCTGGTACTGTTATAGTGACGTAGGCGTATATGTAGGATGTATTTACAATAATAATTAATTAAATATTAATACCTTAAAAACTTCAACCCCCCCCCTCCCACTCCCCACTGAACCTGGTCCGAATCAAATTGTGAAACATAAAAAATCTCTTATTACCCCTCCCCCCCCCCGCCATAAAATAACACACAAATACACAACCATAGTAATAAACAACTCAACTGAGTAATAAATAAAATATCTATTCTATAAAACCTATTCTATAAAAAAATAATAATTCTAAGAATTAGTCACATTTGGAGTCGAAAGGTGAAAGTGAACCAACCATCCAGTGTTAACAAGTATGAGTGTGGGAGTGTGCTACAGTGAATCTCTAATGCGTGTGCTCATTTCCAAATAACACCTACAAAATCCGGTGTATCACAGTGCCCCAGTTATAAAAAAAAAATGTACTATAATAAAAATGTGTACTCCGAACTACATACCTATGGAAACCTGGGGGACCTATGGGACTCTGTGCATTCTACTTTTGTGTCATAGAAGAAGAAAAAAAAGGAAAATGTGCGTGTGTGTGTGTGTATCGTGTCTTCAAAGAAGTAACAGGATCAAAATCAAAATCCCACGGACATTATAGTGTTAAAAACTCTCAAATTTCCAAAGAATCTGCAAAACTGCTTCATCCTACGACAACTCTCTAGCTGTACATTTAAGGGATTAGGAAAATTATAAAGGATACAAATTTAAAGTAATGTCATAAAAGTAGCATCAACATCCTACGATTCTCAACCAATGGTGACCTATAAAAGTCCGACTGTCAACAACTTGCAAGTCCCAAGATCCCAGACAAATGTCAGGGAGGCTCTCCCTCCGTGCACTCACAATCCTCAGCTCACAGAGAGAGAGAGAGTGAGAGTCTTGTTTTTGTCTCCCTCCAAAAGGACGAGTCATACATGAGGGAGGTGGGACTCAGCCACAACTCTGTCCCTCACGGAATAGGGGGAGGGGGAAAAAATTGCAAGGGAAAAATCGTGTACAAATCTATGAACAAGTGCAAGGGAAGGGAATGTTATAACTTAGAAACAGTGTAAACAGTAATAATGATAAATAAATCAAGATAATTCTGGGATTTGTAGCGGAAATTATACAAAAAAAAACTTAGTACTCGTGTAGTAGCTCACAGGGGAAAGTTACAAGTGGGGAAGGATACATGACCGATATGACTATCCCCCAAATAATAAGTGACTTAATCTTTTACGTGGAAACGTGAAATACCTGTAAATACATAAACAATAATCAATACAAACAAGAGAAATTGATTGGTAGTTACACTCATTCAATTTCCACTGGGTCCCCCTACAAAAGCCTCAAAAAGGAGTTGAAAGAGAAATTTCCCAAGTATTTTAAATATCAGTGTCAGGGTTCATTTAAACCCTCTCTGAGATTCAGCTGGAGAAAGAACTATTCAAAAGTGTCAGATTTTTAAAAAACTTTTGAAAAATCCTTGGGAAATTTATTTCAAAAGTGAGGATTTTAAGGAGGGCCCAGTTTTGACACTTGAGGTGTTTCTTTTTAACAGACACTCACTTTCTAGGAGTTGGGAGCTCACGAGAAAAAAATACTTTCTCAAATATCATATGAGAACAACTCCTGTAGAAATTCCTCAATTGCCAGAGATACATAGATCCCTTGGACGGAATGTGCAATTATTATTACTTTGATGCTATTGGGTTAAAAATACAGGGAAATTTTGGGTTTGAAATAATTTTATTACACTTGACACTTGAAAAAATACACTTGGTTTCAATTCAGTTATTATAATTGGGTTCAAAATTAAATTCTTAGGATTAAATTCAAAATCCCTGTGACCCCGTACATTTTAACTACACACAAATATGAGCCACAAGATTAATTATTAGATTGGAAATGTAAATGAAAAATAAAGGAATGAAAAGGACGAAATCTCTTTGAAATAATTATTGAAAAGCTTAGAATTTAGAGTGAGGGTAGCTGTACCATGTCCAAACGTCCCATGAAAAATGTTAAAGGTGTTACTCTCTATAGTACAGACCTACATAAAAACATACATACAAAGGTTTTGAACTCTACAATTAAATCGGACGGTAGTAGTAGTGACCTATAATAATAATTATTATTATACAGATGAATAAATTAAAAGCAATGGTGGTAATAATAGCTATTACATAACACAAAGAAAAAAAAATCAACCTTGATCGGAGGTGAGAGCTCAAGGTGCTCAATATTTGAAGATTAGTATCTACTGTAATAGTTGATTTCAAAAAGGGACAAACCCCATAGAGATAATGTACACACACACACAAGTGTGAGAAATAATTTGTATGAAAATTTTGACAAGGATTGTGACCGGATTTGATTTTTAATTTCCACTCCGCCCTTTACGTTCTCATACAGACCTCCACACATAGATACACATATATACATACATATTTACAGAGACATGAGTCTCATATTAAAGTGTAGCGTGTAAAAAAAAAACAGCAAGACGAAAAGGGATTTTGGAAATGGGTTCTGGTCTTCCAGGGATTTTCACACCTGGATTCATGTTTATTAATATACGAAATAAGGGCAAGCAGACCTTGTTTGCTGTTGTGTATCTATATATACATATATAAAATAAATAAATATATATATATAATTATATAGATAAATGATGAATATATATATATATATACAAATACATATATGTACAGTTACCAATATGTTATGTAGACTATAAGAACGTTGTCGGTGTGGGTGGTTTTGATTGAATTATTTTGTGGAATAAAATACATTAATAATTCATGACTTGATCCTCTTTCCCATTATTTCCATCAGCTCTCATTCATCCCATCCCCATGACTGGGACTCCATGTAAATATATGAAGGCTTCCATTCAGCATTGGGACATTACCTGGGCTTTCCCTCGGATTCTATTTTTCTCACTTCAGTAGACACATGCATATATGTAGCTGTGGAGATTTTTTTTCCAGAGGCTCCTCTCTTTTAAATGAGTTCCGAGGAAGCTGAACTCACATATGTAGATACATATGACAGATCCTGTAAAATCGGATTTGGGGGGACACCCGTTAATTTCACGGCATCTTATCAATGGCGGGATCCCAGGAGGGTTCATCAAAAAGTGCTAAAAAATATTCAAGCATGCCTCTACGAAATCTTTCAATTCATAAAATTGGGAAGTTAAATATTTTTGACTCATTTTATGTAATAATTAACAGAATTCAAAATTCTTTTTTATTTTGACAGCACAACCGCAAGTATATATGCTTTTTTTCCTGGACGTAATTTTTGATAAATATTGACAGTTTCATTTGGGACGCAGGGGGATGTTGTAAGACAAATTCTAGTAGGGAAATTCTACGTACAGTTACAAGGGAAGGATTCACTTGGTTCCGCTAGAAGTGTTTTTTTTTTGTGGGAGTTTTAGTAATGGTTGAGTAATGGTCGTATGTATGGCCGCAGCCCCAACAGCCCAGCACAGTCCATTCATTGAGTAATTTTTGATGAGGTCCCATAAATACACTATAAAAAACACGGAAAACTCCTTATGAGGGAAAACTGACTATGAGGGATGGGATAATTATTGAAGATCACCCGAGACTGTACTTTGTAACTTTATCAGAGATAGTGTGTTTATTCATGGATAATCACACCATCTATAATTCCCCCTCGAACTGTCATTGATTATAAATAGAGTAATTATACGCTACGGCTCATTATACATACAAGGGTACATAGATATTTGTCAATATCCATCTTATCATCTTTTCCTTCCAATACATTGAATCTCATGTGATTTAAAACTCCATTAGTCAGTTCCTTAGAAGACATATTGGAGGGTTAGTAAAAATCCCTTCAAAAAACCTTTTAAAGCTGGAAAAGTGATAAAATATTATATGGAGCATTCAACTTGAAAGTGAACAAAATTGGGTTTGAGACAAATCATCCATTGTTTTTGACAGTCAGTATGAAAATACTCAGCTGACTATTGGCAAGACAGGAATTTACCCACATCAACGGTTACTAATATTTGGAAAGAAAGGGAGAAGATCTGGTTCGACCATGTAAGTTTGACCTAATAGTAAAAGAAATCAACGCCGTGGCCGTGAGTACCCTGAGATTCATAAAAGACTACAGAGGGTGCCCAGAAACGATCCCCTCTTTAGCCCATTCCAGGAGGGATAGTATAAAATGTATAATATCCCATGATTTAGCAAAGTTCTTTCCAGATTTATTTAAAAAAACTCATTGCGTTCCGCTAGCTCACAAATTTTGGGTGCAGGGGTCCAGGAAGCAGCAAAGTAAGGATTCTTTATGATAAGGACAAGAGTATTAAAACGTTTATTCAAATTTTAATTTTTTTTCAAGTCATTTTAACACTAGGTTGTAGCAAATTTTAGGGACTTCCCAGCAAGCTACCACATATGTATCTACGTTGAGAATTGGGGTCATGACCCGTAAAAACAGAGAGTGAGGGAGAGAGCAAGGTTGGAGAAATTCATGTGCAGGAGAAAAGATACAGAAAAAATGTTTTGATCTTCAGTTCATGAGAATATTTCGAAGCGCTGAGGTTGTAGCAAATTTCATGGGGATTCATTTGAGTCTAGCGTCATCTTCCGAGTCAAAACTAGGATTCTCATGAAATGAAAATGTGAGGGAAATTTTATGGTTTGTTTTGAAGACTAAATTTTATTTACTATTTTTCAATCTTGACATACGCTTTAATTCCTATGGGACTAATTTTTGTCTTGGGTGGATGTCGTGAGGCTCAAAAAAATCCTCATAAAATTTGCTACAAACTCATCATTTTGAAATGAATTAATTGCACAATCGCAGGTCATATGAGAAAAGTTTTCTCCGACCTTGCTCCCTGTTTTACGGGTCATGCCACCAACACTTAATATATGGACATGTATCCTAGCTCCCAATACTCCTCAAATTCCCTGCAATCCACTGCCAAAGTATTTTTAATACTTTTTTTAAGTGTGAGTAAACAAGCTTTTAAAATTTGATCTCATCTTAAAGAATCCAGACTTTGCTCCACTTCCTTGACTGCTCTGTACATTGGATGACATAAATTTCAAAAAATCTGGAAGTTCTTTGAGATATCTTTACTTCGAGAATTGAGGGCATGAGCCTTAAGCATTGGGAGCAAGGTCGGGGGGAGAAATTCAGTCTCAGGAGCGAAACTGAGGAAGACACAGATTTTTCTTTAGATCCCAGTTCGGTTTTCACAAATTGCATAAACCAGATATTACTCCAGCCAGAAAATTTGACGTAGGGTTAGGACATAGAATGTAATCAAATCCCAATGATTGCAGGCTGGTATTTCAAATTTTTATTTCATTGACCTACGTCAATAATATATACTGGAAACAAATTCAAATTAACAATTATTACTACATTAATTTTGTCACCATAAAAATAGTATTCCAGCTAAAAAAAAAGCACAGGAGACAAATTGTAATTGCAATGTTGGAATTTATTTTTAAAATCGAACAATATATATATATACATTTTCTCATTTAAACCCTTCGTTCCACTTTTGTACTCATCCCTGCATGTACTTGTCCACATATAAGCATAGAATTTGAAAGACTGCTGACTATGTGGATAAAGGCTGAGTTGACTGGGATGAAGTAATTTATAAGCGCTTCCCAAGAAAATGCTACCCAAAATAAGTAACTCTCATGGAATAAATGAGACATGACCTTTAGTCCTAGTATGAGTGGTAATCTCTTGACAATTATCTCCGTAGTAGGATATGTATGTAGAAGAAAAAGGAGCTCATGCCTGAACTATCTCACGTCCCCTATCATTACTCACCAAGGTTCTCCCTACTCGACGTGTGTGAGTTGGCCCTTCTGTGTTTGTTAATTTTTTACGACACGTGCTCCAAGATTATTGAGGTTGAGGAGTCTCACAATTGCTCATTTCAATAGAGGAATCCCCCTTCATTGTTCCAATATTTTAGAATTCCATTTGATTTCTTTTTTTGATTGAGTTTACAGTTTTGTGAGGGGCAGTGTGTGAAGTCCCTCCTTTAATTTTTTTTTGATCCCGGTAATTTTTTTTAAAACCCAGAAGTCACTTCTCCCCACCTTCAATACACAAGGTAACTAAGGAGTCCGGAGAAGAAGCTACGGATGCCCTCCACAACAGCCTCCTAATGTCGTACGGTCCTTCCATTGATTCCACAAACCCTCCGAAGTCATCCGCAGCCATCAGATCATCTTCAATATGGTGGCGACGAAGGTTTTCGGGCATACATGTCTGCCTCCTTTTGATTATCCTCATCCCTGTAATTGAAGCCAGTAAGAAAAAATATTTATATTTCTACAATAATAATTATAGTAGCAAAGTCAATAGATGTTTTATCTTCAATGTTTCCCTGAAGATGCTCTTGTAATAAAATTCAATTGTATTTTTTCAGCACACAATTATGCAAGTTCTCTCAGGCAGAGCACCATCTGCGGACCGGCTAAGTGTACAAATGGTGAGGATACTTTTTTTCCCGATTCTTATAACTTGTCAGAATCAAAGTAGTCTGTTAATTACATAATTACATATTCACATTTTTCATTTATTCGGTAAAAAATTAGGTCAATGGATAAAAATCCAAAATATGTGCATAAAAAATACAAATCCGTATTTAATATTTTGATTCAGCAAATTTAAAATCCAATGTTCTAGGACTCTTATGAATTTTCTTTGTGAATCTCTGAATTCTATGTGGGAATCCATTGTATCAAATTTGAATGGACTCTGACCCATTTGGAATGTTTTGGTTCCTTCCACATATGTACATACACACCGCCTGGAAAATTAGTACGGGGATTGAAATATTTACTTTTGTTACAGGCGGGAAAAAATTCCATTACAAGCAAGAGCATGTGTACTCCTACCAATATGTTTTAAATGGAACGACTTCAATCGAGGGGGGTCCAAGTGAACAATCCGGCTTTCATTTGTCATCCAAAGTGACTATCAAATTCCTCTCAGCGTGTGATGCACTCTTATTTGTGAGTTGACAACTAGTGTAGCTTTTCCCTTTCTCTTGCTTTCTCCTCCATCCTTACACACACACACACACACACACACACATGCATGCATACGCACCGTTAACGGATTGTCTCCTGCAGTACGATTTTAACGATACATCTCTTGCCGCTGGCTATTCAATACGTACGTGAGCTCGTACTCCTCCCGTACAAGCTCCATTTATACACAAAATACAAAACTCTACTCATTCTTCCGCCTTCCCCGCCTTCTCTCAAGTACAGGAATAAAAATTCATTTCCAAATCCAACTGCGTCTTCTATCTACTCCCATATGCGGTCACCTTTTCACATGTACATTGGATAATGTATAGCTCCTTACGGGTTAAGTCCCTGGGAATAACTAAACCTCGAAATTTTGAATCAAAATTGACTTTCGTAATATAACGGGATTTTAACTTCAGATTTTTTTGAGTAGGAAGCTTTACTGAGATTTAACTTGAAACTTAAGTACAATGTATTTTTAAAAACAAATTTTATCATTAAAATTTTAAAATGAAGGGGAAATTGAACAAATTTGAGTACTAGTGCTTGAAATTCGAGGATGTGCTTATTCCCGGAGCTATTAATAGCATGCAAGTTTATTATCTCTATACATCTTCCCATGCAATGCCCTATTGGCTGGCTTTTATCTGCAGAAGATATTTTTTATGTGACCGCAAATTGGGGTCCTAAAAAGTGCCAGTACAGCAAATACAAGTTCCACAACCCAAAGGCTTGTATACAGTGAAACTGGAGTTTGAAATATGCTCCGGAAAAGCGCCCAATGTCTTTCTCATCTCAAAACTTGTACCTCCCTTTAATTTGGACAAATAAGAAAATATCCCGTGTAAACAAGGCCCTGACGGTCTAAAATTTATTCATTGGAAGTCTTCTGAACATGTATCCTACCTTTATTTGTATTTTTTATTTTATTACCGAATGTATTTTTATATTGACAGAAGGTCCATGGAATTATTCGGATATGACGGAAATATGTGGGGGACCATAGTCCTATAACCCCCCCCCCTGCTCAAATAAAGCAGTGACTTATAAATATTTAATTCCCCCATTTTGTAGAAACTTCTTTTCTGGATTTTCTAAAATTTATTTCATTGACATGGGTCAATATTTGAGATCACAGGGTTGAAGAACTTAAAATAGTTAGTTCAGTTTTTGTTGAATATAAATTTCTTTTTCTATTCACACACCAAATTTTTTTCAGAAAATGTTTTGACGGTGATGTGTATGAAATTTTATGGGCTTAACCTGAAGAAGCGCAATTGAACAAAATGTGGAAAGGAATTTCGGATGTTTTCATTTTGTATGGATGCCCGTTATAAAAATATTTCAAACCCCTATGACCTAAAATATTTACCCAGTCCAATCAAATACATTTTAGAAAATCAGGGAAAGAATTCTTTACAAAATAGAGGCATCAAATATTTTGTAAATCATTTCCTTACTTTAACAAGAGGGGACCCAGTGATTATGATCACCCTGAACAAACTTACCCTGAAGCAAATATCCCCCAAATTACCCTAGCAATTGGGATTGTCTCCATGGTTTCATATTTGTTTAAAAATTCTAATAGAATTTTGAAGTGATTCCTCAAATCCAGGTGCTTTTATTGCTCTTGCGTTCATCATGGGAGAGTAAATTCTAATTTAGTTTTGGATCCTTACAGTGAAATCCTTTTATAACAAGGTCCATTAAGATGCAGCTGTAGCACTCTCCAACCTTGTGATTTTCCCATATAATTATCCCAACTCCCTTTCAAACCCTGAAAGTTTGTAATCCATGAAATTTAAAAATTCCAAGAGCCTCAAGCTATAAATGAATTTTTGACTCTAGCCATTTTTCTACAACAGTGGCATAAATTATTTGTTAGGAATTTCTAAATCGTAAAATCCAAGGAAACAATCCGGTGCTGTAAATGAGTAGATACTTAATTGTACTAATGAAAATAAAGCCTAATAATAAAAATGAATGGAATGATAAAAAATATATTTAATTAATAACAGCTGAGCAGCGTGGAGGTTTGGCAGTCTCACCAACCGCAAGGAAGGGACGGACATATTTTCACAAACGACCCCAGCCAAAGTCTAGGAAAATCGTTGGAAGAATTCCCACTTCGGTAAATCTCACTCCACACATACGATTCCCTGTAGAGCTGTAGGATTTTGATTCATATTGTGTGCTTCAATGTGTATGTACTCTTAGATAAGTAATGCGTGTGTGTGTGTTATGGGTAGGAAGTAAGGGTCTGTACAATTCCGAGCCTAAATATGTGTGGAGCTTCTTCTTCTTCTTCTTCTTTTTTCTCCCTCTCCCTTTCGTGAGAATTGTGAGAGGAAATAGTTGATAATAATAATATGAGAGAAAGTAAGAGTTGCTCTGCTCGATGGTCCAGGAAGAATTGTGAGAGTACAGAAACTTGACTTGGCATCAAAAGATTTTTTGAAGAGTCTCTTGAGTACGATTTTCGTGGTTACTTATGGATTGATTGTGGTTGTGTGTGTGTATATGCGTCTGTGGCATCCAGGTTTTCTTATGCGGACGGAGTGATTGAAGAGATCTGTCCGGATCCCGCCGACTCTGCATCAGCCCTGAATATCAAAAGAGGTCTTTTGTCCGCTTTTCAGAATACAATGCGGAGATTAGATTTGGAGTACAAGGGAGAAGAGGTCAGTTGTTGCATCTTTTCCTACCATCATATTTTTTTTTACTACATACATATGTACATACTCCTTTACTCAGCTCACCCACATCCCCAGCCGAGTCTTATCCAAGGAGCATTCTCTGTCCGAGCGTTATGTTCCCTTCAAGTGCTATATCATCCCCGAGCAGAATCCCTCATAGAGATTATATCCTACTCACAAATACATCCAGGACCATATCCTATGCCAAGTCCAAACATCCCTATATCACACACACACACACACACACACACACACACACACACACACACACACAAAAGTACATCCAAGAATGTATCCAGTACAGCGTCCCAAGCAATACTACTCCCATAAAATTTTCCTCCCCTCTCAAATTTACTCAAAAAATCTTTCACCATTACAATCCTCAAGTCTTCCCTCAAATTCTTCAAATATCCTCTAATTTGATTGAAGTATCTAGACAAAAAAAAATTCAGGGAACAGTTTTTTTCCCAAGGAATGAGAACACTTAGAAATTCCTGTCAAAGACTTGCTTGGACATCTTCCCATGGAAGATCCGAGTGTTGTCCTTCTCCCTGTAGCTTGTTGTAGCCCAGAGTTATCTTCTGGCACTTGAGTCCGAGAGCCTATGTGTGGCTCCGCTCCTGCCCCGACGTGCATGTCTGAAGTGTACACACGAACGTGTTCTCCTGTCAAAAGTTTATACTCTGTGTGGTTTCATCTCCCTCCACCAACAACACACGCAGTCCCATGTGCCCAACCAAATGTATACATCATTCTGACATGATGTGTTGGTCATTTCATTCTATGAAGATAAATTCCAGATGGTTTTACTTCCTTACACATTGCTGGGCCCCTTTCCTCACAGCGCTTTCCTCACAACGGCTCCCATACTACATCATAATAACAATGCACAGAGTGCAGTCCCTCCATGCATGTACAACCCCGATATTACAAGTCACCCATCCGTCTCCAACCTCATGACTCCTTCTGGAGGGAGACAGAACGTTGATTTGATGAACGAGTCCGAGGTAGATATACGCGGGAGAAGTCACGTCTTCTGCTTTTAAATATTTCATCATTTGAGCTTCCCACCCGCTCCGAGTCAAATTTGACAAGACTCTATGAAAGTAAATATTATGTAATAAAATAAAACCCCCGTTTCCGCCCGAGTAAAAAAAAACTACATGATAAGTTGATCTGTCACTTTTTACATAGTTCACTCTATCCCGAGATGTGTACACACATAGCCCGAGCCAATAACAACATTTACTTCGGACAAAACCTCCTCTGCCAAACTCATTATTGCGTTTTCCTACTATTAGGGCTGGGGCTCCGACAGAGGCGTCTGTACAGTAGTTAGGACTGATCACTCTCTGAAAGGAGTATCTGTATCTAGTAGTAATAGTAGTAGTAGTAGTAGTAGTAGTAGGGGGATGTTGTATGCATAAAAATGGATACGAACGGAGAGTAACTTGATCAGCTTAACTATTTTTATGGGGGTTCCCTCATTTCTCAAGGTATGCACGTACGGTACTGTGTATGTACATATGTACGTACCAAGAGGGAAGGGAAAGTTGGAGAAAGTGAGGAGCAAGAAGAGCCTTTCAGTTTTATGGTGTAACTTTTGAGCAAGGAAGGATTTAAATGAGTCGTGGCTGGGAGGGCAGAAGATGTGTGTGTAGGGGCTGGGAGGAAAATGCACTCTCAGATTTACAACCTTCCAAGTGCAAGAGTAAGTTGAGGGAGGGCGAGGGAGCACCGTTGGGGAAAGTATCCTCATGTATAATAATCGTGTAGCTACTAACCCAATGATCAAATTATTACTCTATTGTTACAATAACAACTCCCGGAAGCCATAAGCAACTTGGAGTTCCTCCCCGATCCCCTCCCTGCCCCCCCCACTCTGAACAAGACCCATGAATATAGTAGATGCTCAAAGAAATTCCCTATTTTGTACAAAACTACTGGGCCAGGACAAAATAGGGGAGACACAAAAAAAAAATAGCACACATATGCCAATCGCATTAGGACACTCTGTGCTCACATGCTCACATGCCCGCAAGAGTCCATGTGTAGAGAAAATTATCTGATGGAGAGGCTGGATAAAAATGGATGATTTCATTCCAATAGAGTCTTCTATACTTTGACAACATTTTCTTCTCTCTCTCTCTCTCTCTCTCTCTCTCCGTTCCTTTCTTTCTTTCTTTCTTTTTACAGACGGATGTTCATGGACGGTGCAAAGTTGAGTATGGATTGGGTCTTGCCACGTCCAGCAGCCTGACACTCGTGCGGAGGAAGGATATCAAATCATGTGGTGACATGTTTGGCGTCTCTTCCGCCGTTCGTGGAGTATCCTATGTTTTTGGCACGGTACGTTTTCTTCTTCTTCTTTTTTTTCATATATTAACTATTCCCTTGTAGGTTCCATGGACTGTAGGAGGAATTCTGAGTTTCAGGAAGAAAGTCCACTTTCATCCCAGTACACTCCATAACAAGATACAGAGGACATGGTAGTATATCTATGTATAGGTAGTATGTGGTAACATTGTACACGGAATGTTATTGCAGAGTGAAAAGGAAGCATAAATTTCAATGTTGAAGTCTCCCGTCTCCCCCGGAATTCTTTTTGTGCATTGGAAAGAGCACTCTATTATAAAATGACATTTGAGGGGAGGGGAGGGAGGGAGGAAAATACAACAAAATATAGGGATAACAATTTAGGTCAAAAATTCAAAGAAAATTCAAAGGGTAGATCCCTATGAAGATGAAATCCTTAAAAATCCAAATATAAATCCACAAAACTAAACTAGCAGTTCCAGGAAGTTTACATCAATCAAAAATCAAATCTTGGGAATTAAAAATCAAAATGTAGGGAAATCTTGAACAGAAATTTAAATCAACATCAGGGCTGAGAGAAAATTAGGGACGGATTTTAAATTTGATTCAACATAATTATAAAAAAAAAGTTTGTATTAAATCCAGATAGGAACGAAATAAAAAGAATTTACTCGGATATTTATACAATGATCGGACGGCGGATGGATCATTGGAGGGAAAGTGGAAGCTTTCAGTTTTACAAATTGAGGGGTAACATAAACACGACAGGTGAGACTTTGGAAGGCTGAGAGGATTTGTACAATGATGGGAATGGTGTGTTGAACAGAGACAGGAGTCAATGCCAGCAGTGTCGTCAGTGAGCCAGTGTGAGCAGGTGGTCGACCGGAACCTCCTGTCAGCAATCAGTTGTGAGGAGAGTCATCAATTGAAATCACTGTCACGGGGAGCGGCAGGAGTAGTCACAAGGATCCTTCAGAAGCTGGACCTCATCACAGTGTTCACTCCCGAGCGGACACCTCCTCTGAACGGGACCTCTGATGGAGGAGAGGGAGAGGGAGAAGGAGGAGAGGGAGGAGAGGGAGAAGGCGGGGAAGTGGAGACGGAAGTGGATCCAATAGATGAAGACCCAACTGGAATGAGCTTTAACGTGATGACAGTCCGTTCCTTACCAGCTAACCTAGCGCTAGTAATTAGCAGGGAAACCGGCGGAGAGATTCACAAGAGGGATTCATTACTCTTTGAGAACCGGTACGGCGTCCTTGGACCAACTTCTAGTAATGACTTGCAAACCGCTAAAAAAGCTCTCAGCGATTTCTGCCTTTCTGTCAAGGTATGTCTGAAGCCCGGCTCAAGTCTAAATTTTTCATGAGTATGGAGCCCTACGGTTCATTACGCTCCTTATGTAGTCACTCCCAGTCCCAGAGTCACTACTCATAGTCTAGTTTTTTTTCTCTCTCTCTCTCTAGACATGTGTAGTCTTAGCCCCCTCACTCCGGAGGACGTGTAATATAACATTCCGTACCATTTGTGATGATGCTCCATACACTTTAAAAGTATGTACATACACTCCTCTACCGGGGAGAGCCACATTGCATCTCATGCATACATAAATTTCAACTAACCGACTGACATGGGAATTGCATTACTTTTTTTCATTTTTCCCGTAATGTTGAGTATAGTATGCATTTGTACCTCGTATGTAGTAGGGTATGTATGTACGTCCATATATATTTTTTGGCCCTCACAATATCCTTGAGTATGTTTGTATACACACACGTACACACAAACCAGTAAGATGCCACAACTGTAAAAAAAATACCACCTGCTTGCTTTTGTACATAGAACGAAGTGAAGCAAACGTCGGGGAAACTCTTTGAGTCATTGGTGAGCATCCTCCGAGGTCTTCCTTACCCAGAAATGACGACTCTAACTAAAGAGGCCACTGAGATTTGTCAAGGTGACAGGTAAGCTTGGGTTCAAACTTTTCTTGAATTTCTCCAGACCTCCCCTTTATATGACTTCCCTTATAAAATATATCCTTCCTTCAATGAGACTTTCTCCATAAAATTACATGTAAATACATACATATGTATACTTGTTTACTTTTTTATTCCATTTAGTCCCTATATGTAGAGATACTCACATTGCTTCCTCTCTCTCTCTCTCTCTCTCTCTGTAGGCTGATTTCCATAAATTACAACGTACTCTCATATCTCAACTTTTAGCATCCCTTTTAGCCAATGATACTTTACATCACTTTCTCCGTACTTTCTCTCTTTTACTTTTCCCTTTCCTCTCTCTCTCTCTCTAGTTTTTTTCCCTCTCCCTTGAATCCCGGGCCCTTCCCCTTTCCTCCCCCTCCCCCCGAATGTTCAATTTTACTTGTTCAAGGAGAGAGTCTAAGGAGGGAATTTGGTGTCAATATTTCCACATTTCCAGACTCCCCTTTGATGATGCACTGGAAGCGACGGGAACGAATGCTTCTGTGGCAGTAATTACGGAGAGGATCCTCAAGAAAGATGCATCCCCAGCAACAATTGAGTCCTGGGTTGCCTCTTTGACCTACATTTCCAAGCCGGATTTACCTCTCGTGTCTTCCGCCGTTAGAATTATCCTCAAGAGGGATGAGTTCCCCCAAATCCTACTATCCTTCTCCTCCCTGGCAAATTCCTACTGTCGGACTGACCCTCAATGCTCCTCCAAAAAACCCATTGCCATCCTGACAAAACTCTACGAAAGATACTTTGATCTCACCAAATGTGTAGCGAAGAAACCTAAAGATGTGGAGCAGGTTTGTTCAGGAAGTTTGAGAGAATTTGTTTATTTTTAAATTTTGGGTCATGGGATCTTTTCCCTTGATTGAGACTGTTATACTAATTAGGGATAATATTTTTTTGTAATTATTACCATTAGATCATCATGTACTTGAAGGGCATAGGGAATTTCGGGATGTTTTCTCCCGGCATCCATCAAGCCATTAATTTGTGTGTGAGTAATAATCCTCACATGGAAGTGAGAATTGCAGCTGTGGAGTCTTATCGGTAGCGTAAATTTTATGACAGGTCTCAAATTTCATGGTACAGGAAAATTAAAGTAAACTGAGAACAATATTCGTCAAATAATTACTTCTAGGCGGATGCAATGTACCTTTGACACCAGCATTCTGAACAAAATATTCCTCAATCCTGAGGAGGACTCAGAGCTGAGGATCCAGGCCTTTCTAAGCATAATGAGATGCCCTACTTACAGCACTGTCCGCTATATCCGGGAAGTGTTAGTGAATGAGCAAGTGAATCAAGGTAAGGCTCTAAAAATCTTGAAGATAGTAGAAAAAAAAAGGATTCAGGAACAAACAACAAAAAAACTAAGTCTTTATGGTTCAATCCAGTGGGGTCATTCTTATGGACTTATATCAAGAATTTACAAGAGACATCATTGCCGAGCAAGGCTGAACTTCAGGGTCTAGTTGCAGATGAGAAGTTGGGGAAAAAGTTTTCCACTGACGTCCGGAAATTCTCTCGAAATTTTGAAATCTCAACTTTCTATGACGACCTCAACTTTGGTAAGTTACTTTCTCCTATTTTCCTACTATTTTTCTCCCCTCATTTTCCCTACCTTTCTTATGTAAATTTTTCAGGGGATTTGAAAAATCCCCCTCTCTTGTCCCCCATAAATTCACCCCCCCCCTCCCTCCCTCACTGTCCTCATCCTATTGTATTTAAGAAAGGGGCAGCTTCTAGTTATCCCTAAATTTATTACCTACATACATAGGGGGAAAAAATCGAGTCCCCTTCCTTCAAATCCATTATAAATGTAAGGGTCCTTCCCAAAATAATTTGTCTATTATTTTTGGCAGGTGTGGGTGTCGAGAGTAATTTAATCTACTCCCAAAATTCCTACGTCCCTCGGTCCTCTTCCGTTAACTTAACCGTGGATCTATTCGGGGAATCCATCAATGTTTTTGAGGTGAGAATCCATTTCCTCAAGTGACTCCGTCACTATATGCACATTGTTAGCTCTGTTAGAAAAAAAAATATGTGGGGAAACATGGGATGATGTACATAGTAAGTATGCTCAAATATCCCCTCCATTTTTTTTTGTATACCCAAGTAAAACATAATTATATGTAACTATATGGATTCAAGACCATGGGAGAGATAATAGCGAAATTTATGAGTGCACTAAACCAACTAGTCTTCCAGCTCTGTGAGAGGTTCCTTTTTTTTTGTCTGTATGTGAGTGTGTGTGTGTGGATATGTATGTACGTCTGTGTCTGTGAGTGTCTGCATGTGTGTGTGTGTGTGTGTGTGTGTGTGTGTGTGGAAAACTAAAAATTTTTTTTATCTAGATGGATTTGGAAATGAGCACTTTTCATACCATATTTACAAGGCTGGTACCCTCCTGTGTATAATTATAGGGATCCCTGGCTCTATAAACTAGACGTTTACTAAGTTACTCTGCATTTATGTACAACAGGCTACCGTTCGGCTGGAAAGTTTTGAGCACTACGTGGAATCGATTTTTGGTCCTAATGGGAAATTGAGCAGTACTGAATTGTACAACATAGTCTCGTCTTTCCGTGAAAAGCGGGCTGTGCCAAGTAAACGCAAACTGCGGACATTATCCTTGGAGTACGATGCTATGCGAAGATATTACAGTGATCCTATCGTGAGTTTTCTCTCAATTTAAGTTTATCTATGCACCTTGGTTCACACAGTAGTGGTGAGGAGTCTGTATGGACCGTTCCATGGGTCTACATAATTATGTATGTTTCTCTCCGACCAAGTCATCTCCCGCACCTCCTCCTCCTCCTTCCAGCTCCGACTCCTTCTCCCAAAAGTTACCTCACACTAACACACTCCTCCAGATAGTGACTCTCGGCTCCACATTGTGCCTTGTAAATAGAATGGAAGCATGTACGAAGGATGGACGGCAAGTGAATGAGTGAGAGCCCACCTGTGCCTGGTTGTCTGGAGTTCCTGTCTCTCCCGAGGATCATCCCAGTCCTCTATCTCTTTTACATGCTCCTTTACCTTCACACACACACACACACTCGCTGTCTCCCTCCACACATACACTCTCTCTCTCTCTCTCTCTCTCTCTCTCTCTCTCTTTCTCTCTCTTTCCTAGTCCCTATAGTGTTACACTTTCTGTCTCTCTCTCTCCCTCATCTCAAGGGAAGCCCATGTAAATTTCTACACGCTTGGAATGTTTGGGATATTATCTGTATGTCTATGATCCCTTCCAGGCCTCGTTGTCATTGAAAACTTTCGGAAATGAGATCATGTACAAGCGGAAAGTCGGTGTGGTGGAGCAGTCAGAGTTGCTCAAGTCTTTGAATCCGTTGGAATACTTGAAGCGATTAGGAGAGCAGGTTGGTAATCTTCCAGTTATTATTATTTTGGCAGTTGAACACGCTTTAGTGGCATAATAGCCAATGACTGTGTGGAATAGCTTAGCAAGTGGCTTAGTCAGCCCCACTCCTCTATGCACAGTCCAATCTGCTGTATTTGGTTACATTTTCTCTCTCTCTCTCTACATAATTTCCATATAATTACATACGTACATATATAAAGCTACTCTTCCACTTATAGTAGGGACCTAAGAATTTCTATCGTTTCCCATCCCGTCGTCCATGTGTTCTCATCTATGTGTCTGTGCCCATGTGCCCGGATCTCGTGGCAATCATGTGCTTACATTGTTGGGAGGGGGGAGTCGGTTAAGAAGGCTACATGAATTTGGGATAGTGAGAAATATAAAATTATATATGCTACAAGGAATTTTTATACCGGAGTTTTAGTGCCATATTGTCAAATTCACGTGCCTTAAGAATAGCCCACTGAGATTAATTTCTCTGGGCATATCTATCTGTCTTGACTTTCCCCTACTTTTTGCTTCTTAGCTGGTGGCATGCTATTTCCTTGATTTTAAATTGTATGTAGAGTCTATTTTGAAATGTGAACAGGATTGCGTGTCCATGTGCTATGGATGAGCTGCTGGATGCATATATATTAGGGACAGCATCTATGTACGTGCATGTGCTCAAATGACCCCTGCCTATCTGTCCATGTGTTTACAACAGCTATGGATATTAATGGGGGCCTCCACTCACAAGAGTCTGAGCTTTAGGTAGATATAGCACAAAGTGTATACTTCAATTGAAATGCTTCAAGGAACTACGTACAAAATGAAGTTGGAAGGGATGGATGTAGAGCTATTTGTTTCCTCAGAGTGTAGTAGACCTATGGAATGTGAGTGCCTAAATGTGGGGATGTAGCCCAGAGACCTCCTATGACATACACTTCCTACACTGGAAGTATAGGTACACTTGTTCCTACAAATATGCATGAGTATATCCGGCTCTAAAGTATGGCTGATAGGAACTTTATGGGATCTCTGCAACCATACAAGGCCCGAGCATATAATATGAGGTAAGTGGGAAATTTATATAGAGATTGAGATTGAGAGATTAAGAGTGAGATGAGTCGTGTTCCTTGAAACTCATGTCAGTGCAGGAGGTGCTGGGCTTGTGGGGTATGTGTGGATGTACATGGGAAGTTTGCATTGGATGGAGTAGTTGTCAGGAGTGGGAGGCAGGAGTCGGTGTGGTTCTGACGGACGGGTTATCTTATCACTTGGCCTCCGGTGAATGCTCTTGCGACTCGCCGGAAAAGCCCGGCTAAAAAATACGGCTTATTATGAATGAATAAATGTATTATGATAGCTGGGAGACATGGGTTCGGAGCACTTGCTCTGTCTTGGAGTTGTTGTGTGGGGGGTAAGAGGGGTTGAGGGGGGAGGGGTGTTTGGGAGGAGGGCTGAGAGGAGGAAGTGAGAGCATGTGACACCTCTTATGCACTCTTTTAGCCTGGAAGTGGCTCTGAGGTAGAAATGTTAAGTGTGAATAAGTAAAAAGAGTTGGTTAGGAAATGTTGAGGGGATGAGCCTCATGTAACCAGACGGAGGAGCTGTAGAGGCACACGTACATACACACATATCTACATACATAGGCACTTGTCTATCATATGTTTTGCTATAAGACCATATTTCTATAGGTCATCCACTGTGTCAGGATTTTAGGCCGTTATATGAAAGGGAACTGGTGCATGTAATAGGAGCTGGGATGTAAGATGTAATAGGGACTTTCTCTATGTTTATACTCCTCCTAATGGCGGGGGGTCAAATAGAACGGAGCAGAGGTTTTGATGTCATGAATTCTCCTCAATAAATAATAGGATACAAATTGGCAAAAGTCGACGATGCTATTGGATTCGTCATATATCATCCCGACCGGAGCTGGGCTTCCTCTAAATTTAAGTGCTCAGGCTTCCAGCGTGCTCAGACTGGAAGCCGTGAGTATGATAGATGCTGGGAACTTCCGTGCCAATTCTGAATTGAAACTGGAAGGGAAGTTACTACCAAGGTATGACACTTTTCTGTTTTTCACTTGCTCATGCACACAATGCACATTTCTCCGTGACTGTCTTGTATCTTGCTCCCCTCTCCGTCTATCCCTCTCTTTCATCCCAACTGTGTATGTGTGTGTCTGTGTGCATGTACTACCTTTTTTTTATCGGTCTCTCCCGCCCTTTCCCTCCTTCCTTCCTACCTTCTCCGCAGTGACTGAGGGTCTCTCTCTCTCTCTCTCTCTCTCTCTCTCTCTCCAGCATTGAGCCATACATGCTCCTTCCGTCCTTGACTATGGATCCATCCATCTACGAACTTTGTCTTCCTCATCCTTCACCTCCACTCAGGACTCGTCACACCTATCCGATACATTTGCATATCCTTCATTGTCTGTGGGCTTTTCAATCCTTCCCTTGATTCTCCACTACTTATCTCTCCTTCAGCACTTTCTCCCCACTCAGCCCTATTTTCTCCAGACTTCTTTTCCTACAGGCTTAAGTAATATCCGTACCCTATCCATATGTGTCGTCTCTGTGTACCTACTCACACACACACACACACACACACACACACACACACACACACACACACACACACACACACACACGTATACTTGCATATGAGCTTCTCAAGCCTTCACTCTCCTCATGTTGTTTCCTCTTTCGAATGTTACGAATCTCCTTAGTGCCGTACTCACAGTGACGGGAAGCATGGCTCTGGGTGTCTCCGACATTCAGACAGGTATCAAAGTTCGGGCGAACATCCGGACTTCGGCAGCCGTCGAGGGCAGCTTGCGTCTCCAAGGAACAAAACTGATGCGTGTTGAGTTTGGAATACCTCAGTCCAGAATAGATCTTCTGGAGTATAGGTATGATTTAGTTATTTAGTTTTTTCTGTCCGGGGGATAAAGTAGTATTTAATATCGTAGTAGCTTGTGGAAGTAGATACTAATGTTCGTACATAATTACATATTTGAAGAACGCTGGTATTCATGAAAACATATAATTATTCTGTGTATAAACACTTGGGCTCAATTGAGAGCATATCCTGTTAGTATGGTTTTTATTTAGGCCTTGTGGCTCTTTCCCTGAGCGTCCTTACGTAATTTATACGTGCTGAAGTAATTATTTATACTAATTGTACGTATAGATACATGTATACTGTCGACAATTTCCAAGTGTGTTGACAGTGGTAGTATGAATTAAGTACTAATTTCTAGGAGAGTGAATAATTGTGTATCTAATTATTTTTCCATTATGTGTACATGTAAATGTAATTATTTACATTAGGGACACTCCAGCCTGTGTAATTATTACATGGCTGGAGTGATGTCAGATATGTATCTGTGGATGGGACAGTAGCAGAGGTGCCTTTGAATGGGTTTATTAAAGCTTTCAAATGATTATATACCTGGCAGTGTCATTAAAGAGAAAGAATTTGCTATAAACAATGAAATTTGCAAAAGGGAAATAAGTACAAGATGAAAACCAAAGGAGGGATCATTATGATGGGGAAAGTCCCTCTGGGAATTGACAATGGTGTGTAAAGGGGTCCTGGGCGGACGGTAATGGGATGGAGTGTAAAATAAAATGTAACGGACAGTAACATGATAAGTATAATTATTTAGTGTTAAGGAAAATATAGATAATGTTGGGATATGGAGAAAGTGTGGATGGAGGGAAAGAGATCTGATGAGAATTATTTCTTTCCTGGTCCAGCTCGGAGCTGTTGTTGGTGAGTGGGAGGGGAGCGGAGAGGACGTTGGGAGAGACTCCGGACCGGAGTCCCATTTGTAGGAAAAAAGGAATTTTTGAAAACTTGTTCGGACTCCGACTCTGCGGCTCGTCGTACCTTCCCTTGAGTCCCAGTGGGGAGATTGACGACTCGTTAGCGCCTTATTTCCCACTCAATGGACCAGCTCATTTCACTGTGACTCTTGACAAAGCTAATCCCGACTTGATGAAAACCCGTATCATGTACGAGTGGAATAATGATGAGGTACATTAGCAACAGTATCCTGCTCATTTACAACCGCACGCCCTCCGCCCGTCCGACATACTTCCAGGGAGCTCCTTTTTGCATGTCGTTATAAATCCAGAAAATGCAGTGCAATTCCAAAGCAAATAGCTGCAAGGAAAGTGGATTTTCCAAAGTTGCTCCTCTCACCAGAGAGAGAGAGAGAGAGAGAGTGAGAGAGAGCGGATTTCCCTCCAGTCCTTGCACAACTTGCTCGTAATTACAAACCCTTGAAGGATTTTGCAATGTGTTTTATTCCCTCCTCTAAATTCAAAAATCTCATATCCTTTCCATTGCAGATAGGATGTTTCCTTTCCCTAATCTTCATATATTTTCGCAACCCTTTTTTCCGCAACTTTCCCCACATTAGCAAACCCACCCGAATTTTCTTTTTTTTTTTTGCTTCCTTTTCCAGACAATTTTTTTTAAAAGCTCTCCGTCCCGAAAAGTTTGCATTCTCACTCATTTAAAATTCACATGATTTCCCCCCTATGTTTCTGGCACAGGACGCAATAAAGCTAAGCGGAGCGTACGAGAGGATTATGAAAACATCTGGGGGATCGGAAACATCTCATGTAATGGGATTACAGCTGGACGTGGATAAAAGAAATCAAGATTTTAATTTTGAGGTTATATTACCCTTTAATGTGATCAATGGCTCTGGTGAGTTGAATTTTCCCTCCATTTATTCCAAGCGTTTCTTCTTCTTCTTTCTTTCTTTTTTTTTTACAAAACAATCAATTTTTCTCTTCGGAAAAAAAAGACGTTCCTATAGATCTCCTTTTATCTTTCTCCGTCTTCCCCAATTGCATTATCATGTCCTGGTTTGAAGCTCTGCTTGAAATTCCGCCTGTAACACAGTAAACCTATTTATATCACTTCACTCACTGTTTAGCAGCATGCTCAGAAGATCAAGTCCTTTGTCTACATCTCCATAGTTTCCTGTCTCTCAATCTCTTTCCTTCAGAAAACCCTCACTTTCTAAACGGAATCTCTTCTCCTCGGTTCCAGACCATTAAAGAACTCCCGGTCAGGGCTCTTTTGTAGTGACTTGCTGGGTATGATTTTGTCTGTGCTCTGTTGTGGAGTCGGCTCTGTGTGTGTGTGTGTGTGTGTGTGTGTATGGCACAGTAGGAGGTTGTTGTTCAAGGGGGAGCTATGCAAATGTGTGGATATGTAGAGTCTCCTATGGATTGCAGGGCGATTGGAAAAGGATGTTTCCGCAGGACACGTTGAGCTTCTGGTGAAAGCAGGAGCATCTGGAAATGAGCATTTTCACACGAAGCTTGCCTTTGAAAGTAGTGGTGAAAGCCAAGGGAAGAAGATTTTACGCCCCTCCGCCTCCCTGACATATAACATGGAAAAAATACTAGAGACCGATTGTAAGTGTCATAGTACTGTTATACGTGTGTATATGTATTTCCCTTCCTGGCCTGTCAGAACTGGGGGAGTAGCTTTCTCCTGGATTTTACAATGCATTAACTCTCACTTCCTTATGCATGCACTCGGGTGCATAAATGTACATAAGGAAGGGGGGAGTGCGTACTGATGTTAACTCTCAACTCGTTTATATATGATTTACATGGGAAATTCTCAAGGTGAGCTGACACTGAGTGAAAGTCAAGGCGGCACAACTTTCCAAGGGCAAGGAACTCTTCATTGGCGGAGTAAACAACATACATTGGAGGTCCGAGGGTCCAGAAATAACACTAGTTTGAGTCTCGTCCTCGATTCCGAGTATGAAGTGGGTACTCAAACTGAAACTATTTCCTGGGTGTCTTCCCTCAGTAAAACTACGCCCAAGGCCGGGGGGACCAAGATGGAGGCAAATTTGAATGTGGTTCTGTCTGAATTCCCAGACTATAACTTGGGCGGCACTTGGAAGCATCAGGTGAGTGTGGGCTCTGTCAATGAAGGATATTTTTGTAGTGGAGAAAGTTGGAGAAAGTGGAGAAAGTGGAGAAAGTTGGAGAAAGCAAAGGATGAAAAAGAAAGTAATTCAAAGAAAGAGCGGAAATAACAGTTGGTAATGGTTAATGTTGCTTGTTTAGAAATCCGACGACGGAGTAGAAATGGAGACAGACATTCGCCAAGGCCGGGGTCCGTCCTGGTCTGATCGAACTGCATTGAGAATTAGACAACTCTGGGTGTGCACGAGTAATCATGAGGCGAGACGTCTGAGAAGCTTGTTTTACCTTACGCAGCCATCTCGACAGATAGACTGGGGCTTCGACGCCGCTCTAAATGCACATGGGAAATCTCTGGATTCAGCAATTAACCTGCGATACGCTCCAGGCAGGATCGCTTTTCCATTAGATATTAACTCGTAACGGGACGTAGTCTTAGTTCCATGCATGCATTTCTGTATTTCCGAGTAGATAGATACATTTATATACCTTTACTCCCTTCCTATATAATAGAGAGCTATCGTTTTTCTCCGCTCGAGAAAAAAAGAAGAGGAAGACGAGTGGGATTTTTTTTGAGCTGGCAACAAGAGTTGAGCTATGGAAATACAATCCACACGAGTTCTTCTCTTGTTCTTTTCTCCTCGGATTTTCTTCTCACTCACTTGCTCGCTCTCTCCCTTTTCCCCTCTATATCTCCCTCTCGTCTACACAGTCACAAAGAGGCAGTGGAGCGTGAAGTTAAAAAAGCAAACTCATTTTTCTGCACAGGGAAAAATTTGCAAACTTCATTATCATTGAAAAGAGCACCGGGGATTTTGACGTTCCTACAAATTGGATGGAATATTACACTCCTCAATCAGCACCCACTACAATTCACACTTCACCTTCAAGAGAAATCTAGCCGTGTTTTTGAGGTACGCATATTTCCCCTTTTTTTTCCGCTTTCTCAATACCTTTCAAGGAGAAGACACTACTTGACGCAATGAACAAATGGGATCATCTCATTACCCTCTCCATTGCCTCATCCTCTAAATTTCCAATCTATTTGCTGCATATTTTTATTAAAATACCTTTTCTAATTCCCTGACCCCAGTCTCGCACCTCAACTTTGTCCTGGTTTCTCTTTCCCATGCTTTGATTTCCCTTTCCCAACTTTCTCTTTCAGCTTTCACCGACCCCTTTCTTTAAAGTTTATTAAAATTTTTGTTACTCTTACCCGCTTTCTCCTTCAAATCACATGCTTTCACTGACGTCCTCCAGCTTTCCCTTAAGCTTTCACCTTAAAATATGATAAATTGTACCCCTAGTTTTTCGTTGACACTGACTGGTTCGGGACGAATAACCTAAATATGACAGTGGTTTACAACGACAAGAGCAAGCGGAACATATTAAATACATCCTTGGACCTAGCATTCCAGACGAAGACCACGGAGAAGCTCAAGCTCAGTGCTCATCTCCTGCACCAAGAAGAAAAGGAACTAAAACTTTCCCTGAGCGTAAGTCACGCATTTCTCTCTCTCTCTCTCTCTACAACCTCTACTACATCTACGTGAGACATAAACAAGAGCATAATTAATTATTATTACCCACGACGGTGTGTCCAAGGCTGAGGTGCAGGAGGTATTATTTTAGTATGTAAGTGAGCCGACTCGACTGGGGGAGATGATGGAGGTATTTGTGAGGAAATGAGGGAATTGCTGGGGAAGATCTAGGGCTCAAGCAGTATGAAAAAGACGGATGGGTTGAATAAAAGCAACATTTTTATTCATATAGACGGGCTACGGCAGTCGTCTCAACTCCCTTGAAATTGGTCATAGTCAGTGGATGAAGGGGAAGAGACATAAGGCTTATGGGAGTCTTCGGCAAGGACAGCACGTCTACCTTGTCACGGCGGAGGTGGAGACGGACAGCGGGCTGCAATGCATCATCAAGACAGATTTTGCCTCGTGAGTCCAATGCAATTACTTAAATGTGCCCTACGTATGCGTACGGGGAGATGATGAATGTGTAATTTTTCAGTCTTAACGGGTGGCTTATCGGAGGGGCAATGTTTATGCATCCTGACTCCCTGCCCCATTTCCTATTGATCTCTGTCCCTGTCCCTGGTATATTTTTCCAGCTGGGAGAAAGCAAAAGTGAAAGCGACTTTCTCTCTCGCTATTATCTTCCTAGCTTGCTCCTTTCGGTCTTGCTTGGTTTGGCAGGAACACAGGTAGCTACATTTCCCCCCCCTCTCTCTCTCTCTCTCGTACTTCTGCATGCAAGACCTGACTTCCTTTGCGACCTCGGATGATACTCTTCCCACGGACGTGCGGGACGCTTCAAGAGAAATGGGCACATGTATGCTAGACCTATCTTGACTTACACTATAGCACATGTGGGGGACACCTATAAGTAAATACACATACATACATACATACATAGATGGGTAGATACTACAAATACTTATTTATTTTCAAATGGAAAAAAACAAATGACTGAAACAAGCGTGGGGCTGGAGAGAAACAATTTGGAAGGAGTTACTCCTAAAGAGCTATTAAATGCGAGTGCTTACGAATTTCCGTGGTTTGTTACAAATGCTCTCTCCTCTGTCTTCCTCTTGGCTTGGACTGTCTCAATTTCTTGCATACTTTCTCCCTGGCTTTCTCTCCTCCTTTCGTAATGTCGAGCTTGGGGCCGCCCTTGCCTCGGAGAGCGGCTCTGTCGTTAGTTAGCCGGACGGATAAGAATTAAGTGTGAGTTTTGGTGCGAGAAGTGTATTTATTTACGACGGGGATGTGCACATGAATGGTTAACGATAAGGCGTTGCTTGGTGTAATAAACAGTGTGTATAAATCTTAATAATTTCTTCCTCCTCAGATTTAAAAGTTCATTAAAGGTGGATAAATGATAAAGTGTGGGTGATTTCCGCAGCAAGTTAGCGGACATTTACATGAGCATCCGCTCAACCTCCCAACAGGGAATGCAGTTATTCACGCTAGATTACAAATGGGACGCGAGCAGAGACAAGAGTAAGCAATTTCTACTCGAGTTCTTTATGGACTTGTCCCGGGAGTACTTGCGACGTTCCGAGCTGGTACTCACTTATCCTGGACGTCAAATGCTCATCGGTGGCGAGTACACCATCAACCCAGGTTAGCTCCAACTCTTTCCATGCATCTTCTTCTTCCAGTCCCCCCCCCCGACTTTTCCCCTGCCCCCTCAAAAAAAAAAATAAAATAATGTCGACTCAAAACATGAACAAACAAGTATTCACCACTTTGTCTTTCTACTTTCTCTCGCTTTCTCCCGCTATCTCCCTGTACCTCGGAGTGAGTCAGATCCGTGCAGAAGGAGAAACACACATTGAAATCCGCAGCCATACATCTTTCTACCGCTCTTCGTCGACACTTTCTCCGCTCCTATCTCTCTTTATTTTCTCTCTCTCTCTTTCTCTTTTCCTCTCTCTCTCTCTCTCTCTCTCTCTTAGCTCCCTCTCTCTCTCTCTTCCTCTCTCTCTCTGTCTTCCTCACACTCATGGATACAAATGTAACCGAGAAATCATGTTATCCCGAGCTGGCACCTCCTATGTACATACAAATGGTGGTAATATACATGCATACATAATTTGGAATATGAACCTTGTTAAATTGCCGTTTCATGTTGCACAGATGATGAGAGCCAAGTTGTGACGGGAAGATTGAAGTGGGACGAGGAGAATCATTTGCATGTTAATGCCAGACTGGCTCCAGAACCAGACGAGACGGATGCATTCAAAGCTCTTGTACAATTTCAAACTCCATTCCAAAGCCTCAAGAATGTCTCGTTGACTGTCAGGTAGAAATGAAATCGTCGTTCTCTTTCTCTATCCGTCTAGCACTTCCTCCTCCATACGTCTATACATATGTATATATAAGGAGAGCTCACATCTCTATATATAATCACTTTCCCCAATATTATTATGTAGTAACTTTCTCCAGGACAAGTGTATTCTCAGGACTACGTATGCAAATACTTTCTCCATTGTAAGTAGGTAGGTATGTACAGGGGCGATGTGTACTTTCTCCTTAGTATTTGGGAGGGAGTGTGGATGTAGAAGTACTTTCTCCTATGAACCTACTACATTGCTCGCAAACGACGCTCTGGATCTACATGAGTCTAATGTACCACTACTAAGTAATTCTCCTCCATGCAAGGCATTAAGAGATTCAAATTATTTCCTCCGCTGCAGACGTTTGCCACCATCAAGTCATGACTGACTAGCAACTTCGTAATGCATAATATGCTCGGAGACGTGAACCATGTTGCTCCAGCCTTCGTACCCACCTTGGAGCATGTACACATGGGAGAAAGCATATGTGAAATCCACGGATTTCATCTGCTCCCTTTACATTGTCTCCTTCCTTGTCAACCATTTCCTCTTCCTCTCCATTAGGAAGATATTCCGTAAATGGAATGGTCCCGAGAAGTTTATGAAATGCTGTCTCCCTGCCTTTGCCCCAGTCATTCTTCCGGATTTTTTTTTATTTGTTTATGAAGAGCCCCACGGTTCATGATACCGCTCAGAGCTTCCTCTCGCACGAAGCTCAACTTTTAGCTAGCAATGTGAGCTTTTGGACCGGGGATAGACACTAAAGAAATATTTTGAACATAACTTTTAATATGTTTACTTTCCTCACTCGTCATGATTACATAAGCCCTTCGGACATCTCACTGTGTGGCCCAATGACTCAGCTCCAAATCCCGACCTCACACTTATTATACTTCATAAATGTAAACTTTTCGGCGGAACTACATAATAACCATTTCATGTTACATCCCCTTGTTTCAAAACAGTGTAAAGTTAAACCTATAGGCTAGAGGTAAATTTCAGGATCACATTAGTTCCTCCGAGCTGACTAAGCTCATATGGACATATGTAGATATATACGTATGAGTACGGAGGATACAGATCCTAGCTATATGGAACTACATACACTTTTAATTAGTGCCGCTAACAAAAGTCAATATTTGCTTAGGCAGCTACAGCACTACAACATGTTCTGACTCCAGTTCGACCTTATGGAACGTGCAAGGTAACAAGGGGGCATCAAATGAATTAGATTCTGATTGCACAATGTAGACTAGACCAACATTCATCTATTTGTTTGCCCTAGTGCTGTAGATCTCCGAAACAAATCCTGATTTACATTTCTTTTACCCTCAACTCCTCTCGGAGCGTTCCCTTTCAACGGAGAATCTACAAATACACATTTCCCCATTAAAGCCACACCTACTAAAGTTTTACTGACACGATTTGAAACAGTGTCCTACATTTTAACTTCCTCATGTTACCTTTTCAAAAATTACTTTTGAAAATTCCCACTGATTTATACCAGTACTGTTACGGAATCTTGAAAGTGACAATACTCTTGATAATGGTACTATGCACATTTTGACTATTGATCTACAATCTTGGATCTGTTTTCCCCTTCCAAGTACATAGGTAGCTTTTATAAATGAGGATCCTTAAAAAATCGAGAGTAGTATTAAAATGACACTAAATGATGGCAGGCTTAGGCTAAGAGTAGGGGAGGTACATTAGGAGGTAAATAAGAAAAGTCACTAGTAAATGAGAGGTATTGGAAATATTGAAATGCGTGGGAGGAAGGTGGAGTGTCAGAGTGAAAAAGTTATTTGGTTTGGACAGATACAATGTAAATGATGAGCGGAATTGTCACATTAATATTGATGGATCGTGGGGAGACAAGGGAAGACTCGCTGGAAGGATCTCCTCGACGTTGGAGGCTCTGCCGCAAGATATTGACAGAGATGAGGGAGAGGGTCGTGGTGGTGGTAGCAACGAGGCGTCGACGAAGGAGATTGGGGGGAATGTGAAGACAGCAAGTCCCAAGTCCTTCCTATGGACTCTCAAAGCCAACTTGAGCAGTAGTGTGGTGCATTGGGAGACTGTCCGAATCAGCATGCTTCACACGCACCACAGTCCTCTGCATGTTAAGACTGACATCGATATTCAGGTATCTTCTTCTTCCTCTTCTTCTTCTTCTTCTTCTTCCCCGTCTCCCTCCACCCTATCAAAAGAGATCTCATGAGCTTACGGAGAGCCGGATGAACCATAAGGATTCCCAGGGGTACTAATCTACCAAAGCTGGGTAATCTAGGTCATCCATGGGGGAATAATCGTCATAACGGAACTCTTATGGCTCTCTTATTGCTCCTTCTCAAGTGCTCCCAACTACGCGTCTTCCATTCCCAGTTCCCAAACCTCTTGAGAAAGCACTTGACAAATTTTAAATAATTCACCTCCCAGCATTACCATACACTCAGCTAATGACCGTACTGTACAGTTGGAGCTCCCTCTTTAAAAATCATAAACTCCTCCAGTCTTGATTAGGCCCTTGTGGTCAACCTTGATTCACTCTCTCAATTCCCTTTCTACCTGAAGGTCCTTGCCCGCTCCCCTTCCACAAAGTCAACCTTTTTTTCCTATCGGGAATCTACCGATTCATTTTCAATTCTTAACCTCCTGAGCTCCATCCCCTTCCAGCTCCCACTGAGTTCTACTTTCACTATTCAATATTATTCCTCAAAGACGTGTCCAACCCACAGTCACTATTAAGGATCAATTAATTTGTATGATCGCTAATTACTCTATTATTTTAAAATTTCTCCTACTAAATCTCACGTTTCCCCTTGAACTGCATAGCTCCCTCAGGATAAGGAAATCAACATTGGGAGTCAGTGGCTGCTACCAAGGACGATGGATGAGGTTATGTCGAGTCGAGCGGAGCTGAGAATAAAAACACCCTATGTGGGGATTCAGTCCGTAAGTTTGCAGGCGATTATGGGTCATCAAGAGGACTCCGACATCCTCGCTGTCTTTGGCTTGTATGCCGATAATCTTCAGTACTCCCTCCAGATCACTGGTTCGTTCAATTCTTCCTCTCTAACGTTTTAAATTTTCCCAAATAATAATTTTAAATAATTATGTTTTTTTATTTAATTAATTTTAATTAATTTTAAACAAACAATGGTTGAAATCGACAGTGCTAAATGCAGTAGCACTTGATTAGGAGCTATTCCCTATAATTAGTAGATAATTACAGTGAATTATTTAAAAAAAATTATATAGGCAATTGAATAGATAGATACTAAATCCTGGGGTAGAAGGTATGAGAGGTATGTACGTAATGAAAGCACCACTGGATACCTGGGGAAATCTTGAGAAGAAAAAGCATCTTGAGTGTATGGTTAGGTACGAAAATTGTGCAAGCTGTAGGGATATCTGGAGATTTGTAAGGAGTTGTTTTGGAGGAAGTAGACACATTGAAATAGGGTGTGCTGGATTGCAGTAACAATTTAATTCTGTCTCTTAATAATTTTGATGGTATCAATTTTTCCTGTAAATAACACTCCTTCCGATGTGTCTACTTGTTATCCGAGGCTATGGCAGATGAGAGTATCATATACATATGACTTGCACGCAGTCCCAGTCCATTGCATTGTACAGTGACATTACGGGGAGTAAGTTCCGTGAAGTAACGGACATTACAGAGCAATCTCTATTAACTGAATTATTATGACTTTCCGGGACGACTCTCTCACACTGAAATCCACGGCACGTTTCACAACTCTACATATGTACGTGGGTTGTTTTTGGTGTGTGTGTGTCTGATTTGGGAGGGAAGTCGGTTGTTGTTTCCTCGGGAGTCATCCTCCTCTCCATGCCCCCATATAACGTCTGAGAGTAACTATGGAGTCTACAGTTACACTCATCCGCCCGGATGAGACTGTTACGATAATGGTTATGATCATTGGGACTATTTAAGACCTGCATGAATAATACAGTGATACAGTATTATCTAATTAGGGTGAGAAAAGGGGACAAGGGAAAAGAAATTATGATCTCTAAGAGACTATTCCGATGTGGATGTGTTCTCTAGTAGGGGGAAGAGTCACCTCCAGTGGGTTTTGTGGTAGCCCTTTTTATCTGGCGACTGTCTCAGAGACTGGAGGTACATAGGAGGTTATAGCATGTTCCAAAAGTATGTGTATCTATTGTATGTAATGATAGGTATAGATATAAGATAACTTGTTATTAATCTCCCGTTGATGACTGGTATTCTTTTAATGTCCTTGTTTCGACGACCATTAGGCACACCAAGATTTGAGGAAGATGGGGCCCTGGGCTTTGAGATTGTCACATCCCATGGAAAATATGACAACATATTTGGCAACTTCAAATATGCAACTGGGGATAGGTCTCAATTTGCATGTCAATTAGGGTGGCCACAAGTAATCATTGCCTTCGACTCCGGCCTTGACTGGAATGGTTGGAGGGAGTTCCATGCTTTCTCCACTTTCACCAGTCCATGGAAACCCCTTCAGAATATTAATGGCATGATTAGGGTTGATACCACTCAGGTAACATTTTCTCTCCTGTCTGACTCCCTACCTCCTGTAATTCCCTGTGAGACCTGTACAAGTCATTGTTTACAATATATATAAATAATTTTGTTTATTATCTTCCACTCAGTATTTTAATTCTTTGATTCCATGGAAATCAACATTGAAATTGTGAAAAGACATTTTGCCCTCGGGGATTTATCCCAGTCTGTTTTGTTTTTGTAGGTAGAGCTGAAGGTAGGGATGAATGAGGACCAGTTCAATGGTAAGTGTGAATGGTTAATAGAGTCCTTTGAAAATTCCGAAATCCACCTGGATCTGTCACTGCCGTCTAAAGAAATCGAGAAACTGGGGTTCATTTTCAAAAATTCCGCGGGAGAAGGAGGGATTCAAAGTCAAGCTGTTGCATGGGTCAATGATACAAAGGTCTTTTGTTTTTCCTCCTTTTTCTCTCCCATCTCAATTTCTCTCATTCTGCCTCCGCATTATTGTCCTCATTAGAGCTTCCAGGAGACAATGGCTCCGTTGACTTTCAACTCTCACTGAGAGGAGCGGGAACTGCGAGAGGCTCCCTATTGTGAATTTTCTATGAGGCTCTATACATATGTAGATACCTACACATGGATACATGATATATTAGGGAGGAACACAGAGTCAGTGTTGAAGGCTGTCAGTTGATATTCTTTGGCTCTCATAGTAAATTTCGATTAGGCAAGTTTTTATCTTTAGTTTGAACTGTGGAAGTGGAGATTGCTTTTAGATTGCTCTTGTTACAAAGGCACGGAGGAGAAGGGGGGGGGGAAATTTGGGGAGTATTAAAATGTGAACTGTTATAGTGTTTAGTTAGGATGTGCTCTAGGTTTGTGTTTATTAGAATGGGAGAGGGATGATGATGTGAAAGTGAAACCACATTGATTTTTACGAGATACTTGGGCTTATGAAGGGAAGAGTAATTGGTGCTGGGAAATTGTTTGAGGGAGCTTAATAGCTTATTTAAAGAGCAATCTACACTGGGAAACGGATGTTTTATATGTATTAAACACTCCGCTGGATCTGGATGAGTTGACTGGGTGGACACGATTGACTGGGACGACAGTTAAAGTCAATTTTAATGGGAGCAGTGAAAGGGCTCTGCTTTCACTCTCCCCACTCCATATGTATAGATATATACACGCTCTGCTTACGGTTATGAGCTAACACCCGTAGACTTAGCTTGACTTGGGACTCCCACATATGTACGTAGATACAACTAAATGATTGTACACGTACATAATTATGTATGCATGTATATGTATCTACATCTGTTCCTGCTTTATATTCCCTACACTTATTGCTATTTCCCTTGTGCAATACAGATGCTTGTCAAGCTCTCAGTATAGATATGTACATATTGTCATGGTCGTCTCCGCTGCAAGCATCATCGACTGGCCATGTTTGGTTTAACTAAAATATTTATTTTAGTTATCCAATTGTTGAAATTAAATCTACAATTTAATTTCTTTTTAAATTAATATAGTTAGCTAATGCTAACTATAGGAAGGCCGATCTCTCCATAGTGGAGATAATTGTTAAGGATCACTCTACTATTATATTTTAACAAACGTGGTGCGTCTCGTTTTGCCTCCTACTCTTTTCATGTAATTGAATAAAGTCTAGTACATTGTACTAATCTTCGATATATTTTTATCTCCTCCTCCTTTTTATTTCCCCAACTCTGATAGGTGCGGGGTAACTTTACCTTCGTTTAAAACTACCCTCCCGTAGCCCTTAATTTAATTGTGTTTTCCCCTACATCTGGCATCTGGCGCCATCTGGAGTGATTTTGCCGTTGTGCTGCCCTCTATTACGTCCCTGTGTCCGCTGCTCCCTGTGTCGCCATCTATCGGCTATTCTATTTTCCAGCCATTTTCCTCAATTCAATAAGTATTTAGAGTTGTTTAAGGTAATAAGCCTTTTAATTTTTTCCTGTGAGAAATTATTTTTATTAATTCTATTGTGCCCAGCACTCGTACCATCCGCCCCATTTATTTTTGCATAGTTGTCATTGACAATTTTATCTCCCAGTATCAAATAAACATTTTTATTTTATTTTCAATTCCATTTTTGAGAAAAGTGAATTAATCGAAAATCCCTATCCTTAATCATTGAGCGTTTCCCCCTATCCTTTCCCATTACTTTTTGAGACTTCCTTTCTATAAAAAAAAGTGGTGTTACGGGAAAAGTGCCTCTCATATATTAGAGTACTAATTATGCCAAGCGAGTAGCTAACCAACCATTATTGAATATTTTAATAAATTTTGTGATTACAATTGACATCGTGATTAATTGCAAATAGCAATAATCACACTCGCAATTACAGTTATACACATTAAATATCACTTGTGCTTAGGTTATTTATTAATTGGTAAATATTATAAATACTACCGGAATTTATTATTTTTAAATTGACTTTTGTCTACCTACTCTATTTTTATATTTAAATCCTTAAACCGCCCTCCTCTCTCCCATTTCTTTTCCAACCATTAGCTACTAATAATTTTCTTCAAACTTGTAACTCCCCCTCTTCCCCATAATTTCCTTTGAACTTCGAACTGTCCCTCCCCTCCATAATTCGTTTCAAACATTAAACTTTCCCTCCCATAATTCCTATTTAATCTAACTTCCCCCTTCTTATAAATTCTTTTAAACTTAATATTGATAAATCCGTATAAACTATGTCCCAATTATTTTATTCCGAATTAATTTCCAAACTCCCGAAGTTCGACGGCAAATCCTCAGCTAAATCATGGCTATTCTGTTTAAATGAAGATTGTATGCTTTTAAAAATTGATACTCATTGGATTCTAAGGAATATGTACCGTTTACTCGAAAGTCAAGCTGCCAATTGGTGGAAATTTACTAATCAAGGTGTAATTAGTGATTTAGATGCTGACAATGCCAATGATAAATTTGTCATTTTTAAGCATTTGCTATTCCTACAATTCCCAGAACCCGATTCCAGAAAGGTTGCCATTGAATTAAATCAAAATCGAAAATTCCTGATTGGCAAAGAGTCCCCAATGGATTATGTATTAGATAAATTAGGATTATTTTATGACATTGACCCGCAAATGAATGATAAAGTAAAGATTGACCATTTAGTTGAAGGCCTACCTGTTCAACTTGGATTTACCCTACGATCCCAATTAAACCCAGACAGTACCGTTGCCCAGTTTGAAAAATACTTCCTTTATCATTGTGAAAATCCCCATTTCCAATTATTTGTTTCCCAACCCTTCAATCCTGTCCCAACTGAATTTATACCTCATTCAGAATTATACAACTCCATTCCTTCTCAGCCCAAAGAAGATTTAGCTCCTTTTCCCCAGATTATACCTCAGATTTCTCAAAACCCATCATCCCATTCATCCAACCGTCCCAGTTGCCAAATATGTGGAAAATTCGGACACATTGCGGCTACGTGCTATGAATTTCTTAATTTACAACGTAATACACAACGTCATAATAATTTCCAAGATTATTCCACTAATAATCGTCAAAATGGAAACTGGAACCCCAATGGAAATTCCAAACCTACATTTAAGAATTCGATTAATCAAATCCCATCTTTGATTTCCAATAATATGGAAACCATTAATGATCAACCTCATTTTAATCAAAATTCCCAGTTTCAATACCCTACATTTGATGATTCCGTAAAACTGAATAGCCTGACCACATGGAGAAATCAGACTATAACTTCAACCGCTTTATGTAACAATTCATCCCTACCTGCTGATATTGCAAAGCATATAGAAATTCCCCAATCTCACCCAATTCATTTTATTCCCCCTGCTCCCCAAATATCACGTATGAAAACCTTTCCATTTCTCCCAGTCCTTCCAAAAGAGAATTCATCTGACTCTAAACTGTTGTATTTATCGGCTAGTATTGCCTTCCTTGAATGTGATGCTCTCATTGATAGTGGAGCCGCTGTATCGGTAATTAGTGAACATTTCTTTACTAAGTTACCGAAGACCACTCAAGGAATTGTAACCCCCTTAGTTACACCGGTGTCCCTGTCCCTCGCTGTCCAAGATTCCTGTAATTTACTAATTACTCATAAAGTTAAACTTCCTGTGAAAATAAATGGTTTATTCACCGAATGGAAATTCTGGATAGTTCCTAAAGCATCATTTGATGTCATAATTGGATTAAATTTTCTCAGAACTTATAATGCTGTATTAGATTTTGGTTCTGATTTACTTTCTTTTCCCCAGTTGTCCACCATTCTATCCCCATGCCCAAATCCCAAACCTACTGTTTCTTCAATTGCTGTTCAAACTGAGTTTGAAAATAGTATTACTTCTGAATCTTTTCCTATTGCAACAATCTACGAGAAAGAAATTTATCCCATTGACGCTCCCACAAATTGTACCAACCAAGCCCCATTTATTCCCTTGAATAGCTCTATTCCTCCTGGATTTGAAAATTTTAAACCTGATTTTTCAAATATTTCCTTTTATACTGATACCTATTTTAAACACCCTGTTGATTTTGCTACCCCGGAAGGTCAAGACGTTTCCCCAGATATTATTTGCTCCCTCAAGCCAGAAATGTCTTGTGATGAATTATTCCCCAGCATCGATTTTACTCCAGACGACAATGTAGCTGACCCCCATAACTCCCAACGAGAACTGGAAAATCTTAACTTTGACCCCCTACCTTCTCCTCGATTGTATCTTCTTGATGAAAAAGTTCTTGTTGCAGACCATTCTAGAAAAACTGGATGTGTTAATAAATTTTTACCTTGCCCCTTTAAAACTGTCTCCCAAATTAATGATGTCACTTATTTGTGTAAAGATCTAACACTCAAAGATAACCCAAAGTTTCCTGATTCCCCAAAGTTGAATTCCGAACCTCTTTGTTTACTACATTGTGAAGTTCCAGATTGCGGTCAGGTGCTCGAACCATTGCCATTACCATTTCTTGAAAATACAATTATTCAGGAGGCCGATATTCCTATGGATTTATTTCTTGGATTGGCTTCACCATCTCCTTTACCTGCCACTGAAGTGGAAACCATTACTTCTTCTATGGATCTCTGTACGGTTCCGGAAATAAACCGGATACCTTCGTTAATGGACATTGTAGTTGAACCTCCAATATTGACGGTACGAAGTCGACTTAAGCGGTTTGTTACAGATAAGCAACTGCCTGTATCTTCAAATTCGTTACGACGTGTTTCTACGA
Source organism: Allacma fusca (assembly GCA_947179485.1). Classification (NCBI taxonomy): domain Eukaryota; kingdom Metazoa; phylum Arthropoda; class Collembola; order Symphypleona; family Sminthuridae; genus Allacma; species Allacma fusca. The sequence goes on along the minus strand of OX359249.1, from coordinate 18,027,318 downwards.
ATATCCGTGAACCAAGGGTCGCCAATTATGACAGTGAGTCAAGGACCACTACGGAGGCTCGTAGAACTCAATTTATTCATCCGGGTCCTTACGCTGATTTGCGACTCGATAATCCTATTATTAGGATCAAGAGGAATCGTTATGCGCTAGAGTACCCCCTAGTGGGAGGGGTCATGTCATGGTCGTCTCCGCTGCAAGCATCATCGACTGGCCATGTTTGGTTTAACTAAAATATTTATTTTAGTTATCCAATTGTTGAAATTAAATCTACAATTTAATTTCTTTTTAAATTAATATAGTTAGCTAATGCTAACTATAGGAAGGCCGATCTCTCCATAGTGGAGATAATTGTTAAGGATCACTCTACTATTATATTTTAACAAACGTGGTGCGTCTCGTTTTGCCTCCTACTCTTTTCATGTAATTGAATAAAGTCTAGTACATTGTACTAATCTTCGATATATTTTTATCTCCTCCTCCTTTTTATTTCCCCAACTCTGATAATATGTACATATGTAGATAATATTATATATTTATGTAAGTATGTATTGGGATCCCCATCAATGGTAGGAGAGGCAGTTGAGCGTTGAAAGCCGTCGTAATGTTGCCGACAAGCTAGACAGCATAGACGTGATGAGGAAATGTGCGATGGTAATTATCCCTGAATGCTGAGTGAGTGGCGGAACCCCAGCACAAATGAATGTATTGAGGAATCAGTGGAATGTCAGCTCTGTAATGGTTCAGGTGCTCTTTCTCCTAGTGACTTAACGAGCCACTTACAGATAAACTCAGTCATAAAGCACGGACATGATTTTTCAAAAGAGAATTAGCCATAAAATCCTCCGTAGAAGGTAGAATTGACTGGGGCTGTGGTTTTTAGGGAGAGTTACAATGTGCTTGGGATATCTATCTATCTGTTTGTTCCCTATCTAGTGTCTCATTGTCTCATTTGGATTTTATTGTCTTCCTTGCCCTATCGCTATGTAGGCCTGTCTCTCTCCCTGTCCTGTTGTATACTAATTCTTGTGAAGTGTTACCTTAACCTGTTGACTACTATTTTGGTTGTATTTTCATTTAATTCTTATTTGCTCGGGGAATCACCTAAAGTGATCACACTCAGTTTTAATCAAAAAAATTGTTTGTAATTATTGTGATAAAATCCTCATTGTTAATCATTTTTGATTGCTCAGAGAGAAAGTCGTTTTTTATTTCGGATCTTTCAGAGACAGTAATCGCTTATTTGTAATTGCTCGGCGAAAGTTGTCATCAATTTGTGCTTTCTTAGAGAAAGTCAGAAAACAAAAATATTTATTGTTGAGAGCCAGAGTTGTCATTGGGAGAAAGTTGATGCCAGAAGAATAATTTGGAAGTGGTTGACTTAAATGATGTTTATGAAAATACTAGGAATTGATTTGAGATCCCTAAAAATCTGCCAGAAGATGATGTAATAAATACTCACCAGAATCGTGTAATTTTGTAGGAATGAGTTGAGTAAATTCCGTGGACGGTCCTAACTAGGGGGAGAAGTTGAGTATGGGGCGAGGGCAATTAATCTAGTAGCTCTTGTGTGTAATTCTTGTTGAGTTCATGTTTTTATCGTGGCTCTTCTAGGCGGGCTACAAGTTCGAAGGGGAGAAGTCAGAGGTGGATGAGGAAGCGGTTCTGGCGATAATATGGAATGCTCAAGTTGAGCTGGATGTGATTGTCTACCCAACAATCCGTACTACAATGAGTTTGGCACAGCGCGAGACAAAATTCAATCTGGCTGGCTCCATCCTCGTTCGTGAAGGTCCTATCAATGTTTCCGCTGAGTTAGACCTTCTCGTAAGTAATAATCCAAAAGAGAAGCAAGCTTAAGCTGGTATAAGCTCCTCTCAGATACTTACACCATTAAGTGCGATTTTCTGCCCGCTTCCCTTTTTTCCCCATTTGATTCCCCCTTTTCTCAAGTTGAGGCCTTCGGATGCTGAACTTTCCTGTATCATTTGTGGCTTTAGGATGTGTTTTGTTTCAATGAGAAAATAACCATCACCACTCCTTTTCCGGGGTTAGTGGAGCTGGAAATCAACCTCAATCCGGCTATATTTCCAAGTGATCAAGTATATAATATTGGTGTCAACACCAAGTGGCGATCCGGCTCAGATTGGCAAGAGGTACTCTTCACTTTTACATGCATACTGTCCATATATAGATATACAGAGAGGCCTAGCTCTCCCCTATCCTTCTTACCCCACTTTCTTTCCCTGATTTCCCCAATGAATCCATTCCAGTGCTAATATATGAAACAACTTTTTCCCCATTCGTAACCTCTTTGATTCATTAACAACTTGTCCCACCGGAGGCTTTTAATCATTCCCTTATATTTTTGACACGGTAAAATCCACTGAAAGTCTTCCTCCTTTAGATGCCCATAGATACATTCTATAGTAGCCCACACTACCTATGTACATACACACAATATATAAGAAAATCCCCCCCACCTAAATGCTATCCAAACTTTCTCACGTATATACTTTCTCCCGCAAAAAAAAAAAACACTTGTTGTTACAATAGCCATAAAATGATTGCTAATTAACATCAAGCCCAAAAGTAAATTTCCCTCCAAACTTCCAACGACCTCATAGGCCAAGCATGTTGAGAAACATAAAGCTAACGAACATTCTTTCAATTTTTCATAATCAGCTCAAAAGTAGACTCCTCTAACATTAAATGAGAAGCACAAAAGGAAAACAACCTTCCCCCCAACAACGAACCTTCCTCCTTCCTCAAGTTCCCCTTACTTTCTCCCGAGTCCCGCCACGCACCCATCCTCCTCCAAATTAGGCCTCCAAGAGCATCAATAACTGTCAGAAAATATAAAACGTGAGGCATGGACTTTTGGCAGACAAAATGGCTCTAAAGCCTGAGACAGCACAGGGTTTTGATAAAGTAACTTGTATGCTCCCTTCCCTCTGATCTGAAGGCTTCTGCTCGTTTTGGAGCAAAGCTCCTCTTACAGAATACTTTGTCAACATTCGAGTAATATAGTGTCCGGGAAACCAAGAGTATTTGTAATGCCAGAGGATTTTTTGGAATTTATTGCAATCATAACACAATGCATGTCTTAAAGAATAATTATTAAAGTTGCTGTAATAATACTGGAATATCATCTGGAGGATTTTAACATGACATAAGATTTCTTAGGAGGGTTTGAATACTATTGTTGGGAGAAACAAACAAAAATGATAATTATTTTTTAAAACTTTGCAGGATGAGGGTTTGTTATTGCTATTGTGATTTGGCTTGACAGGAGGGATAGTTTAATGTGAGAATGTAATTGATGGTAACCCAGGCAGGTTTGATGGTGCGTTATGGGGATCAAAAAATTCTATCGGAAGCCCTTCGACGGGATGTGGATGATGATGAGGAGGAGGGGGAGGGGGAGGAGCAGCAGGGAGATGGTGAGGAGAAAACAATCCCTCTGAGTCAGCTCTTCCATTGGTACTCACCTCTGTCCTGGGCTAAGGAAGTGAAATTAGAATATGAGAAGAGGCCGAGGGTAGAGACGGAGGAGGACGAGGCGACAGAGGAGGATCAGTTCCCCATCCTTTCATTTGCCGTCGCGTTCAGTGGTGTTAATTCCGAGTTAAGAACGAGCTTACGGGTGAGTCCCTCCTGAGGTTTCTTCCATACACTTCCAACCCCACAACTATCTCTGGAGTCCAGTCATTTGCATACATATATTTATTTGTCGGCAAATCTCATTACTCCTTTGTTCGGGAGGGGAAAAAGCCTCAGTTTATGCATTGTTTGCACTCCAGTAAATAGATGTGCGTATGTTGGGTTTCCATTATGCAATGAGGAGGAGGAGGAGGAGGAGGAAACTCCTATAGGGACATATTACTCCCGACTCATAATAGGTACTTTCACCAAAAAGGAGCTTTCACATCGTACACTTAAGCTCATATCAATGGGAGCATCAACTCATTTTGAAATGGGGAAAGCTCTTAATTTCACCCTTATTTGCAATCTTGTTCTTCCTTTGACTCTAATGCCTTCTTTTGCATGTGCTCTTCTTCCCTCCACACAGAATGAAGACAGTCGGAAAGTGCTCAATGCCCGACTCAACCTACCTGACATTCCCGAGCCAGTGTCTGTGGAATTGGATGGGAATTTGGATTTATCTGGGGATGAGAAAAAACTGAGTGTTACTGGAGTGTCTTACTTAAACCAGAGGAAGGAAGTAATGGAGTTTGGGGTTTCTTCTTTTGTTATTATTGATAATGCATTAAGGGGAAAAGTAGGGAACAATGTTGATGTAAATAATGTACGGAATAAATTAGTAATTTGGAAATGCTTTTAGGTTTCATTAACGTCGACATGGGAGCACCGACCGAATTATTTCCGAGGGCGGACAGACATCCAAACGCCCTTTGAAGATTTTGAAGAGCAATATGGCCAGATTATCTACGCTGAGAATCAGGATGATGAGATGTCTACCGTGGGTGTGGAGCTGGAAAATTCATTCTTGGGCAAATTAGATGCGAACGTTTTGATTAGCCCTAAAAATTTTAATATGGATCTTGAATCACCGTTTGAGATACTCAGGTTTGTTATATATACTCCTCAAGCCTGGGCTGTGGTTTCAGCAACAACAACAAAAAAAATCATTCCCAACGACTCTGCTAAACAGGGACTATTTCCCTCAGCCCAGGTTTGGGAGCGTGTCTGAAAATGAAGGATTGCAAGCTAAGTGCTAAATAATGTGACAAGCTTGTTTTGTGAGAGGTCGTTCTGGGGAAGGATCCCCCACTATACCCTGTTTGTTTTCATATATATACAGGAAATTAGAAATGAAGGGAGATGTGGAGGAGGGAGAGGGATCAACGAGGACCGTCACGACGGCCATGACGGCCACAAGTGGTAACCGAATGATACAAATTGATGTCGTGTCTCTGATGCAAGATAAGTGGCCTACTCAAGTAAGTTAATGTCAGTCGTGAGGAACAGTCTTCGAGATACTCGTCGACTGCCTTCCTATAATTATACATCAAAGTGTGCATATCTACATATATACAGCCTTATACTGGGCAATGTGTGTATCTCTTTCGTGTATTGAAACCCTCAATAGTAATCAAATGGAGTTGTTCCGGCGATAACTATAGTTTGTATTTAAATGCACTCGTAAGCTGGGGCATATTTTCCTACGGAGTACTGTACTAACATTGAGTGTGTCACAGGTGAGCGGAACCGTGTCAACCCTGTCCAATCAGCAGTCTGAAGGGAAGGTGACGGTGTCTGTGACGAGGACGGCAGAGGCACTCAAGGCCAATGGCCGCATAGACTGGAGTGACGGGGAGAAGCTGACGGGATTGCTCCTCATCAAATTGCCTCAGAATCGATTCCAAGAACTTGATGTGAAAGTGAGCTCCTTTAAGCAGTAAATATAAAGTCGACAACCGCACTAGTTCCTTCAAATCTTCTTATCAAGCTTTGTAGTCACTAAAACCTCGTAGACTCATTTACAGCCCGAACACTCCCATTCCTTTCTCCACTTTCCCCTACTTTGACTCCTCATTTTCAAGACTATCTCTCCTTATGCTGTCTCCACTCTCCCCGGATTTCTCCTTTTCTTTTTAATATTTTCTCCTGTAATTTATTAGCCTGTTCCCTGTAATTTTACTTGGGGAAAGTGGAGAAAGCAAAAGGTTAAAAGTTAAACTTAACTTTCTCCAGTTCCTCAAAAACTTTTGTCTTTAAATGTAAAGACTCTCTGTACTTTCCCTCAACTTTCTCCACCTCTCTCTCTCTTTTACTTTTCAAGCCCGAATTACTTCACTTTCTCAAGTTACCCCTCCAAGGTCCCGTGATTCCAGATCTTTGTTCTTGTGCTTTCATCTCCCTTTATAAAAAGTATCATCATCTTGAAGATGTAAGAATCAAAGAATATTCAAGATTTGGAGTAAAGTGGCTGTAAATAATCTTGAAGGGTTGTGAACCCTGTAATGGGAATGTTAAGATTGATTTAGCTCCTTACCTCTCTCTCTCTCTCTCTCTCTCAGTCTCTTTCTCAGTCTCTCTCTCTCTCTCTCTCTCTCTCTCTCGCTCTCCCCGCCTGATACTTTTTTCACTTTCACATAAAATCCTCCAACTATAAACCTTGACTTTTATTAAAATTCCATCCAACAGGTAGACACGCCCTTTGAAAGCTACGAGCACTGGGAGTTGTCCATGGTAGTGCCGCAGGCCGAGGAGGAAGGGGAAGAAGGGACAGAAGAAACTGACCGGTACGAAGTAAAAATCAGAGGAAGAACACCGCTAGCAAATTTTGCATCGATAGAGGCCGATGGTTCCCTTGAGTGAGTACACGTCTACTTCTCTCAAAGTCATTTCTCTCTAAGGCACATTTACTCTGGCCATTTGACACTAACAACTTCCCGAGAGTTTTCACGACTCATTTTTATTGCCTCCAACTTGCTATTTCCTTCATTGACAAATGCTCGAGCAGTTAATTATTTATAGAATTCTCTTTTTTATCTCCTGCCTCTCACTCACACTCTCACATAATACCCCTTATTTTTTCCCATCTCTTCCGATCATTCCCGAGCAACCTTGAACCTCGAGGACATTTACATAATTATTTTATGACACCCAGCATTGTAATCTTCCACCGACCACTTAAACTTAGGGAAAGGGCTCTCATAAATATTAACTACGAGAGAAGTCTGCCCTCATTCTAGTCCCGGACTTTTCCATTTAAAATTCTATTTTTTATAGGACAATTTCCCTTCCATCTCAATGCATGCATAGTACTTGGACGAAAGTAAATTGAAATCAATGGAATTGTAAAGGATGCTTTTTATTTTAATGCAATTTTTTCCCGTGTGTGCTGAGGGTTTCAAAGGGGGATTTGTCAGGGAGAAAGTTGAGGAAATGTAGTGGAAGGGGAAGAAGGGGAAAAAGTGAAAGCAAAGACAGCCTTGTATTTTTCTCATTTGCCACATCTCGGAAGAATGTGCCACGCGTCCAGTACTTTCCTATGTATTAATCTTCCTTTTGTATATATATCCCTATGTTTCGAGCTCGTACTACACACTGTACGTCCCATATACTGCCATGTACTTGTACTTTGTTTACGACCCTGTATATCGACACATGGACACAATCCTATAAGTGTGTTGTCAGTGTATGTATCTATGTATATAGTTATGCGTGTGTTTTTGTGTATGTGTGTGTGTGTGAGAATGTTATTTGTGCAGTGTGAGGAAGTAAGTGGAGGACACATTATATTATGACATGAGCTGTCTCGATACAGAATGGGCTCATCACTCCTGAATGTCAAGAAAGCGACAGTGACTAGCAAAACTCCCAGTGGATCTATAGACATCACGACATCTTGGATCATTGAGGAGTGGAATAGATTTGATATTCAGTGCAACTCCAGCTACCACATTCTCCTGCCATCCACTCCGTTGCCCAAGAAAAACTTTTTAAAGTTGAAAATTCGCAATGAAATCCCCACGTTCGAATCTCTCTCCGGGGTCGACTCAGTCTTCTTCCTCCAAACGTCCGATCTTCGGTAAGCCCCCATTGTCTCTGTTTCAACTTTCCATATATTGGATCTTGCCCCTATATTTTTTTTTCTCTCTCCTTGATGTCCTATAACTATAAAGTCTATCAAATATCTACAGCAATCCTCTACACCAAAGTGTAAGTACTCCAACCTCAATTTCAACCCGGCTCAGACCTCCGCTCCTCTCCTCTCCTCTCCTCTCCCTACCATTCCATTTCTAATAGGATTTGTGTTTTTGAAACTCTCAAAAATTCTAGTCTCACTATCAACTACATCCTATTATTTACTTCCCTTTAGTTTTTACTTTCTCATGTAACCCTTCCCTTCTGTGATGTCCCTATCCCTATCACATCCCCTCACTCTGAGGAATTGAACTTTAGCGGGAGAGAAGTATGCCAGAATTTGAATTTATAATTCCGTCCGTTACAACTACTCCATATCCATAATTACCATGAGGGCATGAGCCCCCTGAACCATTTGTTGGTTGTTTGGGATCACCAGCTGTACACAGTGTCTGTCGCTTGGTGGTTTTCAGAATAATTATTATTCAATTCAATGGAAGTTATTCAGGGGATTTGAGGTATTATTTAATATTTAATGGAGAGAAACTTTGGGTTTCATTAGTCAGGTTTTGGGTTAGCATATATGACTCAAAGTTGAATTGTCTTTTTGTCATTGCTCCTTATCTCCAGCCCTGTTTACTCACACAGGGGCGAGGGATTATCTGGTCCTATCATGTGTCACAGAGATTTCCCCATGTATCTAATTATATGTGACTGTCACAATGAGATAAGAATTTCCCGTAGATTCCCCATTCCATAGGAGTCCCTATAACCCAATCCCAATAATAGGAAACTAGACTTGTGGTATCTAGTCATTAAGCTGGGGAGAGTAGTAGCTACGAGAGGAGCGGGGAGGGGAAAAAAATACTCCTCACATTCATATTTCAGTTATGGGGCCTCCGTGAGGATAGAAGAGGAGGCTGAATCAATGACGATCAAGATAAGCTCATCCCTCCCTCAAACAAGTCAGACGTTAGATGTGAAAGCCACCTTTGATGAGGAGCTGGAGAATATTGGAGTGGAGGTGGAAGCAACACATGAGCCTCCGGAACAACGCTTCAAGTCTTCACTTCAGGTGAGCCTAATAGCCAATGATTGTGCGGCCGTCGAGGAAACCCGATGTAGGTTTAATTTCCAAGTCTTGTAGGAATTTATGTGTTGTTCAAGTAGCCCATTGAACAGTCTCAGGAACGTATGTAGGGTGGAGCTCTCGGAGTCTCGGGAGCCCTATATGTACGAGCCTTATATGTATGTACGAGCCTTATATGTATGTACGAGCCCCTTCAAAGGGAAGGGAGTCAAAGGTTTTGTAGCTAATAGAACATGAATGGGGAGTTTGATGGGAGAGGTATACACAAATAAAAAAGGGAAAGTCTCCAGCGATAGGATGAAGATCCATTCTTGGAATGGGCTCCAACTCCGAGACACACACACACACTTGTAAATAGAGACCTTCTGAGGGTAAATGTTGACTGAAAGTTGGAATTGAGTGTCATTTTTACTGCCTCAGTTATTAGTAGGCCTTTCCCCGGAACATGAGGGAGCTTGTCTTCCTTCCCAAGTTGTCATCTTTCAAGCAGAAGAAAAAAAGATAGCCAAGTATCTATCTAAATGTTTGACTACGCTTAAAAACCGGCTTTTTGTTTAGCCCTTACTCATGTCCTATCTCTACCCTCGCGGGATGATAAATGTGTGTACACTCCTCAGTATACTACATGCAATTATTACATATGTATCTACCTAATCTCTGTAAACTCCCTCCTTCCGGCTAAGAGCCACAAGTTGACAGCTGGAAGAGGGGGCCGAAAGCAGAAATTAAATTCCATATGCAATAATTATTACTAATTACTGTGCTAGGAGCCCACTCTAAAATTCCCTTCAATATTTAAGGAGTAATTACACATACATAATTCCAAGACATTGACAAGAATCAAAAAGCTCTGTCATCTCTCCTACAGACGCAAAAATAATTTAATTTTGTTTTTTTTTTTCATGTAAATTTTTAATCCTGGGCAATTCTTTTCAAAAGCAGAAATACCAGCAAGGCCTATCATATCAGGGCTGTCATAATTAAGTATCTATCTATAATTAAATTCAATGTTTAAAAAATTTTGAAGCCAATATAAATTTTGTCAGTAGTAGCTTTTGGACACTTCCCTGTCTGCCTCTTAGCGGAGGACCTCTGGTATTTGAATTTATAGGATTGTGAGGACTTTATATATGTGACATAGGGCGGAAGAAATGGGGAGGAAATGGAGAAGTAGATTTCAAGGAGAAAAAAATGAGCCCAAAGTGGTTGTTTCTCATTTCAGTAATTGGTGACATATGAGTTGGGCTGGAGTGCTTTGAAAAGATAACAAGCTGATGGGCAATGAGCCTGAGGAGAGAAAGGGCTGATGGGAGGGATATTTAGTGAATGAAAGCACTTAAACAGGTGTAGTATCATGATAGGATTCAGGGAAGGATTGAGTAGCAGCATTCCGAGAGTAAATACGCCGGCAATGTGAGGAATGTGAACCTCAAGTTCGCACAAAGGATTCCAGCGGAATTTCAGTAATTCCTATGTATAAAGTAAACACAGATGGGCTCCATGATGGGAATGGGGATCAGCTGTGTCTTTCCCTAATGGTGGCTGTACATAGCATATGTGATCCCCATGTGCTTTCCATGAGACTATTCCTTGTATGGGGAAAGAAAAGGTTCAAAAAGATACTTCATATGGTATGTATATGGGGCTGGGGAAGAGAGAGAGAGAGAGAGAGAGAGAGAGAGAGAGAGAGAGAGAGAGAGAGAGAGAGAGAGGTATATATGTACATATATGTAGGGAGAGTACATGTACTTGGAGTAAATGCTGAATGAGCTAATTGATTAATCTGTACGTACACGGCAGTTAACGAGACGAGAGAACTCATTAGATGGTGAGGCCGAGGCTGAATGGGGAGAAGACGACTTCTCCTCGTTGCAATCAAAATTTAATTGCTCTTTCACGGACCAACGCAATGAATTACACCTACAAGTCTTCAATCCAAAGATCAAAAGTCGGCTGGCGACTCCGGGTAGGAGTGTGGAGGAGGATGAGCGGGAAGTCAATCTTGTTTTGGATGCAACTTTTAATAAAATATCTGGCCTCCACAAAGCTCGGTAATTACCATGTCCATAGCAGCACAAGTTGAAACAAACTTTACTCTTTGCACTCTTCATAGGCCCAATCCTCCTTTCACTTTTCTGGAGAGTCACTTTCTCTTTTTTCACCTTCCCCCCTCTCACAATTTTATCCCCTTCCTATTCTTACTGGATTATTTCTCACTCTCAAGATTTTTCAGTCCATTGTCCTCGGGAAACCCTGGAGATGTGTACACGCTTTTTGAAACTCATGCACCATCGTAGGTTTGCACAGGGATGGGAAACCGTATAATTAAACCTCTCATATGTAAAAGCTACAAGGAATTATATCCTTCCTTAAAACATATATATGTACATGTAATGTATTTCCATACTGTCAATTTTTGCCCCATGAAATATTTGTCTCTTACTTAAATCAATGAGCTGTTAAGATTTCAAAATATTAATATCCTCGTGTTTAGTGACAAATTTTTCCGAGAGTTTTCTAAATTTATTTGATAGGCCTACTAAGCTAAAATATAAGAGCAGAGTTTTACCCACTCAAATAAAATTAATATAAAAAAAGAGAGAAAATTTTATGAAATAACATTTGACTCATTTGGGAATGATTTTTGGGGGGACAAATATTTTGTTTTGGAGGCTCCTCTTGAAAGTGAAGTTTGAGGATAATAATTACTGATCAGTAATGGAATTATTTGAGCTTTTGGAAAGTTATTTTTGCCTGTAGCATTTTTTTTTGTAGGGAAGAGTATAATTATGTTCATTAATAATGTAATTATTTAAGAATTGTAAATATTCCTTTAGCTTAGAGATGGGACCCACCCTGAGACCGATGACGGTGGACCTGGACGTGGACTTCCAAGCCCTGACACACAACTCGGCCTCTGTGAACGTCACAAGGCTCCCTGAAGTGTACAACGCCTCGAGTGTGAGTCTTCGTCTGGAGACGAAAATCCAAGAGTGAGTTTTATTATTACCATTTCATTACTTTACATTCCCCACATGAGTAGATACTTGTCTGTATGCGGAGGAAAGCCCAGGAACAAGGTAAAGGTTCGTAACGGTATTGAATAAGTAAAATGCGAAAAATGACTTAAGTTTCAACAAGTTTGAGCTCATTATTAATTCCTCCCCGAAAAGCGGTTTACAACAAGGAGATTTATATGATGAAAAAAAATACGGAGAAAGTGGTTTCCCCTTCATGTCGACCCACACAGTTCTCTCTCTCTCGACATGTGAGGAAATTCGGTAAAATTAAATACACGGAGAAGTCCCGATGAAAGAACCTTTTGTGGGGCTGTAAGGGGAGAGGAGAGTGCGGGGATGATGAGTGAAAGTGACTGAGGATGAGAGCATAAAAAGGAGAGAGATTTTAAGGAGTGGAACAATCTTTTTCCTTAGTAATACTTACCAAGGGTTTTATGGAGGTCATTGGGGTAACGAAGAAGCCTCCATGAATTATAACTGGGAGTTTGAGACGGTTGAAGAGCGGATCAGACTACGTGGATTCTTGAGTACGAAATTGCCTCTCACAAAAGCTCAGGCGGCTACTATTGATGTTTCCTATGAGGTATGTAAAATCCTTAATTGTTTAAAGTTGTAAAAGAAACCAAGTGACGGACCTCTTTATGAGACTCCAACACAGGCAGAACTTTAACTTCTTGTCTTTAATACAGATATCTATATATATATCCGCCCATACATACATACATATGTATGTGTGGCTCTCACAATCATTCATATTCATACTAGTCATTATTATAAGTGATTATAGCACCATAGTATGTACGCCAGGTCTGGTTGCCCCTTCATATCCCAGTTTTCCCTGTCAGCTGTACCCAGAGTAGTTTTTAAAATTTAGGTGCATAATGTGTGGAATTAAATACAAGGTGAGGCGTACAATTTGTCCCTCCTTCCCCACAGTCCCACAGGAAAGACTCGTAAAATATCAGATTCCATTAGTTTCCATGCAATTTTGTTCCAGATCTTTTGAAATTTGTTTCATGGGTTAATATTTGGGGTAAATAGGGTCAAAAACATGAAAAAAAGTCAGAATCTTTAAAATTTTATTTAAGACGGTTCACTCTTTGAAAAAAATATTTCAAAGCACTGGTCTTGTAGTAAATTTCATGGGGATTCATTTGCATGCTCTATCATTAGCCTAACTTAAAAATTGTAACAGCAGTGGCCTGAAGGGCGACACAAGGTTTAACATTAATAACAAGTTTTGTATTAGTTACAACTTGAGTCAACCTTTCGGCTGATGTGGGTCCAATTTTTGAGATAACGTAATGTTGTTAGACTCAAATGAATGGGTATGAAATTTGCTACAAGTCCAGCGCGTTGAAATATTTTTTCCACGGGCAGAGTTGCCCTGAAAAATTGACAACTTTAAGGTTTTTTAGAAAATCTGAAACTAAATTTGCTACAAAGGAGGAGAATCAAATATTGTTGCTTCCTATGTGTGTGTGTGGGCTAGAGGTGGAGGCGCAAGAGATATGACCCATCTTGTACATATAAATGGAATATTCAAATTTTTGCATAATTATGTATAATAAAGTACTATATAAAACTATGCATATGCTCTCGAAGTGTAATCGACAAAGAAGGATTATGAGAGAAAAACGCTTTTGAAATGTATTTAACGCTTTGTAACATTCTTTACCCTCGATTTCCAAATGCTGAAAGCTCCCCAACACAAGATAGTTTTATGTACACAGACACACACACACACACACACACACACATACTCACGCTACGATCATAGGCAGAATCACCCGCGAGAGTAAAAGGCTGAGGCCATTACATTTTCCTTTTATGAGCTCCGAGTTAACCACTTAATATTCAATGTCAGCGATGTTTGAGCCCACTCATATGCTAAATAATACACAGTGGGGATGATAATTAATGAAAATCATAAAATGGTTTTTCCCTCGCTCGGGTCCTCATCAGCTTCCTGGGAACTAATTCACTATTTTATTATTTACTTTCAAACTCATTACTCCCCCATAAAATAAAATCTGAATTACTACAGGATCCTGTGTAGGTGTACATTCCTGGTGCTGTCCCTCCTGATGTGTCCCACTTGTAGCTCTATATAAAATCCACAATAAAATCTACAAGGATACAGTACAGTCCCCGGGTTGAGGGACCGGAAATAATGAATTATTATAATGGAGAAGGAAAAATTTAAAGGATCATTTTATAAAATAGAGTATTTTGTGAGAGTACAGGATTTTAGAGAAGACGAGGAATAGATTCGACAATTTCCCAATAGAAGCCCTGCTACACACAGAGCCTGGAAGTGTGGGAATGGAGGGGTTTTATGTATTCAATGGGAAGGCTGTGGGCACATTTATCACCCGAACGGAGCTCAATTGGCCTTATGTAATTACGAATGGTGTAGGAGTGCTATCTTCATTGGTATAATTTCAAATCCTTTCTACTCCGGCTTTCCCTCTATCTATTCTTGTTTTTGGGTTGGAAACTGTGAAAAAGGAGGTTGGTATTTTAAAGATTGAGCGTACAATTTCCAAGCGTAGTTCTCCTTTTGATGATATACACCTCCACAGACGTAAAGTACATGAAGCTCAAAGCCACCAGAAGCCTATTAATTAGCTGTTTTCAACACATTTGATCTTGACCAAATTCCCTCTATTTTTCCCAGCCACTCTCTCTCTTTCTCTCTCTCTCTCTCTCTCTCCCTCACACACACACACACCTACACAAGCAAACAAACAAAAACAGAAAGTTTGTACTTTCTCTCGCTTCCTATTTGTACCGACAGTCTTGTCCTTGTATGTACATGCACAGATACTCTCACAGGACCATTAGGAGCTAAAATTGACCTTAGTTTTATGACCCCCGAGTAATAACCTTGTTGGCAATCATTACTAATAGGGTATCACCATGTAAGTCCCATGTTCACTAGTACTTTCCATGCCATTTGGAGTATAGTACAAGCTCCGGCTGACTTTCACCGTATGCATGGTGCAACAGCCCATTAGTCCTACATGCATTAAAATATGGGCTCACAACTCCGTTAATACAAGTACATAGCTGGCAACTGGGACGATAAGCTAATAGTAAGTATTTGACTCCGGATCTACAGGTATATGTACATATGTAGAGTTCTGTCTGCATATACTTAGTCTATGGGGGGAAAAACGAGCTAGTAAAGAATACAAGTGTGAGATTGGGATCTTTCCCTGGGATTTACATAAATCCCATTATGTAGAGTGTTTTCTTGTCTGTCTTTAAAAATGTGTGGGGTAAAAAATAGGAGAAATAACACTAAACTTAATGTTGACCTGATGTTATTTGTGAGTACCAGTCTTTCCGATTGTACGGGGGGACATAATGCATAAGTATAGGGAGAAAGTTGATTCCACTGGTTCCATGGTGTATTTGAGAATTTTAGTGGTGTTATTGGGCCAGTGAGGAGGGGGAGATAGGTGTATGTTTGGGCTTGTAGGGAAAATAGACAGGGACCTATAACATAGTCCTATGCTGGTGTATGTATGTATATGGGAGTATCTCAGGGAGGAGGGATAATGTTGGGACATGAAACTAACCTGAGTTGACTTGTTTCGGTCGGTGCTCCGGTTGGGATACAGCACGGAGCTATGAATACAGACGGGAAATTACGGATTGAATGGAACTCTGAGAAATTGATCGGCTCCCATTACCACTTTGAGGGCATGTCTTCCGCTGGAGCTGAGAAGAAAGAAAGTACTCTGGAGGTGGACAATCAAGTCTGGCCTTTCGGACTGATCACGTTGTATCAATACAACTACAGTGGAGGTTATGACGGCGAGAATTTCCCCACTGCTGTAAGTAGCCCTGTAATGACCTATAGCACGTGTAGTTACGAGGGAGGAGTGCTCAAATCCTGTCGTACGGACAGGACGAGGGTGTTGGAAAGTAATTACGTACGTACATACATATGTATTTTTTTTTCTTGCTGGTACGTCAAGTGCAAATGCTCACCATGATGGAGGTTATGTTAGGAAGTCATGGTACTGGAAGTGTTTGCGTATATTTCCAAAGCCCTCGTCGCTCCTGGTAGGTGAAAGGGATTTTTTTTCCGCCAGGCTCTCCCCATTGTACTTATTATCATGCAATGACAGGTGAATAAACTAATGAGAAAGTCTTAGGGAAAAGTTTCACAATAAAGTCGTTCAAGGACTCATTAGAAATCACACGCGAGCATTATACCTGTGTGTAGTTTGGGACCCGGGCTACACATACGTATGTATGCATTTTCAAGGGAAGCATTCGTCATGCCATTCCCGAGACTTTCTCCTGTTTCTTTCACTTTTTATTGTTGTTAAAAAAGTTTAGAAACTTTTTTTTCTCTCTGTGTGTCTGATGCTCTTCCTCCTATTCCCAAAGCTCAGTTTTAGTTCCGACGTTTGATTTCTCCCCTATTTTCTTATTACACAGACGAGGCAGGCCGTGGAGGTGTACGATTTACTCCAGCGGGACTTTAATAGGCTCCGACTCGAGGTGAAAATTGACACGGACTTCAACGCCAGGACAATCACAGTGATAGGTAAGGTAACAAGGGCTGCTGTCTCTCCTGGAACCATGCCTTGCTTTTGGAGTAGTCCTTCATCATTTAATTTCCCCTTGCCTTTCCCCCAATCTCTCTCCCTATATTAAATATATACATACTTGTAATTAAGGAGTTCATAACCGTGATTACAATGAGATTTTTTTTTCCCTGAGCATATCTCCCTACATTTGTTCCGAGAGAAGCAGGAAGAGTCCCTGCTAATAAGGAACTACAGATTAATTAATGAGTGCTGTTCTTGCAATGCGTAGGAGCGCATCCGTCACGGAAGCTGGAGTTGATAACCAATTATGAGTTTTTGGACCATAAATTTTTGCATAATTGTCGTTTCAATTGGAATCCCGAGTCCTGGATTGGGTACAACTTGGATATTTCAAACTTGACAACGGTGAGATCACTTTTTTTTCTCCCCGACTTCCACTAATACTAAACACTGCACGTCCCCGCCCCGGCACATACATACATACATACATACATCTACTCCAGTAATTATGAGAAATTCATAGTACTCAAGTGTGGCTAAACGGAGTGGTAGGAGGAGGAGGAGGGCTGAAAAAATGGAGGAAAAATAATTAGTTTTATGCAACTCTGCAGCAAAAGGGAGAATGGAAAGTGAAAGTATATGTAGATGCGTGCCCCCCTTCCACATATTACTGGAGCTTTCACCCCGTCTCCGTATAATGTATATACTTATATGTATGAGGCTCTGACAGGAATATGCTTGTATGTGTGTTTGACAGAGTGGAAAAGTAGAGCACAAAGGATCGTTGAAGTTAACGTATCCAATCCGAGAAATAACTCTGGGCTCAAGTTATCTTGAACAAGGCCGTTCAATAAAACTAACGACAGAATTAAATCCAAACTCAAAGAAAAGTACGAGGAAATTAGTTGGAATTTTAAGTTTGCAAGAGGAAGGTCGTCCGAGTGAGCAGCTAACAAGACGAATGAATTTGATTATCAAACATCCTTCCTTAAGTCAGGTGGGTTCAAAAAGTCAATGAGATGGAGAGAAAAGAATTTTTGAAGATTACATGTAAAGTGAAAAACTTGAGATTTCATTATTTGTTCCTTCCTTGAAATGCGTATGTCTTCCTGGAGTATTTCCTCCACAAGACTTTCTCTCTCTCTCTCTCTCTCTCTCTCTCTCTCTCTCTCTCCCAGTCATTCATACGTTGAACCCATTCTTGTGCAGGATATTCTCACATCAGGAGAAATCCGTTTTGTCAAAGGGGAATCCATGGAAGGGAAGCTCTCACTGGACTACTCGGGTGATGCGAACAGAAAAGTTACTTTACTTATGAAAGCCTTACCTCAACTCTATACGGATGCACAATGGAACCTCACAACGGATGTCAGACTCCAGCATTCGGCGACAAAGTGAGCATGAGTTATTCATTAATATTGCATTGAAATTTTTTTTTTCCCAACCGCCACGCGTTCATCGTAGGAATGTAGGTACTCCTTCCTACATGTGATAATTCTGTTTTCTCGTTTTTTTCCGGTTCCTTTTCGTCGTTTTGTCTCCCCCAGTTTTGATCTGAGAGCTCTCCATACGAATCGACATTCATCCCAAGAACTATCGATTATCACGCTGATAGACTTGAAAAACAGGGAGAAACTTCCGCAAAAAACCAAGATTGCCTTTGAATTATTTAAGGAACTCAGGAAGCTTTATATAATGGTTCGTCTTATTTCTCTCACCAACTTCTTTTCTCCTCGGATATACTTACGTCTCAAAAACCTTCCCATTCTACTAATGTATTTACCTTCCTCTCTCCTCCGTCAGTATAGGACACATACTGTGTGTACTTAACTCACATGTAATGTGTGCTCCATGCCCCGTAACCGTTTCCAGCATCTGTATACAGACGTCCGTGTGCTTATACCTATCAGTGCGTGTACGTATATGTATGGTGTATAAATGTGTGTGTGTGTGTGTGTGTGTGTGGATATAACTAGATGCGTAGACCTAGACGTATACTACGTTCCCATAGAGGTCTATTGTATGTATTTACATATGTGTGGATGTAAAAACGTGTACATGTAATGCTCCCCTGTCTCTCGACAAGATTTCCTTGCTACAGCTTTCCCTCCCGAATTCTCGTAAATCCCGGGGTTTGTGTCGCCCTGTCTTCAAATGTCAGCGCTTGTTTCAATCAAGCTCCGCTTCTCTTCACAGGCCTCGGGAGAACAAGGTATACGTGTGTAGGAGGTATGGGGAGATAATTTAGAATTGGTTTTTTTCTAGCACAGGTGGAAACTCCTGATGACCAATTTAGTGTCACGGCCAATGTGACTGGACATAATCCAAGATTCCAGGCTCAAGCTGAGGCTCGCGGAAGGGAAACCATTTGTAACGCAGCGTTAAATCTGGATTTGAATAAACCCTATTATGATCTGAGCATTTTACACGGCCCAGGTACTCCATTATGCTTTGTAGTCTTGGCCTTGGGTTTCGATGAGTAATGCTCTGCCATCAAATCCGTCAATGATTTCAATTGTGGTGGCTTCCAGGGTTTTGATTACTCTTCAAGCACCCTTTCCAAAAGTATCATTACTGTAAATCCGGTCCAAATATTTATGTGCCTCCCAAATTGTGGTGTTCCTCAATGGTTCACTCGGAAATAGCAGAAAGAGCTCTGGGTTTCTGTGGGGCCATTTTTGGTTTACATAGTTCTTTGTCGAATTTTTCCTTCCTCCGGCTTTTTAAATTTGGACGGACGAGTATGACCCATAAAAATATGGGCTGTGTTCGTTGGATTATTTATTTAATTTATTTAATTCCTACCTGAAATAATTTTGCAATGGTAATTATTGCAATAAATTAATTTTAAAGAGGGTGTATCATTACAAGGGCTTGAATGTTACAGGATTGATTGATGGGATCTTCAGCGAAGGAGGTGTTGTTGATTCCCGGAATTTGAAATGGGACATATCCGAGGCTTATGACAACTACCGATTTTCGGACGTGAACTTCTTCCTACGACTGAACCATTCAAGACTGATAACGTCAAGGCTGAAATGGCGCCCTGATCTCCTTGATGATTTGGAGGTATACATAGAATAAGTTTGGTTTGGGAAATGGTTTTCTGGGTTCTTTTTCTCTGTCTGTCCTCACCTTCTCTCCTGGAACTTGACAAATAAAGACTTTATCTGGGCTCTGAATCCCCTCCTTCGAGTGGATGGGTCCCCATGCCCGGGTAACTACTTACTACTCCGGGAGCAAGCTACATATGAGATGTGTAGTTGTAGCAGTGAGTGTTGTAGTAAAGAAGGAGGGGAAGTGATATGGAGAGTGAGGAATCCTGGTCGAATAATAATAGGGAGTTCAATGGAGGATCTAGAAGTTAAGATATCTCTATAGTGAAAATTTTCGAAGGAATAAATGCTGCCTGGGTTAATTCTACAGGAATCATATAGAAAGAAGTCAGACGAAGTGAGAAATGCTTGGAGTCAACAGAGCGACAAATTGCTTCTCGCCCTTTCCAGTCAGGCCTCAGAAGTTACTCAGCAAATATGGGAAGATGCCAAAACCACTATTGGACCGTTCATACAGGAAATGAGGTACGCACCTCGTCATTCCGGCTGTTACACAAACACACAAATTGTTAACCAAGGGGGAGACATTTTACTATTTATGCTGTAGACCTCAATAAACTCTTCCTTACGCCTTCTTCATTCCTCCTTCCATTCATTCCCCCCAAACTGTAGACTGCTGAGTCTTGACAAATTTTGATCAGTCAAGTGAACTCACCTCGACAATTGAACCTCAAGAGTTCAAAGTCACTTATCTCTTGACAGAGTTACTGTAATCCTTTTGAATTTTCCTCTATCATTCCGATACAACCTTGATATGTACAATCCTTTTAAGATTTTATGTACCCGTGCAATCATCCTACGCAACACATCACAAGGACCTGTCTAATCTGCAAAGACTCTGCACTCCACTTGATGCAAGTTCCCTTTCCAGGTCATGTCTCTTGTCTTCCTCTCCTTCCGGAATTCCCTTTGCTCCTGAAAATTTAATGCTCTGCTTCCCATCTTCTACGCACCATCTCCACCAAAATACTGGAGCACATATGGACCCCGTCCTAGCTGTAGCTCCAGCTGTAGCTCTAGCTGTAGCTCTAGCTGTAGCTCTAGCTGTAGCTCTAGCTGTAGCTCTAGCTGTAGCTCTAGCTGTAGCTCTAGCTGTAGCTCTAGCTGTAGCTCTAGCTACTACTGTATCTGTATCTGTAGGGACATACCTGACTCCGGGTACCATCCAGTTACTTACCGCACCACTTTGAGTCACCCGCGGTGTCCAAAGGCTCTTTGAGTCTTCAATTCATATTAACAAATATTTGTGCCGAGCTCACACACATGCACAACCCCCAGCAACATCAAACGCATTGTCAGCCGCAGGGTTTCATTTATCCCCGTGCATGCATTATGCATTACGAGTCTACTCAGTTGTGGTAGCCTCTGTATATAACCTTACTCAATCCAATTGTACCAGCAAGTTGGGAGCATTGAGACAGGACTAAATGGGTTAATGCATACACAGAGCAATTGTTCTCATCACTATTCCCCGGTCGGGCCTCAGTCTTCAACAAAAACAACCTACCTATCAATAGTGAATGTACCTGCCCTACATACGACCACAGTTAAGAGGCAACATTGGGCTGGAGGTCCAGGCTGGGGAGGTTACCTCAATTCTCGTCCCCATCCTATATAATATCAATGTTCAAATAGCGGGTCTTGACTGATGCTATCGTAACAAGTACGAATGCTTGTAGAAGCGAAGTAGAAGATCCTTGCACTTTATTTCTTTCCCACGGTTTATTTATCCCCTTTATTTTTCTTCCTTGAGTTTTGACTCTTAGCCAGTGTAGTAGGAAGTGTGTGAGCATTTCCTGTAATTGCGCTGTCTGGCCCATGCATACTGGAGCTACATTACCTCGCAGATTGTAAATTAACTTAGAAATTGCCCAAGAGGAGATTTAGCTCTCTGTGAGTTGTACTGAACTGTACTAGTAGCATGGAAGTGTAGATACAGATAGATATTTGTATGGGAATGTTGTTTTTTTGTCTAAGCTCTTTTGAACAAGATGAGAGTAAAATTTTCATTTTTAGCATCCAACCTTTTCCCCGTCATTCCTTTACCCTCCTTTATTGCGTTAGAAGACCAAGCCAAATCAAGTTGGATGGACTCAGGGTTTCATTACAAACTTGAAGGTTTGCTTATATGAATTCATTAAATTCGGACAACCTCTCCATTTGTATCTGTCTTTTTAACTTTTGTTAGAAAGCTCTCACCAGTGCGGTTTGATGAGAGAGAGGCTTTGTGGTCGGCAATCTGGTACCCCCGTTTATGATTTATTATGGCAACGTGTTAGCTTCCATTTTCCCCCCGCAATTTCAGCCTGGGTGTGTAAACATCCAGTCTCATTTGCTCGGATGTTTAGTAATGGCAGTTGGGGGGGCTCAAATTAGACAACATATTACATAAGATAGTCGCAGGGAGAATAAAAATTTACATGTTTACTACACAGTTTCGACTAGTAAGGGGAGGCCATTCCCTCTGATTTATTTGCTGGTAAATTTGAGAGATTTTTAAGTGCGGAAACCCTCCCCAGAGGCTATAATACTCTACATGCATTCTTTTAACAGTATAGACACACACGTACATACACTTATAGGGCATGTATGTATGTACATACAGGCTCAGGAGAAAGTACTCACATGAATTTCAACTCTTGACTGTTATTGTTTTCAGTGAGGGACTCGACTTCCGGAATGATACCGAAGAGCTCAAGTTATTCCTTAACAGGACCATAACCAACAATGACTTTTACGTGCAAGATATTGCTTCATTTGCTAATTTAATAGGCGAGGAAATCTCTTTGAGGTAAGGTGTAGTAATTAAGTAATTTCTTTTTGAATCATAAAACGCTACGTGAGTCCTGGAGGGGGAGACTCAACTCAACTTGGCAATGGGAGTGTTGGTGGGGAAAAGATTGGAGAAATGTTGGGGCTCGGAACATACAGTCAACCATGTATGTATGTACTTATAGATATACAATCTCAGGCTTACTGGGGTTATAGGAAGGGACGAAGGAGAGGAGCGAGAAAAAAAATTGAGTATCCTGACTTGTGTCGGAAAAAAAGTTATGTGAGGGAGTGAGTTGGGTGACTGCGTAGAGCTAATGTTAATAATAGCCCAGCGCAAGGGAGAGAACTCAATAAATAGCAGAAGCGAAAGAAGTAGAAGAAAAGGGAGAAAAGTGGTTGGGAAAGGAAAATAATGAAGCGGGATATAATTAAGACCACGTGTAAGGCCATCCAACATGAACTAGCTGACCCGCAAGCTTATAGACCCTTAAAAGAAGCAGGGGGCTAGTGGTTGTAAATACCAGTGACTACTTATGTATCTTATAGTCTTTGCTCCCACCAACACTATATCCCTATTTCATATATATATATATATATATATATATATATATATAGAGAGAGAGAGAGAGAGAGAGATACATTACCCTATAGTAGGACTGTTTGTCTCTGTAATGACGAGTCTACTTACATCCGTCCATTTGTACCTACATACATATGTAGCCCCCGTCGATTATGTTCAGTCAGGCACTCTTATATGCGTGTACCCATCGTGTTGTTGAAATTCTTGCAGATTCTCCAATGTTTTTATAAGACTCAAAGAATACCGAAAGAAGATGTTTGGTGATTCTTCTCAACTCTTTGAGAAAACTGTTTTATGGATTCTCGAAAAGGTTCCTTTGTTCTTCTTATTTTTACATTCTCCTAAAAACCAATGGTGGTTGAATTGACTACAGCTTTTCCAATAAATATCAAATCGCTTTCCTGGATGCTCTGCTCTACCGAAACCGGATTAGATTTTTGCTTTGCTAAAAAAATCACTTGCAATTGGAACTTCATAGGAATCAGTTATTTCTCTGAAATTGCCTAATCCCAGTGGCTCTAACATTTTTTTTTCCAAGGGAACTTACACCAATAATATTCTAGAGACGCTTTGTATACATTGTAGGGAAGAATTTACATTTCAAAATATTTACGAGGATTCCTGTTTTATAACATATTTTGCCTTAGTCGGGAAGTGAAGGAAATTTTAAATAATTAAAGTCTAGACAAATAACACACACACATGAGTTGAAAGCAGGAACTGTCTGCTAGATAGTGTCTAGACCAATAATCTCTTTCAATTTTGATTTGATGGTATTTTGGCTCAATTAATAACCTGATGGTATTAATTGCTTGGGAAGTACTTAGGGATGTGTTTACATACATATATACGTGTATTTGTGTGTGTGTCTCCGTGTGTGTAAACAAGTTAGAAATATTTAGTTAAGGTAGGCTGTTGATGTAGAGGACCTGAAATGATTAGTGTTTGTTCTTGTGGCAAAATATTTTTACAAGGGAAGGATTATAGGCTGTAAGTTAAACAAACCAATTTGGATTTGCAATAATGAAGGGAATCTAGACCTCTGTCCAGACTGTTTACTTTCTCGCTTGCTTTTCCTTGTATGGCAACTCCGGACCACTCCATTAAATTTCATCGATTGATACGTGAAATCGATTCGTTTGCATTGCAGTTGAGGGAGAGCTATCGTCAATTAGTAACAGCTTGGCACAAATACAAAAGCGATTCCCAGTCGTTGTCCTTTACCTTGGATCCTGTGCGGGAGAAACTTGCTCAACTATTCTATCAGGTAAATCAGAGATAACTTTTATGTTCCATTCATATATATATCTATATATTTTCCCCCTTTTGATACACTTGTAAAGTTTACATCCCTGCAGGGGACATTCAAGTATTTTCTTCAAGATTCCCTTATCCTCGGAGATTCTTTGCCCCCGATAATTTCCGGGGGAACTTTTGGGCTTACCTTAAGTGCAGGGAAAATGTAATATAGTAAAAGGATCCATCTCCTCTGAAAACAATATAATTGAAAAAGTGAAAATCCCGGCTTACGGATATATGATATTAAAGTTGATTCCCTGAATGTCACAATCTCTTGCCAACCATGCTCTCCTGATTTGGATGTGTGTGGGTACATGGGTTGTGCGTATCTGCATAGATGTATAGATATATGTGTGTCCGTATTTATTGGGAAGTGTGTGTAGGTGTATGTATAGGGAGATAACAAGTACCCCATTACATAGCACATGTTTACGTTGTATCTCCGAAGATAAAGTTAATGGATTTGTGGAATAAGTTACGGAGACAAGTTGGTCGCTCCGGCATTAGTCCAAAAAGTAAAAGCATGTAAAAATGTCAAAGAAGTTGTTGATCCTTGAACATGTATCTGTGGTTCTATACACTACAGTATGCGTTGAGGCAAGGTTGAGAGGCTTACAGGATGCATTTCCGCATTTCCGCCCATCAAATAATTTTTGAGGTCGAGTGTATCTATGTGTTTGTGTGTGTTGTGTGTGTGTGTGTGTGTGTGTGTGTGTGTGTGTGTGTGTATGTGTATGTGTATGTGTGTGTGTTTGTGTGTGTGTGTGTGTGTTTGTGTGTGTACATATAATGTACAGTACACAAAGTTGTGGTATGTATAGGAATGGATGAGATAGAGCCATGTATGAGGGGCTCGGTGAGAGCTGGGAATGTATTCATAACATTTACCATTTTGATCTTGATTTGCTCCAAGCCATGTGAGATTACGTGAACATATTTTTATTCAATTTTTATTTGAATGACGACAAATGAGCCTCTTACATAAGCATCTTGGCGAATGTCGAACGAGGCACAATGGCATCGTTATTGTCTTTGTAAAGTATAAAAGAGGAGCCCTGCGGGTGACAAAAAAAACTATTTTTTCCTTGTTGACGTGAGCGATGATAATTTCTTTGTGATTGAATATTTCCTTGTACTGCCATCCAGCCCGAGGTTTCTTCCTGTATCTCTCCTGGCCATTTCATAAGTATTTAATGTGTACCCATGTCACCAATCTCATTATGCTAGTCGGTTCAGCTCCGATTTTTTCTATCCCTTCCTCTCGCCCTCTCAGGGATCTGGAGTGGAGTCCATTTGGCAACTTTTATCGATTACTCTGGAAACTTGTATCTCCTGCCAGCTTTGTTCTCAATGTTGTTATATCTTCCCGTAACCATTGTTTTCTCAGCTTGTAATAATTCATTTAAGAATTCGTTTATCACATCCGTAACGAATATTGACAGAGAGTTTCCCGCGTTGGGGAAATCCAGAGGAAAAAAAATGAATGAGAGGGAAAAAGGTCTGGGACAAATCTGGGATCGGTGCGTGGACTCACACTTACTTCTTCTCAGGCCCTTTAAATCTGTCTCCCTCAGTGGGAAATTATAAGGTTGAGAAGTCGATTTATAATTACGGAGCAAAAAAAAATTATAGGCTTTCACCACTTTCCCCATGATATGTATCCGACATGGGGAAAATATAGTTTTCTTCCAATGCGTCTCCATGGAGCAGGATTTGAGGAAAGCAATAACTTTTTTCATGATTTCTCTCCCCGTAAATTATAGATTTTAGAATCCACCACAAAGCTTACGGAACATGTTGCTGGAGTGGCGGCTGAGTATGGGAAAGTTGTTTTGACATATGCCAACCAATTAGTGGAGCAGTACAAACCCATCATTTTGGAATATGCTCATAAAGTTGAGGAGTTTTTTTATGGCTTGGTGGTCACTGTCTCAGGTATGAAAGGAGCTGGAATTTATTTATTTTTTCTCCTTTTTTTTATATTTTTATTTTGATCCTCCTGTACATAGGGGGGTCAATTCATTGGAGAGATAAGAAAATAATTTATAATGTCCGTCGAGGCTTCAATACAACATGCTATTTGCTTTGTAGATTTTCTCTCCGAAACGAGGGCGGATTTGATGAAAACAACTTACTATCAAAATTTAATGAAATTGGCTGATCGAATTGACCAGATTTACAGGGATTTGTCTCAAAATGACGCCCCAACCAACATCCGGAAGTACTACCTGATGCTGAGGGAGCTGATTGTGACGAAAATCTCTGAAGCGAATATTAATTTCGGTGAGTCAGCTGAGAGTAAAAAATGTGCTAATTTGAGATTATTTTGTAGAAATATACGTATACACTAGTCATACTCCCCCCATACAAATAACTTTCACACTTTACAAATGAGCTTCTTTGCATAACGGTTTCCAAAATAATTGGGAACTTTGTAGGAGGTAAGATCTGCTCAAAGGTAAATCTTGTGTCAGTCATAAGCTATACTTACATGCGGGAGTTGATGGGTCTATGTACGTAGGGGATGGCTGGATTTGTTTTAATGTAACCATTTCTTGGGACTTCTAGAAAACCAATTAGGTGAGGTAGGCCAGTACTTGAAAGACCTTTGGAGGAAATTTATTCAGACGGAGTACGTGAGGGAAGTGACTGAGAGCTGGAATGAGCTTGCCGCAAAGGTAGTCGGAAAGTCTTGTCAATCTTTATTTAGAAAGGATGATGATGAGAAATTTATTCATGCATAAGTTGCATTTAAGCCGGGATCTGCTCAGATTTCCCGTGTGAAACTGATTATGCAGTTGTGAACCTACTTTTGCATTTTAAGGTACGCTGGCTTATACAGTACCTCAACGTGGATGAAACATTCCAAGATTTCCTCATAGTCGTGTATACGAAAGGGGGTGACTTGCTATACCAGACAATCCTACAAGCCGGAGCTCGCTACCAGAATGCTAAGACAAAATTCATCTTTGATCCAAACAAAGGAATCATGGAATTGGAACAGAAATTACCCATGCCTTGGAATGCTTTCAACCAAACACCAGATTTGCGCGTAAAACAACTTTTTTCCTTGTAGCCCCTAACCAATATCATGGGTTTAGCATAACATTACATAACTAACTGCTACTTTCACCCCAGCCTTAACCATCCGATGAAATATTCAGATACGGCTGTCATTTCCCTCTTCGTAGTTCCTATTTGGCTTCCAAATGACAGCCTTAACTTAAAAATCCAATTTATTACTTTATAAATAGTAATAATCACAGACAATAATAATAATAATTATTATTATTGTACTCACCATTAATAATCTCTTTCCTTCCAATTTAAAAATAATTTTTTGGGACAGTTTGAAATTGCCCCTTAGGTTAAGGTTATTAAATATGCTTTAAAAAATTTTATGTTGGTCAATAGGAATTACCAGAGTACAAGAATACTATGAAGCTCCGGGACGTATTCCGATCCTCGGAAGGCTCCTTTTGGGATGTGTGGTACAAAGTGAAGCCGAAGACTTTCCCTTCGAATTGGCTTCCACCCTTTGACGGTATGTCTCGTGTCAGTGTTGCCACAACTTATGTAAATGTGACTCGAGAATCCTATAACACTTGCCATTTGATTACATGCAATATCCCTGTTAATATTGGGACTAAGCGAATACCTGTGTTCTCAAAACTGGGAAATTTCGTCTGCTCTGTCAGTCATACTTCCCACTCATTCAATACGTGTTGGGATTTGAGCGGAAGTGAAAGTGAGCAGGTCACTTTCGTGAGAACAATCATCAGCAGTTGGTATTCCTATTGCATGAGTAATTTTTGATTTCTCTTACACATAATTTTGATGACAACGTGTTGAGAAAAACTACTCAAGTTAAGAGTGTAAGAGCAATAATTTGGCTGGGGAGTGTGCTGACGTGCCTTACTTTAATAGAAAGAGGTAGCGGAGGGACTACTGTATGGCGGGAATTCTCTTTCCCTTGAAGAAGAGCAGTTACTTGCATGAGTCGGGTGCAATTAGGAAGGGGAATTTGAAAGAAAACCACAGGAGGGTTATTTAGAATGGAAGAAATAGAGGAGAGAGAATTTTTATGTTGGCACGAGTTTCACTCGGGAGTCCAAGGAGTCGAGATAAGTGTCCAAGGAAAGCGGGTCCCTCCTTGGCGTGCTAACCTTAGAAAATATGTCAATGAAATGAGACAGGACACTTATGATTTATGGATTTGTTTTCAATTGCAGGTCATGCAATGCTCGTGGGCTCCGAGTATTTCTTCACGTTTGATGGAATGGCCTACAATTTTACCAGCTCTTCGTGCGCTCTTCTTTTGGCTGCGGACTTGGTCGATGGAAACTTCAGCATTTCCATACAGTACAAGGAGAAGCAACAGCCAAATTCTGCGGGATATTTCCTCCTCGTGACTGCCGCACACAACACCCTTATAGTAGATTTTGATGAAAATGTAGGATCCCATATATCATCCCAGACTCCAGTAAAAATTTTAGTAATCACAATTGCAACGCTAATGGCTCCGTTTTTGAACGATTTATATTTCTAGACCATCAAGGTTAGACGAGCACAGATAACCACACTGACTTTACCCGCACAACTGCAGCATTTGCAGGCCTACAGGGAGGGAGATCAGCTGGTTGTGAAGAACTATAAAGGAATGTCACTGTCTTGCAATGTTGTGTACCGCATTTGTCAGGTGCATCTGTCAGGTATGGGTATGCATGCAAATGTAGATACCATTGGAATACCTCCTTAGTTACCTTCTCCCTCTAGACGGTCACATGTATCTGTATTGTGAAGAGAATTTTTTCTTTTGTAATTTTCCACACATCTACTCTAGGATGGTATTCAAGGAAAACAGCAGGCTTACTGGGAACAATGGATAACGAACCATGGACAGATATGTTGCGCTCAAATAGGAAACCTGTGGCGGACTTAAATGAAATGATAAAGTCATGGGATATATCAGATGAGACAGATTCATGTATGATACCAACTCCCAGTTTGCAAAAGCCCCCAGGAAGTTTGCCTGACTCTAGGAATGTTGCCACATGTAATAGATTCTTTGGATACATTCTGTCCACTCTCCAGCCTTGCTACTCAACCGTAATTTCTTCTTTTTTTTTACGGATTTTTAGTATATTTTTTGCCGATTTACGGCCATTTAGTCGGAGTTCCGTCTAAGTTGTATAATTTGTTTCCTGCTCCATTCCTTCCCTCAGCAAATGGATTTCCTCGGATCATAAAACACATTTTATGAATGTTTTGTCAGGTCAATGTTGATCCGTACATGAGTATGTGTAAAGGGGACTCAAATGGAGCAATTTGTACCGCAGCCCTGGCTTACGTCTCAATGTGTCGAGCGAGTGGAATCATCGTTCAGCCACCCAGTCAGTGTATCAAGTAAGTATGGGCGTGACGCTCTGAGGGAAATCTCAAGCGAAGGAAAAGTATTTGTGAAAGTTGAACTGTAAGATCATAAAAATGGAATGAAAATAGGTGCGACATGAATGGAGAAGAGATGATTGATCGGGATATTCGGGAGATCGATTTCCAGAACAGTCCAAATCCATCCACTGATATTGTCTTCATCGTGGAAGCCAAGGATTGTAACAGAAATCTCCGTACTCAAAATAAAACTGAGGGCCTTGTAAAAATCCTGGAGGATGAGATGGCAAAAGCCAACTTTGTCTCAAACAGGTACTTTAACTCCGTGCAAGTAGTCTAAGACACTTAGTAAGTCTCCCTCAAGACCATTATCATTGTCATAGTTGGTTTTGTGAGACGAGAGCGATATGGAAATTAACATATACACCCTGACATGGTAGTAAAATGGAGTATTCCTACTCCCGTCCTTGCCCTCCGGTTCCTCCGGGTTTCCTGTATCAGTAACTATATCGTCGTACAATGTTCATGGTAGCTCGTTACAGTAGCGTACACATCAAATAATAAGTGTTCACATTTCTTTCTATTCTACTTCTATCCCTGGTACAAGAACATGATCATTTTTGGTGTGTGTGTGTGTGTGTGTGTATGCTTCTGCGGTTGTCTCCGAATGCGACTGGAATACTAATCATTCCTTTGGTTACATGTTACCCTCAAAAGATATGCTGTCGTAGTTTTCGGTGGTGACGGAGTTTTTGAACAGCCACGCCAAATAATCTACAACAATCAGGATTTCACTGGAGCTGACGATATCGGTCATTACTTCAAGAGCATCGTGACAGGTACAGTAGATACTTCCTTGTGGTGACTAACTTTCTCCAACCAAGTTCGTTCCCATCGTTAGTTTTGGAATGTTCCTTCCTGTTCAGGTGTTGTGCGACTTCAAACCTAATATTTTTGTCAGTAGGGACATTCCCACTATTATTTGTTTACGAGCCTCACATAGTAGCCTCAAAGACTTACATAGGTATATTCAAACATTTGCATTAATTAGCAACTTTACAAAGGACCACATTTGAGTGGTTCGAGGAAGTACTCTGGAAGTCAGAAAGAACTTTGGGTACAAATTATATGACATACTATTGGAAACTCTGACATTACCGACTGACGTCCTTGTATGTAAATTTTGATGGCTTCACACCTTAATAGTTGGGCTCAGGCCTACGGACAGATACCTAAAGATGAGCCGGGGTCTATATAGATACCTATACGGATGAGCCAGAAACTGGGAATCCATGACATGTACCAACACTGGGCATGAGAGTATTAGGAGAGTGTGCGGAGTGAAGAGCGGTGCGATTGCACTGGACGTGACATATCGTTTTAGTGCTGATGGCATATGTTCTGCTTGTTAGGTAATGGAAGTCGGGATGTATTTGGAGCACTTGCCTTTGCTCTGAAACTGAGGTTTCGGCCAGGAATCAGCAAGACATTCATTCTCCTCCCGTGCAGCTCTTGCCAGCCTCAACATATGACGGTTTGTCTTGTCTCATACTCATCATCAAAGAATGACTATAATTACGCCAACCCTTTTCCACAATTCTGTGCCATCAAGCTTTCTTAATTAATTACATCTGAATTCCAGATGGATTTCTCTACCATTAGCTACGCCATGCTGGAACAAGATGCTACTTTGCACATCCTGATGAACAACGATTTCTCATTGGATAATAAAAACCTTGTGAAAAAGTTTTTCGGTGATTACACACTCTCTATCTTTTCACTCTAGTTCTGATTGTGAGCGTTCCTACATGTGGACTGCATGAGTAACAGAACATTGTTTCTCTTCCGCTATCACCCAGCCTTCGGTATCAACTAGAAATTAACTTGATGGCTTCAACTTTCAAACAAGCCATTCTGTGTAACGCACTGATTTGACTGACTTATCATAAAGTTTCCAACTCGGATGCAATGTAGAGGGATGCCGATTGGCTACAGAGCTTATATCTATCTGTATAAGCATACTCTAGTATGGGTTATGGTATATAGTATAACTAACAACCCAACGTACCTATTAACTTCAAACAGATCCAAGAGATATTTTTTCCACTGGATCGTTTATCCACACTTCTGATCTCATGATTTCCTGCTTAACAGGATTGTTTTAACGAATTACATGAGCAATATTTCGTAATCGCATTTTAAATGAATGGTCCCTTTTTGATTTTATCCTTTCGTTTTAAATTGCTGCTCTTCCAGGCACAGTACGTACTGTGAAAAATGGACACAGAGAGTATAGCGTACAAATATGTACGATTATGTGGCTACTATGGGATAGGAAACTGTGATTAAGGGGTAGTGTCAGAATGTGTATAAATCCCATGTAACTAATATCTATTTGCATAGTAAATGCTATATCTGTGTATACCTTTTACGCTGATGTGTCTTTTTGTGTGGTAATTTGGCGATGGTTGTAAAATAAGAAGCTCAAAGGGTTTGGTTGGGAAAAAATTAAATGTACATACATTACATACTTACTTGAGTGTTGAACAAACTTTTTTTTTAGGTATGGATAGTAATCTTGGGTTTACGAAAATGGATATAAGTAAAGACCAACTTCGAGGAGAAACTAAGATCAGACAGCAAGTGAAAGTTCCAAGGAGCTTGCTGGGCTACTGCACTCCATTGGCATTACAAACCAACGGTAATGATGTGCATCCCTTCTCCGTTTTTCCACACTTATCTTGAACATTCATTCTCGTCTGTGCACATAATAAGACAGGATATGCAATAACGCTGGCGTGAGCCAACTTTGAATCGGAGTCTCGCAAATGTCATTATGATCCTTCCGTGTCATTTCCATTTTCTCCTTTTTTCAAGACCCTTTCATCTTTCAAATTCAACTTTAGCCATTGCGATGGCATTACGAGGCTTCCAACTCAACTAAAACTAAAGTGACTGAATAAAACTTGTTTTGCTGCCTTTTTCTTTAGGTTCAATTTTCACGGGGAGAAAACTTCAAAATCGACGGGACAAAAGCGTCAAACTATTTTCGACAGTTTTCAGTAGACGAGTCGTTCAAACGGCTCGACCTGCTGACTGCCAAACTTGCTACTGTTCACCTGATCAGGACGGAGTCGGAAGAATTCAGTGCTTTCTGTGTGAATATCGCCGCTACAAAGCCACGCCTGAGGTTCTCTTCTTTTTTTCCTCCAAAATATTCAGATCACTTACAGCAGAAAAATCCACTTTTATCTAATAGTTTAGTCTTCAGCTCTAAAGTTTGTTTCCTACCTTGTATATACGCTTGGTTTTATGTCATTATCGTAACTTTTCTTGTAGATTGACGGTGATAGCAGTTCGGTCGAAGACGAGAATGAACTAGGAAATTCAACACAATCTCCAAACCTTCAACCAGATCAAGGAAATCCCACTGAGATGGAAACCAATGGTGATGGAGAAGACAGTGCGGAAGATAGTGGTGAAGAGAGGTAGATTTGTCGGAGAAAAAATCTGCTTAATTTGGCAGTTGATGCCGTAAAATGCATATTTCTGTACCAGACTCTATCTGAGATAATCAAGTTACTTTACGTATTTTTTGTGAGCTGTATTTATAATAATTATTACTTTTACGGATCACTTAAATATACCTACACCCTAATTTACTATGTATTTAAATTTTCCTAGAAGTTTTCTGATTGTTCTTTTCAACAACAAACTCATTTACGCGTATACCTGTTGTGCCATATGACAATAAATCGACCTAGCTTTTTCAATATCACCGTATTACGAATTGGATCATAAATCTACATGTACTGTATTGGAGTCAAGTTTTTTTATTAAACATATTAACGTCAACGTTAACAACGACAGAGTTGTAAAACTTTCGTTTTAAAATTATTACCCATACCTATCATTTATCGGCTTGATGATGAGACCTGCAACTTTTTACAGCCAAATCCAATAAAAACGTACCTTTTAAATTCAGTCCTATCTGCTGGCAACAATAGCTACATTTTCAAGAGTTGTACTTGTGTCAACATAATGGTACATAGCAGAAGTTAGGCCGAAGCTTTTTGCATACAAAGATCGCCCGTGGTCCAAAATTTCCTTCACTTGCAACCCCAGTTTCCTCCTTTCCTCAATAGATAAATTTAATGCCGCATATCTGTCATTGTAAACCAAACGGTGACTTGTTAATTTATGAGTTTTCATTTACAGTTTTGTATTTTTTTAATAATTATCAAAATCAATTATTGCAACAGCTTATAAATAAATGTACCTTGGATTATTAATTACTTCAGAACCTTCCGTCGGTCCGTCTTCGAATTTTGCTCTTCCGGTTCCGCAAACAGCCCAACCGGCCATTCCAGTAAGACACTTAAAATACTTTTCAGATAATCCCCACTCCTAAAGAAAAGAAATGTTGACTTTAATAAAAATAAGCACCTCGTGAAGTAGACTAGAAACAACGGCATAAAATTTTCATTACCTCTAAATATTTCTTTGCTACATAACCAGCCCATGTGCAGCGGTGATGACAGCATGTTGCCAGTGCTAATCCAGAAACTTTTGAAACTTCATCATTAGTTTCAAGTAGGCATTTCAGGGCCATATCTAATTTAATACATAAACATTTTCATCATCAACCGAGTTTCCCAAAAATGTAATAATTATATGCATAAATAATTTCACCACCAGGTCAAAAAATGTACTCACCAGTAGCAGCGCCACATAAATGCTTAGTAATTCCTACTAAATGTTTAGAATCAACTACTGCCGGCAGTTTGTCCAGTTTCAGATGTTCGATATCTATCCTAATACGTTCTACATTCAAACCCGCATCCTTCAGTTTATTATCTTTTTTATGTCGATGGCTTTGTCTATCCAAGAGAATGAAATGACAATTTTCGCTTTTGCACGTAGACGCAACCCAAAACGTTAAAGCACCTACGTACATACAACCAATTGCTACCATTAGGCATTAAGTTCACATCTAGTAGTCCAATCTTACTTCAACATTTGAGTGTACATACCTTTCCCAGAGCCGAATTCAATAAAACAAGTCGAGTCCTTCAACAACTTGCTTTCATCCAGGATTGATAAAAGTGAAGAATTTTGTACCAAATGTTTCATGAGGCTTTCTCCTACATCAGTTCTAAGCATTTCTGAACCCAAATCTGGATGAAATCCAAATTTCTGGGGTATTTGAGGCACATATTCTACAAAGGTTTACATACCAGTTTCACATTTACACGTTAAAATGTTTCCTCCATTGAAAATGAACTGAAATCATAAAATACTCGGAAGTATACCTTTGTGAACAGATCGAACTAAAGAAATAAGAGTTCTCAATTCTTCTACAGACATCTCCGCTAAAGTAATTGGACCATCTCCATTCGTTGTATCACAGATATCATCTGAATTGATTCCTTGGCTGAAGTACTCTTTGGGTTCTTTAGGCCGCATGTTGCATTTTTTCAGGTGCATACTAAGCAATTTTTCATAGCAAGTGCTGCAATACATGTAGAAAGAGATTTATTATTATTTTATTTCTATAAGCACAGCTTAAACGTAGTCGTTAAAAGCTTCATGTAGTCTGCATACTCATTCCGAATGCCTGCTAAAATTGCATTGTGTTAATTAAATTTATGGAGATTCGATTTTCAAAGTACTTAACTGTGCAGGATCAAAAGGACAAGGAATTCTTTTATTATCTTCATTTTCTTCACCTTGATTGATTGAATGCTCAGCACAATAGTCATCATTGTTCCTCAGCACTCCCACTCGACAATACCGTTTCTTTCTAGCAACGTAGAATTTGCACGGTCTACGTGCAGGCTCTTTGATTTCTTTCGAATCAATATTCTCATTAGGTGACGCTGTTTGGTTGGCTTTGGCAGTATTGTTATCAGGTTCCATACTTATTTTGGGTTCTCTATACCACACAGAATAAAAAATCTCCAATAAACAAACTAGCACGGAAGTGATTTTTTTGGGAAATAGTTTTTTATGGGATATGCAAAAATCTGGACCCTTTAAATTTCATTGAATTATTTCTGACACAAACGTCATACTTTGGGCATTGAGGAAGCGCTAACATTGCATTTTCAAAATCTGGCCCCACAGGAAACCTATTACTAAATTTCTCTTGAATATATATTCAGTACAAAGTCCGCAACTACCTGTTAAAAATATCCATCAGTAAGTAACTATTACAAAAAGCATGCAATGTTGTAGTGGCGACCATACCATTATGACAAAAAATCGAAACCTGATTTTTACAGAACACACAAGCAAAATTTACAACCTAAATTTCTCGAATGAAACTTTGTATGAAAATTAGTTGAAATGTCAAAAATGTAGGAAAAATAATTCGTGTCGCCAGGAATTTTGTAGATATATACATGTATTTTGGCTACTATAGGCTCGAGGCTCGTCTTGAAATAAAATGAAGCAAACTGCTGAACAGAACAACAAGTTACAAGTTTACAACAGGAAAGGTTAGGAGAATGTGACACATTACATAATTGTTTCATACTGAGTGCCGCTTGAATAATTCAATATTAATTATTATTATTTTTGTCTATCCTACTTAAAACAGAACGCCAACAAAGAACTTTGTTTATCATCCCATACAGAAACTCCCACCGACACTGATAGAAATTTCCTTATAATATATTATACTCCCGAACTATTTTATGCTTCGCGACAATAGTAGTGTTTAATAAAAAAAATCACATTGTGAATCTTAGTCAACCATATGTACATAGATACTGATAACTGTATGTCATTCCTATGCACTTTAACAACACCAGAGATCAACTCCAGTTCTACCGGCAAGAAACCTTAACGTTATTGAACCAACTAGAACCAGACGGTGATCCAGACACCTCCAATCCGAATTCTCCCTCAATGTATAGAAGTCATCAATGAAGCGGCACAATTCTTGTGACTGATTTTTCACTGTAATAATTGAATCGAGTTGACAAAGGCTTGAATTCTAGTAAAAACATGTCTTCACCACTCATGAGAAAAACTGGGTATCAAAATCCCTGCAATAAGCTGGGATACATTACGTCAACTCAAATAAGTCATCCAGACCGCAAAATTCCTTCTCGGTCTGTTCCACTAGTTCGGGTAAGCTTTCTAAATTACATACATATTTCTGTATTATCCACTAAATCAAATTATGACGGAGGTAGATTGCATTACGAAATCAATATTGCTTTATTTATGTCAAAAGACCACCATTTACGATGAAAAGCCTTTGGAGTACGTGATGAAAAATCCTCTACCACAACACGACGGATACTTGACAACTACAAATGATATTTACCACAGACGAAAATACTATGATTATAAATACGCCCAACCATCTCACCCAATCGCTCCTAGCCTGGAAAACATCCACTACATAAAGCCCTGGGCACTCAAAGTAAGTCTCCCACACGTATATTTAATGTGGCAATAAGTCAAAAAAAATTATTGCGACATAATCAGCGTTGTTACACGGAAAAATAACTAAATTAATATTATGTGATGAAGATAGGTGAGAAAAGCTTCAACCCTCAACCTATTTACGATTGTTCAGAGTCAAAAGACGCGTTTAAGGCACGACATCCTATAGCGGACATTTATGGGGATCCAGTATACCCCGATCCTATTAGGAATGTCGTAAGTTTACATTTATTTTTATACAATTAGTCAAAAGCCACCGATTTCCTGAAACTCTCAATACTCCCCTTTGTTTTAAAGTACGTCCCAATCGGACGGGATCATGTTGAAGAGTTCGATAACGATGAACCTTCCACCATCCGAGCCGCCCACCCTTATTTGTCTCAAAGTCAATTTGCTCATCGTCGATTTCGACCAGAAGAGTTAGCAGAACATTCTACAATGAATCGCCTGTTCCACGAGAAGGTAATAATATTTCCACCTGCCACTAAAAACCTGTCATGTCTAGTACAATCCTACAATAGTTCCCTTACAAACAGCCCAAAGACGTTGCGATCAAATTGCGAATAATCCCAGTAGAAGGGCCATTTGAACAAAAACTGTCCTCAACCAACACATTGCCAAATTATGATGTAAAAAAGGAAGCCTCATCTCCGAACGACTACTCCAACCAGAAGTATTTTTTCCGAAGACCTCTCTACCGTGGCTGTCCTCCTCGGGTTTTTAAACCCGTTCCAAGACTGTAAGCACCCAAATACATGGCTCTATAAAAGCTTAACACGAGTAAGAATCAAATTAATTTGTTTTCTCTATTTGCACTCCACTCATTGAAGGGGATGGGCACCACTCACTCAAGAGTCTTACGGATGGCCATTTCATTGCTTCAATAAAGAAAATACTACTTGTGCTTTTGCCATGTGCATGTACCAACCCAAACAAACCTTCGCTGAGGCTAGGAAGGTTCCTTGGATGTACACCACAGAGTCACAAACTTACGGTCGCGGTCGACCTGTCTCCACATTCATCAACATCCACGGCCCCAACACCCGCGAATGGGCTAGTAACATAATTGGAGAAGACTGTCACTTCAGCAATTAAATCCCCAAAAGAAAAGAAACCATACAATATATACAAACCAATATCATTGTTGTGAAAGTCAAAAAAGTGTCCCACACTTTGAAAGTTCATCCAGAGAGTATCCGCCGGAAAGCAAACAGTTTTTCACTAGAGTGTCACGTACTTAATCTATTGCTTACAAGAGAAACATCATCACCAAATAAATGCAGCTTATTTAATTGAATGCTCAAAACTAGCTAATAACCTTTTCAATCCCACAAATCTCTTTCTTAAATGCTCAATCTCTAGCACTTTAATAACAAGCTTACAACATTCTAAAAACACTATTGTACACTATTGTTACCGTTACCGGCAGAACATCCCTATCGGTAAATTAGACTTTTAAATTATTACGTCCGCCGAAATACAATTACACTTCATAATTAAGATCTCATTTTTGTCTCAACCTAGTGTATGTAGCAAAAATATGAATAACGACACAGTCAACAGTAGAATAAATAAAAAACAAGCATAAAGCAAAAAACCCCGGTTTGTGTCATCAAAATAATCAATTAGCCAAAGTAAGTACATTTGTAAGAGTTAAACAATAAATTATTAATATATGTCTATTTGACTTATTATTACCTTCCAATTTGGACTGGTTACACTTGAATCGTCAGGAATGCAGTCTGGCCCTTTAACCCTCACTTATTCTTAATCAAGACCTGAGTTTAAATTACTCTTCACAGGTACACTGATAAACCGTATGTTGGGTACGACTGGGTCCACTAAATGTAACTGTAAGGGTCATAAGTATGCACTCCACATTCTAAAGTCTAAACACACACATGCATTTAAAGGAACACAATTCGACATTGGCGCTTCAGATGTTCCACTAGAATTCGCAGTGTTTAGGCCAGCGTTGCAGCAGAGCATCTTCCTTTCGTATGTAAGCATATCCAACCTAGCGTTCCTTTAAAATTCCAAGATAACACCAGGTTCCTTTTTAGCCTGTGACCCCCAAATATTGACCTAGGTCAATCAAACAAATTTTATAAAATCTCGAATAAGGTTA
Organism: Allacma fusca; assembly: GCA_947179485.1. NCBI lineage: Eukaryota > Metazoa > Arthropoda > Collembola > Symphypleona > Sminthuridae > Allacma > Allacma fusca. The sequence goes on along the minus strand of OX359249.1, from coordinate 17,988,276 downwards.
CATAGAATATGGGGGAATTGCATTTTCAGATAGATTCATTCCCTTAAATGGGTCAGGGGTAACCGTTAGGAGCAGGCCGCGTTTGTACTTGTCATGTTGTCATCATATTATAAATTATTAAATGATAATTAAGTACATTTTTTACATGATAGATTTTGTGCTTTTCCAAAAGAACGGAAATCATGTTAGCAAATATTATTTTAAATAATAAACTAAGAATTTGTAATAATTTCCAAACACTCAATTAAAGAATATTCCTGGGGGTTCGGGGGGGGGGGGATAATATTTGAAATGCATGCTTTTGTTGGAGAATACTACAGTTTTGAAAATTTTTGTCGAGATCATTAATTATGTAGAGAATTTCAATTGACCTATCACGGACCAAGATGACACTTTTTAGTCAACCGTTACTAAAGTTTTTCGAGAGGCCTCCGTTAACCCGAAATTGTTTTTTTTTTATATTTTGACCCCACGTAGGTAAATATTTTTTTTAAATAAAAATATGTTCCTGCATGACCTCATATTAATTGTTTTACTTTCTATGAATAATGTGCTATCCTTGAACGCACTAGCTCTGCATGTTGGATTTTTCTCAAAGAGTTGTCAAAATTCTAGTTTTTAAAAAAGCAGGAAACGAAATTTTTACAAATTGTCTTCTAAAGTCAAAACTGGATTCTGGCTGTCAGCAGAATCATTAAAGTAAATCCTTGATAGCTGCTCAGACAATTTATGTTCATTTTCCCTTTTAAATGATACAATCAATAGGAAATTTATGTTGATTCCAGTTGCTAATACATAATTATGTGGAATGAAGAAACTTGAAATTTGGGGCATATGGTTGACCATTGTTTTATTTCACATTGCCCTAACTTTGTTGTTTAACGAAGTATTGTTTCAGAGAACGATCCTTCCTTACATATACAGGTTGTAATTGTATGGGCTAAAGCCGAATCCCCAATAAATTATCTATATATATGTGTATACATAGACACTGACAGTTTTTATTGTACCTAAGAGCTTCTCACCTTCTCTATTTGCACTAAAAAATGAAAATTTCCTCGAAAAACTTTACCAATTAATTTTTTAATTATTTTATTCTACAATCTGAATGTCTAAATTAGTCAAATGGGAGTAAAGTCCTCGAAAATAAAAAAAATCCAGAGGCAAAGTCAATAAGGGTTTGAAATCAAAATCTCAGTAAGATTTGTCAAAATGAAACAATAGCGTCCAATTAATTGTCTAAATCCCCCATGAAATCCATATAATTTATGTAGCTCACATCTCACAAACATTAAATTTTTTAAAGACCCCCAGAGACAGCATTATGTTCAAATCCTGACACTGTCTATGTGCTTCCCACTGACTCCCATTTTTTGGCGTACATAAAACCTGATTTTGAACAAAGCAAAGAACTCAGAATAGTAAAAGGACAAGAAAGGAGATACTATAACAAAAACTTGAAATTTAGTAAATCCGAAGGTGTATCAATTATAGGAAAAAATTCCATTGAAATTATGTATTTGACAATGAACAGGATTCTTAAAGTGCTTTGTACTTTTACACCTGCCTTCCGCTAATGTTTCCAAAAGCATTGATTTTAATCCATAAAACTTTCTACACTATTGTTACCCTCCTATAAGTACTCTGTCACTACTAAATATACCCAACACCATAAAAATAATGATGCGGAGTTTACCTGAATCTGTTTTTAGGCGTACACTGTACTTATGTACCTAATGTTCAAAATCAATGAAATAAAAGTATTATACTTCCCTACTATATTTACAGCACAAGTGCAAATACGAGCCGTGGTGGAATGCTCCGAGGAACGTAATGATAAATGATAATTTATATAATCCTAACCTCTGTGCAGTGATTTGAAATGAACGTGAGGGAATGTCCTAGTATGTTTTTCCATGTAAGTAACTCCCAAGCACTTAACTGGCTTCTGTATCTACGTTAAAGGCTCGACAATTATTTGCAATTTGCAACTATAACTACATATTAAATACTTCCCTCACATGTTTAATTCATTGCAAAGGTTTATGCCACCATCAATTAGTATATCTTTGCAAGTCCAGCCTCATATTGCACTATTCGGCGCAGTTGTTGTTGAAAGTGCATTAACGTTCCTCTGATTCTGCAGTAATCCTTAAAATATTACGAGAGTAGGAAAATACTGTACTTGCCGCTCCATAGAGTTAATCATGATGAGTGAACCTTATTGTGTATAGAAGGAACTGTATTTGAACTATTAGTTTCAATTTTTTTTTTTTTTGCAAACTGTGAACATAAATAATATAATCCCCTGACCTCAACTTAACCTTGCTCCTTACATTATATTTTGACTTAACTCTTTGAGTCCTGACTCAAGTCTTCCATGTTGATGAGCGTGATGAAAAAGTTACTTACAATAAATATTCAATTGAGTACAACGTGAATAATAATGATGCAACTTGGATTTTCATCAATTCTGAACAATAACTCATCATCAAGGAAATCAAGGGCAACGTGAAGCACATGACCCTGGTTGGAAAGTCCCTAAGAACTAATATTTAATGCCTCTTTTTAATCATTCCACACTACACGTCCCATGTGACACGTTACCTTTCCTAGTCCATGTGAGCATTTCCAATTTCAAGCTCTAATAACACCCATTTATGTAATACTGTACAAACTCATTCATTTCCCTGCACATTGACTCCTGCAAATGTCAATAGTTATTAGTTATATCAACAAAACTCAAGCTGATTCCCTAACGTGTTGCACTCCCACAATCAGAGTAACCTGGAGTTCCGACACAGTGTCACAAAACCCCATAGACAATAGTCACAAAACCAATTACTACGTTTCAACCAACACCATTCCCATATTGACACAATCCTTATAAATTAGTCTACAATAATTAAAACAACCAATTATTTCAATTACATTTCTCCACTCAGCCCTTTCATGGCGCAATGGGATTACACAATTGCATTTCCCCTGCACTCTGCACTATTTCCCTCCTGCACCGTCCAACATGCAAAAGTCTTGGAAACCTCTATAATTACTCCCTTCCCAAAAATCAATAAATTGGAACCCCATCATAACCCAAAAGCTCACAAAAATTCAAGTTTTTTCCCAACTAATCTCCCTCAAACTGCCCCTCTACAAACTTCCTTCCAGCCCTATCTTTTAAATAAAACTACTACATATTCTCTCTCTCTCCCCCCCTCCCCCCCTCCAGAAAAAAAATACTCGGTAAACTAATCCCTCCCTCTTCCCAACTTTCCCCACAATAATCCCATCAACGCATATACTCCAATAAAAAAAATAACTCTCAAACTGCAATAAAAGTCACGCATGAAGTAACTGACATGGATTTCCAATGTTTGGAAAAAACTGGAAATATGAATCCCAAATACTATTAAACTCTTAAACCCAATGCAGCTACATCTCTTGTAGGCTGGATAAACGGTCTTTAGGCGTCTAGGCTTTAATACTCCACATTTCTATCGAACTCCCTATAATAATAAGTACAGGCATACAGACATATATACTCTTCATATACTTTCATATTACACATTCCAACAGTTCCAACAACACATCCATGGGAATTCATGCAGGGGAAGGAAGGTCCAGTGGCTATACATTAGCTCACCCATACATATAGATACACATACATACATAAGCCAAATATTTATGTATAATGCACCTGTGCCAGGGTAATCCGAACTCAAGGTATTTCTTACGTGAAGAAAGCTCAAAGCTCTTCATACACTGTACTTTTTTTTAGCACACCCGAGATCCAAATAAATAAGTTGCATTTTACGAGGACACATCCCATTCATTCATCCTGTTAAAAACGCCTCCTTGAAAAAAAACTCTTAAAAAAACTTTAAAACTCTCCCTTGAAATTTAAGCTTAATTTCCAAGGAGCTGGGGATTGGAGCAAGGGAGGGGAGGGGGAGGGGGGAATAAATACGAGGGAAAAAAGTTAGAAAAGGATCTTAATATTGACTTTGAAGACGGATTTGACTCTTTATGAGTAGTTTGGAAATTATGTCCTTTGACAGGACTGTACTTATATCACATCAAAGTACATTGTATCTGCGCCCCGTCCATGTTCCTCTCTGAAAAGTCATGTTTATGAATTTGCTTGTGGGATGTGATACTTATGTGATGGAAGTAAAAGGTACTTTTGTCTCTCGCCTCTCTTCAAGTTCGAATGAACGTATGAGGAGCATCTATCCTCCTATTTAAACTCCTATGCATTCCATTCCACACCGACCTCTCTCTCTCTCTCTCTCTCTCTCTCTCTCTCCCTGCATTTAAAGTGAGCGGATCAAACACAAAGCCATCTCAGTGTTTTTCTACGGCATCTCTCTCCTTCCTATAGGCTCAATATTTATACCCACCACGTACATACATACCCTAACATATACTTACACTATAACTATAGATTGTGTGAGCTCATCGGAACAAGGTACCTTTTTAAAACCACGTAATATTGACTAATCATAGTCAACAGTGTTGATAGACTTTACATTTAGATACTGTCAAGTGTTTACAGTCCTTGTATAATTATTATAGTATTAGCTATTTGTTATCCCAATTTGAATGAAACCCCCCACTGTAACGAGACTTCCAAAAAATCCGGAGTATAATCACAAGATCCTTGAGAGTGTTGAGAGAGTCGAGTCTTTCGATTTCTTCCATACAAAATACATACATAATTCAAGTGTAATAATTTATCCGATTATAAATTGAAGACAGATCAACTCTTTCTGTGATGAGGCCCGACGTATGGAATCCTGATAAATTGACTTTCAATTTTTGAAGTAGACTTCCAAGACTTGACTGTTTATAGTCAAGTTGAGTACAGTTCTGGTAATAAAGTTTTTGTGAGTGACCCTTCGGAGCAGTCACAGTTATTGTGAGGAGTTGTTTTGTGTACATAGTGATAAGGAATCAATTTCGCGCTATGTATGAGTTTAATGGATTTCGTCCCAATATTTAAACTCGTTTGATTTGAGTAAATATATATATATATATTTGGGTTGGATATTGATGGGAGTAATTATTATTGTTATTGTGAAGTGGAGTGGAGGAAGTGTGAGCTAATTGAGTGGGATTCGGTGAATTTTTGGAGGATTATAGTGCGCTTGGAGATCGGTGAGACGACACAGCAGTTATGGGTGCCGTAAGTGCCGTTACATTGGAACAGGGACGGGATACGACAAGTGACTGGAGATTGTGGTAGGGGAAGAGAAATTGCGACGGGGGGAAAAAAATAAAGAGTTGGGAGAGTAAGCAAGTCTCTGGAGTCTTTCAAGGTTTCATTGTCAATGGGTCTCTGTTGACAGATGAGCTGTGTGTGTGTCTGTAGATAAGCGTTAAATTGTGGTCTTGAACTGTTGACGAAAGTGTTGGGATTGTTCTTATGGGTGTTGTGTGAGGTTGTTAATACTGAACTGTTAGGACCATATTATAGCAGGATCCTTTATCTGTTTATCTGAATGTGGACTTTTAGATGGGGAATATTCTGTGTGTGTATGTATGTGTGTGATGTTGAAACCAGTTAAACATTATTGACATGAGGAGAAATCCTGTAAGACATGGTATCGGTCAAAATTGAAATTGGTGATTTGTCAGAAGTTTGTGTTTATTTAGTCAAATCTTGTTGGAGATCCAGAGAGACAGGTGTGATAAAGATGACAGAGAAGTTCATGGACGAGTTTAATTTCTTTGGACGGCAATAAATATATATATTATATATATATATTATATATATATATTATATATTACGTAGATGTTTGTGTGGAACTACTAGTCTGAAAGATTGAGGAGTATTTTCTTTTGTCTCGTCTGTTGTGGCTTCGAATTCCGTCAGCATTGTTTCATTTTTTTTACGTAATTATTGTGGCTGTTACTGTATATGTTAATGTTAACGCAATGCCGTGGTTGGGGGCTGGATTCGTGGGAACACTAGTCAAGGAGGTAATAATCGTCGGAGCAAGTCAGTGTAGTGGTTAGCGTTTGTTTGTCTATCAGAACGTCAAGCTGGTACTCAGTCTTCGGAGTTTTAAAAAAAAAAATTACGAGACCTTTCTTAGTCAGACAAGTGGATTGGTGTGTTAATCATGATAGAGTTTCATCAAATCAATAGTAATAATTTCAAAGACGTCATCGTCAGCTGTGAACAATTAGTCTGGATCATTCAATGGAATTTGGTAATGATCTTAGTGGGATTTTTAACTCGTTATTTTGAATGAGAGTGTGTACGGAGTGTGTCAATTGCACTTTTCTATTGTGTGGAATATAATTTTGCTGAAGCTTGAACCACTACAGTTTAACGAATGATGAAATAATTGAAACTTCATTTATCAACATGAATTTTTATGGGATATTCTTTATGGTCTTGACGTGATAATACTTGTTTTTTTTATAGGTTCCTGACTACTGAAAGCTAGTTCAACTTTTTGCGTCGTTTGTTGGGGTCATTGTAAGTCAAGCTTAAATTCTGACCCAGTCAGTGTTAAGAGAAAAACTTTGTGAAACTGGACACTGGACATTGTATTTTTGTGGGAACGCTTTCAGGTGAGCTATTAGTTTATTTTATTATAAAACTTGTATTTTGATGTATGTACATTGTCTTGTTTATGTTGAGCCGTTTGATAATGGAATGTTCAAAGACTCATCAGCTGATTATTTTCAGGTGCCTGTTTAATTATTTATCCCTGACGTCCAGATTCGATATTTTATTAGCCCACAGCACAACTGAATCCAGCAAGATTGAATTATTTTTTATATCTTGAGTAATCCGTGTGGTTTGTACTTGAGTTAATCTTTGTATTACCCATGAGTTATGGTATCAATTCAAATTGTACCGTATTTCCGAATGCATTGATCTTAACATCGATAAGTTGTTATTTCGAAATAAAATTCATCCCCATCTTCCAGGATGAAGAACTCTCAGCATAATAATCATGTGCGATCCGTAAGTATTTTAATGGTCCTTACGAAGTGCTTTACATAATATTTGCCTTGTTAACTTGATTAAAAAATTAATTTTGAATGCACAGAAAAACCGTAACACTGTGGAGGAAGAATCTCTGATCAATCAGAAGCTACCTAAAGAGTTACTTTTACGGATATTTTCCTTTTTGGATGTGGTTGCATTATGCCGATGTGCCCAAGTATCGAAATGTTGGAATCTTTTGGCGTTAGACGGAAGCAATTGGAAAAAAATTGACTTATTTGACTTCCAGACTGATATTGAGGTGGGTTATTGTCAGAGATGCTGAAAATATCATATGGCAGATTCATTAAGTGAAATTAAGGGGAAAAATGGTAGTGAGGATTCTGAATACAAGTAATTAAACTTCAACGAATACTTGTTCGTTCATAGGGTGCTGTTGTTGAAAATATTGCTCGTCGTGCCGGAGGGTTCCTTAAGAAACTGAGTTTGCGAGGATGTCAGTCTGTAGGTGATAGTGCATTGAAAACCTTTTCACAACAATGCCACAATATCGAAGACTTGAATTTAGAAATGTGCAAACGAATTACAGATATGTAGGTTACATTTCTCTGGTATATTTTTTAAAGCACTTATGTGTTGAAATTGTAATAACACCTGAGCTAATTGCTTCAAAAAATATTTTTAGAACTTGTATATGCTTGAGTCGTAACGGGCGTAAGTTGCAGAAATTGGATTTAGAGTCATGTTCGAACATCACGGATGAATCTCTAAAAGCTCTGGGCGAGGGGTGTCCTAATCTTGTCCATATCAACATTTCATGGTGTGACATCATCACAGAACGAGGTAGTTTTCGGTTGTGTCCAATTTAAGTGTATCTACTGTATTTAATTTTTACTATGTCTGGATCGGAAGTGTAATTTTCCACAATTTTTACTAATTTCAGGCATTAGCTGCCTTTCTCGCGGCTGCTCAAAACTGCAAACATTTATTGCCAAAAGTAGGGATTCCTTCATTGATAATGAGTGTATAAGTCATTTGGCGAATAATTGCCCCCTTCTCGAGGTCGTAAATGTTCGAGGAGCAATGGTTTGTAGTGTTGTATTTTTTGAATATTACCAATCGTTTCTGTCATATTTGAAAACAGTAAAGATTTAATCAACCACTAAAGACCCCACTTACTGAATTTTCAGGCTTTGACGGATGATGCCATACTTCGTTTAGCACAAAGTTGTCCTAATATACATTATTTGTGCATAACTGGATGCTGCAACTTAACTGACTCTACACTTTTGGCACTAGCGCAGTATTGTCACAAATTAAGTACTTTAGAAGCAACTAATTGTTCTCAGTTTACAGACAATGGGTTTCAGGCATTAGCTAAGGTAATTAGTAATTTTATTAACTTTGAAACGTAACTTTTTTTTGTATGGATTTGTTGTTCTGGGGAGATTATTTTATTAACTTTTTTGTTATGGATAAATTGTCTTATTTCCAGAACTGCCATTATCTTGAAAAAATGGATCTAGAAGACTGCGTTCTTATCACCGATAATACATTAACTTACCTTGCAAGTGGTTGCCCTCGCCTTGAACAGTTGGTAATTTATTCCGAATTAGATTTTTTATGATTGATACTTGAAGTAAATTTTGACTTCGTCAAGATGGGATCGATAGGAAATTGTAAGGGCAATATTGATGGCCATGTTGTATTTAGCTTTCCACGGGGTCTTGTAGGTTAAAAAGAATTACATGGATGCATTGGGTTACATTAAAAATGCATGTAAATAAATTGTATTGATTAATCCACATTTTGACTCACAATTAAATCTTGTCTAGACTCTTTCACATTGTGAGTTGATTACGGATGACGGTATCAGGCAGCTCGGAATGGCTCCTTGTGCTGCTGAACACTTGACAATCTTAGAACTAGACAATTGTCCCCTCATAACGGATGCATCGTTGGAACACCTGGTTGCTTGCCATAACCTGCAACGTATCGAATTATACGATTGTCAGCTAATAACTCGAGCTGGAATCCGCCGCCTCCGGGTACAAACCAATTTTATCTATGCATGTTTTTGGCTTGTAGCTACAAATTCAAATCCTTACTAATAACTTGTCTGGTTTCAGAATCATCTACCGAACATTCGCGTCCATGCATATTTTGCTCCGATGACACCGCCTCCTCCGGTTGGAGGATCGAGACAACGTTACTGTCGTTGCTGTGTCATACTGTAATAATGCAGATGCCGTCGCTATCAGATACACATAAGGGAATTCAGTCGAAAATACGACGAAACTGATTCTTGTCTGTGAATGAAAAAAGTGCTTACATTTTTTTTACCGAAAATTACTTTATATAAACTATTATGCGTACGAGAATCGATTTGCTAACTAGTAATAGTGGATTTTCTGCTGAACAGTTTGTGCTCTACATTTGGTTTTACATGTTTATGCTTTTGTGAATTGATGTGATTGTGAATACATCAAATCGTTTATTAATGTATACTGAAGTGGACCGTACCGTAATTAATGATCGATAACTTACTTCATACAAATTTTGCTTATATTGGTATTGTTCGACTCAAAGATATGAACGGCAAATCATGAAATTTTTATGGAATGAATTCAAGGTTATTAGTCTGGGAAACTTACTTTCTTGTTTGTATGACTGGGCGTAAGGTGTACGATTTTGGCAACTTTCAATGAATATGTTAAAACCCTCCCCTCTCGACTGTTGTGTGATTGCTAACTTTATGATATCAAAATTTTTATATTCTCAACAGCAAAAGTTCCATGTCAAACCGATGCGGTGATGCAGTGATTTCATTAATTTATTGTCAGTTTCCTGGTACAGTAGACCTTCGCTTGCGTTACCGTTTTAAAAAAATCGCTGCTTTAGGAGTGGAAATGATCTGCATGGTTGGAGAGGTTTGTTTTGTCAGTCTCCGATTTCTAGGGCTGGAGGTTATGATTGAGACTAGTATGATTATGACAAATGTATTCGCATTTTAAATGTTGAACCAACCAGGCGATAATGCAGAACTGGATATGCTCTCTTATCGCTGCATTAATTTTACAAATCGTATTATTAAGGTCAACAATGTTGAAATAATTATACTAACTAATGAGTCGTATTAGTCAAAAGGTCGACCTTGTTCTTGCCCAAATCATTGTTACCCAATCCAGTAATCAAACGGGGACATAACTGCAGCTGTTTTGAAGTTTCTGAGGTGATAAATTATTTGTCTTGCAAGAAATATCTCCTTCGAAGGGGTTAAATCATAATGTAATTATTTTTAAGTATAAATTTCTCCTGCAGTAGCTATAGCTGTGTTGCCTGACAAAAGTGCGCATTTTACTGTAAAATAGTTCAAAATAGGCACGCAAATACATTTTAACGAAAGTTGTGTGGTTTTTCATTGAATATCGCAGTATCGCAATTTTAAAACCAATAAAGAAAAATGTTAACCAAGTTTTTCGAACTGTACAGTTGAGTACAATCCTTATTATTTATTTTGTAGCCAGCACACCCGTACGTTATGAATGTATAAAACTCATTTTCACTGCTTAAATGTCGGGTTTGTATTTTGGATACAATGTCGGTCATGATTATGAAAGTAGAGCAAACATCAAAAATAATCTTTGATCATCTTGATCCGAATAACTAACAGTTACCATACTCATGTAGCACCGATAATATTTTGCGACAATGGTAATCTGTTCTACATTGACGCTAAACCAAAAAATAGACTGCTCCATAAATATACTATCTACTTAAAAGAAAATACAATCTGAGACTGAGACCACTTGCATCCTACACAAGCTTAAATACACGTGCTACACCATAACTATCTATTCATTGCTTAAAGTTACAATACTTTATGAAACTGAAAAATCTAGCAAATGTAGAACTTATTAGTATTCATACACAGTTCGTATATATTTTATCATATTAAATAACATCTGCAATCTATTTCAACAATTTTTGGTGGACAAAGCATAATCGGTTTCAGCATTGAATAAAGAAATGTTCAGGGTGGACCAATGGATTCCACTTCTATGGTAAATCAGCGACCATATATAAGGTATAAAAAACTCCTCAGGTTGATCCTCTTCCACATACCGAAATTTTAGGTCGGGAAATTTCTGAAAACCAATTCAGACACTCATTCAAAGACCAGCTTGCTTGATAAAATCAAACAATAAATTACTTCAATAAATGGACTAATAAACCCTTGAAATTTACCCGCAGAATGTCGGGAGACCAATGCAGAACACCGTCTTCTACTCGTTCCATTACTTCAGATGAACTCAAATCGTGATGTTCTGATGTCAAGCGCTTTGAAAAGTAATTGATTACCTAGATACATTTTTCATATGATAACTTTGATTCCTGGGATTATTTTGTGGACGCGAGTACAATTCATTTTATTAATAAATTACAATATCAATGTTGGCAACTAAGTCTTGAGTTGCGTCATAGTTCCTGAAGGAATCGAAAACTGTTTTCTTGTATAGAAGTGTGTAAATTAAATGACGATTTTGTTGCAGTTGGTGAGTCAGTACAGAATTAAGAATTTCCAAAACCATTCGTATCACTTCTTCCAACACGGTGATGTCCTGGACCTAACCATGATCAAATTTGGTTAGTATTACAAACGCCAACGCAAGTCTAGAAGGCTAGAATATATACCGTAAGGATTAGAATGTACTCTAGAGCTACTCACCGTCTCACTGGCCTTTTCAGACTCTTGCTTTACATCTGTTACTTCTGCTTGCTGATTAAATCGTTGCATTAATTTATTATGACGCTTAGCAAGTGTTTCAAACAAGCTTATCAGTCGTTGAGCAACATAGGGATGCAATGATCGAAATTTAGAAGACATATTTGCAAGGGCCGCTAAACAGTTTGTATGAAGATACTTGTCCTGTAAGCAGAACGTAAGTAAATTAGATACTCTTAGATTCGAACATGTTCGACGTAAAATCAGAATTCTGCAGAGCGAAGATACTTACTCGCATTTTAAGAATATTGTACTGGATTGTCCGAATAACAACAAGTATAATCAGCCCACCCAAAGTTATGTCATTCACACTTCTTTCAGTATACCACGTTACATTACGTAGCACCTGTTGAACAAAAATTGTTATTCTTCAAGCATAAACAATAGTTACCAAGGTAAATTTGACTGGTGTAACAAAGACGGGTCTTACAATGTCATGAACCTGCTGGTTGAATAGCTCATCCTCGCTCAATATAAGTAGCACAATCAATGACATGTAAATATGATGAGAAGTACTCGTCGGAGCATGGTACAGTGTAAGCAAAATCGGTAGCACCTAAGGATTTCAAATATCTGCCATGTTTTCAATCACATCCGGACTAGATACAATGACTTTTAGTATTCAATTGTTAAACCTGAACACGTCAAGTTCAAATTTTAAATGAAAAATCATTACTCGATTTGTATGAAAAACAACCTACCAATTGTTCGATGTCCGACCGAGCCATTATGTACGATTTAAAGGAACTGTTGCGGTGAATAAGCATGTATAGTAACAAGGTTGTATCATCTGTTGTTATTTCTCTACAAATCGTATCGTATAGTCTTCCGTAATTTAATTTGAACATTGGAGTTTCATTCGATAAGGCATCATCGGCTTAGCATTTACAAAATAAATATTTCAGACTTAGTTTTGGAAACCATAAAGGAAGCAGTAGATGAGGAAAATGATAAATTGATAAGATTACCATTTTCGTTCTCGAATGTCACAACGGATTCACGGTAAGGATTCATGCAGTGTCCCGGTTGCCCACTTGTACAATGGTTGATTAAAATCAGGAGTAATGACAGAGAATGACTGGCCAAGTTATTTTCTTTTAAGGGTTCGAGGGAATCTTTTGGTTTCTCGAACCCAACTCCTTTTCGCAAAATATTCCAAATTCCACCTACGAGACAGTATCAGAAAATCCTAAACCTCCTAAACACGTACTAAACACGGGCAAAACTCGTTGTTTAAAAGCTTACTGGCCATTCCGATCACCAGGCTTCCAGAATCTTGATTTTGCCACAACGACGTGGGGGGAATCTTATGGTCCATATAATTGTTCAACAAAGTTTTAGTTAAACAAGCTGCTAATCCAGGTGGGTCTCTCTGCATGATACTCCTGAAAAGAAATTCGAATAATCGGTAAATAAGTGTACCTGATAGCAGAATTTAAGTTAACCTAATCCAAACAATTACGTAATGATATCGTAGTCACCAGACAGGTGCATAATTACAATAAAATTCCCATTGAATGAAATGAAATGGAACAGTAAGTAACTTGCCTGAACGATAACAGCTTATACGCTGGTACGGAGCAGAACATTTGAGTTGAAAGCAATACTATAAGTGTGTTTACAGCCTCGAGATGTAACAGATACGTGTTACTCTTGACAGGCAGCTCCGAAAGAATTTGCATCAATGCATCTACCAAAGGGTCCAACACATCCGTATCTCCGGGAGAAATCATTTGACCATCCTGTAAGATTCCTCCTTGTATTTCATTCGATGAAGCACCTAAATCAATATTCATTCAAAAAATTAGCCTTAACCTTTTCAAGTAACCTCACAAGGAAAACAATTTTCCACTACATCCTCCCATCGAAGTCGTAACAGTTGAACTTACTTGGTGTGAATGCGGAGAACTGCCTCGCGAACACATCATCTTTTGAATATTCAGCAAAGTACTTGATGATAGTTCTGATGATGAACAAAGCATTGTACGCTTGCCATATAAACATAGAACTAGCAACAAAACCCAAATTACAGTTCTTTGTTATTAAAATCCGTCCTTATCCTCCATTGAATCCCTCACCTACGCCTTCATATCGTAACCACAATAATAATATTTTCTATAGACTCACTCGCAAGTTTGGACGGAGGAATTGAGCTCAATGGCTCTGCGGGTGAAAACTTGAATCAATGATGCAAAATTCCGTGTCTCCTTGTTATTAGCAAATAGATCCGCTCTTAAATGTTCAACATTCGCATCCAGCATAAAACCCTGGTCTCTGATAACAATAAAAAAAACTTACATTTAGTACCGCACCACCTCAATATTGTAAATTAAACAAACTTATGAAACAAGAACATCTTATCCAAATCATACTCAAAGTAATTAATTCCCACTCACTTCGTTAAAATCAGGGGCAGTGAATGTGAGAACAGATGATTCCAAATGTGATCATTGGGGGAAATCACTTCCCGACTACAAAATCTCTTCAAATATTCATTGGATTCCAGTTCGTCTAATCTACTGCAGCTCAGCCCCATGTTTCAGCTTACATACAGTCCGGAATCTAATTATTTCATATATCACCACAAAATTAGTTATCCTTACTACTTGAAACCCAACACTACTAATGACACCTTACAACTCTACAGGATTAATACATTTATTAAATTTATGAACACCCCAGTCAGCTGTCAGGAGCTAGTTGCTCAAGGCATTCCATGTAATTTGACGTGTACCAAAAACTCATTGTTTACAGTTAAGGATTTATGTTCTGTCCTATTTCAAATCCATTTAAACAGTATGTATACTATACTCTATATAGATATAAATATTTTAAACACTTACTATTAAATACTTCAGTATATATAGGAACAGTCACACTCACACTAGTAGCAGGGATTTGTAGTTGCCAATAATTCCGAAATTTGCCCGGACTAGGAGAAATGACTAGCTAATCACAATTACTGTACGTATTTATTTAATCCGGTCATAAGTCATACTTTTTATAATATGTGGGATTTATGCGACAGTAAAATTACTGCCCATCTTGTACCCTAAACGTGGATTGTAAAACTGTGATAGGCAAAAGGAAGATATTTATACACAGCATTGGTTATATGCACTTCAAAAAGTACCAGCGGTATTTAGTGCTTCAGTAAGAGCCAAAATAGTTTAAGTTCCCGTCCCGATTATCCCCAACTACTCAAGAATGTCATAGTGAACATTCCCAGGCAGAGACTACTTTACCTCCCCACCAGCACAGACGTCGCAGAAGTTCTAATGCATTGCACCTGCGCAGTCCACTCCAAGCAAACAAAACATACGTACACGGTGACTAGCACCGAATATGTACGTCCCAGCAGTCGTATGCGGGAATTCCAGTGAATAATGCACTGGGATTGAGATCACTCTGTATACAGTCGTACCCTTCTCAAATTGTTCTTCTCAGAATATGAAGACGCCGGTCCGCATTCACTGTCACGATTATGTATGACAGACACTCTGTGTGGAACCGGTACTATCTATATGATGATGTCAGGCCCGTTTGAGGCCCGTCGACATGTATTGGCTTAGTAAATCCAGGAGCTAAAATGAGAATGAGTGGGCGTTGAATCCTTGAAACTCCGAAATGATTCTCTTTCAACGACTGGATACAATATTTTGAGAGTTAGGACAGCATAGGAGTGACGGTGACGGGCCAATTCAGTTTTGTTTTCTCTATTGAAATAACTGGTTTCAAATTTTGCCCAAATATTGTACTGACTTGGATTGAACGAAAAATCTAATTAAATGTAGAATTAAGCGGAAAATCTAATTGGATGTAGAATTAAACGGAAAATCTAATTGAATGTAGAATTAAACGGAAAATCTAATTAAATGTAGAATTAAACGGAAAATCTAATTGGATGTAGAATTAAACGGAAAATCTAATTAAATGTAGAATTAAACGGAAAATCTAATTAAATGTAGAATTAAACGGAAAATCTAATTGGATGTAGAATTAAACGGAAAATCTAATTAAATGTAGAATTAAACGGAAAATCTAATTAAATGTAGAATGAAACGGATAATATAATTAAATGTAGAATTAAACGGACAATATAATTAAATTAGAATTTTAAAAAATCTAATTAATTCAATAGAATGGAATACAAAATTGGACGGAAAATCAAATTAAATCCTGAATTTAGAACTAAAAATTGAATGAAATGCATGCATGAATGGAATATTGAACTGTATTGAATGAAATTCCAAATTTAAAAGGTGAGGTTTAAAAAATCAAATGAAGAATTAAAAGAAAATTAATGGCGTACAAAGAAGTGGAGGAAACATGGAATTGAATTAAATTTCCAGAAAAATTAAGCTAATTTCAATCCACTAAATGTAAAAATAATTGAACAAAGTACGGAAATTCCTCAGTCAAGATCTAATATCATGTTAAAAGCAAAGGCAGTTTGAGAACCATTATAAAATCCGGATTTAGGATGAGGACAGCAGTTCTCAACCTAAATCCCATATCCAGAGGCTGCTGATTCGGCAATGCTGAACATCGTGCTCTCGTTGGGTCTTTATATGTGGCTCTTGGCGGTAAAATTATGGATACATTGGACTCATTTCAGTTGCAAATATTGAAACTTACTCACTCCATAGTGCAAGTTCTAATCTCTGTCAAAAAACGCCCGAAGTTACACTTTCCATACATACCATATCTATTATAACAATCAATGACATTTATGAATAACCCCGGATTTCATGACATGGTAAGACAAAATTGTGTGAGTGAATTATCACCTCCGTGAATTATTCACTAAATTATTGACAAATAAATATGACACTGAGTGTGAGAGTCGGAATCGGAAATAGGAGTTCCTCTCTTTGATATTATTTTGAGAAGGGAATAAGTATATGATTATCAATTGGGCTTTTGCAATCAAACGTTTGTGACATTGTGACCCAACCATCAGTAAATACTAACTCCGAGGAGTGAATCCAAAAATTATTTCTGGAGTCACGAGCGAGGTAAGCATTTTTTATAATTTGTTGACGATTGTGTTCAATTAATTTAATTCGAAGCATACATTTAAATTATTTCCTAGTTAGTGGAATGTACATGCTGGCAGTCTTGACTTGACCCGTAGTGCTACATTGAAGAATACGAATACAAATATGCATCGTACAAATAGTACCCTTATATATAGTAATTACTGGTGACTGCAGGCTCAGGTGGAATCAATTTCTGTACAGTATTCAAATAAATAATTATTTTCATAAGCCCAATATTATTCCATTTTTAATGCTATTTCACCCACAATAATTAATCCTGACACAGTTTTTTTTAGTATCAGCTGTATGTTTAGGCTGTATAGGACCGTAGTAACAACTATTAATTAACGTTTAATTATAAATCAACATTAAAGATATCTCCATATTTTATTGCTAGTTCCCTCGGGCTAAAAGGAACCACTAACCCAATGTGAACATGTATTTTGACACTTGCTATTTCGATAGCAGTGTATCCTCTGAAAAAATATCACATGTCACATTTAGATATAATCCGGTTTCCTGAAAATAAATAATAACCTTATTTTTTACATTTAAATTAATTTCATTGGAATCCATTCTTTATTATAAATAGGAAGCATTCGAACAACAACTGTGTTCACCTTCGGGCTATCTACAACTCTTTTAATAAATATATAATAATAAATGTTATATTTAGTACACACAACATGACGACATTATATACGCCCTAAGATTATTATTTTTTCCATTTCATTATCAAACCATTACCTATTTTATTTCCCAGCCCAGATACTCTCAGGTTTATCTCCTAGAAGCATTTATCATTTTGTTCGTTTATAATTATTATTAACTGCTCATACCAGTCATAATCTCATGTCATTCATTACTATGCATGTCATGGGTGGAGCTGTAATCAGGTAATTAATTTTTAGGTAGTGAACAAATAGTAACAATAAGAGGCTCATGGGAAATTATACAATCATCTTTTGAAAAAATTATGAGAAAAACTAAATTAAAATTTTTAGTTTTAATGTTTCTGGGAAAAAAATGCTTGGTTAAGGAGTGTCTACGGTTAAATATTGTTGGGATGTCAGTTGTAAAAAAAATGGAGTTACATTTGTGAAGTACAATTTATATCCATAATAGTCCTAATCCGTTGTCCGAATGATTTTTTATGGAAGAGGGTGAGCAGCATTAATTAAAGCAATACATGAAAGATTTTGACAAGAGGACGTCTGCATATTATTTACGTCCACCCATACTTGAGGGATAGGAGAAGCTTCGAGAGTACAAGCAGAGCATTCATCCTGCCAGTGCCAGTGATCTTGTTATTCTAAAAAGGAAGCAAAACGTGCAACCTTTTCGCTTGCCGCCTGAAATAACAATAGCGTTGTTCCTCATTGGCATTCCTCATCACTCAATGGTTGTTGGAAACTGCTTTAAACTTTTAATACCCTTTTGATTTAACACCTCTTCGCACACCCCACAGTTAAGACAGGTACACATGATATTCCTCTCGCTGAGCCGCACAGGTTATGTAGTCATGGTTATATGGAGCGGAGCGATACTGCTACATTTTTTTTACCAGGTGCCAATGCCAATCTTATGCTCTAAGCTCCAATCGTCACGCACATATTTACAAGTATGATGATGTAGTTACATGGATTTGAGTACACACAGGTAGCCCACGTCTACAATTTCTAACGTGTAGTCAATACCAGCCGACCGTTGTACAGTCCCGTATCTGCACACTTGTCTAAAGTGCAAGTAAAATCTCTTATATTTTACCTCAAATGAAGTGACTAAATATGTTTTTATGGACCCATTTCCGGAAATTCCATCTTGAAAAATGCTTCACTACAAAATATGTTTGCACTAGCTCTAATACGTGCCTCAGGATTCCACTGTAAGGGAATTGCTTGAGCATGGGGTAAAATGGGGGGACCTCTACCAAGTGATGTCGGATTGCTGTTTTACATCAGCAATTATGGTAAAAATAAAATTCGGTTTGAGTAGTAAAACTCGGGGCTTTTTCGAAATGGTGCGTCCATTATGATTACAACGGTTGATTTGACGGAAACCAAATCATTCTAAATTCAGAATTTTAAATGCTGGACTTTTTAGCAGATTCAGGTGCTTATACACGATTAAAATTCAACTTTCTGGAATTTCATAAATTCTTTGAGAAATCATGGGTTTCAGGTTAATTACAATGTTTTTAAGTTGCTTAATTTTTTAGTATAGGTCTGTCAGCGTGTATATACCGTAAACAATTTGTTGTAATTTCCGTTGAATTTTTTGTAATCTAGCTACTGAAAATTCCCATGTTAAAATGCATTTAAAATTCTGAATTCAGAATGATTGGGTTTCCGTCAGTGTGGAGATACCGAAGGCATCCCTTCTTTATGACTTTTACTACTAAAACGGAATTTTACTTTTGACGTATTTGGCAATCTGGAACAGCAGTCGCATATATCTTCATTAATTTCGCCCCGTTTAACCCTATGCACAAAAATAAGGGTTGGATGGCTTGTTTGTGTGTCATTTTTCAGGATCTACCTTCCCTGGTTGCTAGGTTAATTTCCCATCAGTTGGGTTAGTGATGCATCCTTACTGGAATAAAATACCTTAATTACAATTGAATTACCTTACCTAAGACTAAAATAACTTAATTAAAATAACTTAATGAACACTAAAATAACTTAATTAAAATAACTTAATGAACACTAAAATAACTTAATTAAAATAACTTAATGAACACTAAAATAACTTAATTAAAATAACTTAATGAACACTAAAATAACTTAATTAAAATAACTTAATGTACACTAAAATACCTCACTTAAAATTAAAACACCCTACTTTTACATAACACCTTATTCAATTATTTCGAAGATATTACAATCGACTGAATAATCCAAAAAATATCCAATCCTCCATCTCTTCTATTTAACTTCAACTACTGGCTCAATATTACATACCTGATTTTACAACTTGGTTTCAATCCTTTTAAAATTTTTAAAATAATTCTGTCTACACAGTTAAGCTAGAGATCAATTATAAATAAAATCAAAACAAATCCATCTTAGGGCACACATTAATTTTAACAAATGAGCCACCCTTTAGGTTATAGTAGGCCATTGCTTATGATGCATACACGGTCGGATAAAGTCTATATAAACTTTGGACGCAGCCCTATGTATACCCGGCTGTGTATATGGGTTTTTGCCATGCAACAGAAGTTAAGCGGTAAGGTCAACTGAAACTCAACTATGATGCTTTTGTATTTGATTGTAGTGACAGAAGATGGCGACGACTGTGTTGCAGAAAGTTCCAAGCTTCGGGCAGCCACCGTTTGTAGTTTTTGTACCGGAGGAATGAATGTGCTATGGCTGTGTAGTGTGTTCTGCGTTGACTGACTGTGTGTGTGTGTGTTTGTAAGATTGGAGGCATTGGAGGAGCAGTGAGCACTGTGAGCAGTGAGCAGGGTTGAAGTATACCTTCCATGACCAGTCCTCCATATACTCTGCGTGAGAGTAGTGAATGCATAGAGAGCGGTGCAATGGTATACATAAGTGAGTTGGCTCTTTTTGTGAGGAAAGATACCCCCATGTATATATATGTATATTTACGAACATATTTCAAAATTGGAGACAGATTTCTCTACCTCTGAGAAATGTGTGTATAGGGAGGTTGTATACGTACGTCCAATGTTTAGTAGTGTCTCAAGTGTAGGTAGGTAATAAAGCAAGTGTGTGTTTCGGATTCGGATTTATCTATCTGCGTAACTCGGTGCATCGTGTGAGTGTGTACGAGTTAGTTAAAAAAAAAACATTCAGTGGAAAAATAAGTGGATACGATGGAAGATGGGAATTCCAAAGAAAAAATTGTGTCTGCGAGTCAAAATCTGACATTGTCCACAAACTCGGCCGCCTCAAATCCTACAGTCGAAGGACATCAACAGTCTATTTTAATACTGGCAGAGCCTCAAAGTGTTTTAGCTCGTTCCACATCCCCTCATCATATTAGTACAACTGCACAAATTTCCACGACTTCAGGTCAATCAGCGATGCTCTCCTCAGGACATGGAAATGCAGGGGGGTTAGGCATGCACAACGTGAATGTGTCAAACTTGACGACCTCAGTGAGCAGTACTGTTAGTCACAATCTTCCAGGGAATATTTCCAACGTGACCCCCATGAGTTTACATCAAGGAGCAATAACCACGACCCCTTCCAGTATTTCAGCTCAGGCTCAAAATGTTTGCGTCAGTCTGACAGCACCCAACCTCATGAGCCTTCATCCCGGATCACCTCTCACGGCATCCACGACGGGCTCCTCCAGTCATAGTGTTCCTGTGAATATTTCCGGAACTCCGTCGGTTCCTCTGAGTGTCTCTGGCGGAGGTGGTGTTGGGCCAGCTATCACAATTACCCCGGGGTCTGTGCCCATTAGCATGGCATCCGCTGCTAGAACCCTCACCAGTTTGCCCACTGGGACAGTAGCATTTAGATCTATCAATTCCAACCAAACGCAACGTGAGTATTTTGTTTTTATGCACACACTCTCTCAACTGTCCTTAAATATGTAAATTATCCTGGGATGTGAAGGAGTCGTTAGGTTTTAATGGACTAAAGCCCTAGCTTCCCTAACGTGTTTTGAGTCTGTTTTGTTTTGCAGCAATCACCAGGCAGTAGGAATAGAAAGTAATGAAGAAGCATATTGTATTTACGTGTTTACCCGTATCCTGGCCTATGCCTTGGTGAAAGGGAATATCTACAGTAATGACCTGTAACCATTACTAATTTTTATTACGACAGTTTTTCCTCAATGATGGGTACGGGGTTGTAGGACTTTTGACATTTAATTCCTGGCAAAGATGAAATCATCATTTTTTCCCCCGTCAATGACGTCTGACAATATGTGAAGGGGATAGCGATGGTCTCAGGGGTATTAAAGATTTATGTAAATGGGCTGTATTCCTAAAATGGACATATTAGTACTTGGGGTTAATTTTATGATTTATTTTGAGTGCAAATTTTAATATATTGAGGAATGTATTCCTGAATGAAATATATTTGGGGAGTTTAAAAATATTATATATTTTGTATATATTTTGATGCTATTGTATTACCGATGTTTCTACTTTGTATACTAATCAATTTTGTATTTTGGACCCAGCAGCACAAGTGAGTGGACAGGATAGTGGGGATGAAAGCGTACCTTTATCTGTACATGTGCCAAATTCATTGACTTGTTCCAGTAGTACCGAACAATCCTCAGGAACTGCAGCATCCGATCAAAATGTTCATCAAAGCTCCAGCCAGTCCGAGGTACTTAGTCCTATTGTATCAATTATAGGCTGTACAAATGCCATTCGTATTTAGCTACTGTCGTCTTCAGCAATCATTCAAAATGTATTACTTTAGTATTTCCCTCCGTCTTTTATAACAGTCTACAGTCTGCCGCCCCAAGGACAAAATAGTCATTATATGAGTAATAATGGCATTTTAATTCCCATTCGCCCTGCGTCTTTGAAATTCCACCAGCCATTGTTCCCAAAAGGAACGGAATCATTCGAGGGGGTTAATTTCTGAGGTAGCGATACTCTCTCCAATAATATTCAGAGAAGTTCTGCTGCCTTCATTCAAGAATGAGTTATAGTATAGAGTCAACTTCTAGGAAATACTCAGGGCATATGCAGGACAGTTCAGTTTTTTCTAACGGAAGGGACTCTCGG
Organism: Allacma fusca; assembly: GCA_947179485.1. NCBI lineage: Eukaryota > Metazoa > Arthropoda > Collembola > Symphypleona > Sminthuridae > Allacma > Allacma fusca. The sequence goes on along the minus strand of OX359249.1, from coordinate 17,965,765 downwards.
TAATTATATTTGAAAAGTTCTGGTGTCATCAATGGTATGACATTCCGAATTATTTTCAATTGTAATTTACTACCAAGCATGTCCACACGTAAAGCTGGGATGTATGTACATGTTCAATAATTCTGTCATTTAAAACGTATCATTTTATGTGTGTGTGTGTAGTGTCAGCTGTGAGTTTACTCCTATAATGCCACTGCTAATATACTCTACATAAACAAGCCAGCTATGCATGTTTCCGTACATACGATTAACTTTTACTACGAGAAGCGTAAGAGGCGGAGGAAGACGTGCCCTCCTGAGGGTTTATCACCAAAAGAACCTCCCACTTCTGTACAATTGGAACACTCCGAAGAACAAAATCACTTGGCACTTACGATAGGTTAGGGACAGGAGAGCGCCAACCTTAAACTATCCCGGTTGCATAATAATCATCATCACCATATCAGGCCATCCGCGGACCCAGGGTATGTGTGTTTATACACAACTGATTGAACTGATGTATTCTCGTCTTTACGCTAAATATATACATACACATACATAAGTAAGGCCCAGTATTATCCGCATCAACGCTATATGAGGTGTATCAGTGCCAATGAAGTATATGCTGTTGTGTTATTTTGTGTACATTTTATTAACAACATGAACAACATGGGATGGTTCGCTGTTCGCTTATCATCACGTATGTAAATGTTGAAACTGCTTTTGCTCTATGCTGTTCATACACATGTTAAGTACGTATGCTTACACATTTCCCTTCCATAGACCATTCCATTCATTCAACATTTGAGTTAAACTGTATCGTGGTAAAAAGGTTTTGGTCTGTGTAAAGCATTAAGTTGTGTTATTCATATTATTATTGTTGTCACAGGAGGACCATGCGGCCTCAGGCATTGCTAGTAATTGGTTGCGTATTTGCAAAATAAAAAATAACTCGGGCTTTAAATTTGACTAGGTGGAATATAAAAGTGGGACATTAGTATTATTAGTGGGGCATTAAGCACTGAAGGGACGTGACAGGGGGGGGGATCTCATTACAGTCAGTAGATGGTCATTTTAGGTCATGGAATGCTGGATGGGGCGGCAGATCGTTCTGGAATTTGTTGTACAGTTGTGAGTTTAGATGTAATGTTTTTTTATGGAATTAGTAATAATAATAATAATAAATATTATTATTGTATTAAGAGATAATTAGGAAATGACTTATTATGTTTTTATTAGGGTGATGATGGGGTGGGGATAAGAATTTGGGAATGTATTGTAATAACGTGGGCATGTATTTTTTTTAATTGTAGCAACGGCTGAAAGTGGAGGATGCGTTGAATTATCTGGATCAAGTTAAGTATAAGTTTGGGAATCAACCTCAAGTGTACAATGATTTTTTGGATATTATGAAAGAATTCAAATCCCAGAGGTGAGTGACTTAGTGCTGGAATGTTTATTTTTCAGAGGGTGCACTATCTATGTATACATATTTAAAAAGTTTACAATTCATCTGTGAGAGGGATATTGGGGCTTGTGTTGACGTAATTGATGTTTTATGGTAGTATTGATACACCTGGTGTGATACAACGTGTGTCACAACTCTTCCGGGGACATCCGGAGCTGATTGTTGGATTTAATACATTTCTTCCCCCGGGATATAAAATTGAAGTTCAAACTAATAACCAGGTAAAGCGTTTTTCCTCGTGACTTCGTTGAATTTATTGGTGCAATGGAGTCCAGTTATCATCTAATGAGAGCTATTACTAATTTTAGCAATTTTTTCCTGTATGTAGGTTTCTTTCAGCATGATTGGGCATGGAGGATACGTTGTCCAAACGACAGTGTCTACTGGCGCAGTTCCTAATTCTCCTGTGCTCCACCCAGGACCAACAAGTACTTCTATAATTCAGCACAGTATATCTGGTCACCCGATACGGTCAGCTGTTGCAGTTACTCCACAAAGGTATTTCCTTTATAGGTTTAATTTTAGTGTTTTTTGACGATTTTAGAGTTGCTTTCCGTTATCTGATGTATTGTTTTTGTATACTAACGTTTAATTTTCGTGGTACGATTTTAGTGGCACTACTGGGATAAACAATGGAAGGACCTCGCCGATTCCCCCGGCGCCGAATCTTGGGGCGACTACTAATAGTTTTGAAACGTCGTCTACTCCAGCGTTTACACATTCCTTCACATCACCATTCGTTCAATCAGCTTTTCCAAGTTTACAGAGTCAACCGGTGGAGTTCAATCATGCTATTAACTATGTTAATAAAATTAAGGTAGGAATTTTAGCCTAGTGGTGCGTGTGTATGATTATTATCCTGTGACTTACTGCTTATATTATTGATTGCAGAGCCGCTTTCAAGGGCAACCGGATAAATACAAACAATTTCTAGAGATTTTACACACATACCAAAAGGAGCAAAGAAATATTAAAGAAGGCCTTCCTCAGTCTTCAAAGCATTTAACAGAACACGAGGTGTACTCCCAGGTGTCCAAATTGTTTGAGAATCAGGATGACTTGCTTCAGGAATTTGGGCAGTTTCTTCCTGATGCTACGAATCATCAGAATAATGTTTGTGCATTTTTCGCAATTTTTGGAATATCTTATTGGTGTTTAGCCAACTGATAGTTTTTTATTTCCATCCATAACCAGAGTCAGTAAGTTTAATTGTTTTAATAGACGGGTAACAAGAGTACAGTGGATTCAGTCAAGAAAGCTGTTAAAAGTCCGCGGGAGTTCCCGGTTGTGACAAAACCAACTCCCTCAGGGGCTACAAAGAGGCCGACTCTCCAGCAAAATACTACTGCTACAAAGAAATTTCGAATGTCGTCGTTTAAAGATATTTCTCTTGCTGAAGCTGGGAAGTACGGTAGCTTAAATGAATTTGCATTCTTCGATAAGGTACGTCGTTTGGTTTCAATTTTTTTATTTAGTTCATTGGAGATATATTTTTAATTTATTTTTTAATTTTATTTTTAAGATGCTTCTAAAGTTATGGTTGTACTTGTAAACAATGATGGTTAATTTCAAGTGCAAGAATAAAATGCACTTATAAGGTCCTGTTATAACTACTACAATTTTAAATTCTTCTTTAGGTGCGCCAGCTGCTTAAAGCGCCAGATATCTACGAGAACTTCCTACGGTGTTTAATTTTGCACAATGATGAAATTTTGTCATTGTCGGAGCTCCTTCAATTAGTAACTCCGTTCTTATCGAAGAGCCCTGACTTGTACGCTTGGTTTAAGGATTTTATCGGTCTGAATGATAACGGTCCGACAGTGTATGAGCCTATTCCCGCAACTATTGCAAAACAGGAGAAATTGACCGAGGAGCAGTCAATGGAAATCGGTACTAAATAAGAATTAAAATAATTCATGGAGGTGTAAAAATGAAACGTGAAGTTGAATCATTAATAAACTCGATGTTTTTTTAATCGCTTCAGACTTCTCCACATGCAAACGTCTGGGAGCGAGTTATTGCGCTCTTCCAAAAAATCATGTCCCTCCTAAGTGCAGTGGGAGGACGTCTTTGTGTCATGAAGTACTCAATGACGTGTGGGTATCTTTCCCTACTTGGTCGGAAGACTCGACTTTTATTACTTCTAGAAAAACACAATTTGAAGAGTATATCTATCGCTGCGAAGATGAACGTTTTGAAGTAAGTACTTTCAGCATATTATTGGTCGGTCGTGTTTCCGTAATTATTATTACGAAAAATAAATGTTATTAATTTGAAATTAATAATATAGCTCGATGTGGTCATTGAAACAAACGCCTCTACCATCCGTGTTTTGGAGATGGTAGCTAAAAAAATGTCTCGGATGTCCCAAGAAGAATTAAATGAATTTGAGTTGGATGAGTGTCTCGGCGGATCTTCGCCAACTATTCACCAAAGAGCCGTGCGTAGGTTGTATGGAGACAAAGCAGGTGAAATTATGGATGGTTTGAGAAAACAGCCGTCCACAGCTGTACCTCTGGTTCTACGGCGTCTGAAAGCTAAGGAGGAAGAGTGGCGTGAGGCACAAAAGGGTTTTAATAAAATCTGGAGAGAACAAATAGAACGGTTTTATTTGAAGTCATTAGACCATCAAGGTATAACATTTAAACAAACGGACATACGAGCGTTACGCTCGAAAGCTCTCATCAGTGAACTGGAGACCGTTTTTGAAGAGGTAGTGTTTTATTGTCCAAACGATAATATAGAATGCAAATAATTTGACAGTATGTGACCCAAGGAATCCTAATGCTATAAATTAATTTATCTTCATTTAGCGCCAAGAACAGCAAGCACGAATGGTTGACCCGGATGCTGGTTACTCTGGGCCTCATCTTATGTTTGCGCACAAGGATATATCGATTTTAGAAGATGCCAATAATCTCCTTATTCATCACGTACGACGGCAGAGCGGAATCCAGAAGGAAGACAAGAGAAGAATTAAACAGTTGTTAAAACAGTTTATACCAGATATCTTTTTTCACAAGCGATTGGAGATTACAGAAGATGAAATCGATGACTGTAAGTCAAAGAACGCCAATTAAACCAGTTTCCCTAATAACCTTTAGTCCATGTCAATAAGTAATAATGCTGTTGCTCAATTCTTGTGGATGGTTGCTTATTATATAATACTCAAAATACGGTAGATTCACCTGATGAACTGGACGGTAGGAAAAGCCCTTCTGAGTCATCATCAGTGCCGGTGCAAAACGGTTCTCGCAGTGTTAGTAAGAAAAATGGAGCTTCCAAGAAAGGCAATGGTAGTAAGGCAGACGGGTCTCAACTTGGCTTAAAGAAAGAAGGTGATGAAAACGCGGAAGGGGATTGTGGAAGTGAGCATATGAGTGCGTCTTCTCAACCTCATGAAAGCCATGAATCTAAAAGAGTTCTTGCAAAGAGGGATAGAAAGAATCACAGTGTTATAGATGCTATTGGTATGCGAAATCTTTTTAAGTGTTTTAGGTGTAATTTAAATTATTTAAATTAATAGTAAGGTTAATTGGTTTATTCGTAACTTAGCTGTGTATTTCGGACGAATTAATGATGAAGTAAATTAATGCAGATATAAAACTGGAAGATGACGACATTGAAGCTGATCGATATAGGAAAAGAATGACTTTTGTGGCTGCCTGTGATGCCGTAAGAATTTTTGGGCTTTATAAATTATCAGATATTTTCGCGCAACGAATACATTTTAAATTAATTTTTTGCAATTGTAGGATGAAGCATACACTGTAATGTATGTGAATACTTGTTGGTACGTGTTCCTGAGGCTTCATTTTATTTTGTGTGAACGATTGAGTAAAATGAGGGAAAAGGCAAAGCAATTATTGGAAGAAGAAATGAAAGACCCGACTGAGAAAAATTCTGCAGCATCCATACTGAGGCTAAGACCCAAACGTAAGTAAATACTCAGTGTATGGAATAATAGTAACATGGAGTAGACCGAGAAGCCTCTGCTTCTGGGTTAGACTGGTGGCGAATTGTCAATTCATTTATACGAACTTGTTGAATACGTCTTGTTTACTTTGTTTGTCTTTTTTGTTCAGATGATGTGGATGTGGAGTATTACTACCCATTTTTCTTAGAATTAGTACGGAACCTTCTAGATGGAAATATCGAAGCTGGCAATTATGAAGATACATTGCGAGAAATGTTCGGAATACATGCATACATTGCATACACGTTGGATAAGGTGGTAGCTAACGCAGTCCGACAGGTATTTGCACTTGCCATGGTTGAAACTGAACTAGTTGTTAATTATTATGCTATATCGATATGAGTTAATTAATTTCTTCCAAACATTTTAGTTGCAATCCTTGGTGGGGGACGAATCTTGTCAGAGATGCATGGAACTCTTTATTCAAAGTAAGCGTCGAGAAGGTGCTGGTGGTTTGTGTGCTACAATGCATCAGCGGGTTGCTGCAGAATTGAGCTACTTAAAAAATGCTGAAAAGACTTTTGCTGACGATGGTTGCATCAAAGTTGTTTACGTAAGTCGAATTTTTGGGTACACATTCCATTAAATGCTCAATATGATATATCACTGCTGCAAAATTGGATGGTGGATAAATTATATTTTCAACAATTGATTCAGTTCATTGATTTACTTGGATTAATGGCAGGTTATGACTTTCTTCGTACTTTTTAGTAATTAAATTTGTTTACAGTTTAAGAAACAGAGCAAGATCACGTTTGAATTGTTGGAAAATGACCCTCCTCCATCAAGTCCGTCAAATGAAAACGCCAAATGGGCTGCTTATGTGGAACGTTTCGTCCAACCTGGAGATTCTGGTTCTGATGACCTGAAGAGGGAATTATCCAGAAGACCAGTGTTTCTCCCTAGAAATATCCGAAACTGGAAGAAACGGCGACAACAGAAATTTCAAGGAGAATTGGGAATACCTAGATTACCTGCAAGAGGATCATCTGAATGTCCAATGGAAATAGATGATGATAATATAGATAATCTATCCACACCCGAAATAGTTTCGGAAATTAAAAAAGAAAATGATGAAGACGACAAGGATTACCCTACAGCCCCAAAATTGAGGAAAGAAGGAGGGTAAGTTGGCTATGATTTTTTCGCAATTTTTCAAAGAATGCTTTTCACATCAGTAATGAAATGAATAACTTATTACAGACCATCAGTTAAATCAGACCCTGAAGATATAGATTTAGACCTTATGCTCAATTGTCGAGACGAGAATGGAAAGATGACTAACGATTATATTATTCAAGATAATCTGCAGTGTCAATTCAATCCTAACTCCTATAAGATGATATTTGTCGTCAATAGTGAAAATTTTATTTACCTCAAGGGCGCTCTAAAGACAGCCCGTAAAGTAAGTTCTTCATATTCAAAACGGAATTCCTTAAAAGTTTGTAACCATTGATAGATCCTGACTACAACAGCATACGATTTTTCTGTTCATAGACCCATCGAGCGGTATCTACGCGACTGAGTGAAGCCTTTGGTAAATGGCATGCAAATTGGATTGAAAGGTGCGTCTCGGAAGAGCATATAACTAGATGTGAAGACTGGTTGATGGGCATGAATGTGCATACAACTTTAACTAAAGTAATATCAAATAATGATTTAAAGAAACCACCCTATAGACCGTTTAATAGGTATAAGGTTGTAAGAAGGGGTAGTGTAGAATAATATTTCCCATTGTTGTTGAAGTAAAATATTAAAAATTCTTTTTAGTCGTCTATTTATGGAATACGTAATAAAATTATCAGAAGATTTTAACTCGAATAATTAAATTTTCTCTTTTCTTTTTTACAATGATGATAATTAAGTTTGTTTTAAATGTTGTAAACCGCAAGCGTAGATAGATATTTTAATTGTGTAGAACAAGTTCGAGTTTTAATAAAAAATTATTTATAGCTTTCTTACCATCCTATAGAACTGGATTCTTTGGACCATTGTTTGTAAACATATTATTGTTTGTTTACCAAGTATTTACAGCTAGAAACCACATGTAAACTTGTGACTTGGTCTATTTTTTGTCACAAGAAACATGTGGCAGTATTTTCAGTTTCAGTTAGCACTGGTGTGTCAAAATGATCCCCTGGTGTTTCTGAAATTGCAGTAAATATTGTAAATGAATCATGTAAAATAAATGTTTTTTTCAGTACTAAAATACTGGATATCATAATTTGAGGAATGTTTTTTGCGTTTATACATGTTTGGTTTTGTGTTTCTTGTTGTGGATATTTAGTTACTTCCTTCGTTTTTTGCTTGCCAAAATTGTTCATTTTATTTTCCGAAATTTAAGTTTGTAGGTCTATTATCTTAAGGGCAGTTTTCAGTTTATATTGTTACTTTTCAGTCGAGAGCATGTAAAATTGTGATAGTGAGAAGGGCACTTTTTGTTCATAATTATGATAATAATAATAATGAAGTGCTTTATCATCATTAAAATGGGGTTTGTGTAGATTCAGTATACAAACTTTGAATCAAGTCACATGTAGGTTATACCCTATAACACAGCCTCTAGTAGCAAGAAATTCTAAGTTGGATAACTTGGGTGATATGCAACGACGAGTTCCAATCCTCATTTAGTAGTGGCTCGTAATTGCAGAGAAAACGAGATTAAACGCCGAGGGTCATCGGTTTGTTTTTGTGTTGACATGGTTGTTTTAATTTTCGACAACGAAATACATTTCTGTATTGTAGATCATAATTGCTAAATAAATATATTCTTACTATGAACATCATAAATGAGTTAAGTTCAGCTAAGTATAATATTACTCGAATAGATACTTCAATGTTTGACTTTGCTTATGTAAGAATTTCGAAACCTGTAGGAGTTATTAGTACTGTGTGTTCAAACTGTGCAGTTCTAGCATTATCTTTAGTCACAGCTGTCCAGCCATCCTTAAGTATTTTCACTTCTCCCCGGCCTTCACTTATTATAGGCTCAACTGTAAAAGTCATTCCTGGCTTCATGTTTCCAGGGTATTCATAATCTATACAAACATTTGTTATTTTGCAATTTTCAAAAATGTAATTTAAGTACATTGACTCATGGAATTACATGCAAAATCTTACCAAAATGATATATATCTGGTGGGCCGTGAAAATATTCTCCGATACCGTGTCCGGCAAAAGCAGGAACAACCGAAAGATCATGAGATTCTGCCTTATTCTGTATTGCCATTCCTGAAATAGGTTTTAGTGCCATGAAGAGCAGGTTAATTTATACACAATTTTTTGTCATGCATGATTACTCAAATTCATTTACCAATCATAAAGAAGGGTACATTGGGACCACAAACATTGATACCCTCATACATACACTGTTTAGCAATATCCACAAGTTTCTTTGCTTGAGAATCTACTCCTCCAATCATTACAGTTTCAGAACAGTCGCCATGATAACCGTCGAGGTAAACCTACACGATGTAATCACACTTATCAGCATCATAGCCCGAGAAAAACTTTGCGTTGTTCCCATCACTTCGTCCCATCACTAAAATCACTCTAACGTAAACTTACCGTCACATCAATATTAATAACATCTCCATCCTCAAGTTTCCTATCGTCAGGTATTCCATGACATGCCTAGCATAAATGCCAAAACAATTAAATTAACAAATCCCTCCTCCCCCTACCTCATTATCACGTAACTCAAGAATAAAATAGGGAATTACACAATTATTGACACTCGTACAAATGGACTTCGGAAATCCTTTATAATTCAACGGAGATGGGTAAGCTCCTGAAGCGACTATCAAATCGTGACAAAAGGAATCCAGCTCATCAGTGGTCACACCAACCTATCACAATCAGTTCAAAATCCCCTCAGCATCACACACACCCCAAAATAAATACTCCATCATAATACAACAATCCACTCCATTTCGTTCCAGTAACCCATACCTTTGCACGGTTCACCACCTCATTTAGAACTGTGCGAGCCAATTGACATGCCTTCCGCATCTTTTCGATTTGTTCCTTTGACTTTATTTCCGCCTCAATTAAATTCACAGGTCTCACTCTCCCTGTTTTATAATATTCCGGGGCTCGTATCTCTTCCGGCACAAGTCTGGGAGGTGACAGTTTTCCCGGGGTGACGAGGGAGAATTTTGGCCTGCTCCTGGAATTCATCCCCAAAATATGAAACAAACAAATTAAAAATATTACATAAAAAATTCAAAACACACAAACATTCAATAATTCCTTATTACCCGGCATGATTAGCCTCAGACGTATAATGTGCTTTTAATATTCCTGTACAACTGGATCCCTTCAAAACTTGTCCGTTATGAGTTGCCAAAAGTCGGTTCGTGTTCAAAAATTTATTGGAAGGTCCTCGGTGATTAATTACTGAAGCAGACAGTGATTTTACAACACATGATAAAGACTTGGAAATGGAGCCCATGATTTTTCCTTTCAAATTGTGAATTCAATAAAGGCTGTACACAAACTTTAATTTTTACTCAACTACTGCTTTATGAACGTAAATTGAAATTAAATATTTTTACAAAAATATTTTGAGTAGATATGATTCAAGTTAAGCCGGTAAGTTCCCAAATAATTATTTTCTACAACTTATATCCTTAATTGCTAAATTACAATTCGAATAAATGTGACTGCTGAAAAATTTAAATCCCTTCCCGCTTCGTCGATCCGCAATGATCATTGGCCACAGTGGACTTTTGAAGTACGAGAGCGGGAGGGGTCGAGCGAAATCAATCGGTGTCAGTCGAGCAGAGCAGAGGAGAGTCGCGGAGCAATTTAGCAAACTTTCATAGTCATTAATAAGGCGTGCATGAATTAGTGCTTAGTTATAATTATTTAAAGTTATTTATCCCAATTTTGTTACAAATATTATTTGTTGACTATTAATTACAAGACGAGTTTCAATATACTTGATCCATCCGACTATTTATTGTTTCATGACTGCTCGGAAATGGTTATTTAAAATAGTGTAGTTGACGGAGTGAATCAAGGAATTATTTTAATTATTGGGAATAATTTAAGAAGGTTTGAATTAAGGGGATACTTCATGCTTGACAATGATATTCTACACATTATTTCTGTCTTCGGTCATCCTTGTGACAACGTACTTGCACGTTGTAATTAACTTGTTTATTGTTCCGGAGCCCTATATGGATGAAATATTTCACGTGCCACAAGCTTTGGCGTACTGTGATGGGAACTTAACTCAGGTCAGTGGAATTTATTTCTGTGAGATTATATGTACGTAAATAGTAGAGATTAATGAAATTCCTGAAGCGAATCGCATGTGTGTGAAGAGCATGATTGTGTACGTGTGGATTTGTAATTGAGTTAATCATTCGGAGGAAGTCTCTTGTTTTGAATAAGTTTGGATTATATCATATGTTAAATGGTGTTGTTGTAATGTGTGAAATGTGTGTTTTTTTAGTGGGACCCCAAGATTACAACGCTACCGGGTCTCTATCTGCTCTCTGCTGGGGTGCTGAACGTAGCGGAGAAACTAGGGGGACCGGACATGAGCTGCTCTGTATCAAATTTGCGATATATAAACGTGATTTTGAATTGGCTAAATTTGGTCGTGTTGTACAAGATTAATGGGATTCGTCTGAAAGTAAGCGTCCAGTTGTACGACATGTAATTGGTGGAGTCGGACGGGGTAGAGTGTGAGATTGTAATAAGATATGTGTATTTCATTGATTCCCTTTTTAGAATGAGAGTGAAGCGAACAGAATATTGTCTACGCTCTCTCTTGGCCTTACTCCACTTCTGTTCTTCTTTTCATTTCTCTATTACACGGATCCAGCCTCAACGTTGGCTGTGTTGCTGATGCACTATGCCTTTCTTAAGGAACGATATGTCTTGTCTCCTCTGCTGGGTGAGTTGAATGGGGTTTTTCTGGAAGGATTTTCTTGAAATTGTTAGAAATTTTGTGGAACTTGAGCGTTTGTATTTATTGCATTTTTGCAAGACTGTGTTTATTCGGGATTTGATGCTATGGAAAGTGTTTTTATCTTTAATAATTTCTTTGGGTGTTTCAACTTTTGGACAATCAAATTGGTATCTTAATCCTTTTGGTAATTTCGTGTTCTTGGTACTTAAAGGGCTTGGGGTGTTTTATAAATTGTTATAAATCATTGGAAATGGTGTGATTGGTACTGAGTGGGTGTTGAAGTAGTAATTGCAGCTTGATGCTCATTTTGATGATACTTTTTCCCCTTTGCAGGTATTGTTGCAATTTGTATGCGACAAACAAATATTGTTTGGCTAATCTGGCATGGTTGTAATATACTTTGGCAATCCAGTGAAGACGTTCTTACAAAGTTGCTGCAACCTGCGGCACCGACTGCAGCAAAAAAGAATAAAAAAGAAAGTAGGTCCAAAAAGGCAGGAAAAAATCAGAAGGAAGTCCAGGAGAAGTATAACCCTGGCTTATCGCGCCTAAATTTCAAGGAATTAAGAAGTGTGTGGCCTGTGCTTGTCAAGAAGGTCGTACCAAAATCATTTATGTACGCTATAGTATTCGGATTGTTTGTAGCGTTCGTATTCTTGAATGGAGGTGTCGTTGTTGGTGATAAAGAAGCTCACAAACCTTCAATCAACCTTCCCCAATTATTTTATTTTACACTTTTCGCTATGATTTTTGGATTTGCAACGGTAACTTCCGAAGCAGGAAACACTATAGAAATTATAAAGAAGAATAAGTTTACTTATGCATTTTGGGTGGTGGTAGGGCTTATTGTTGTGTACTTTAACACAACTGCACATCCGTACTTACTGGCGGATAACCGCCACTACACGTTTTACGTGTGGAAGCGGCTATATGAGACCCGTCCCATTCTTAAATACATATTAGTTCCTGTGTACATAGGATTTGGTGTCTTCGTGACGGCAAACATGAATTTACACCCTAGCCTAATATTTACTTTTATAATGGTTGTTGCATTTAATCTCGTTCCCCAGAAACTCTTAGAATTTCGTTACTTTCTTTTGCCGTACTTAATGCTTCGTCTGCACATGAAGCCAACTCCAAGTCACATCCTAGCGATCGAGCTGATCTGGGCCGTCATCATTAATTGGTTCACAATACAAAAATATATGTATAGTCCTTTCATGTGGTCCCAATCATCAGAAGTTCAAAGGTTCATGTGGTGAATTATTTCTTAAGGTTGTGTTTACTAGGTTTTAGCAACTTTCTTAGAAAATTAGATGCATATACCTATATGTAAGTGTCAAGATGTTCGCCTGTATTTATGTATGTGATGTCACGCAAGAGCTCACGGAAATATAAATGTAACGACTCATTTGCACTCACAATCAGTCAGAGTTCAGTGTCAGGAACCAAACTCAATTAAATGTAGACAGGGTCTGTTTCCATGTGAAAATATAGTGCCTACGTGTTTGCTTTCAGTGTGCGAGTACATGCGTTAGTGTATGCTAGTTGTTGTGCTCACCTTTGTTCCAAGAGATTGGAATTGATACCAAAATGTGTAAGTATAGGCAAAAAAATGTAATTATTTTGTTGTGCTATTTCTTTCAATTAAGCTAATAAATTACACGGTCTAATCAAATAATGTCACTGTCCATGTTTTCTTTTTCTGTCCGTCTCGTTTTATCATAAGGGGCTCGAAGTATCAGCATCACATACTCGCGTTATTGTTCACTGTCATAAATCCTGTCTCATATGGTAAAGGAAGAAGCATCTAGACTAGCATTCCCAATTTCGTTTTACAATCGAGCTTATTTGTTTGTATAACATAGTTTACAAACCACCAGCATTTCTTGGTACTTGTTGATCGCTGTTTCTTCACAGATTCTCTCACTAACTTCCATGCTAGTATAATTTCCAGCTAGAGTTATTACGCTTGGGTTATTCCACAGCATGCTTGCTGTACATTGGGCCGGAGCAAATAGATACTCCTATATAATCTCATCGTTTCAAGTGCTCAGTTGCTCTACCAAGTTTCCGGGATGTAGAGATACAATTGAGGCAAACGGAAAACATAACCAGTAGTACACAGGTTGCGAAAGTTTTTACACAAGGCTTCAATTAGATCTCAACTATATTACGTAACAGTCCTTTCTCAGGTTATGTGCGACAGCAAGTTTCGTGCTCTTTTACTTTATCTCACGTCGTCTCTCACGTAAAAATTTCCATCAAGAACTTGCAAAGGTTTATTCGCTCTTTTGAAATAAGTTTTTCTCATCATGAATGTTTTTTGCATTTGGTGATTTGTGGCCGAGATGCGAGGAACGGTGCGTTACTGGAATAGGGTTGCTTCCCATTCCCACCAGAGCCATATATTAGTTTTTAGTTTTATTTTCCGTGTTTTCACCATCTTTCTCTGGGGAGCTTTGTGAAAGTTGACTGGAAAAACTAGAAGCAAATCCTTTTCCGGGTGAGTCCTCCAGTCGTTTGAGTATTATATTTTGAAGTACAGATACCTAAAATCAGTAGAAATAAGTGCAATGTGCCATATTAGGAGCAAATGTACTATTCATTACTATTCATGGAAGGCTTTCTATACTTTTGAGAACATCTCTCATTTGCATTGTCTCAGATTCCCACTCATGAGTTATAGTTTTGACTACTATACTGCACATGCAAATAAATGACAACGTTAAAAAAAAATCTTGCGCGTAATCTTGACAAACTCTTGTAATCCTTTGTGCCAATGAGGGAGACATTGACCGCGGAGAACGCGGGTTTAGACTGTCACAATACCCCTTTTACCTGAACGATAATCTGAATTTACCATTAGTAAAGATTAGAACGGGGGGCGGATTATGAAACTTTCTGTCACATTATGTCTTGTTACATACACGTACACAAGGAAGGAAGGCTTCCATAGCGCTCCCGTGAAAGATGGCTTTAGTGTTACTACAAGGTACCGCACTTTTTACTTCTTACATATGTATCCCCATTTACGTGCATGTTTACACAATAACGAGTTACACAAACGAGGCAGACATGAATTGACTTTTTGCAGCTCCGAGATCCCACTGAAAGGTTTATTGTCAGTTGTCACAGGAAAAACTGTACCTGTCGGGTAGGGAAGCTAATCACAACATTTCCGTGTGATAAAGGAAGGAATTTGTTGATGTTTCATTTAGGATTCATTATATAGCCGCACCAAATTCCAAACTCAGGACTACGATGACGACCCGGAATTCCAAGTGATTAATCACGATTATGTATTGGAAAGAGGGAGAGAGCGTCAGAATGTCTTGTCATATCCTTGCAACATTCATACTACATATACATATATGTAAGAATGAAAGAAAACACGGGGATTAAAATCATACTTATAAAATAAGTCATGGGCCATTTTTAGGGTGGAATATCTTTTACGTGCTTCTCCTACGTGTGAGATTTTTTCATCACTCATCGCCCGAGAATGAATGAGATTGAGTGAATTCAGCTAAAGTCTGGACTCCAAGTAGAAGGGAAACCTTGAGAGGTGGCACATAGCTCCTGCTAGAAGTATGTGTGAATGGAGCATATTTAAGCAACGGAAGACAAAATGTCTCTATTTCATTGGAATGAAGACGATGCTGGGTAGAGAGGGAGTAGCAGCCGGACGCTGACGTGTGATAAAAGGCCATCTAATCTTCTTTTTTCCTTTCCGGAAAAATCTAAATGAATGTACGGCGTTCAGTGTGCGTTGAAAAATTCTCAATCTTCTTCCCCTCCACATCATTACTTTACCTATACACTACTACTTGACTCGCTGTACCATCTGTTCCTCCGTCTGCATTCCCCTTTAATACTCCAGCAAAGCCTAACTTTTGTGTACTATTAATTCTACAAATGCTCCACAATTCGTCGGGAAGGAGATTGTTCCTACAGTTTGATGTACATAGGTTTGTAGCTCCTTTTGATGTATGTATGTACATACATCCATTCGGAGGTGCAGTCAGTCGGTACTCCTTGTGCCTGGAGAATTTCGCACTCCGTCTTTCCCGTATTTTCACTTTTCGGAGACTTAGCACCAACAAGGTGGGTGGATTGCTACCCCATGGCTTCCACGGCAGGGCTTACTCCGAGGCAACCAGAAGTAATGCAAATAAAAGCCTTACAAACCGCGTGCCTGGAGCATATATGTGACTACACATGGATGTACTTTTCAGCACTAACTTAAGAGGACTTACTCTCTTTCCATGGTCTCTTCCTCCTGTTTTTGTAGTGCTCCGAGGTGGGTCGAGTAGGAAGACGTTACTCTTCCTTGTAGTCCTGTTGTGGGACCCAGCCTCCCAGAAACCTCACATCCCTATGCTCTTGTCTCTAATTTGATCAGTTTTTCACCACCTTTTGAACCATATCCTTTGGAAAAAAAGTACATATCGTCATCTCAACAGCTTATTGTTCCCCTTGAAAAATATGTACAGTTCTATTCCAAAGCACACTATGGGAAAGGAAACAATAGTAGATCCTCCAAGTCTCTCCCTTAATTTTTAAACCTTGTTTATTGGTCGGTGAAACTTGTCCAGCTGCTGTAGATATTTTCCCACCCGTCTTTCCCCTAAATCCAATGTGCGTCTGGGTTTTAGCGAATGTTTTCCTAATTTAGCCACACTGTTTAAAATAAACTTGCGAAGTAACTTCAACTGTTGCGAATTGGTAAAAACTTCTTCAATTTTCCAGACTCTTTCTTGGAGTATGTATATATGTAAAGGCGGGGTTTGCGGATTTGTTGATTTGGTTTTTGTGGCACGTTTACAAGGGTAGTATGTGCATTGTTAGGATGTGCAGGTTATGCATAGCACAGACAAGAAGTGCTGACGATTTGAGTAACACCACTGGAAGAAAAAAAAAGTTGTGGTGTCAAACTTAACTGGAAAGTTTTTCAATATTGTGTTGTAAGTAGTTTTTTTTTATTTTGTGTATCTCCATACGTATAGGATTTAGCATGTGACAAAATTGGATTTCTGGGTATACGGAACGAATAAAGTTGTAAATTCCGTCAGTTTAAATGTCAGTCCCTTTTTGAGCATGGTATATTGCAGTAAGCCTGAATTCATCTCATGAATAACAAAAAGATGATACAGTATTATCCTATAGTAAGTGTATTACAGCGTCCTCCGGCCTATGATTATGTAGATGTGGATGGGCCAAGACATGAGCCTTGTGGGCTGTAGGCATGCTCAAGCTACAGAACAAGCAAAAAAACATTTCCCTTGTATTTAATAGATACCAATGCCTACGCCTATAGCTTGTAGGGAGTCCAAGATATTCAGGTCTAATATTCCAAAAGCGGTCTCAATAACAATCGGACTATTAGCCCATACATTTGGTACACCATGGTGCAGGGCGGCACCCCCAATGTTCACGTACTTAGAATACACACTACCTCGTCACAACTCATTTCCGAGTTGGTAGAGAATTCTCGGTCGGGAGATCTGTTTTTCATATTAATTCAATCGATATTTACTCCTATTGGGAAAGTGTATAGGTGGGGGCTTCTATGGGAAGCTCCCCAATGAATATGTTCTGGGAATTGGTTCATTAGAAGTATCCGGGGCAATTGAGACAATCAGTGGTTGAGACGTTCTGGAGAGTGGGTTTCGCACAAGCTCAAACTTCCTTTCTATAGATAGCCTCATCGTCAATCTAAAAGTACATGGGTAGATGAAGTCTTTCTATTAGCATGTTTATTTTATGAAAGCGATAACACAGTTTCCTGTCGGCGGCTTGTATTGTAAGCAAATATTTAAGTCCTCGATTGCCACTGAAAGAACAGGTATCTATTGTGCTTGAGTACGGAGTGTATCGTCTCCAGAGGAGTATTTCATCTCGAATCTTTTTCCTATCCTTCGTCTATAATTTCGTCCTCGCCCGCCAGCCACCCAAATTGAAAGGGAAGATGAAGGGAAATTTCTTTTATGCAACACACACTCTCATTTTTCTCCCTGGTATTTTCATCTTCCCACTACTTATCCCTCCGAATTTGCTATGCACGTGTCAACTAATCCTTATTCCACTAGATTTCTGCTTTTTCTCTGAAAGTCGCCCGCAGGAATTCCCAGTTTTGTTAATGCAAATACTGTGTCCTCCGTCCTTGCTACAAATTACAACCTGGAGGAAAAAAAAGTTACGCTGACAAAAAAAAATACCAGCAGAAATAAAAATGAATTAGGAGGCTGGTGAAAGTAGAAGCATCGGTTTTTCCATTACCAAAACCCAGACTTAAATTCTCCCCGGGTAAGATTAGATACATATATACGGGGACGTAAGATTTCCAGTAAATGTGAAAATGAAATGCTCGAAAGTAATTACTCGTATTTAAAAAGCAACTCCAATTTTATCCTAATCATAATCAACATCCTCGCCCACTCAAACTTTTCTTGACTTACTTTCCATGAGTTAGGAAAAAGGAGTGTACGTGTATAGTCCGCTCCGAAATTGCAACTTACTACAAGTTTACGTCTCCACTTCTAAATGAATACACAGAGAAATAACACTTAGATTTGAGCAAGGATTGATTGTCAACTTGGGTTTGTAATGTGCTCCTAAAATACGGAGGAAAGTTTTAAAATTCAATTTTTAATTTCACAGTAATTACTAACTCAGTCTGAAAATGGATTTTATGTGCATGTACATACATATGTAATGACTATAATGATCATATGTTTTTGGACGATTTTCAGAGCAATTGTGTCTAATGAACGAAAAACAATTTTGACGGGAATTTTCGTGGAAAAACACTGGTTTAATACGTCATCTCAATTTGAATGCATTTTGCGGTTGAAATTTAGTTTCAAATATCGGGAGTTTCCTTCGTATTCGTACTGCAAGCGTTTAAAATTGGTAGATGTCCTACTTCTCTATTACAGCTCTTAACGCTGAAAGTTGTTTCAAGTTCTTCAGGGAGACACGTACTAAAATATGGAAACAGTCAGGATAGGAAATCAAACTGAAGGTTTCAGTTTGTTATGTTTATAATGTTAAGGGAAATGTATTGAAACTTCTTAAGCCGTAAGGAGTAAATACGACACGTGAAGACTGGTTGAGTTACTCTCAATGCCACTTTGCCCCTTTAAACTCACAACTTTTGATACTTACTTGAAATAGAGTAACATGAAATGGGATTGGTAACTTTTCCTTCCAAATTGACGCCCTGTACTAGTAAAGTGGAATATATTCTGGTAAAAGTTGGTCTATCAACCTTGGTCCCTTTTTATGGCTTTGGTAAAGGTGTTTCCGTTGTTGTTCCTTTTTGATTCCGAAGTTGTTTAATTACATCACCTATGTAGCTATGTATATATCTGTACAGTAGCCCGTCATCTCGAAGGCTTCTCCTTTTCCCTTTTATTATCAAAAGTCATCAAACGATTCTGGTGATTCAAAAAGTTATGGTCATAATATATAGGATCGGATTAAGAAGCAAAATTAGATTTTCTCTAGGACTGCAACAAAATTTTAGTATACTTGAGAACTTTGACATAGTAGCAATACAGGAATGGAGAACATTTATCGGATTCATTTCCACACTGTGGATTCAATTTGGTTATTAATAAATGTGGTGCCTTTTGCTCTCAAGAGCTCTCCCAGCTGTTCAAATTTGACTCTTAGCAGGTAATGTAGGAAAAGTTGAGGTCGTAAATAATACGGAATGAGTCTGTATATTATGTAGTCTTACGTTGACTTCTTGAAACTCTTGCCCATATCTGTACCTTAAAAACCATTTTAGGGAATGGGTTACCCCATTGGATTTTCTAAAGCGACGATGGAACTAATTGGAGTATGAATTGACATTTAGAGTCTGGAATATCTATACTTGTATGGTTTTATTAGTCTAACTTTTCCTGACCTCAGGTGACAAATTAATTTGTTAGGGGGCTCAGTTCCCCAGCCTACTATAGAACTATCCCATGCTTTCAGGGCATTTTATGGTTTTTCCCTCATAACCCATTGTATAGATACTTTTATAAGAAATAATACCTCAACCAAAAAAAAACTAATTTCATACCTACTACGTAAGTAAGCTTCAATGCCCTCATTTCTAGGACTATGGCCCGACATATGGACCAAGCTGACACTGACCTTGAAACTATTTATCTGCTACTGACAATTGAGATTTCTCTATTGGGTAATATCTGCAAAAGCATAGCAGTGTGTTCTCACAGTCTCAATGGGACGGAGGTGTGCTGGGGTAATGGGTTACAATAACGATCAATGATCAAAGCCATTTCTTTGTACTTTGGAAACAGATGTTGTCGTAAATTCTCTTCAGGAGATTATACAGTCTGCTAAAAAATAATAGTAATTTAGAATTAAAGGAAAATAAATATTTAACTTGTAGTATTTGTCATGTAAACTAACGACAGATTTCCAATTCAAACATGAGGATTTTGTAATAAAATTATCTTTAGGGAAATTGCATCATGCCTACATACTCTGATGTACTGATTGTCAGTTGGTCTGTTTGAACAAATGTGGGAACATAATTGTACAATGGATGAAGTAATACCAATAATTGCTTACAATTTTGTAAAGGTCGGTGAAGCTTGTTTTGTAAAATATTTCCTCAGATTTAGAGTGGACCTAAGCTCGTAGTTAGTACGTCAGCAGCATTGAAAATAATAATATTCATGTGACGCATTGTATCTAATTGTAAGCTGTGTCTATCTTTAGATTGTATTTTTAATTCGACGGAATATAATTCCTAGCTCCTACCATTAGTATACAATAGTATGCTCATGTATGTACTGTATACTATATGATGAGCTTACAACGTTTATATAAATTGTATGTATGTATAATTATGCCAAGATTACTTCGCTTTATAATAATTATGTAAAGTAAACGTGGTCGGGGTAGGCTTTAACTTTTCACTTTCTTCAGCAAAGCCTTCCTGAATGGAGTACCAAGAATTTTCATCACAATTACAAATATTTAGCTAGAAAGAGGCAGGAAAACAAGAGCTCCATTACAAGAGATAAGTGTGGTTCACATGTACAGGGTTCGCCAAGGGTGACTTTTTCTACGAAAACGTTAAGTTTATGCGTCTACAATAGCTAAAACTTTCATTTAATTACCAAGTCAAAGACAATATTACAATATTTTAAAGACGCCTTTCCTTTTACCTATTACAGATACTAGCATTTGTTGCTCGAAAGCTTGCAATTTATAATCAAGAATGAATTCCACTCAAACAAATTTACATGTAAAAATACTAACATTTTATTTCAACACGAAAATAATAATTACTCCATAGTTCTTAAAAGCAGAGCTTGTGTAACGTAATTGTACAGCATTATATATATTTGAGAGTATTCCTCAGCACGAAAAAGAAAAATATTAAATACATAAATACTGTACCTCATCCCAACTCAAACCACTTCCAAATTCCAGTACAAGATTAGTGAATAATTGAAGATTAATTTTATTGCAAATTTGACCGTAACTGTGGTAAAAATATTGGTATAGGACCTGAAAAGTGGCGTATTTTAATGAGCACTGTTCCTTATTTTGAGTCCATTGATGTGTCTTAGATTGTCAGAGGGTTCATTTTAATTCTTCAGTAAAACTAATTACACATGATTATATGTAATGTGTTAAATTAGAGAAAAGAAAATAGCCACGACGAAATTTGTAAATCAGAGGTAGAAGCCGTTGATCTAGGAAACATTTTGCCGACAAAAATTTCTTTTATCTTGAAAGCTGGGTATTAAGACTAAGTTTCAGCCCGGCCGGAGTTTTGTTGCGAAACTTAGCTGCTAGTTTTGCCTCATAATATAATTACAAGTATCTGCTATTCCCTTGTATATGGAGCTAGGTCCTAATAGTAACTGACGTATTTAGGTAGGAATGAAACATAAACAAACCCAAAACTTGTGTCGTGGCACTGTAATCAATACGGAATGATAACCTCAACGTTAGCTCTCCGTGTAAAAGCAACAACGTACATACTATAAGTGGAGAAAACGTTTGTACATATGAGCCCTTCATTTCACGGGAAATCCACTATGTAACCCGGCTTTGTGATGCTAGCACATAAAAGACTTTCACTAATCCCACACAGGCAATGACAATGCGTGATGTTAGTTACTCCAGCCTAATTGTAGTTATTCCGAGAGAGTACTGAAAAACCGCAGTTGTCAAGACTCAGGAATGAAACTAAACTGAAGGAGTCTTTTTGGAAATCAAAAGTTTTCGTCCCTGCCGACAGTAACCTCAGAACTATTCCCCAACAATTAACTGTCCTCTGTAATTACACCAATAGTAGTAATATAGAGAGTCCTTGCTCAAAATACATACTCAAACAAAGTTTTCTTCATAACAAGCAACTCGACATAAAATACTATGAGATTTATGGGAACCTCGCCTTTCAATTCCATTGCATTAGAAAATCAAAAGATTTTGACTGATGCTAAAAATATTCATACTGGGTTGATTTATAGAAATTAGTACTTATCTAAACTATTTTTTTTGAACATATTCACATATTTTATGATTTATATGCCGGGCTTTTGAAACCACACGAGCGGAGACTCCGACTAAATTTGATAACCGAAAAGAGTTTTTTTTTCACTTGAAAAGTTTTCCATGGGATTTTCTCACAGTTAGAAAAAAAAATAGTTTTTGCATGGGATTTTCTTTAACGGGTTAGTAAAAAAAAATAGTTGTGACTTGAACCCATCAGCTATGTATATCTATGTGCTTTTGGGGGATATTGCTAGATATTGAAGTTAAACAAAAAATTCATAAATTGGGTGACTAATCCTCCCTCTCAAGCACTCCCTGAGAGAGTAGTTAGTGGGAGTGCTTGCTTGGACCCATAGAAAATCCATTAGACTCTAAAAGCAAAGAAAATATTCCTGATTGAGATTTGGATTTACTTCCAAGCTTTGCTCCACCAAATGCTTCGGTGCACAGATTTAAAATCCTTTGATGCGACGCTGGGTACACATGGAAGGTTGAGGAACGGTAGGAAAGGCAAACTTATAATGGTTCTTTGATCTACTCAGATGAATTAGTATTCTTAGCTCGTTCCCCCATATTCCTAAGATTTAGCAAGGGTTGCGAAGTGGTCCCCTCAATTTCTGCATTTCACCGAGAGAAACTGTAAGTACAGCATAAGAACAACGAATGAATGCTTTCTCATTGTAAATAATGTTTCCATGCACACATAATTCCCCTTAAGTGACTCTCTCCCTCCCTCCTTGGTTTCATTTCTTACTGATTAAAACTCGGGGAGCGTTTAATCCAATACTGTAGAATTTGAAAGTAGCCGAAAATATGAAAACTCTACGATAATAAGTAAAAAGTTTCAAGTTATCAAAAAAAATAATCTTGGCAAGCACGAGACCGTGTAACCCATTGGAGGCAGAGCCAACTTGTATATACAGTGTATGTATGTAGGTACAGTAAGGTTACTCATATATTCAAGCAAGTGTTTTATTTGAGTGACCGCAATTACCGCTTCCGTTCCAGTCATCCTTACATGTTTCAGGGAAGATTACACTAATGCGTTTTTCTTGATGACAATTATAATGGGCTCGGACAGAAAAAACGGGAAACGTGTGGGAGAGATTGCGCTCATAAGTTGTACCGTTGGAGGAGAAACGAATTAAAATAATTTTTTTTTTGGGAGAAAGTTGTCAGTACAACTTTCCCTGGGAGCCTTGCCCGACTCCCCGATCTTCTGAATGAAAGTGAGTTTAAAATAGGATTTCTCTACTCGAACGCAAGTCATTCCAGAATTGCGTTATCATGATTGCACTTCGCACGCACACTTGATCCCTCTCTTTGTAAGTCGGGATAAAGGTGAAAGCCATTATTATGAGATAAATACTCTCAAGACCAAAGGGCCCGGTGTACATTGATTTAGGTAGAGAGAACGGTCCGCATTATAATTTCTTTCCGGGAATGGTCTTGGATTGAGATGAAATATGATTTAATTCCATGTTTTTATAATTTCACAGTTGAGAGGAGAAGGGAGAAGGTTGAAGCGAGGAGAAGTTGTGCAGGTACACTCTCAGGGAACTCCTATTATTTTTGAAATATGAGATTCTCGCATTGCAATAAAATTCTTTGTGTTCCTTTAAGAAGGGAAACATTAATAGCAAGGAGATATCCCCCTAGAGTGAGCGTGTATCCGGATTACAGTTAGATTTTTTTTTCCACGTAGTGGAAATAAATAAAGAAAGGGTGGTGCTCCGCTCAAGTCATAAGTTCAAGTAGTTGTATATATTGAATCAATGGTTTTTAGTGCATTCGATCGACGTTCTCTTTCTCTGACCAGAAAAAAAAATTCCCCTTGATTCACTCTCTGGGAGAGAGAGAGACTAACGGCTTTGATACATGCATCGATTCCAGAGACTATATGCATACGCTCTACAGATACTCATACGTTTCAGTTATATTTACATCATTTTCCAATTTCTCCTCAATTTATGATGCTTTTTCACCGTAATTGATCCCTAGCTTTCCCTCTACACTTAAACTATTTGAAATTCCATTTTGTAGAGACATAATCATACGGAGGGCTCAATCAATACGGGCTTTTATAGTTTCTTCAAGTTTCCAATCCAATCACAAAATGCTCTCGAAGAGTTTTAAGTAACAGCTTTTTTTTTCCTTCGTGAAATATATCGAGGACCCAAATAACGATCGTATAGTGCAGTACGTCCGGATCTCCCTTTTTTAAAATAGGATTTTCATTGGAGTTCACAAAATGTGTAAGGACACACTTGATCTGACATGTTGTTCCCTTCTAGTTTTTTTTTTCATCACAATTTGGGACTCCAAAAGAACACCTGTATATGCTAATGTCTGAATTTCATTAAAAGGCTATGGCATATTTTAAATCTTTGTGAAATTGTAGGACGGCGAGTCCTGGCAAGTATAGATGTAAATTATGTATCTACACGTCTGCACAATACAATACACGCGTCTACAAAATAGTTCACGTTGTCAGGATAGCCTAGTTTTTAGGATTCTGGGATTCTGTGACAATCTGGAACTTTCGTGATGTTTGCAGATAATCCATCAGTTTGTTTAGCGTCTCTGGCTTCCTGCCTCGTATGTATAACTAAGCGGGATCCCCAGCTCTCTGTTTTGAATAATTATTACAGATAACCGTCAATATCTAGATACTTCAACCCCAAATTAATTACATCTTTTGGATGTCTTAACGAAGTATTGACATACTGGATGAACATCAAAACATCTTTGGGAGGATTGGAATCCCACTACCTGACAATCCCACACCAAAGACTGCCTCAGGAAATTACCCAATCACAAATCCCCTCTACCTTTTCTACATATTTACTTCAATGCAATTATGGTCAATTGCCTGTCTATCTATACTTGTGTCAGTAAAATCTCTAGCTCTGGTCCCATCAATACCATCCCCGCTGACATTGGTATTAATTGTAGATATTAAAATTAATTTCAGCCCAGATAGGGCTATAACATTGAATTTGATGCAGGGCTTGAGTTTTGGTTGGAGTGAATGGCTTTAGCACTAAATCTAGCCCCTCCTAAATATCCTCCTAAAATACCCATTTTAGGATCTAGATTTAAATTGGATTTGGCACAGGGTTGAAACATTCATTCGAATTCTGTATTTTTGTATTGCTTTGTATATTTATCCTTCTGGGCTGTCAAGGCTTAAGCTAGGAAGAGATTGTGCAATTTAAAAATCCTCATTTCCAAAATGCCACCCTCCTCGGGGTGGGGATGAACGAGTTGTAATATCAACAGGAATCCTTTACTACTTTATAGTCAAAGACCTTTTGAACGTCAGGGGGATCTTGATTAAGAAGCGTATTTTATTTTATTTCTGAAAATACGTCCTCATTTGGATAAAAGTTGATTTTATGTTGGCAATTACATTTTTTGCTTTCACTTATTTTTATTTCATATTTGAATCTTTTTCTGATTTTACTTCCTTGAGTTTCTCTTTATTTTTATTTTGTTTTATTTTAAATTTGATTTTTTAATTTGTCTCCTCTGATTTGTTTTTTTTGTTCCTTTTCAAAAAACAAATTTAAACAAAATTGGGGAGCTAGTACCACATTATACTCTTCACTACTGATTACTCAATGGATTCAGCTCAAACCAATAATGGTTGTCGAGAAGACCTGTCACCATGTTCTAAAATTTAATGAGAATTTATATGTATTCCCTAGAGCTGGAATGGAAGAATTTCAGCCGAAATTGAACTCATCAAGTGCATACATTTTGGTTTCAAAAGGTCCTGGCTCCTCTTGAGCTACAGGATACATAATTACATACATACATCCAAGGGGTTAATATAAGAATAAACGGAATCACATATTGGTGGAGCTGTCCTGTCTCTGAAAGCTATTAAAAAAGCCAGAGCTTACATGTCTCTTTTCAAATGAGTTACTTTTTAGCACTCCAGTACCTGCTGATGCTAATTAAATATTCATAATTGAAATCTAATGCTCCCCATACACTCAAGGACTGCCATGGAGTTCCATTTGTAAAATGTAATATGAAAATAGAAAATTGAGAAAATTCTGCAGAGATCCTGCTTAGTTCTGAATGAATTATGATGTAAATTTTTAATGGAATTGCATTCCGGGAAATAAAGCTCCTATACGAAATCAACGCTCGCAATATTTTCATACATTCGTTGGTATTTGTGCTCGTAATGCTTTCCGATCTGCACTTCTCAGTTGTGTGGAATAATTTATTAGCCCGAGTACTTTCATTTGGGTGGCCCTGTTTTTCTCTATATATACATATATTCAGGGGATAATCTTTCAGCTTCGTACCAAAGTGCTACTTTAACCCGGCTCTTTAACCCTGTGTCGTAGTATGCTGCAGTTAGGATCGTTGGAAGTTCCAACAGCCATGGTTAATAGTTAGGAAAAACAAGAGAGTGGGAAGGTTTATCAGGAAAAAAAAAGAGAAAGGAGTGAAGAATGAAGCTTTACAATTTCTACGTGAATAATGAATACAAATTATCCAGACAGGTTGGGGAGTCTGGATGGATTTATTGTTACTGTGCATATATTTCTGTGCCATATGGAGAGAGGGGCAAGACTGAGAAGCTCTGTGCTCAATGACTACTACTACAACATACATGGAATTATGATTCTTACTCTCTTTCAAAACTTTCTATATCCCCGTATTTATGCCCGGCCTATATATGAAGACAAATACTTGAAAATGTCTGTACATGTGGCTATTCTTTACACGCACATAGTTGGAATGCTTACGTCGTACGATCTACTACTACGATCTACACGTGTATCCCTGCCCCATGGACTGGAGCACATACATACATACATACATTGCCTGATTGCACAATCTGGTAAAAGCTGTGCAGGTTCGCAAATATTTTTTTTCGCTGTGGATTCTATTCCCTATATCTACCCCTATGACACAATGCGGTTACCACAAGGTTCCTTACACGTCTAGCTATTTTGCTGGCTTGCCCCGGCTTAATTCGTAAGTAGTTGAGCTCATACATAGTAATAGCCCCGACAAATAACTGGTGTCTTGTCCTTGTTACATAATAATAACAGCTCAACTCACAATCAGCACAACGACATGGCATCTATCCCACTTGCTCCTGCTCCCCTCAAAGAAGTATGGCATGTCTACATATTAAATTCTTTGGCGGTCCTCTCTCTCTCTCTCTCTCTCTCTCTCTCTCTCTCTCTGTTCGGGTATTATGCAAGTTCTGTAGTTGTGTAACAGCCCGTTGTACACAAGAATTGAATTTTTGTGAAAAGACGCCCACTAATGGCTCCCAAGGAAGAACAGGGCTCCTTGTATCTTCTTCGGTTCGGGTTAAGTCAGAGGAGTGAGGAAAGTGAGGAATGGAATCCTTAGAATGTCAACGATGCTTCAGGAAATTTTTTGAGACTCAAAGTAAGAAATTTGGCTTGAAAATATGTCCCCAAGATTCATTCCCTTTTGAAAGTCAGGCTGAGAGATGAAAAATAACAAAAGAGGATGTGAGTTTGAGATGGAGAAGAGAAAACTTGTACCAATTGAGTAACCTTTTCACGGTTGAAAGGCACGGAATCAAGGGTTGTCCTTGATTCCACCTTTAGAGGAAGGGAGTAGTATAGTTGTAAGGAAGAACTCAGAGAGGGGAAAAAAATTCGGAGTGGGTAGTCTATGGTCAAAAGAAGTGGCACTATGAAATTTTTCCCTTTTGCTTTTACTTGAGTGGTTGACGAGGACGATAACGACAGGCGATCAAGGGTGTAAGGCTTTCACCTGTTTCCATCCTCTCAATATAAACTTATGCATGTACACGGAAATCTCACATGGGCTTGTATGTACATTGCTCAGAGCTCTGCTACTGTATATGACCAAAAATATGCTTGTCAAAAAGAACTTGAAAGTTCGAGGGACTTCTTACTCGTCTTATTTTCTTCTTTACTTTGTGTACGTCTTGAGACGAGAGCAACTATACAGTTTCCGACTGATGCATTTACGGCCCAATACAGCTCTCTTTTTTTTATTGAGGACATAGTTCCTCGACAACCTTGTTTTTATTTCCACCTCCTCTCTCTCTCTCTCTCTCTCTCTCTCTCTCTCTCTCTCTCTCTCTCTCCTCCATGTACACATGGAACTATCGGGTAATGTTCCACTGATGATGAGACGGACGAGCCTTGTGCATCATTCTGGGAGAGGACCAGCTACTAGTATCTTCGAGGCTTTCTGTGGGAACTGTCTGCAGTGCGAATTTTGACGGAGCCCGGAACGACTGGCATGTGACAGTTATTTTTAAGCATCCTCCTCCTAGTCCCATTATTACATTACGTTAACAAGGCATCAAATGATTCCTAATTACTTTTAAGAAATTCCATGAGCCATAAATTCATTGGTTCCTTCCTTTACTACTGGGATCCCATAATTTTCCAGCCTTTGAAGAATTATTTCCTAGTAAAAATTAAATTAAGCACCAGGAAAAAATTCAATTCAGCAGGGAGCTTTATTTTTGTGGAGGATTTTTAGGTCACAACTCCCAGCTTAGTAAATTCATTGGGTTCTGGAAATTCTCATTTATTTATTAAAATAATTGTATAAAGGACTACCCGCAAAGCTCTATAGTATTAAATCGTAGGGTAAGTTTTTGTGCTAGTAGTCATTCCTATTTATTGGCAGTGTTTACATTCCCCCCATTCATAATTACAGATATGTAGTGTGCTCAGTTTGGAAAAGACATAGATAATGAGTAAAAATATCGCAAATTTTTTTTGTAGCCCTTGCATGCGTAACTAATACTTTGGAGGAGCCTCACATGCAAGCGTAATTCGTAGGATGTATGAGAACATCCGTTTGCATTTGCATGCTCAGTCAGTGCGAGTGGTATCAGAAGCGGGATATGTTATTATATTGGCGATGACAAGGTTGAGAAAAAATGACTATTTTTGTTCAAACTTCCATGTGTCCCATAGTAAAGGATAGGAAGGACCGGTAATGATATTGTACATGCACACACACACACACACACCTTGTTGAATTTTTATTCATTTTTGTCCCTCATGTTCCCATACACCCTCCGGCTTTTCTCCAGGTATTGTACAAGCCCTCTACTCTCATTATGTTAAATGTTGGACCGGAATTAAAACTTATAATTTTTCCATGTCATGCAGTCATCCATCCTAGCTTTTTAGTTTCTCTCACTCTCTCTCTCTCTCTCTATTTTTATCTATTCACATATAGGCATACATCTCCATACATACATAATTGGTTATAATAACATCCACAAAATGAATAAAATACCAAATGGTATACTTTTAATCCCATGTCCAAATTTCATTTATAAAAATGCACCAAAACACCTTCAACTTTTTACTCACACTTAATTTGGTAGGCCTTTTTTTTTGAAACCTTGGTTTTATGACATTCGGAAACAAATGCAAAGGTTGAAGACCGGAATAATAATATTCCGAAGATCAAAACCGTGACGGAGTTTAAACGGAATTAAAAACAATAGAAATTCAAGCCCAAAATATTTTCATTAAAATAGATGTTTACAATGATACCGTTAATTTCACAAGGGAATACTGTACATTTAATTAACTGAAGCTCTACCCACGGCCCTCCCTCCATGCATCTATGTACATATCCCCATAAATACGTGTACATACAGTTGTGCAAGAAGGAGATAGCTTTGTTTTGTCTGTTCATTTTTTTTTACCGGCTAAAGTTGGTCTCTAGCTTTAAAAACAATGACGGTGTCAATTTACATACTGCTGCCCTTTCATCTCGGAAAATTGAGCCGGAGTTTGGATTTGGCTGCCTATGTAGATAAACTTTTACATAAAGGGGTTCATGAAGCTTGAATATTTCAAGATAAAGTCGGGGGTTATCAGAATGTTATTTATCTTTGGAAGAGAGCCCCGGAAATTGAAACGCTACAAGCTACAAATTGGATGCTTAATTATCTTTTCCAGTATCAGAGTCCCAGCTCCAGTTCCTCCTACTTGGTGGGAAGTGGCAAGTTTGTTATTACTCTGAAGCCTTATTGCGGCAATGGTCCATTCTAAAAGGAAACTGTGGTACTTGACTCTTGTCGTCCGTAATAATTGTTTGAGATTGTCTCTCCTCACCTTATACTAGATATATTTGTGTACCTCCACCATCATCCAGACATAGGAAGAAAAGTGAGGGCCCTCGCAGCTCCACTATGGAATTTGTCATTGACATTACTTACATATCTGACTATCTAGAAGTCATTTATGCTCGCTGCCCACCTTGAGACAATGTACGTTTGACTGAGGGGTTTTGTCATGAGAGAGAGAGAGAGGGAGAGAGAGAGAGTACCTTCATTCGGAGGGAAAAAGTGGAAGTATCGATTTTGTGCCGTAGAAAAGGGGCTACGGCAAACAATATCGATAAAACACTTGGTGCTGTTAAATGCGGTTCGCACGTCAACTCCTAGAAAACTCTGAGAGTTTCTCCCTCCGAGAGTAGTTTAGCTTGTGGAGTGCAGTCAGTCTGATCGCGTGTTTCGAGCAAGTAAGCAGGCCGTCGTGTTGCTCTCTGCCAGTCTCCCGGTTGCAACTACATTGCCACGACCTACTGTAAGTCCCACAATACACACAGACAACTAACTCGTCTGTGTTACTCATATACTATAAGGAGAGGACAAAAAAAAAGTGTTGAAAAGCCCAAGCTACTGCCTCAAGCCTGACCCCCAACTTTCTTCCTTATCATCTATTATTGAGTAGTTTCATTCTCCTACGTTTACCAATATACACGCTACACAACTCGGCTTACTTGAGCCTGACTAACTGTAAGCTCCGGACTGCTCCAGCTAATTATTTAATACTTTCTTACTTGAATCCTTCCAGTTCAATGATACGGTACATACAAGTAGCCTTCAGGCAACGGACTCAATCCCTAAACAAAATTCACGTCAGTCAGTCCCAACTGTTTCTGTTGACTCTCCGAGTAGTAGTAGTAGTTACTCAGTGACATTATCGGAAGAAACACGTGGGAAAAATTCTACTCCGAATTCCCTACATTCCTGGACTTGTCTCAACCTCCATGAACTTGTTGTATAGCCCATTGTTGAAGTTCCTCTTCAAGAAAAATTTATAAAGACATAAAGCTATCTCTCACTCTACTATTTAGGAGACAAACTGGACCTGGATTTTTCCTCCGGTGAGTAATAATTACTCTTATAATAATAATTCTTAATTTGGAATATTTTTTTTTGGAGCCCCTTCCACAATGTATTTTTTTTAAATGAGAGTGTGAGTTTTATCATTTGGTAAAAACTATATAATCGTCTGTGTGATGAGCATGTCCTTGTCCTTATCAGTGTTGACATAATTCCTAGGGCTGTGTGTGTGTGTGTGTGTGTGTGTGTGTGTGTGTGTGTGTGTGTGTGAGTATCCCAACAAGAATATTATGTTATGCAAGGGTTGTGCAATTTTTTATGTGATTGTACTTAACCATGAGTCATCCCGTCATTTGTGTGCTTTGTGTAGTAATTAAGGCATAAAGCTCCAAATTACAGAGCCACATTACTCCTAGTCTGGAAATTTGGTCTTATTTATCCAAAAGAGCCCAGACAGAAAGTTTTGCGAGCTGTTGTGTATAGAAATTGAAAATTAATTTGACGCCTTATACTTAATTACTAACTAGACCAACTACGTTGTATTTTTTCGACCAATGTGCCCTTCAATCCCCCATACATTTATGGAGAGTACACTTCTTTTTTCCTGAGGCGCCAAGCAGCCCCGTTATTCTTCGTTAAGTATGTAAGAACTGAATTATAACATAATGAACAAATCTCGGGAAAGTTACTCCCTTTTTCAGCTATCCCTGAAATAGATTCCCCTTTTCTCGCCTTTCTCAAGGAAAGAAAAAAAAACTCACGGAGTATCTACTGCAACATTTGAATTGGGTTTAGTTTCGGAATAGGTATCTACATGTAGTTAGTGGGATATAACTAAAAGTTATATAAAATTGTATCCATTATGATCACTTGAATGCTCCGGAGCGGAAGAAATTCAATTTATTAAGTAAGTTGGAAACTGATTAAGAAACTCTGTATTAGAAAATTTGAAAGGGAGGGAATTCTTAAGGGGATATAGAAATCACTGAATGGAGACAAACTATTTGAGGAAAAGAAAATAAACCAAGTTATGATTTCAAGTCCATGCCACATAACATACATACATACATATCTATCTATAACCACTTGAAAAATAAACTTTCATTTTTCCGCTGTCTACAAACATTACATCCCTCGAAGTCAAGTACCAAAGTGTAGTGGGTGTATCTATGTATGTATATACATATAATTACATAACTGAAGCCCCCCAAACTCCGTCTCATGAAGAATGACAAATATGCATATTGGGAAGACCACGCACAAAAGATAATAGTATTCCATACGTCTTTTTCAGTTTGAGGACGGGCGATAGGAGAGATAGAAACTAAAACATTGCAAAAGTTCAAACATTTTCTTTGAAAAATTTTCCGTCTCTAATCTTCTCACAACCAATGACTGTGTAACTGACTTTCTTTTGTTCTCCTACTTTACTGTGGAAATTTATAAAAGTCTGATGATGAGTGCCGGCCAGTAAGATTCCTCTCATCTTATATGCTCCCTATAATGCGACCTCCTAGACCCATTTATATCCCAACTTTATCACCACTGCATCCTACATCACATGACATTTTGACATATGTACATCCCGATGAAGAATTTCTCGTGTCTATCCGCCCGTTCAGCTTGGCTTTGTCATCTAAAAGCTGCTCGAGTTTATTTGAGAATCACAGCAGCCACAGAGAACTTGTAGCTTTTTATGTTTTTATATATATCCTGAGGACATAGGACTCGGCCTATGCTCCTCACTGGCACACTTGCATGAATACACGCTCCTTCAAAAGACAACCCATAATATAATGTTGAGACTCCTTCAAGAAGTTCCTTTTCTCAGTTTTGGAGGGGTTTGTATCCACAATAGGGATACCTACATGTCTTCGGGATTCGTATCTATCATCCTTTCTCTCCTAAAGATTCCTCAAATGACTTATTAGTAGATACATCTTCTCCCGTTCTGCCATAGTTAATACATGAATTTCTAGTTTATATTGTGCACAATGCACAGAGGAGAGAGAGAGAGAGAGCTTCGAGTCCCTGAGTGTCATTCATTCAACACAAGTACACAGTACTTCTAGCTGTGGAGGAGAGCCTGAGACTATTTTTTAAATACAATGTCCCCCTGTTTCCTACAAAGCACATTTTGTTCCAACAATGTCAAAAGCTCACGTCTTCATATAAGCTCATTTCATTTTTTGTGCAATGCCCGAGGCTACTAAGTATAAGTAATTACTGGGACTTAGTCAGTTAATTAAAAATAATTTAATGAATTTACTGTATCTACGTATGTATGTTTGTATGGGTGTACACAGGGCGGAAATAATACGTCATTCAGAAGGAGCACAATCAGTTATTTGAGTACATTGTCCTCCAGGTTGTAGTTCTTCAATTAATATTTCCCTACATAGGGCGGACTAATTGAGGTGATTTTGTACTCCTTGCTCCAACTCCTGGAGCTGGAGACAGTTGGCTCCCCAGTTTATAGTCACATATAATTGTGTAGATATAGATTAATGAGTCCCCCCTTTACTTGTATAGTTCATATCGATTTGTGTAAAGAAATCGAGCTGACTCATTAGCATGGCAGTGTTTCTTGAGTAACCGTCTCCTTATATAGCTGAGAAAAATCAATTGAGTTTTAGTAGATACTAGATACCTGAATGGTCGCCGGAATAAATGCTAAGGATATTTCTTGAGATATGTAGATACTCAAATACAGATAGGGGGAACTTGTGGGGAGGAATATAATCAGGGGCTTTCATATGTAACGCTTTTGGAGTCAAGTGGTCTGGAGCATAATGTTTGATATAATTAGTGGCGAGGGGATTTTTTTTTTGGTAGGGATTGAATATCTACTTGTGCATTGTAATTTATCTGGAGCAAATGATTTTGTATGGGCAGAGAGAAGAGCTAGAGAGGATGGCAGTTTGTGGTTCCTAATTGTAAGTGTTAAGAAATTCCGAGATATGAGTATTGTATCTACCTACTCCGCTCCAATTTTAGATTCTAGAGAAGGAAGGCAGCTACATATGTATGTAGGGCTGTACACGTGCTTGTAATTTCCCTGTATCTTGGAATCTTAGTGTGTTGGGATGGATAGGGAAGGAGCTATGAAAATCCCTTGCGAATGTAGCTCACGTACTATATAGTATATATTTGTAGTATTATGGGATGGGAATTAATTGGGTCTTGATTGGAGGTAGCGGGATTACAAATACAGGATGAATCCTTCAAGTAACTAATATGCGGCTGGGTGATTGAGAGAACCCAGTATTACTTTATTTGCTCCGGACCGAAACGGATCCCTTCTCATTGTGTAGGGAAGAAAAGAAGCCAGACTGACCCAGTAGGAAAGGAGTCCAGAAGTTGTACAAATTGATACGTAATTCTAATTACCGTCATACTTTCAATTACAAATTGCTACCCTATAAATTTTATTGCAGGGGATTAATTCTAATTCAGTAAATAATGACCCAGGGCTCCTATTATACTTTGTAACACCAACTTCTGTCTCCAAGCGTCCCAAGCCCAAAGTCCCATTCGTGTGTCTTTCCCATAGTACATATGTATTAAAAATCAGGACGAGTGGAACGGAAAGACCGGGACGTACGGCTTGGATGACAATCAGTCCGAAAACTAGAACTGGAATAGCAACCTCTTGCTTATTAATGACTTACATTTGGGTTCGGACACAATCAATATGTAGATGTAGGTAAATGCTCGGAAGCCCTACCTTGGAACCTGCATACATTATTGTCACTCCAGTAGGAAGCCCTCATTCTGTACTAAGCACCTCCAACCTACAGATTTTTAATTCATAGTATTTATGACTTGACAAAGCTGTTACGCTCCAATAACACATGATTTTACTTTCGCCACAACCAAACTGTAGATACGTCAGGTCTGGGAGTGATAGTAGGAGCAAAACTTTTAATGGACTGTTCCTGTCCCCTAAATGTGCTAATAAATAACTTTGCATGTCACTGCTCTAATTTTGCATGGTGTCCTGGAAGCTAACATATCACCATTAGTGATACCATTAACAACTTTATCATTATGAGTTAATTTGGGGAACCACCTGTCATAAATCCATCGGATAGGATGGAAGGTCCCGTTGAGTCTCTTGGGTGTCAAATCCTTGCCACATTTAAGGTGACGTCAGACTTTTTTTATTTATCTCCAGATTAGATTTAATTGCCCAAGAAAAACTCTAAGTAAATGAAGGTAGAGATACCTCACAGGAGACGCTATGTATGTGCATGTACATACATAAATGGACGATAGGGACTGTAACAGTAACTATAAATCCGACGATACTCAATTGACTTGTTTTGATTGGCCTGGGTAATTGAAACGGTCAAATAAGAATGTGGTCAGGCTCCGAATGAGAGAGGAACTCATCAAACCGCGGAAGGACACTTGAAGTGTTTTCCTTGAGTATTTTCCCTGGAACTGGGTGGAGATGAGGCTGGGCTGAGAAATGAGGGAAAACAATTACAAGGTTATGTATACATGAGAGATTGGGCCGAGTTGGAACTGTACATATGGGGCTACATAATTACATATATGTGTAGTAGAGGAATTGCGAATGTTGGGTGGACAGACACGTATAAGGAGTTATTTGTCAGTGCGTACTTGGGATGCTTTGCTTATAGACAGTGTGTACTCGGAGCACTGATGGGGTCCAATGATGCCTTGATGTGATTGAATAAGACATGTTTATGCTGTTGGATTGTAGTCATTAATGAGGCTGTCATGTGTGGATCGAGAAGCCTCCATCTAGTTGATCAGATAGAGCATATAGAGAGGAGAGGAAAGAACTAATTTGATTTCTTTCATTTCTTTTCTTGGTTCCTTTTCAAGTTTCAGTCGTCCGCTGTACGAGTGCGTCTCTTCTGGGCTTACTTTCCCTCTGTCCTAGTGGGAAGTAAGTGTTCGTCCTAGTCCCTGTATGTATCTACATAGGTAGATATATCTACTTGAGGGAGAGCTACATCATTGGGTTGGAGCTCCAACTTGAAGGAACTCAAGAATTTCTGTTTTTATTTCTTGATCTGGAATCAAATTAGCTTGGCTGCGTGTCTGTTTTCCCTCCCTTCTTTACCCTCACTTTTGTGTGAGCATTCTTTCAAGTTGCAGTTGGGAGTCCACACTTTCTTCTTCTTGTGGGGCTGTGAGAGCCGCCTTCTCTCTCCCTCTCCCCTTTCTCCCTGCTCTCTCTCTCTCTCTCTCTCTCTCTCTCTCTCTCTCTCTCTCTCACTCACTCGCTCTCTCTCTCTCCCGGCAAAACCGTACTTCTCTGACCGTAATGACTTGGAGTCAAGAGAATGTGCTTGATGTGATCATCTCTGTCTGTATTTTCATAAATTGAGCAGGTTCACAAACCCCCTTCCCGTATGTATACTAACCATTACTATTCAACCATGAAATAGACCTTTCCCTTCCAACTTTCCCTTTTCCCTTCATGCCTAATATAAATATGTACATACATACGTGAGTCCGTATCTCTGTGTAGTTCCACACAAATTCCGACTCCCACCTTAAAACAAAGCATTTTCTAGGGCTTGGGCATGAAAAGTGCGTTTGGCTTTCATTTATTCATCATTGTCAAGCGCCATTGGTTGGTTGGGAAAGGGTCCACAAAACCGATTGGTACTTCCACTTACAGCCCGCTCGCTAATGCCCATGTACATAAGTGATTACATATATGTACCTAGGTGTTGTGGCACCTAGGGCTGTACCCGGGAAAGTCATGGATGATTTACATACAAGTAATTATGTATATCTATCTGTAGTAGGGAGTGCCGGATCCGCACCCCTCCTTTCAAAGTATGATGGATCCTTGAACCACACGATTAAAAATTTTATGAAAACTAACAAGCGCATAGCTCAAGTGGTGTTTACCTTGTACTTCCTGCTCCTTCCTGCTCCTTATCTCTTGTATGAAAAATCTATTTGCAGGTTGGATGTTTTAATAATAATTGGATGCTTTAAGGGAGTTCATGTCTTGTTGGATGTGGTCGTAGGGAATTTGAATGGTGTAATCATCCAGTATGTAATATATTTTCAATTAGGGAAGTGGTATCTGAGGGATGCTGACTACAGCTCTTGAGTACTTTGGAAGGAACCTGCACACAAGAGCCTCATTGGCTCCTTAATTTAATGAACAGGAGGATTATAAAACTCTTTTCTAAAGCCTGAGGAAAAATTAAGTTTTTAATTGGATTTTAACATAGGGCGTTTTGGAAGTAGGACCTTTTAAAAGGGGGTTGCGTGCCAGACCAAAAAAAAATCAGGACGTCCTTTCCTTGTAAATATATTACAGCTCGATGTGACTACTTATTTTCAAATTAGGTTTAATTTCACGTAAACATACGGGGAAGAAATAGGAAATTTGAAGGGGTTTTCTCGGTGGAACATAGTCAATTGAGAAAATTGAAATTTCACGTCTATTCTTTGGTACAGGAGGAGCGTCTATCGTTCATCATTTTCTGGAAGTTCCTTCAAAAAATATTTTCAAATGGTTGAAAATGTCAGTTGTCAAATTTCAGGCAATAAATCATGTGCCAACAGCTTGTAGTTCTTAGGAGAGACTTTCCTACACCAGCTTTGAAACTCCTGCATATTTATATCCTGGAAAATACATGCACTTGTCTTGGTATGAGCTACAACAGGGGAATTATTGGTATATCTACCATTATGTTGATTTTGCATTCTGAAAGTTTCCATGTATCATAAATTACATCTAGTCACGTACTTGATGGTATTACTTCTCTGAAATAATGAATAACACTGCACGTTTAAAGTGAGTACAAGAGTGTACCTGGTCCTTTCATTACAGACACATCTCATGTTTGGGACTATGTCTGTCTCATGCACCAGAAGTAGCTTTTGTTATATGCTCTGTATACACAAGCCCACTCAACCTTGGGCTTGGAATCGCTGGAATATTTTTCTCTACAATTTTTTGGAATTACTGTATTATTGAAATAGTCCTTATTATTTGATACATACTACAGCAATAAATACCATGCCTATTTAAATAGTAACTGCATGCATCAATAGGAAAAAGAAATTCATCGCTAAAACGTGCTCAGACTTGGAAGTTCAATAAAGCGGTGGCTTAATATTAATTTGGCCAGTTTCTATTTTGTTGATTGTAATCCACATAAAATGTTCCTCAACGGTTTGACTTAGACTTCAAACCAGCAGGGTTTAAGTAGTACAACGGTAATTCATGCAGAGACTAACTTTATATTTTCGAGAGAGAGAGAGAGAGAAAGAGAGAGAGAGAGAGAGTCCACTCCCCCACACATATGGTAGCCTCTGATAGTCACAAGGTTTAAGAATTAACATTTTAGCTCAGGGTCTGTTGTAACAATAAAATATTATAATTTGGCCCATTTTCCGGTAAATTTTAAATATTTAACGCATCTGCTGTACTTGTGAAATCCCCGTGGGATTATCAAAGACCCAATGTGTTTCTCTTTAGGCAGATCTCTTACATAATACATTTTTTTGGGGTAAAAATCAATGTTACAATTTCCATCGTCGTTTTTTTTCCAGTCTAAGAAATATACAGAATAATTCTTATTTGAATGAGGAGGAATTCTATCCTGATGTGTTTGCTTATCTAACTGCCTAGCTATTTAAATGGGACCTGAGAATAAGATCCTGGTCCTTACTCCCTCCTTTAGATAAAGGAAGAAAGGACGTTGCTTTGGAAATGAGGACAGATCTTACCGAATAAGAACCTATGGTAACCCTTGAACATGGCTGGAATAGAGAGGTGAAGTTTATAGCTGCCGACAGAGGAATTCAAAAAAGAGGAATCTACGTAACGGTCTTAGTTCTGTAAAGATTCTATACAAAAGAATCAGTATGTTTCAATGAGACTGTACCGCTCCAGAGACCTACACACAGAGACACAGGCACACACACACACACACACACGCACACACACACATACACTGGAAGTTCGAGGCTCTAGGAGCATAATGTGGAATCCCTAGGAATTGAATGCTAGGTTTGGGAGTTGAATACATTAGGATTTTATTCCGATCAAAAGGTTCCTTTGCAACCTATACTTACAGCACTTAGAGCCCATGGTAAATGGAAAGAACCGCTGAATAATCGAAGACGGAATGATTTCATGTTCCTCCGTAATCCCTTTTTTATTATTGACTTTGATTTTCATATCTGTGATGAAAACTTGTAGGGATTTCCACAGTTGGGGATTTATGGCCTGCTATATATACGCAGACGGGAATTTCGGAAGTTGGGGTGTGTATTAATTTGGGAATAGAATCATGGAAACAGGGATTTTTCGTGTATGGCTGCCGTAACTCTTTTATAATTAAGTGAAAGGGTTTGAGTCTCAGAAGAAATGATTTATTTTTGATGGCTGTGAGCATTATTAGGTGTGGGCACTCTAGGAATTACTCCACATTGCTCCAGAGACTCGGAGTATCTACGTTGAGTCAAAACTAATTTTTGGAGATGTTTCCCACGTTTCCTGAAAATAATTTACCAATTAGTGTCACAAAATAATGGTTTTTATGAATTGGGGGGACGTCATGTCTGACACCCGATGTTACATACGGCTCCCATCACGCACCATCCATTTCAAGAGTAGTGTAAAGATTTAAACCCGACAATCTGAAGGGAAATTGTTTCTCAGCGGAAGATACATTCCAGAGTTATTGTGGATTTGCGTGTGAGGGAAAATTTGAAAAAAAAAATTATAGTGCACTACCCTTTGATTTGATAAAATTCTGATAAATACTAATGTTCTTTTTTTGCCCGGACTCCCGCTCTTTCCCTCGATATCCATCTCTCCTCTTGAGGTGTTGATCTACATATAAGTACGAGTAGCATTCACATCTGTCTACATTTGTATGTACATACGGAAATAAAAACAGTGGTTATTTCCACATTGGAGAAGTCTGGAAGGACCTTCCCAGAAATGTTCCTGGTAAATTCTTTCACTGTGCTTTTCTACTACATTTAATATACAAGGACCTCTTCCTGTCATAATTGTTTGCCAAGTTAAACACTATTTCTTTTAATTTCCTTCCATTCGTTTACACAGTCGTCTCGGATAATAAGACTTGTGTACATTACTACAGTTAAAATTCCAGGGATGGAGTAAGTTGCTAAAAAAACTTTTGTTTATTCGATTCGTTTAGAATATCTACATCAATTTTTTTCTTGGCTTCCTAAACCGAACCCGTTTCCTCCCCCTCTCCGAACTTAAATGCCTACAAATGCATACGTTGAAACGAAATTAATTTTTTTCCCCTGGTTGTCTGGGAAAGTCGGTTGGATGTATGAGATTAAAATGCATCTAGCACATGCTAGAATTATGTATGGAATTCCTGTTTCCGTACCTATACAATAGGTAGGGGCTAACTTGGACGTGAGCAAATATCCAGCTTGGTTTTTTTTAACCAGCGGAACTGTGTATATGTACATATATGTAGTATTGCACGGTATTAAGCACAAAGCCCAAGACTTGCTGGATCCGGGGCAAGTTCTAAACACTTGATTGGTTCCTCACGACTCTGGTTTATGTTGTGTTGGGGTTACCGTGGGCAAAGAAAAATTCCCCGTGCACGCGCTACAACCACACCGTATAGTACATAGGTACTTGATATTTATTTACCTTAACATGTATACATTGCTGATTTGACAAACAAATAAATCCACTCTTGCATTTAATTTGATGAGACCATTGAGTGAGTTTGTGTACTTTTCACTAGATATGATGTGGCGGGTTCCGAGTGTACTTGCAATCTTCACGTAATGGTCAACCCATTATATAGGGCACCTCTCTAGTCCACACATGTTTGCACTTGGTGTGGAAGTCATAAAATGAAATAGTCTTATTGTATCAGTTGGGTCTCCGCTGGAGCTTCATTAAAAACTGTAAGCTTGGGTTCATTCAGTAGTTTCCGCAAAATTATATTTGAATGTGGGGTTGGGAGCACACTGTTCAAATCAGTTCCAGGCCAGCACATATTTCTCCCATACAAATATTAGATACTACTCTCCATGGACGGATGCTCCTAGAATTGGCTGATGCACTGAGATTCTTGTCCCAAATTTATAAGCCAAAACAAATCCCTGCATTTTTTTAAAAGGAAGTAAGTAAATAGAACTGGGCTCTACTCACTCACAGGGGTATGCATTCTGATTAAGCAATTTTGAGACAACAACAGGGAGAGGCTACGGTCTATCAGTAGATATTCAGCATTAAAAAATTGCATAAAGTAGATACCCCACATTAAAATCTAATTCAGTAACAGTGCAGAAAGAAAAAAAAGGTCTCAAATGTGTAACAGTTTAGGTTTCCCGTTGCTCCTCCACTCAATCTTACTCATACAGGTAAGAAAGTAATTTGCAAAATACGGATTTGAGTGTACGGTTCTCTACATTTATTTGGATTGTTCCCCCCTCCAGAATTTTAAACTGCTCAGGTATGACTTGACTTGGGAGGACTCCCTATAGGAGACGTGAAATGTTTTGAACGCTTGAGATATGTATGAGATATGTATGAGATATGTATGAGATATGTATGAGATATGTATGAGATATGTATGAGATACTATGGGATTCCACAGAGATTGAGATGCTGGGCGAGGGGTGCAAGGAGGCTATCAGTTGTTCTCTCACGTACATTGAACTTACGTAAAATCTGTAAAACTGAAATAGCTCATGCTAACAATTAAAGAAACCAAGGTCCGGAATAATAATCTAGGGGAAAAAAAAACATCTCGCAGACAGCTTGATGCTACTATGGGCTGGGATGGAATGTAATTTTTAAGTAATCACGTCCAACCTGTAAATAAATACGATGAAGGCACAGTTGAGACTTGACTCTCCTACAGCCACCACTCACTTGACTGGGAAGGAAGCAGCTTGTCTTGATTGTTTACTTTTAATAAAAACCATGGAGGAAGAAGGGGAGGGCTCGTCCTTTTCCCAACCATAAGGCAATTCGCTAAAATAATAAATACTTGCCAGTAGCGTCCATGCGTTCATAAGATTGAATAACGTGAAGGATGAAATAGTAGTACATGCATATATGTAGATAGATACTTATACATACGTACCTATTTATATATACCTAGGTATATCTATGTAAAATACTTATAATATAACGTAAAGTCTGCATGGTTGAACAAGAGCTGACTGAGTGTATTTAAATTGCTATTTAATTCCCTCATGAAATTTCTCTGGTGGTTTAGCAGAATCACATTATTGCTTGGGACCTCAAGGAAAAGTCTATACTTGCCAAACGATACTGCATTGCTGCAGCTGTGTGTGTGTGTGTGTGTGTCTGTGTGTGTGTGTGTGTGTGGCTCCATGTAAATAGGATTTCACTTTGCTGGAAGTACTGTGTGATGCTATTCCGTCGGACTTATCAATCCTTGTATAGGAGGATGAGTGGGTGGCAATTATCCCATATGTGCCCATATGGCTCTGTTACTTCTCAAAAAGAAAAAGATTATCGTTGGAAATTCTCGGGACAATGATACAGTAGTAGTAGATAGTAGTAGATTTAGGGAGCGAATTTGACTCTGTCTTGGCCCAGCTCTCGCAGTTTGACCAAATTGGTTACTCAACGTTCGTGTCACTTGGCTAAGCTCTACCAACCCTCAGTCCGCTATTGTCATAGATTTTGCGTGCAATTTACCAA
The DNA here is from genome assembly GCA_947179485.1 of Allacma fusca. NCBI lineage: Eukaryota > Metazoa > Arthropoda > Collembola > Symphypleona > Sminthuridae > Allacma > Allacma fusca. The sequence goes on along the minus strand of OX359249.1, from coordinate 17,923,046 downwards.
GGACAATTTTCGGAATGCCCGAAGGTATAGATGTGTCGACACTACTGGGGCTGACTCATCCACGGGGAACTGGGATACTGTAGGATCGTGAGGGCTGTACATAAATTTTGGCAAGCAAAGTCATTGTCAAAAGGGAGGCTGCTCTGGTAACTCTCAGGACTTTTGTTTTGGGCAGATGAACCAACCTATAATTACTTGTGTGTATGCAGAGGACTTCCACGGGGCCCAACAGCCCATGTATATACCTATATCTATATATATGATTCACATAACTGTTGTTATTTTGTCATGTAATGGAACCATTACTGCCAAACAGAGTTCCTATCCTATTTGGCTCCCAACAGCAGCAGCAGAAACTTGACGACATGAACAAAGACTAAAGAGTAATCTGAGCCCAATAGAGAGAGAGAGAGAGAGAGAGAGAGAGAGAGAGGACCAGGCAGTTGAAGAAAAATTGGGACCACAGGACGGAGCATCCAGGAACAAATTCAATTTGGGAGTTTTACAACTTTTTCTCCTCTCTGTCTCTCTCTGTAATATCTACTGGACTGGGGCACTGCAGACACATCCTTGTTTGAAGGGATGTAGTAACTTGTCCCGTGGACATGAAATGTTAAAAAAAAAAATTGTTACACACGACGAACAAACTTCCCATTCCGACATGACATTTGTGTGTGGTTTTCTTGACATTTCTCCATGGTATTGGCTCGGTCTGACTGCTGAATAGTAAGTGGTCAGCCGAGAAGAGAACCCACAAGAGAGCAGATCAAAAAGCTCTTGTGACACTGCTCCAATATACTAATGCATGCCATACAAAAACAACAAATAACCCCCAGGAACGTGTTAGTATGGAGCTACCGTCACGTCCATCAATTAATTGGGAAAGGCCTTCCATAATAGTATCTGTAGAGTAAATCTGCACGGGGGTAATTAGTGCCGGCTCATAATGTATCAGTGGTCAGCTCATTGTCCATGCCAAACTGTCAAGGTTGAGCCTTGTGTAAGGTAATTATTAGTGACTTTTCCCGACTTTTTGGAAGCACTATGGAAATGCCCTTCAGGTAAGGATTTCTCCTATGTGACTATCCACTTTACCTACAGAGAGATATCTACGTCTGGCATTATTTAGTTCGGACTATGTGTACGTCCATAAAATAGAGAACTGAATGAGCCTCGAAGGAACAACCTCATGAATCACTTGAAGTTCTCCAAGATAAGTAGACAATGACTGAAACTAGGTTTTCCAAAAAACAATTAATTAATCATGACTGTTAGTTTCGCGGACATGACGTGTTATTAGTCGGGGAGAGTACATACAAGGAATTGTGAGTGGTACTGGTAAATTAACAACCGTGTCATGCTGTAGTGCTCCAAATGGGTAAATCCTTCCATTATTACTTATGCATTAACCATAAGCACTTTGGTACTCAATGGGAAAACAAAGCCGTCTCATGCCAAGAAAGGGAACCCCGCAGAGAAATGTGACTTTTTTTTTGCGCAGGTGAAAGGAAAGGACTTGCAAAGTAGATATATATAAGCGAAATTCATTTCGGTAGTATGACTATGTGTATGTATGTATATCTATGCAAATACAAGGATCGACCAGTCCTTGCTGTCCGTGCTACTTCTCGCCTCATCAACTTTCCTTACGTTTCCAAACACGAGTATGATTTCCTCAGTAAGATCTCTGTCCCCCATCTTTGTTCAAATTAACCCGGTATGAAAGGCCTCATGTCAAATCGAGGGAGAGGGAGAGAGAGAGAAAGAAGAGAAGTTATTAAATAACTAGCGAAAGAAACTACAATAAAAATTCATAAATAATAAAATCATTCGTAATAAAAATCTATGAAAGGGAAAAGTCATGCGAGACCCTCGTAAAATCCTACAGGCTCAACCTGATTGTGAGTCTTGGCTAATTTTTCCAGCCAGTAAGAAATGTATCCTTACAGTATATAATACTGTAATAGAATATCTGTAGAATAATAGGACAGAAGATGCGTACTTTTTACAATCGGATTCTCTCCCTACCAGTCCAGACTATCATCCTGGAAAGCAAGGACATCGTTTCATATGAAACTGTAACAGATTAAAATTTCAAAGCTGGGTCCATTTTATGTACTCGGATAAATTATTTACGACCACATTATTAATACATCTTGTTTTGTTTGTTGTTGTTTACATTTTTTTTGTAAGGGAGCCCAGGAATTGATGTAGATACATTGTTCCACTTCCCCTTTGTTTCTCTTAGGTTACTTTCATCTTTGTAGCGAAATCTAAAACAAAGAAGAGAGTATCTGTTACCATCACTCTAAATGGGAGGAACTCTTCTTTGTAGGGTGAGTGTGTGTGTGTGTGTGTGTGTGTGTGTGCTATGGCTTCAGGATTTTTTTTTCTAGCTAGAACATCAAGCTATTTTCTTTAGACTAGCTGGTTTTTATAAAAGGAAGACAGAGAACAGTCAAAGAAAAAGAGCTTGTTGAAGGAGGAGGCTCACGTTAGTTATGCAGATGGAACGTAATTATATTGGGAAAGGATGGAAAGAATAGTATCAAAAGTCAAACTTTGAGGATAAATTACCTCCGGAGTAGTTATACAGTACTTTTGGATAAATTGAAAAATGAGATGTCTTAGAGCTTAGGCCCTTGCCAGCCTTAACTTACTAGAGTCGGAATGAGGGAAGATTATTCATTTATTGATGCTCAGTTATGTAAACGACTCCGCCATGGTGTGCACATATTTGGAGAAATAAATTGACAATTTGTTAAAACCGGATGCTCTTAGTTGGACTGTTCTTTCTTGAGAATCAAATCGGTTCAGTTGGCTCCTTGACAAAGTAATCCTATTGATTCTGTAGTAATTAGAGACTAGCAATTTCCCATAGAGGAGTCTGCAGGAGTAGGGAAGGGTATAAAGGATTAATCTCTGCACACTGATCCGTCCCTGTTTTATGCTACAATTACTTCCACTTGATGATATCAGGTAAGGTATAGACAATGGTGCTAGGAGTAAATTGTCGGAGAGGATGTCATTTATAAAATTCCCATTTACGACGGTTCATCCTTTCCGTCTTCAAGACTACCTACATATCTACAGATATGCCTCGTGGACGTTTTGTCTTGGAAGGAGAGAGATCGGTCTATATACATAGTTCCATTGCATCACAGAGTCCCATAATGCAGACGCTCTGATCTGCCTTTTGTTAAGGCATGGAGTGAGTTTAAAATTCCCAGCTGATACCATTTTACTCGGATGGAATATCAATCTCTCGATAGTTTCCCTCCGACATTTTCGTCATTAGATTAATACTTGAGCTGAAGTTTGCGAAGGAAATCCCATTTCCTGGTACTTGAAAGTGAGACTGGGCCTGGAGTTGGTGAGGTGAGTGTAACAGGAGTAGCCATATGTAACCTTCTTTTTCTTACAACCGTCTCTAAAAAATTGAAAAATTTCCTTGTGCTTCTTCCATCGGTTGAAAATGATGCGCTCCTTACTTCAAATGGGATGCTTATGATGCATGAGTTTGGATACGATTGCACTACTGTATGTATGTATGTAACAACGTGTGGGTGTGCACTTCCTATGAGGTCCATACGCCTTTAAATGTGCATCTCATGGACCCCTTCTAGTATCTACAGTATGTACATATGTCCGGTTGCCCATCCATGAGACCGAGTCTCCGAAGGAACTTCACTGAATAACCCAAAAATAGCTCTCCCTTGGGACACGGTTCCTTTCCAAAGGGAAAGTAAACTGATGTAAATGTAACATCAAGGCCGAAGAAACTTTGTTACTGAATAGCTGGTCAAAAAAAGGAAATTTTTTTATGAGGTGTCTGTAAAAATGGGAAGACAAATTATTTATCATAGGACTCACGGAGATGTATCTACTTATTAATTCAGAAGTCCCCTCATCAAAACTTTATTTCCATACATTTTACATTAACTCTAAGGGCTGGGCAACTGTCAGATTGACCCTGAATAAAATGACGGAAAATTGCTACCAATTTTATTATTAATTACATACAATTATTTCCCTATGTTGTCGGAGGAAGGGCTACTTAAATGTAATCATTGGGATTATAAAACTTTGACACGCACAGACATCAAGTACTGTGTTTACATGTCATTCCTCAAATAAAAGCTCTCTAGGTTGTGGAAGTTTTCAGAGGACAAAACATGCATTATAGGAGTAAGAATGGAAGAATAATAATTACTGGAATTCAATGATCCATTCAAAGAAATTTTTATACTCTTCCTTAACGGCATGATGGCCCTTTTGTGACAATTAATTGTAGACGGGGATACTACGTATTTAATATAAATAATTACCTATATTTACATAATACACCATAGCTATGTATATAATAGTGTAGTCAAAAAAAGACGGGGGGGGGGAAATACATAACGGCGACTTTGAAAGGGCTAACTGCTCAAATTGTAATAATTACTCGAGGTTTTAATATTTCATGTAAGACTCGTGAGCAGATACAAAAGCATCTTAACGGGGACTTTCATCCGTCCTCTGTATTTATGAGTTACCCGAGGGAGAACAAAACCGTATTGATTTTAAAAGTGATAAAGAGTAATTAAATCATAGCTGGCATACAATACATAGTCTATTGTTTGTAAATACAAGGACCGAAGCTACAACTCTTTTTTTTTGTTGACTGTCATATGGAATTTGAAAAGTTGAGGCTCAGAGCTGAGAGTGTCTTCCTATTTATTTTCCGTTACTGGGACCAGGTTTGGAAGTGGAAAAGTTTTGAATATTGTAACCATTCAGACTTGAGTTTTCTGCAAGACTGTACAATTTCATGTGAGTTCCTCTCCAAGTTTATTAAGTTCCTTGGAATAAATTTCCTCCGGGGTTGTGGAGGATTTATTTTATTAGGGACTGGAATTGTAACGGTATGTAAATCAAGGACTTTTCCCTCTGATTATTAGTTTAGCCCATTTCTTTTTAATTTGCTGATGGGAAAGTTAATTTGATATAATAAATAGAGATATGGGTAAAGGTTTACTGGAACATTGGTCCTGGTGCCCTCTGACAATCAGCATCCGTTCCTAAACGAGCATTTTCAATGATTGCTGTTTATTTGTTGTGAAATTTCTGACTGCAGTGTCACGATGAGTTCTGGAAAGTAACAAAAGGTATTGTGGGAGATAGATACACATATCTATCTTTGACTGTGTACCAGTTCATCAACTATTCACATGTCTGTCACTCGACCAGATAAAGGTCTGATTTTCATTATCATATTTAAATGCCTTTCAAATCCCAGTTTCACAAACCATGCATGGACGCACAAAGTCCTTTTGTAAATATGCATATTTGAGCCCCAATGCATAAAAGTTACCTTTTCCACGTATGAGCCCATATTTGAGTTTGGAGTAAACCTATGCGTGGATGTGTGCTTTTGCCCCGTTCTAAGTCTCAAATATCAGAGAGTGAGAGAGAGAGAGAGTGAGAGAGAGAGAGAGAGAGGGGCTCATTGTCAGCCGGAGTACTTCCCATAAATGCGTTCACGGCTTTTTATACGCAACTTTACCCAGATTTGTTTATCGTTCCAGCTCTATCGCCCATGTATCTAAAATTCTCCAATCTAAATTACTGCTACAGACTAGAGTTACGAAGACTCGTATCAATGTCAAAAACACCTTATACTTACATATGCTGTAGGGAAAGCCGCCTGGATCAAAGACCTTATATAATCTCCGTACACGGAGGAATCTCATCCTGGTCAGTTGATACGGAGGCTTGCGAAACGTTCCCCATATTAAAATAGAATCTTTGATCGTTTTTATTTCAACAGAGGGCTGAGCCAGTAGGAGTGGTTTAGCATTACGGGATTAGTATTTTCATCCGATAGGAGCTCAGATAAATGACCGAATTGTTCTGTCATGTCTGGCCTGAAGACTCGTTTGTTCCCATGACTTTATACATGAGTGATCCAAATTGTTTTATTGTACTCCTGATTACTTTTTAAGCTCTCTCTGGAAACACTCCTTTGAGTCATCACCGGAACACGGTACAGGATCCAGAGACGTTACTGTCTAGTACAGTCAAACCTCCCAGCTACCCATACACTCTAATGTTAAATGATTTCCAAATAATCAACTTCCCAATAGTCACAACCTCTCTATATCATTTTCAGTCCCGAAGAATATTCAACCCTCCATATACATAGATACATAGTCACATAATTTTGAAAAATCTAATCGAATTGCCATCTTCATTATTAATTTAGTGAACTATATTCAATGCGTACCATTTATGTACATATGTATGTACAAGTATTTTAATATCAAGAATAATAATACATAGCATGTATCAATTTTTGTTCATCTACATTCCTCTTACATTCATTGAGTGTATTTTTGCACAACATAACCATTGAAATACTCAGCGTTTAAATTTTAAGTTTGTAAAAACAACGCAGAAAATTCAGTGGTGATTCTTTCGCCAAGTTGTAGAAATACATATCCTTGCAAGTTTTTATAAGTTTTAAACGACTTATTAACTTACTGTCAGGCTAATGTTTTTACTCCTTCAACTTTTGTAAAACTTCAATAAAATGTATGCTTCCGAATAGTTGACTTGTTGATTACTCAGTAGTCAACACCTTTTATAGCCCGTCCCCTGCGATGCGACAATAAAGAGGTTTGACTATATTTTTTGAAGTTGTGTAAAATTTGTCTGGATCGGCAACATAAATCCTTTCACTCAAAAATACAAGACAAACAGAAGTTAAAGTCGGGATTAATACTTATCTAGACTGTGACGTGTACCCTGCTCTAAAGGTAGGAATGACACTCGGCCATTATCTGTAGTAAACAAGCCCAGAGCATTTTTCTGGAATGTTTGATATTTTAGGGAATTAAGTACTTCGTTTTTTGTTTCCCCTGGATTGAGTCCAGCGATAGGACAGGCTTCACAGTCAGTGTTGTATGGATGGCTGTAGCATGTAACTATATAACTGCTGTGTCAAAACTTCTACTGCAGCGGAATTTTTTCTGTAAATAATACACATGCATAATTTAGGACAATGCTATTGCATATTGAAATGCATAAACTATATTTGAATATCCACTGTATTTTATGTTTTGTTGCCTTGAGATATGTAGGAACTTGGAGGGGGAAGGAGTTAGACATTAATATGGTTTTTCATGCCTTCTGCCTGTGGACTGTGCAGATCCTGGTTATACCCTTGGGTGTGTTCAATATGCAACAGTGTATGTATGTATGTATGTATGTATGCACTCCTGTATACAAGTGAACAGTGTAGTTCACTGTAGTGTAACGGTATCTGCACTTGCAACTTTATATAAATTCAGCGGAGGGCACGTACTTTTTTATCCGCCTTGCCAAAGTCGTTGGGCATTTACAATGTATGTGCAAGTACAATCCCATCTGTATCATGAATGAGCGAAAGCATGCATCAGCGTTTAGAAAATATTTAAAGGGTATTATATGGCTCAAGTTTGGGAGTAACACATTTTTGATGGAGTTAAAATGTGCAGAATGCATGCAATTTCGGTCCGGAGATGCACTATTGCTGTAGCGTTGAGAACACTTCCTATAACATTGATGATGATGATGAGTGACGGTAACTCTGTGCATGGTTACTTATTCATAGTAATTCTGGGAGCAGCTACTCAATGGGATATGAGAATGCTGAGGATTGTAGAGTATTGGAAGTTCCTTGAGTGTGAGAGTGTTTGTGTGTATGTGTGTGTGTGTTTGTGTGAACGGAAGAGTTTAGAGGCTGTGGCTGTGGATGCTGGATTTAATTTTGCATGAGGTCGATTTGCTGGAGACTGGAGAAACCAATAGGTTGTATGTCCAATCTGCCCCTACTCATTGTGGCAAGCATGAATTTCTTACCACAATACTTATCGAAGGAGACTACTGGGCGTTTTTGTGTGTATGAACGAAACTCTCTACATCAAAAGGGTAATAATATGATTCTTCCAACTTTGAAAATAAAAGAGGTGGGGGTAGTGGTAGTGTGTTCAGTCTGCGTGCGAGATTGTATTTCATAGCATGTGAGGAGAGAAAGGGCAAGTCTTTTCGACTGGAACAATAAATTCAAATTGCGTTGAAATATCATTTCATTCTCGTCATACCTCCCTTGCTGAGTTCATCCATTTAGGAACGGGAGGGCGAGAGATACAGAAAGAGCACACAAGAAATAAAGCACACAAACTCACACAAGACGCACAACTGACAGACAACTTTTTGGCTTCACTAATAAAACACTGCTACGACGACGACTACTACCACTGCTACTGCTACTGCTACTACTACTACTCAGACTACTCCTGGTTAAAAGTTATGTCCGGTGAGACTCTCTATAGTGACGGTCCAGGATGTATCCATCCCAGTGTATTTCCTAGTGGCTCATTGCTATAGGTACATAAAAGCAAAGCGTGGACGACCGCCCGAGTCCACACACAGTCCCTGAGAAAAAAAATGATCTCGTGCAATGTTTCTTGTGTGTGAAGAGCAGAATGCGATAAGCATGTTACAACAAGACAATTGTATCCGGAAAAAATCCTGAGTAAAAAAAAAAAAAGTTTCTGTCTCGCTCCTCAAACTGCTACTTTAGAGAGCTACATCACTGTATAAGTCTAAATGTGGGTGTTTGTACTGAAACCGATACGCGTCTCCTGCCTCTCTGCCCCGCTCTTCATTCATGTACTATTCCTAATGGAAAAAACCAGCAGTCGTCAGACTTTTTCGAGAATAAACAACTGAAAGTACAGTACCAGTGACGGATCATTCCCCAGTTTTACTTCCTCTCTGGACATGTCACTTAAAGCCCCTCAAACTTTTCCCTCCTTGACACTTTACTTGACTCCAGCCCTGACTGCTGGTCAATAGTCAGGAGAGAAGTTAGCACCATCATCAAATTGTTCTCCCGTTATTACTCTCATCCGTACTTATATATCTGTAGATATATATATATATATACTCCGTATAATTGAGACATTCTGTCCACTCTCCACAAGTGTGGCAAACACCTCAGGACAACACGTCTTTAGGAGTGTCTCCAACACCACTCCTGGATCATCTCAAAGGGTGACGAGGAAGGGCTGAGAATCCAAATCAGTCTCTCAAAGTTACAATTTACACAATTTCTGAGGAGTCTGAGGACCAGTGTGCACGACAATACTCCCAGTTAGTTGGGGACTTGAAGCTTACAGGAATTTTTATTCGTCTTTAAACGCCACTATAAAAATCTGCACCCGCTGTACAGAAAGTGCCCACTTACAGCGTAAGTATCTAGAGTTAAGATACACATGTAGTTATACTTTCGCCTTATTGTCAGTAGTCCATTTACAAACTTTTAGCGGATGCATGTCACATACATAGGCAGATTGTGAGGGCTACAGATATAGGGGCATTTCAACGGTGGGATTGGCACACTGTACTGTAGATACATATATCCCTCCAGTACAGGCAAGAGATAGTACTAGTATCTACAGACAAGACCATCTTGTGAAATTCTCATCTGCCTCTTCCACTTGATTCACAATTACGAGCTATTTATTGTGCGAGAAAAGCTTTGAGTGAATCCCATTTATGATGTCAATGATATCAATTACACGGAGTCTAACTTGTCTCTCCAAACCAATTTAAACTCGAGGATTAATCCGAGCCGAGAGAAAACAATAGCATTGTCGCAAGTTTTTTTATTGTTTCATTAGTGTCAGTCCCGTTACTCCAGCTCGGAGGAGCCCATCCGTACCTGACTGCTCTTTTGAGAGATGCTACAATTGTAAATTGCTTAGTGAAAGCGCACCCTAGTGATAAATGACTGTTTAAGGATCTTTTAATAAAAATGGGATTAAAAATCCCAGGACTTGAGTAGATTGTTCCTTCCAAAGCTTTGGGTCCTCTCAAAGGCTAGTCTTCTATCTTCCCAAGTGCTATTATCATCTAGAAGTATTACCATATAGATTTGTAGGATTCCAGTGAAGGAGTACATACATACATAGATATACAGATAGACATGTATCTCCCCCAAACTGCCTTTATATCCTGCCATTTGATGAGGACAGACCCTGCTAATCTGGCATTTTGAAGTCATAGAAGAGTGATTCCATGAGCTGAGGATTTTATAGGTGGAGAGAAGCTTGACACAGTATGGTTGTTCTATTATGCACTTGCCAGAGTCCAGTATGTCACTGACTTGATATATTTCGTGGAGTTGTTAATCAGTGAATTTTGCATGCTTGCAGATAAGATAGGATTATGAAATGTTGACAAAGTAATCAATCGTACATGCGCTACAGTTACAGCAGGAGGACTCAAAAGGCGTATAAAATTACCTCTGCTGTTCCACTCGGGCTGGATACATTAGTTAACGTTGTAGTAATGGGAGTTAGACTGGTGTTCACGCACTTAAATTTTACTTTTTTGACTCTGAGTCAGTTTCAGTTCCACATCTAGGACTACAGCTTCACAAAGGAATTGCACGCTTGCGTTCCTACAAAAATTAAGATTAATAATAATCGTGCATTTCCAACTTGCACAAACATAGTATGTATGTATCTATAATTATATGTATGTACGGACTGGGACATTCAGGACTATAATGGGCCAAGGGTTTGAAACAAATGCATACATACACCCCTGTGTGGTCATATGCTAGAGGGATATTTATCTGGAAGCTAACCTGAAATAATCAAAAGTCCCAAGAGTAAGTGAAAAAAGTACAGAGTCGTACCACTCAAGTTGACGTAGCATAACGATTGTTACAGTGAGCGAGCAACTTTCGCACAAAACCATTTCAAACATCTATAAGCTCACAGTTCTGACTGAGACGGACTTCTCACTACTTTTCAGCCCCGACTCTTCATCATTCCAACCCAGAGAATATTACACGACGTAGTCCCTCACCCAGTATCTACATATATCTGCATGTAAGCTCATTAGCATCGGCCGGGTCTAAAAATACAAAGTAGGAGTTTCCGCTGAGTTCTATCCAAATACATATGTGCATACATACATACATACATACCTCCGAGAAGAAGAAAAAAAAACTCAAAATAATATTTTCTATAGAGTTTCCCTGAAAACTCAATTTTTTTTTCCCTCCAGCCTAGAATTAATTTTGAAAAGTTTGACTCAAGTAGTTTTCCCACACATGTCTATACACCCTTTTATATACTTATATGACTGTGTACTTAACACACTTGCATATGTATTGGCACTCACTTAGTAAGAATTAGTCCGTCCTGTTGTAGGAAGGACTGGAGAGCATTGATGTAAGTTTCTCAACAATTTGTTCTCTTTACTAGTGTAGTAGTGTCGGCTCGGAAGAACGTGTTCCTCTCCCAACCTCTTTATAGTAATGAGACTTTACTACTACTACTATGCAGAGTCTCACATTAGTCTGTGTATAAGAGTTAACCCCAAGAGGAAGAACTAACTAAGAACACCAGAACTTGTGTGTTTCCTACTTGCCAACAAAAAGGCTTGTAGTAGTAAGTTTGTAAGATAATAAATTGCAATAATAGGAATTGTCCATTCAAGTTACCCTGTGTCACGACACATTCTGCCAGAAAGAGTTAGGAGACAGAATACGTGCATAGTGTCACTGATTTTGCCCTCACCCACTCACAGTTATCTTTCTGTACAGCACATAGCTCCGCTGATTATTCTGAGCTATCTATTAAACGTGTCAATTATTACTGTGTCAATAGGAGCTTGGCCTGGCATCAATGAGCCTCCCAGTACTTATTAATTTTCATTAGTACATCCCAGACCCCAGAGCAAAACACAAATCTTAATCACTTTTACCGTCGGGGTATATATATATATATATATTTTTTTTTTTTTTTTAAAAAACGTACTCACACCAAGAGAACTTTATTGAAGAAACTTTCAATACTGTATCGTTCCCTGCATTTTTTTTTGAATCTCTCCAAACCTGTTATTTGTATGTACGGCTTGGTTACATATGTGGAATCACCCTACCATATACAAAACGCATGTGCCTTTCCGGGACCGTACTTTAAAAATATGACTTGAAGGCCATTCCAAACAGTAAATAGACAGGTTACTTTGTGATACATACATACGAGAGCTTAATGTTCGACAGAAAATAGCACTGGGCTTGAGGCCACTGATTGTTTCCTCATATTTACAAGTACTGTTAGTTTTGTTTATTAACTTCGTGATTGACTTTTATTGACATTTGTCTCCGTGGAAAGGTCTTGATTGGACTGGGACAATACTCTTGTCGAATAATGAGTGTGTATTTTTAAAAAAACGTTTTGTGCATACTTGGACTGAGCAAAGTCCAAATGCAGGGATCATTTCTTGAACAAACTGAGTGCATGTGGAGTTCACTTGAATCATTACTCGACTGGTGAAATGGAACACAACTAAATACTTGGGATTGGAATTCATAGCTAAATCTTGATTATTTTTGAAACACAAGTTTCGGTACGTCTGAGTGCTTCCAGTAGTTTACAGTCTTTGGGCTGAAAATGTGACTCTTCAGGATTTCTTGTGGTTGTTTGTGTGTGTGTATGTGTGTGCGTGGGTGTACTCAAATAATTACGCGGGCTTTAGATTGAACTTTATTGATTATTGTTTTTACTTTCTCCCTTTCAACAGATCCCTGTAGAGTTCCAAGTGGAAGGGAAGTATGGTAACAAATTGGAGACCCCGCCAGACCTAAGATTCATTGAGATTTCTCATTGGAATTTGAAGCAATCTTTACAAATGTACAGCACACTAGAATAATGGCTGTCTCTCCTCTGCACAAATCTCTCTTCGTGGTCATTCTTGTTGGAATCACGTTTTGTACGTTCACTTTCCTCGCTGTCAATCATCCGCAGCAAGTAAGTTGGAATTTGTCTAGAAATTTCTATTAAAAACAAGAACCTTTTTTTTTATTGATTCTCTGCCAAACTCACATTTGCCCAGAGATACGTCATAGCCGTGGAAAGTTACGACTGTGTCAGGAGTCAAGTCACATGCTTATACATAAGTGAAATAATTTTTCCCAAGCAGGTGGAACATATTTACAGATTAGAATTACCTAGGAAAGGCTCCACAAATACATTAATTGGATCAGGAGTGTAATCACAAGATAAATCGAGTTTCTGCTAAGTGCGATAACTCACTACTCCAAATATCATTTTACTTCAACTTACTCCCATATATGTACATATGTAACTTATGGATAATGTGAAGCTAAAAATTACCATTATTTTTCCTTACCAAGGCCATATATTTTTTTTTATTGAGGCTTCGTAATCCTTTCCTAAATTTACCAGGAAACCAATTGAAATCCTACTCAATAGTTTTCCCATGAGCCGTTATGATTGCTAGTAATTATATTTATACCTACAGAAATTCTAAAAATTGGTTTTGAAGGTTACACATGCTATTTGAAAGGTTTCCTTGAGTTCCTCAGTTGAGGGAATAATGATCCTCATTGTTAGTTGTCACATCATATGTCACACATAGCCTTTCATGTTGTTGTTGTAACATTCCTAATTTCTACTGCCGACATTTATATGTATAGGTAGACAGACGTAGGGGGGATACAAAAATATAAAAATATTACCCCTGAACAGCTCCGGAATTATTCTAAAGCTAATATTTTTATAGCAGTGTTGAGCAAAGGCCTTTTGGTAGTACATACTGTAGATTCAAAGACCTTAATAATTTGAGCTTTGTCTCCGCTCGAGTCAGAATTGGGTGAAAAAGTAATTAAATCCGGACTGGAAGAGCAAAGAGTAAAAGCATTTATACTGTATACAGTAGAGAAGGATTCCATAATGAACTTTTACTTTCCTTGTGTAGTTGTTACACGAGAATTGACTCTTTACAGTGAAATGACTTCCCTGGATTTCACAATGCTACTCAAGTAATCCATTGCAAAATGTGGTTTCCACCACACTGACCGCATATCCCGTATGTACATCACTCAAGTGGAATTTGTGGTTCATATTATATAACATTTCTACTACGACCAACTATGCAATATTGGGCCAACCGTGACCACGGCTAGTCTCCGTACTCCTCTTATAATTTTATCTCTATGCAAACTGTAGTATTAATATAGGGGCTCTAAGAATTACGATACCAGCACAAAAATAGAAGGAATCTTTGGCTCAGTTTTGCTTTAATCTTTCAACGGAAGAATCAATCATGAGCAGAGTAAACTCCCCACAGCTTATACAAATTGAAACTGTACATAAAATAGCACTAACGAAGTCACAAGGAGGGTGTCATTTACATTTCACAGTGAGCAAACAGAGTCATACATACAGAACTCCCATGTTTTATGATGTCATTGTCACGAAATCTGAATCGTTTTTAAAATTGAGGCTCATTTTACAACACACGTAGAAACTGGTAAGATTATCCATAAATTACGACTCTCGTGTACTAGATTAATTTACATGTGGCTGAAAAACGCAGGCGGGGCTGTGGCTCATGGGGAAATGGATTTTTTGAAAAATATTTGAAAGCTGTTGAGGTGCACATTCTAATTAAGGCTTGGGAGTGTTTTTGGAGCATTTAAAATAATACATGGTGGATTCAGGTGGGAGAGAGGGTTAGAGTCAACATCACAGTGTAAGGATATGTGGAGTTAGGTTCAATTTGGTGGGAAATGTGTGAGGGTAGAAGTAAATTGGAATTCAGTAGGGAGTATTATTTTTGGGAGAAAAAAAAAGTCGATTGACCTATTTACAAATGTATTTAGTAGAATAGTGAAATTTATTTGCAGTAAGTTTCTCCCATAATGAGGACCCATATTCCTACAATACCATGGATTACGCCAGCATTTCTCCTTGTACTGTAATTATTATTATCCCAGCGGCGGAGCAGATGCATGCAATTCCTCTTCTGTCGCTGTAATTACTGCGTGCCAAACGTAATATTCCAAAGCTGGTGCGTAATTTCTGTTGATAATCGTAATAGCGTCCATTTGGACAATGAGCGGAGTTAATGAATGGCTCTGGCATAGTTATAGAAACGCGTGTACGTATTTATCCTCAGACAAAAAAAAAACTCGTGAACGGAATTGAAGGAAAAGTTACGAGTATTGTTTTTACTTCCACCAACGCTAACCATCATGTAGCAATCATGACGGCGCACAGAATGACAATGTGCAAATTCTTTCAAATTCTCATGTCAGTCATTTGGTGGAAGTGTAGGGAGGCTCAAAAAACCTTTGTTTCCCCATCTGTAGCCCACATTAGGAAGTGGCTCTCAAAACTAGAAGAAGAAAATTGTGTTGCATATTTAAAAAAAAAATAGCGTCATTGACTAGGTCGTTATTTGGGTCAGAGGAGTTAAGAACGCGAAGTAAGGTCGGAATTTTTCAGCATTTCTTTGACAAATTTTTTATTGTCGGTCATATATTTTTCAAACTTAATTTTGATGCCTCGTTTGTAGGAAATTTGATGAGCTTTCTCAAGAAATACCCAAAGGCTCGATGTGCTTCGAAGTATGCACACGATTATAAACTAGAGTTAAATTCGTTTTTCTAAAACAAAAAACATGTTCATTTCAAAAGCCCAAAAATATTCCTACTTTCCTTTACGTTGATGAAGCTTGTGACCCCAAATATTGTGCTAGGTCAATGAAACAAAGTTTAGTTTCGAAAATCTGAAACAAAATTTCCTACTCACTAGGGAAATCAAATTTTTTGTGAGTCCGTCCGAGTCAGCTAGAGAGAGAGAGAGGTTGGACAAGGTTTTGAGCCACGCTGTGCACGTCTCCACAGGCATCTGTCAAATAAGAGAAAAAAGTTGCTTTGATTTACATAAATGCTATTGAACCTTCCATTGGGGAAATGTGCAATGAGTGCTGGAAAGCGTCAGCAGAATTAAATTTAAACCAGAAATAGAATAAAAGCATGCGAAATTTATCCCTAAGTAAGTTAATAACAAGTTCCTTTCCAGTCCATCCCATTCAAATTAAAACTAATGGCTCAAAATTTTTGCAAAATCAGTGTGTACCAAATAAATGCATTTTTTATGGAAGAACTTATTTTTGCTGACTACAAATTTTAAAAAATCCCCTGAAAATAATATCCCCATTAAGCATAGTTGATAGTAGCAGAGCCTTCTGTAATTAATAAATTGCCTTGTCCCATGAAATGGAGTAATCCAAGGCTGAAATGCGGGGAAGTCCACGCATCGTTAGTAATCCAATATGTACGCCCCAGATGAGATTTTTAGACGGAAAACAAGACATACCTAGTCCATAGGAGAGGGAAATCTGTTGAGATGGATTACAAGGACGGATATCCCTCCTGTTTATCATTTACTTATGATGTGGATGAATAATCCCCGAAGGAACGCACACAGGATCCTCTTTTCTGTTCCCATCCAGTCCTTAATCCCAGTCTTCATGCTACTTATCACCGCGAGGGACGGAGAGGGGGGAAAAAAGTCTGTAAAGGTTTAATGAATTGAATTAATTAGACAAGACTTGATTCCGTGGGAATTAAGTGCAACAGGGTTAAGTCCTTATCTTATTTAGTGTCAGCTCCAAATGTGCTCTAATCAGATGGACGATATTTAATTAATTTAAATTCCTCTTCCCTCCATAGAGACTCTCTATTAGAGATAGTAGTAAATCTGATAAAAACTCGGGCTCAATCTATAAAAATGGCAACTATGGAGAGTGAGTGCAGTTCTTCGGAGGAAAAAAGTTACTCGCATTCATAGTAACTCATAGACGATAGGTATGAAATACAATTGTCAGTAGTTTTAAAAATCCTCGTATGGATTTACAGAATAGAGAGCAAACTTCCCTCACATAGGAGTGGGGCTTCCAATGGGCCTAGTACTTCATGGGCAGGGAAAAGAGATAGAGAGAGAGAGAGGGAGAGAGGCTGTAAGAAACTTGATTTACGAATTGTACTCTCCCCTGTCTCCGTCCCTTCTTACCTCCTTTCACTCGACTTAGCTTTCCCCCGACTTTCCTCTCCGACCTATGTGTATGAAGTCCAAAATAAGTTTTTCTCTTAGTCTTGTCGTCCTCTTCCTTCCCATCACTTGGTTAGTTTTTTTTTTCACTTATCCCGCTATAAAAAAAAAGTAAAGGCCATCCTCACGTAAGATGATGTTGTTCAAACATGTGAGCATACAGGAGGGTTTTGTAACCCAACATACAGTACACTCACACCCACACTCTCCCATACCCTTTCATAGTAGGATTTGAGATGTAGGAGGGAGTAAATGTAGAGCCAAACAGAGGACGATAAGTCCTTCAATTTCCTCATTTCGTTGACAATATATATTTCCTAGAGAAATCTTACTTTCGGGTCTTGATCTGGCTCACTCCGACTGTGGTTCTATTCATGGCATACTAAACGTGTGGGGCCTTCTCAGGAAATTTATACCTTCGGCAGCCTCACCATCAGTGTCTCCTTAGAGGCAACTATTAAATTTATTCCACTCCTACATATTTAATTATTTCTTTTCAACCCCTTCGATTTTTCTCAATCCTACCTTCTTTCATGCATTTTACTCCCCATGAATGGTCCTTCCATCTACAAAGACCAAATTCTAACGGTAGTAACGGATATTTTCCTTCCTGAAAGGTACACACTCACACACACACACACACACACACACACACACAAGAAATTACTTTTTTCTTGGAGCTCTCCATAGGATGCCTATTTCTCATTATGGGAGTTACGCCAGGATTTTTTCACTGAATAAAAAACTAGATTATTTCAGTGAAAAGTCAGACACGTTGACACCCATCAAAGTTCCAGGGCATGAGTGTAACTGACTTTTCCGGGGGAGGGAAAGCAACTAAGTAAGCAATAACATGAGCAAATTGCATGTGTGCTGACTTCATAGTAGACTCCAAATAGAAGGATATTATCCGAGCGTATTTCATGCAGAACTTTAAAATACAGTAAAAAATCAATAGGATTCAAGTAATTGGAATTCTTGCTGATGTGGAAGGAGTCATTCTGTGATTTTAGGATTTATTGTAAATTTTATGTACAATACATTTGAGGGGAAAGGTTTTAATTGAGGAAACCTTTAATAGAGGTTACTGTAAATCTTTTGTGTAATTTTGGAATATCTTGTAAGATTATTTCAAATAATTACTAAAAGTTTATAATATTATTACTGGCACATAAGCCCTCAGGGTAATTAATAGTTACTCCTGTAACTTTAATAATGTTAGTGTAATGTATTAAGTGTCTTCCGTAAAAACGTGTGTTTGTGGTACTAGGAGTGAGTACATGAACCAGAATTGAATTTTGCTTGTCAAAGTAATTAACGAAATGGGACAAAATACAAGGGAATGAGTACTAGTTTTGGAAAGGATTGACTCAAGGTAGGTGTTAAGTAGGAAGTTGTGTTATTTTGTTGGTTCTGTTGCTATAGCGTAGGAACGGTACTAAAATTAAGAGTACAGTGCCCGAAGAACCTTGGGAAATTTAAGGGTTGCTGGGAAAAGCTTTAAAGTTTCCACTTGACGTGGAAGTGATCGTATACAGTAAAACTGTTTATTACCTCACACATACATTTCCCAGCTATTGAGGGAGTGTTGTGTTTTGAAAGGGCTGAAAAGAATAAAGGCGGGGGAAAGTAAAACCATAAAATAGTTGGGAGTAGGATTTCCCAAGAGAGTGGCTTAAAAAGCCAAATTCCGAAAAAAAATAGCATTGACAGCTCCATGTGCATTTTTGATGCCCCCATAAATAGAACACTTATGGAAACTGAGAGGATGATGAGGAAGTGGGGGAGTTTGAATAGTGCTCCCATTTTTAATCTTATGTCTTACAGTTGTGATGCTTTTATTGTAACTACCACTGGGTCTTTTTTTTTAAACTTCATTACAGGTATCGTACAGTCAGGGTGGCTCCGGCAGTGATGAACTTGGAGTGCTGAGCGGACGAACATTCTCCATCCGAGTGGATGATGTCATTGTTCACAATATCTCGGAGAGGGTTATTGAGAATATCAAGAGCGACAATTTGCTCTGCACTAATACACGTAAGTTTTATCTCCATACTTTCCCCAACCGGGTATGTATCTATCCCTAATAGAAGTAATGCCCCTTATTGTGAGTTTGTGTATGGCTTTTGTCACTCCTTGTGTAGATACTTGGAGCGTCCTCAGTTGGAATACCTTTCCGTGTCTATCTACATGTAAAATACTCGTCCGACATTTCTTGTAATGCTTTTGCAAATAATGCATGCTTTGTGGTGGGAAGGAAGTAACATATTTGAAAACCTTGTATTAATCCTTGAGACATATGTACGTATGGAATGGAGCATCAATATTTTTCTCCCACCATTGAGGACACGTAGAGTGAGTGCATATCTTCACATGTGCATGCTTCACATGTAAATAATGTATGACTGCCATGTATTACAACCCATTAGCATTCATTGTTACTCGTTATTATTCTTGAGTGCGTGTGCCAAAAAGATATTCTCAAGTGTAAGTCGCTTTATCGCTCTGCCGTTCAGTCTCCGTATTCACCACATACTCCTCTATCGAGGCATATCTCCTTCATGTGGGACCATACGCACACATGCAAGACATTTTTCTCCTTGCATTTTGTATGTACCAGGCATACATATATGTACATACGTAGCCCTACATGTGCTTCCAAGGCAGTCTGTAAGATGAGCATGCAAGGAGCCCCACTGCTGCGTACCATCAATTCCCAGATCTGCAAAGATATTGACATTGCGTAGTGAAAGCACAGTTTTGCTCGTTGGATGCTGAAACGCATGAGGCAAGTTGTCTTTCCAATGTCATATTTAAATATAGAAACAGGGGAAAGCTTTTCTATCCCCTTCAACACAAAAAAAAAAGAAAAAACCTTTAGTTGTACTTCCCTGTCTATATGTGTAGATTACACCTCCGGCTCTCAAAAAGCAAAGCTACTTGTAACACATCCATCCCCGATCAACACTCTCACTTGGATCTCTGTATGTGAGTGTGATGAGAGATTTTTCATTCTTTTCACTCACATTTCTTCTCCTCTCCAACTTCCACTTCCTGTGGATTGGGTCCCTGCCACAATTTCATACCCTGAACGTTTCCGGAGCAGAGGAACTGTAAAAGAAATTGTAACCTATTCCCCTACTGATTGAAAAAGAAGTATACCTTTTGTATTTTGTAGTTTCACCAAGGAGGAATCTAATCTGGGCGTAAGGGATAGACACAACTTGGTTTGACTTTTACGACACCATTAATACGATTTGCATCAACTTACTTATAATATGAATGTCAGTGGTTACACACGCACTTGAGAGATAGCATCTTGACTTGCCTTTTACGAGGTTTCCAAATAGGAACTGTATGGATTCGTGTCGTGAGGGAGAAAGGTTGGACGAAAGTGATGGAAGATAGACTGTCGTACATAAACCATGAGTAATAATAATAATTGTAGGTCACATTTTTATTGTGACTATAGTAGACCATGTGAGGAGAGTATCACCTTGAGCGTACCCCAGCTCATTTTAATGTGACGGGGAAATTATAACTGTCAAGGAAAAAAATCTGATTCTATATAATTTCCCATTGCATTACATCAGGGCGTTGTTTTGTGGGTCACAAATTGCTCGCTGGAATAAATGTCATCTCCATTGCTCGTTTAGTTTTGATGGTGGATGTAAATGTAGAGTGTATGAAACGTGGGGTCGGGGTCTGGTTCCGTCAGTGTCTGTGTGGTATAGGATTTGTCAGTATCTATAGATACAAGGAGCCGTACTGTTTTTTACACGAGAGCTGTTCTCTTTATCAATTTGTCTTGCTTCACTCAGCACGTAATTTTATCAACAGTACCAATTTCCCTCCCTGCTCCCTGATTTTCTTGAAAGTTCCAAAGATTGCTACTGATTCAGTTACATCTCGGTGTAGTCGTTTCATTTACCTGGTGCGGGCACGTTGTCGACAGGGAATGGTGGTAAATGTTGAAGGTGTCGTGTCTTCATTGGGATTTACTAGCAGGAGGAGTAACTCCAGCCTGTATAATCCAGCTTTTCCATTTCCGTTTAACGTCAAGAAGATTCTTAAATAAAATTAACCGTGAATTGGACCCGCAAGTGAGGTTGGGAATGTATGTACGTAGGTCTGTAGATATGTACGTCCCGGGTCTTTGGAGCGTCGAGTCCCTCCGCTTTCAAATTTACATGGAGTCCGGGGTGTAGATATGCATTGTGGAGATGGATGGGATATACCTCATGTCCTGCCTTCATTATAAGAATACCACAACGGAGTTGATTCAAAATTCCATTCGCGTCCTCTTCCGATAAAGTATAGTTCCTGAGAGGTTGTTGAGGAGAGAGGGGGAATGAATTATCCCCGTATTCTCGGTAATATTTTTTGAAGGGAACTACTATAAGTTCCGCTGTATTCACAGGAAATTGTGTATCATTTTTCCCAGGATTTCTATAACCATTTCCGTATTTCCACGTTGATGGAATTTCAATGAGGGTCCAAGTTATTGCATCTCCTAATTTGATTTTTCCATTCGAGCAGCTCCTCTCATACTCCGGTTCCTTCATGGAACTCCACATTGTTTTATATTTCCTCGACACAACTTCCTTTCATAAGGGAGGAGGAGGGGTTTGTCTCCCTTTTTGGAAGCTACTACTGAAGTGGTAGTTAAACGTCAGGATGTTGGGTACCTGGGTCGGATCGAGTGTACACAAACAATTGATTTTCTCCCAGTATAGTCTCATTATTAGTATGGAAGGGTACACCGGTCGAAATTCTAAGGATTAGAATTGATTACAGCATTCCAAAATTTCCTTACTTATAAAAACCCATTAACAGTACCTACAGTACTACTACTACAACAGCAGAACTTGAAGAAACAAGTTGCAAAAGTTAACACGTTCTTCCCCCTGGGTTTCCCTTTCTACTCAGACGTTCCGTCCTGGAGAGATTTTATGAAACACTTGCACCAATATCACCCACATTGCTCTCTCTCTCTCTCTCTCTCTCTCTCTAAACAGTCTAAAAGTTTGGTTTTGTAAACACTTTCCCCTCCCAGCAGTCAGTTATTTTAATTGCAACTGGCAGCCGTAATATCCCGATTTTGAACCATTGCGAGAGGCCTGGCATGGTTGAACCGAATGTAAATGCTCACCGTGTGGTTTCTTTTATGATTCTACTCTGTTCTTATAACATTTATCAAAATAAACCCAGTAGGACAGTCATTATAGGAATCTCACTTGGCTCGAGATTCCAGAATCAAGAGGCTTTAAACTTTGCAATCATCTTTTAAGACTCAATAATATTTTAACGCATTACTTCCCCACAATGTACTCAATAGACGGAGGAGGGTTGGAGGCACAACTTCCGACACACAATTCCACTATTTCATAAGTCATGAATGTTCCCACATTTAAGTAATAAAAGTTTGAATATTTTTCCTAATTAAATAATACAAAGTAGATGAAATAGCTCTGTTGTCAAACGAACGTGCCAACGAACGTTCAACAAAAAATTGTAGATTCTAATCAGGACATTTCAACAATCAGGCTGACAGAGGAGCTTGTTTGAGAGTCTACTTTTCCCCTTCTTCCTACGAAACATCTGGATCAGCTATGTAATTCATGTTGTTAGCTCGTAAATTGCATAGTGGCTGGATTCATGAACATTGCGTCTGTAACTTATGGACTTGGGAAAGAGTTAAGAGGTGGTTTCTACTCCTGTCTATTCCTGTGGAGGGAGAGTCTCATACATACATATGACGTATATGTGGATGTACCATCCCAGTGTTGTAATGGTCCCATGACGGCCTTGCGGTCTCAGTTTTACTAAGAGATAAAAGATCAGTTGTATCGTATTTTAACATATAGATGATGAGACGGAGGCTCGTCCTCCATGGACTTTCTCCTTATGTTAGTAATGTTAGTATCATTAGTGGCGTCTAATCTGTGCACGTCTGACCACTCGGGGAGGGGAGCGTGGGGACGGTGGCCAAACTGGCAGAGTTATTAGCAAAAGGGAACTTGGGCCAGTACCACAAGAAAAAACCAAGAGTAGTAGGGGCAATGACGTCAATTTTATTTGTCGGGGAAAGCAAGTCCCGTTGAGCTTTTCACCTTTACTGGAACAAGATGCTATTTTTTGGGGGAGGTAAAAAATAATGACATGGGTGATAAGGAACTCGTCGTACCTTGATATCCCTTTCAAAAGGGCTCATCCTGTAGTTATAGATTAAGGTTTAGACTTCCGTATATGTGCTCTGTTTAGCAGTAATGGTATGATTCAATTACGACCACACCACTTGATCCAGCATCCCTACAACTATAGTTTCTTATGAGTAATTTAATGAAAGGAGCTTTGACAGTAGAATCTGAAGGATTTGGACTGTGTGCATGGTGTGGCTTTGATCTGAAGGGAGTTGTGAAATGGAGAGGAGGCTGGGATAAATTGAAATTGAGCAGAGAAAATGCACTCCAGCGTGTTAGCATAATTCAAAGAGAAAGCGACAATTTATTCAATCGAGTGGGATTTATAGGGTGAGGTGCAGAAGTAAAGCTTTGTCACACCACAATACAAGCTTGATACGTGCGGTTGTGTAATGATTTCGTTTTACACAGAGAAGAGAGCGACATGAGAGCTGCTTCCGATTTCCTATGTAAAAGACAATCGAGGGAGATAAAAGGACAGACACTGAAAATAATTATTACTGAATTTATTCTAACTCAGTGCTCCCTAATACCATGGATTTTGTGGGGGGAAAGTTGAAGTTTAACTACCGGAAACTGAGCAACTACTGAAGACTACAGTGCTCCGTTCCTCCTGCCAAAGTGAGCGGTGTGTAATGCAGTGAATAGCATTTTTAATCTCATGCTCCCAGCATTGCAGCCCAACAGCAGACTCTCAGTTTTTTTTCCTTGGGAAGGACTTCAATCCATGTACCTTCTCTTGACATGTATTGGGCTGACGATCGATGTATATATCTCCTGTCAACTTAATATTGCTAAATATATTATTCACGGGACGATCAATGCTCATGTCAAAGTTATGACTTTGTGCTTGAGCTCTGCAAGTCAGTTTTGCATTTGGCACGTCGATATGAGCATGTAATCTTGTGAACCGCTCTGTATTTTTCAAGTGGAAATTCGGGCGTCTTTCTTTACTCAACCTACACTATAGTAGTGCATAGGTGTGTACATACGGGTCTCCCTCTTGACTAGTACTCTCTCCCCCTCACTCTCTCTCTCTCTCTCACTCTCTCTCTCTCATTCTCCTCGTCTTGTGCAATTTTCAGTAGCTCTATATGAGGTCGTCATTGACAAAGTTATGTTCACATGACATATTTCGGATGGCACTCAACCCTATGATAATAGTCAGTTGGTGTGGGCATAAATACATCCATGGTGTTTCCACTTTATTTACATAAGTTGCTCCGGAATACTCCTCGTAGTATGTAAAGGACCACACACGAAGGTTAGGATATGCCCAAAATGTCCTGTGTCATTCAAAATAGTTGATACGGAGAAACTTACTAGTAAATGGCTTGTATGCATGTATGCAGTGTTCTTACTCAGGGTTCCAAGACTGCAAGGAAGCCCATCATCTATTTCTTATTGAATACCAGCAGACACCCCCGTTCCAACAACGGGCTTGTTCGTCACAGTAGACATTACTTCAACGTTTTACACGGAAGTTTTTTTACCTAAAATTGTCTATCATAGAAACTTCTTTCCTACTCTTCTCTGCTAAGTTGAGTGTCTTCAAGAAGTGTGTATTTCTGTATTAACCAGTAAAAATGTGATGATACTTTAAAATGGAAATAGTTGTCAGCCTCATGAAAATTTTGAACCTCTCCAGTTAAGGAGTTACAATCAAGTTCGTGTACTTACGGACAAGAATATTTTATTATGTATAGATGAGGGAGAAAGTCGTTGGAGTCTGATGTGATCTCCGAAAAAGTCTTTTGCTCATGTAATGAATGCTATTCGAGCGTCATTTATAACAAGTGACCCTCTTCACATGTAATCACCCGTGTGGTTATTTGTAGGGCACATATGTACCTACATGCATGCAATGTATCTACATGTATACATGTATCTACTTATGAATGAAGGAGAGAATTACCAAAGATGGAACCCATGAATAAGATCCAGTCAAAAGAGGTTTCAATGAACTAATGCTCCCACGACTACACATCTGTGATAGGAGCGTCCTACTACCTTACATATGATGGATAAACCAATGTCACGGTATAAAGATAAAGTCTGGAGAAAGCTAAACAGGGATTTAGCATGTGGTAGATAACATCATTTTGGCACGTGTTTTCCTCAGTACTTTGGAACTTCTTCTATGCTGCTTCTTTCGTTACGTTGCTTTATGTTGAATTTTGTGCTTGAGTATTTTTTATTGTTTTCCCAATGCTAGTTTTTTTTTGCGGACGAGGTGTCTACCTACCACTTGGCTATATACGATGATTGTGATACTGTGAAATATCTATTAATAATTACACTTGAGCTGAATGCTCGACTTTTAAATACAATGGTTACCACACGACCCGATGTTTCTAATTGGAAACGTCTGTAACAATCAATTATTGTCAGGTGACACAGGGAAACTTCCAACAATCTACTTCATCACACCAACCTACAAAAGACCAGAACAGATTCCTGACTTGACTCGGCTCTCTCAAACGCTGATGCATGTTCCATCCATCATGTGGCTCGTTATTGAGGACGCTGAAGCTCTGAGTCCACAAGTGTCAGCTATACTCCGTCGTTCGGGAGTGCGATTTATTCACATGATTGGTAAGCAGCCTTAGAGCTTGAAAAGAACTTTCTGTCCATTATTTAATTCCTCCGCTGTCTCCTTCATATTTCACTCTATGTGGTATGTCTCAGAGCTCGACGAAAAGATTTTTCTTCTTATGGTGAGTTATAAGCGTCTTGTATCTTCCATTTGATATCCTACCCATTTTTAAGGTTTCATCGGCCATTCCTTTTTTATGCTGGATCTTTTCTATTTCCCTCTCTCTCTCTCTCTCTCTTTCGACCGTGCTACACTAAATCCGATATCCGATAAACCACGCAGCTGATAAAAAAAACCCGCTTCAGCGGCTTATGGTATCTGTTTACTAACACAAATCAAATACCGCACGGTCTCTCACAAAGGATCGTATTTATTGTGCCTGCGTGTTTGTGCGTAGAGCGTCAGTATCCTCATCCCCTTCTATTTATTTCTATCTTGACTTCCCATTTTCAGGCTTACAGAGATAGAGATGGAGAGGTGAGCTCGTTTTTAGTATTTGTTCGATTCAGGGACACATATATATATACATAGGTATAGGTATAATGTATAATTGACCGGAGAAATGGAGGAGATAGGGAGGGCAGTCTGAGACCATGTAGATTTATATGGGAGGTATTTAAATATCATGTGGAGAGGCGTCTATGAATTGAAGACTAATGCTTCACACCTACTCCCTGAGATGTGTGAAGGAAACGTATGTTCGGATGATTTCAATTGCATTTGTTTGATTTATGGTTTTGTGTGTAGCTCCCATGCCTAAAGATCAGCAGAAGAAGAAGGTGAAAGCGCGTGGAGTGTCAAACCGCAATAAAGGTTTGGAGTGGATCCGGGAAAATTACGTCGATACTCGTGGAGTTGTTTATTTTGCAGATGATGATAACACTTATGATCTCAGACTTTTTGACGAAGTAAGTCCCTTGCTCACATTACATGTTTTTGTAGGTTAGCGTACATGTACATATGGAGTCTGGAGGACCTAATGCATTTGTAGTTACTCAAACTTTGTACTTTTCCTCGAGTTTGAGCATCTCCTCCCTCTCTCCGATTTTTTGGACTCCCCTGTGAATTCTTTTCCCTTCCCATGTTTCTCTTCCCAGGGAAATCGACTCTATATGACGGATCTCCGTAAGAATTCATTCTGTGATTCCTTTTCCAGTCATAATAAACTTTATGTGATCAACTTCCTCATCCATAAAAAGAGCGGGCGTTGGGAAAAGATTTAGAGAGATAAGGAGCCTCTACCTTTGCAATTGAATTCTTGGCATATCTAACATTTTATTATCTTAAATATTTCAAGAATAAAACCCATTTCCTCACGCGATATCCCTCCATGTCTAGGAAGAGACTGAAATTCTCAAAACTTTCCCTTTTAACTTCGGCTTTGGTTTCTTAAGCTCACAGACCAACTCCTTCCCCTATACTACGCGGAGCTTCATTAAAACGGGATCTTCCCCACGTAACGGCATAAGACCTGGGCATAGTCGATTCACAAACTTTTACATATTATCCACTATGGTATCCTACGGATCCAATTGTATCTATGGATTTTAGTCCTTGTACCAGAGCACATTATATACAATATACAATATGCAATTTGATTTTAATTTCTTTGCATTATTTATATCATTGTCCGTGTCAAAAATTCATGGGGAGCTGGAGATACATACCTACACCAAGGCACTGGCCACGCTAGTTTTCCCAGCCACACGGAAAATGTCTCTCTTGACGGCTCCAGCTCTCTGAGAGCCGAGGGAAGTGTGAATATTGTAGAAATCAAGAGTAAATAGAATTACTTGGGAGATATAAGCTAACCTGTAATGAATTCCAGCCAACAACGGAGAGATAGGGAGGGAAAGTTGGACTGGAAGAGTCTCAACTTGTACTTATTTACATTGCAATCAGAAACATGAAAAGGAGGAATACAAAGGAAATCCTACCTTCAAAGTGTTTAAGGAGATTGGATGAACAACACTGAAATAAGCTCTTCTCTTCAATAACCAGCTGAAGGTTGGAGGGAAAGTTCCCAGAGAGGAACTTCTATACAGGCATTGTACATATGACAGTCCTGTCTTACACAAACCCCGCTTCAATCCCTGTACTACAACAACCAGGGGATACCAACAAAAGCAAGATCTGCATTTACAGCACAAGCTTTTTTTTTTCATTTTTGCCCGATGGCGTCAAAAAAAAAAAATCTGGTAAAAAACAAAATGCCATTTTATTTACCGTGGAAATGATTGCGTGAGACGGTGAGACTCAAGACTCAATGGATTCCCTCTTATGAAAGAACTTGAGAGGAATTTTTATACAAAGTACGATAGGAGAGCTGGTCCTTGGAACGCATTGTATTCCACTATTACACTCCTGTACATATTTCCCTATATGTAGGGACACATTCGTATGTTTTCTTCCATATGTGTAATAATTATAGATATACTACATGTAGTAGTAGTTCGGTCCACTAATGCATTCTCTGTCTGTAGGAAGTTTAGAGCTCTCATTATGCAAACGAACCAAGTTAGTTCTTGTTACAGTACAGTTAATTTTGTTCTACTCAAAAGGGGTAGTTTTTTTTCCCTTGGAAAAACTGCTCAACATAATAAGACCCTTGTGTTTGTCCTAACACATGCTTACACTCCGAGGGAGAGTGTTTGTTTGTTCTTGTGTACGTTCAATTACAAGTCTCCATTTACATGAGTATTTAGTCAGGCACATCCCAAGTAGGAAATTAGAATGGGAACATTTGCTGCAGTACACTGAAGTACGTAGTTAAAGGGAGGCTGTGTGTACGTGTGTGCCTGTAGTAAGCACTCTGTGTATGAGTCTGTTTGTGCACAGGAGTGTACAACTGTCCCTGTCACCTCCCACTCCCACACTGGGGACACTGGAGGAAGAGAAAGTAAAAGTTGAGCAGTGCAAGGCAGCTAATTACTTTCGTGATGAAGAAATCATTAGTCTGGGTAAATGATCTTTTCATCGTCTCTCCATATAGTTTTTTGTTGGATGCTTACCCGCTTAAAATGCCGGTTGGAATGGCTGGAAGGAACTGATACTTTTGTTAATTTTCAAGCTTATCCTCGTTGGGTAACAGCTCCTCCCGTATTTAATGACTCTCTATAGAGGGAAACTTGCCAGCTAATCCATTCAGACCTGCTCTTCCGCCCCCTTGTGTTTCACAATATTTGTCAGTTTTACTGGTCACGTAAATCGGAACAATAACTCTGACAACATAAATTCATGTCGTCACTGAGCCCTGTACCGTCCCAGTACTCAAAGTCCAATCAACGGTTGGGATGCTCAGCTTTCAACTGGCATTGTCTAGCATGCACAGCAGTCATTTGCTCTGGCAGTATGCATTAAAGAGCCCACGTAGGAATTTAAAGTTCCTTTGTTGGGAGTAAACTGTGGGCCATACAACAACCCTACTTTCTTTCAGTTGTACACAGTTAATCAGATTGGTTCGTTAGAATGGATCCCATTGAGAGAGGAATATTCCGGAAAACCTTTGAAATTACTACAAAAACATTCTACTATTGATACTACACTCTGTTTTGTTCCCCGTTCCCTCTACTACATGCTTTCCAAACTACAGTCTTTGTTAACCTTTCGGAAGGGAAAGTCAATGTTGGAGGTTGTAACGGAAATTCCTACATAGATTGGATCAATTCCTTGGTTCAACTCACCTCAAAAGGAATTGTGGCTAGTTTTTCTAGATTTAAAAGTCATATTGTTATTTTGGACTAGACGGGATAAAAAAAAGGTCCTATGTTTGGTGCATGCTTCATGTATCTATGTACGTCACACAATGGCAGGATTCTATGGATTTTTTGAAATGACACTGGGTGTAAGTAGTGTTTTGAATTATTAAAAGCTGGAATAAATTAAAAAGCTGGAATGATTGAAGGATTTTACAAGGATTCAGAGGAGAAATTAAAATTGTTAATGAATTCATCTCTCTATTTGTACGTAACTGTGTGGGCTGGAGGTCTGTGAGCTGGAATCGTAGGGTTTCTGAAAATTTGAAGAGAAGGAGTCTCATTATCGTACTTGTTTTTAGCCCTAACGTTGCCCTCCTTTTCCTTTTAGACTAAATGGGCGTCACTTGTGAATTTCCTCAGTTTCTTAAACTGAAACATGGAGGAGGGTGGTTGAGATGCTCTATCTTTTAATTCAGGGCATGGAGTAGTGTGAGGAACAGAAATTTTCCCCGAGTTTCTAAAGAGTATGGGTGAGATGCATAATGAATGAATTCTCAACAAATACAGATAGGGAAGGGAGAAAGAAGCCACGGAGGAGTTGATTTCCAAAAGACAGTAACATGGAGCTTATTCTTTCTCTCCTCGAGATAGGGGGGAACTCTCCTTTGGGATTTCTCCGCCCTGGAATTCCTCCTTGAACATTCGTACACAGCTCACACTCCCTTTATTATTAATTAGTTCCTCAGATACTTTTACCCTGCTTTTTCACACAGAGAATACCTCCTTGCTAATCAACGTGCCGTACTTGAGCGCTGCACTCACCTCCCAACAGATAACTCCGAACATGCCATGGGTAGCGAGAGAGAGAGAGAGAGAGAGAGAGAGAGAGAGAGAGAGAGAGAGAGAGAGAGAGCCCTGTATACATAGCTCAAGATAAAGGGGGAAGGGTGGAAATGTTAGTTTGACAACTTTCTCTCAAGTAATTGGATAAATGAATGTTTTTCTCACATCCATTTTGCAGATCAGGTCCGTGAAAAGAATTGGGATGTGGCCCGTCGGACTCATTACGAATTATGGTGTCAGCTCACCCGTAGTCAAGGACGGCAAAGTTGTAGGCTTCTACGATGGATGGGTTGCCAATAGAAAATTCCCCGTTGATATGGCTGGCTTTGCGGTGTCCGTGCAATTGATTTTAGAGGTAAGTCTTTCTGAGAAAGAAAGAACCATCATTAACTTTAATTAGTTGTATCCTCCAAATTCTCATTTATTTATCACACTTACGAAGCTTGTCAACACCAAGAATATCTCACATTTGTTCTGGGCTTAAGTCCTCAACGTTTTAAGGATTTTTACGTAAATTCTGAGACTTTTTTTCCTCTCGGAGGATCAACCCAAAAATAAGTTTGTATTCATCGACTGTCTGCTTACCTTCAATTGGGGTTAACCTTGAGTGAGGGAAGTGAACAGTCAATTTCTCAAGTCCATGGAATACTCACGATGGCTAATAAAAAATTCAGGGAAACATCAGCCGTTCAAATACACTACTGGTCGAAGAAATCAATAAAGTGCCAATGCATGTTCAATTCAATGGGGGGAATTGTGACTGACTATTCCTGTCAGGATCTCCGAGTCATAAGAAACTGATGTATTTAGGAATATAGAAGGGAAAGTGTGTTTTCCTTAAAATGCACTGACACACAGGCTTATGATTCCATCAGAATAGCCAAATCATCGAAACAGACAGATATATGGGGTATGAGCGGCATCCATGCACTTGATGCACTCTTTTGCTTCACGGAACATCCTTTGATCCTCGAGGTTGGAAGGAAAAGTCTCAAGCCCAGTATCTGCACACCCATTCTAGCTTCTCCCAAACCAAAGTTAGTGTTGAGCGTCTCAGATATTATCTAATTAATATTTGGAATCCTACCGTACAGAGTTGATACTGGGGTGGAAGGGATTGCAATCGGTTCCGTAACCTCATTAGTGCTATACAAAGCAATCACTACGCTTCAGTAAATTGTTTGGAGTAACAGTAATTAGGTAGCTACACACTGTACACGAAATAATAATAATAACAATGATAGCCACTGCTTTAGTGCCCACTAATGTGCCATAGGAAACCTCTAGACACGTACAAGGGGCATTCTACTCTTTCGTACATTCACTTGTTCCCGATGCATCTCCAATCCCAAATCCTAATCAGTTTGTGCAGTCTCTGGATTGATTTATTTACATTTATATATCTGTAAAATTACCTACACTTCCCCGTTAGTTTTCGGAATTTCTCCCCAGTAATCCTGCAGAGCTTAATTCTATAATGTACAGGAAAGGTTAGGAACGTCCGTTGAACCGTCGAAGGATTTTTTTTGTTCTTTTAAATGACATCATGTTCAGATGTAAGTAAGTAGTGTGTTGTCCTGGATTTATTTACAGTTTAACTCTGTCCCACTCACTCATGCATGTGCATTTATTAGAGGAGTAAATGAAACCAGGGAGTGTTAATGGGATGGCGTGTGAGCAGCTGTAGCGTCCCACGCTTCAATTAATAAATACTATTTGAAATGAGTGTGATTTTGGTTGAAACGATGACATTTTCATATCCGGCACATTCCCTTTACATCATTTACTTACGTTTACTCCATCCTTCGATCCTTGGAAGTCGGCACGCTTGGGTTGGGCCCTATAAGTGTTTTAAACGCCTGTAGCACACAGCTTGGAGTAGGAAGTAGGAACCCATTATGGTCCTAGATAGAATTACTGTAGGAGTGCTTATATACAATGGATAGGACTCACGATTTTCTAAATTATCATGGAGAATGAAGAGCAAATAATATTTCAGAGGGAACTCATGCCTTCGATACTAATGCACCTGCTGTATGCATAGGGACACACTTAGTCATAAAAGGGACGGGGATGATGCTTATAGCGTATGTAAATTTATACACCCGTGCAGTCGCTATTGTAATAAATTCTGGAAAATGGAATGAACGAGCATGCATTAGCTTTTAGTATATTTGTTGGAGAGTCGTGTTTGAATTTGTGATTACGTTTTAACTTTCGGTATGCCCCTGATTTCCTCTCCCACTACCGGCACAGTATTTGGGAGGGTAAGAAGCCCGGGAAGGGAAGTGTGTGAGTGGAGGAGTGACAGAGAGATGAACAACTTATGATGATTGTAAACTTAACTCTGACTTCCCTAATGGAAATAAATGAGTGCATCTTGTGGGAGAAACTTTGATAACCAGGGATGTACGACCCTATATGTACATATGCAGGGGTAGGGTTTTGGGAAGGGAAGTGTATCTGTAGATATAGGACAAGAGCTCATATGGAGCTCGTATATCCACAGAAGACGAATAGAGTCTTCTGGAATTGATAGACGGCTGCAGACCACCTGATTGTCATGAAGACCTTTTTTTTGCTCATTCATGCAAACTGGGAAGCTGTATGTATGATTGTCGATGGGAAAATGAAGTGTCGGCATTTCGGAATCAGATTTTCTATTATAATGGTTGAGACTCCCGCCGTGACTCCCGGGAGTTTGTAAGACTTTGATAAATTTTGGATCTCTTCAATTCTCCATCTCCTCATCCACTTCATGTGCCCTGCTGGTCCGATTAAGATTCCAAACAAGTCTCAACCTCTACTCCATACCCTTCAAACTTACAACCACACACTTTCCCCAAACTAAGTCTTATTCAGGGGCACTAGTGAGATTAAGAAGAGAATCTATGCCTAATTTCCTCTCTGGAACTAAAATACCAAGCAAAAGATCCTCTTCCACTCCTCCCTATCCTCGGTCCTTCTCTTCCTTCTCTTCCTCCTTCTCTTTAGTATGGAGGCAACGAAGGAGTCGGACTTCCAAGGAAACATCACTACCCTTACAATGATGTTACTTTTCCACTATTTTACTCTTTACAACTCCATCAAATAAATCTCAGACCACTCGAGTGGCATGGTTTTAGTTTTACTTGCTCAAAACATTTTCCACTCAGTCTCCCAGCATCGTAAGTGTAACTCTAGGCCTATCCCTTACAACCACGCCAGGAGACTGTGTACACGCTTAGTAAAAACTCAAGTTAAAGAGGCTTACATTTCCTTTGAAAAACAAATAGCCTGAATTCAGTGTATATTTACTTACCATAACAAATGTACACAAGGTCTCTGGTGCATTATTAAGGATGTTCTAAATACTACTGTGTACTTTGTATTATGGATTAGCCCTGTGCTAATTTTCTGATGAGTAAGCCATTACTTCTAGTCTGATCTGATGTACCTTGATTAAGGGCATAGTGTCTTCAGTACGTCATGATCCTCTCGTTGCGTAAGCTTTGCGTTAATTATTTAACTATGTCTTTCCCGTCCCAATAGTGGGGATTATTGTTATTTAAATAAGTTTTTCCAGTCCCAATAGTGGGAATTATTTTTATTTGAATAAGTTTTACCCGTCCCAGGAGTAGTGGCACTAATTATTCTAAAATAAACTGAAGACTACGAACCTACGCTGTTTTACTATCCCGACTAATGCTGGCAGGTTTATACAGGGAGTTGTAGGATGGAACTGATACTCGTGCTATTGATTTGTGTCATTGATATGCAAAGCGCTTAACCTAACCTTACAAAGCTGGCTCTTTTATGCATTTTTGATGCGGATGCACAAAGATCTGAGGGATTGATTGCATATGAGGGACGCTGTCTGTCGTCATATGGACCCTTTTGGAATGTACATAACTTCAATTTGTATCCCCAGCACGTGAACCTCAGGCCTAATATTATCCTACGATATTTGTTGAAAATGTCTTTTCCATAAGATGCTCACTCTCAGTCAGAGAGGAGCTGATGCTGGGTTTACTTAACTGTTTTGAAAAACTTGTGGCTGAGTGACTCGGGGTCTTACAATGTTAATGTTGAAACTCCTCTCTTGTGACATCTTGCATGCGGGTGAGAAGGCTACTACTTGGAGTGAAACGAAAGAGTTCAAATAACAATTTCATTACTAGTTTATCCTTTTGATGAGACCTCAAGAAGACGAGTATACAGTGAGAAGTTGCGTTTATGTGTTGGGTAATTATTTATATCTGTGGTTTCTTCAAGTAGGAGTACATACTGTGTACAGACAGACTACTGCATGGATGAGTGGTTAGGAGTGTGTCCGTTAAATTAATGGCTCTTTGGTGTTGGGGGGGCTGTGGTAAAATTTTAAGACCTGAAGTTCAATCAGGATGGGAGATTCGAGATTGAGGAAAAAAGGCTGTTGCGTGTATAATAATGTTTGTATCTATTTGTTTTTCCGTACAGAATTCCAAAGGAAAAATGCCTTTCACGCCTGGATACGAGGAAGATCGTTTTCTTCAGAATTTGGGCATAAACCTTAGTCAGATTGAGCCAAAGGCCAATAATTGTACTCAGGTTGGTAGACCACGTAATGATATGGAAAGTGTGCCTTGTTGTAAAATTCGAATGAATGGAAGTGTAGTGACACTGACTCAATGTCTATTACTCCCAGTCTGAGTTTCAACAAATGTTTCAACCTGGACTGCTCATTGGTCTGACTTTCCCCAACTTCCTCGAGTCAACTCTGCCAATTCCCCCTTCTCGTTTATTTACTTGGGCCATTTTTCCTCAATGGCCTAATAAGCCAGACTGCAGAAGGAGAAGTGGCTCTTTCCTCCCTTCCTATAACTGATACCCGTTAAAAACATAAACCCTTGTAGCCTCTGAATTTTGAATCTCCTGAGCCGTAATGTTTTGCTTGGTGCTTCCACGTATGTATGTCCATCCTCTGACATACCCACAGTCAGACAAAATGTACCTCCTTGTCCTCAAACTCCCTATCCAAGAAGAACTCCCAGCTCTTTGGAGCACCCTGTTGACATTGGAGTAGCTGTTAAGGCTGAACTTGAGAGGAGACAAAAATGTGAGCTATACACAGATTTTTCTTGAGGCAAACAAGAGAGTGAGTATCCGAGTACACGCTGTGAGCTGGTTTATTTCATGAGATTTCTGTACGTTTGTTTGTCTCCAAGGCACACTTTCCCCTCATTTTTCTAGTAAAAAATATTCTTATGGGCTTTCTTTGATTGTCTGTCATTTTTCAACAGATCTACGTGTGGCACACGCAGACCAAGAAAAATAAACCTCCTGTGAAAGTCAATGAAACTCTCTTTGGAGACTCAAACATAATGACCTTATACCAACAAATTGCAATGTGAAACTGAGAAGACTATACATGAGTGTGTAACTGTAACTACTAGTAGATAACCCTAAGCTAAAACTCATGACCCATAATGCCCGATTTCACAGTCCAAGCGTAAACACACCCCCCCCCTCGTATGACTACAAGATTTCACAGAAATTTTCTAGCATTTCTCCATTCCTGAAGCACAATTTTTCTGTGGGAATGATATGTTACTCGTGACAATACTTATGAGTGAAATGTATGGCCTGTAGTCATTCATGTCTACTACTATTCTTCCTAGGCAGTACTATATGTGAGTATGCACGGGTAACCATAGATTTTTCCAGTTCGTCAACGAAGAAACGTGTTTCGAACATCTGTCCTGCTGTCTCTTCAACTCAACGTCGACGTGAACGTCACCACCCCTCAAGTCTCCTTTCCCTACTGCTACTGTAATAATTACTGTAAATGGTCATGTCCATGACTGCTTTCCTCCGGCATCGAGATGAATCGGTCAAGAGGCAAGAGTTCAGTAGAGTACTGAAAGTCCTGATTGCCTCTCCCAATCTTACAAGGTCGGACCTACACGTTTCACCTGCCTTAACTTATTATCTTTCACCGTCACCTCGTCATGATCTTCGCCATATCTACAAAATATGATCTACAACATTTCCGCATTATAACATTTTTACCTTTTTATAGTGCTAAAACTTTTGAGGGGTTCGTCAATTTATGTATCGACCCAATTTTATTTTCCTTTTGACCCTTCAGCTTGTCCTTCTTCTAGGATTGTTCGGATGTATTAAGATAAGAAAATTTCCAACAGAAGATTCACCAGAAGATTCAACATTTGAAAATTTTAAATCGACAACATATATAAGTGTGCTGAGCCTTTACTCCCTCTTATTTCAGAAAACAAATGAAGATGTGATTGAAGAAAGTTCAGTTTGATCTTTTTGGACTCCCATTGACCACCTGACTCTCCATGATTTTTTAAATGTAAGCATTGAGCGATATCATGCAACAATAATTATTATTACTTTTGGAGCTAAAAATTATCACAATTGAAGTTACAAATCAGAACTTCCCTACGTTATCATTACTAGAAAGAAGGTTTGATTGACGACACTGACGCTAGTACTAAAAGAAATTATTTCATGTTATTAACGTTGGTTATCTATATATTTTTGCGTGGGGGCAAATGTTTTTAGCTTGTTAATAGAACCCTATGTACTATATCTATACCACTGACACTCCCTGTGTTTTAAATTGTAAATATTAAGTTTCTTGAATGAACATAATTATGTCTAGTACAGTAAGCCGAAAAAGACTTCTGAGCCAGTAAGAGTGAATGATATCGGTTTTTGTTCCTTACAAAAGTGTAAGCACATATCCTATGCCACCATATTTCACAAGATTTCAAAACCATAGAAAATTAAAGGAATGGCTCAACTAACTTTCATTTTATTTACATTCTCAAGTAAAGAGTTTTAAATTAAATTGGGAACCATTCCACAGTCAATTTCTTGTTTGAGTGTTTGAAAGTGATGGTACACGAGTGTGTGTAATTATTATGTAAAGCAATATATTTAGAAAACCCTATATCTCTTCTTTTTCTTAAAAAAATGAAAGGATACAAGATTTATTATACTTTCTAAGAGTGGAACGTCACGCACCGGTGAACTAATTGTATTCATAGAGAAAGTATGACGTTATTTAGAAAGACGTCTGTCTATAGCTGAAGGTAAGTAACCCAGGTAAAAATACAAGTTTCACATCATTGCTCCATTATATGCAAGAGTATGTACAATGAGATCAGACTAACTTAATTTCAATGTTAGTATCATTGATAAAAGACAAGTATTTTATTAATTATAAATTACGTAATTTGTAGAGATAGGACCCTGTTAGAGGGAGAGAGAGAGAGAGAGAGAAAGAGAGAGAGAGTTTTAGAAGAAAGAATAGGCCCTAGAGTATATACATACATACATAGAAATACATATGTAATAATAGAGTAGCAGGTAAAATGTTGACACTGTCCAGCCCGCATGTTTCAAGAAGAAAAACAAGTCTTTAAAAGGGGACTGTGTTCGCATATGTTTTTACTTACAATTGGGACCCCGTGGTTTGTCATAGGCATTTAAATTTTAAATCAACCTTATGGACAATGGTGTGAGGATATCGCACAATTCTAATATATCAGTACTAGTACTAGCCTATCTACAATGATTGTATTTTGTCGGTGGAATTTTAAGTAAGAGTAACGTTGTAACTTACGTACTTTATTGCAATATATACATACAAGGACTTTCTCTTGATATTTTTCGATCTGAGTAAAATACCTTGTCAAATATGATTCAATGAAACTTGACATTATTATCGTATAAAACAAGTTACTGTGAAAAAATAAATACAAACAAATGAGGACGTAGTATACATGTCAATGTAAAAAAAGCAAAACGTTTATCCAAGGAAGTATACATATGTACGTATCGGTATTGTCCAAACTCACCAAAACTATTGATTTTTGATTTCTTGACCTTAACCTATTGGGACTTAGGTTTCTGTGATTTATACCAGAATTGTTATAAAACTACAATAATGTTATACACTTAAGAGAAACCCATCTGCTCTCTTTGTAATCTCGTCGAAAAGAAAAAGTGTCGCCTCTTATATTACAATTTGCAAGTGCTTGTTCCTTTTTATGTACCTATATTTAGTTGACACAATGGTGTGAATTCATTTTTTGAATTAGTCTATTATCTATAATATGCAATACGAAGACCAGTAAATTAAGACTTGCGTCGAAGTATGGAAGAACAGTTTATAATCATTAGAACGTACTAAAAATAAAATATTGGGGGCAGGAGTCAACTGCCTGCTGTGTAAAAACAAAATGTGGTAAATAAATCAGTCATAATTAAGCTAGTTGGCGTGATGGAGATTAAAAGAACCCAATACTGAGGAAATTTTAAGTTGGAGCTATTTTTTACCTGATGCAACTTTCAAATTATAAAAAATGTTTAACTACTTGGAACCAAGTCATTACTTCTTGAAGACTCCACCTCTCTCCCCTCATGATCGTTTGTATTTCAAATAGAACAAATTTTTGCCTTGTATTCAATGAACCAATCATTTTGTACTGTAGACAAGAAATTGACTTGTTTTAGAAATACGTCTACTGACACATTTATGGGTTTCGTTTAGTAACCATAAAAATGGCAAAATGCAGTGTTGGCCCTTAACGTTGCACGACGAATTGGGTAAAAATTTTCAATCCCTGGGGTCCGGAAAGAAGCAGTGGCTTGCGACTTCCACCTACGTACATATACTTATTATGTAATTAATTAAGAGGAGTGTCTTGACACTCAAACTCTAGTCGATTATAAGAGTAGTTACTGAACGTTGATATAATTTTAATTTTGTAAGAAATACGACAAACGTGTCGCAAATACTTATATATGTATTTACCTACCGTAATTAATTACCAAAATAAAACTTATTTGAATACCAACTTAGACCCTATTTCTTTTGCATTGTGTGTAATATCAAGGCTTCATCCGATTCGTAGATCTTGAATCATCTGTGTACAGTGGCCAACAGTACATAATTATAACCAAGGGTAAGGGTAGACGACTCGCGTTACAAAATACATGGTCACGATGATTTGCCACTAACAATGAGAAGTACCTATTGTTGAGCCGTCCTGGCTTTTTCGAGAATTTGTGTGTTATTTAATTTCATGTTGCGTACATATATTCTTACATAATATATTTTTGATAATATCTTCCGTTTTCAAGACATACACAAATGCCCCAGGTCATAATCGCTAATTAGTGCTGCTTTAAGTCCCAAGGAAAACCATTATTTAGAGGTTCTATTGTATGAACGCTACACAAAGTAAATGTTGACTCTGTGTAAGTACGTAAAGTCCTAAAAGACAGGAATCCCTTGTGCCTTGAACTGATCTTGAAGAGTATAAATTTTTGCAAACATTTCCATTTTATTTAGTACGAATGCTGTTACCTTCGGGAGCAATTTAAGGAATAAGTGACACTTATTTTTTAGGACTTTTACGCTGTGCGTACTTATAGTGATAACGCTGACTTTGTGTAACGCTCGCTGGGGTATTGTAAACTTGTTGTGGGCATAAATTGAGCTTACTACCTAATTTTAGATTTCAATCAAAATTGGAACAAGGATAGTTCCGTCTTTATAAACCGATTTTAGGGAAAATACAAAAATTGTATTTGAAAACATTCTCGTTTACCTCGGAGCTAATTTTTAGGTCATACCATAATGGAAGAATCGGATATTGCTAATTTAGTTGATTTTAGGGGTGATATATAAAGTGATTATCTTGCTATTATAATAGTCAATAAATAATTTCATTCATTGAATGGTAAAACAATTATCAAAAGCTAATTAGTCATTGTTCTAAAAATTAATGTCAGTACAAATTTTTACTTCAGACACATCATAAATGGGAGTATCCCTGACATTCCAAGGTCTACAAATAGACAAAAGATAATTATGTGGATATTTTCGGCGTTTCAGCTTGGGCCAGTGTTCAAATTTATTTATCTACTATTATGAAACTGAAGATAATAGGCTTTTAATTGTCAGTGTGCATGCTGACATTGTTTTGGATTGCATTATGTATTTTGGCTTGTTACCATGTAAATACAGTTTATTATTTTGATAGGTTTTAAGTTACTATCCTTGTATGCGTGACTTTAGTAAGTTAGAGAGCTAATTTATCTACCATTACAGGTGCCTTGCTGTGTCTACTATGCTACTTATAATGGGCTAATAAAACTCCACCTCAGGTTTTTATAGATGACTGTAACATTTTTGGGTTTACCTTTGTATGTAATATATCTTTCATTAAAATTTGTTTTCTTTCCAAGATTTTAAGTAAAAGTTTGAATTCCAGTTATTTGTTATTTTTATTTTATTTTGTTTGAAATTTTAGTTCGGATGCTGTAGCCTACCAATTGCCTCTCCTGTAAAAACTGACACCTTTTAAAAGATTAGACGTGCATTTGTGCCAGATATAAAATATTGACTTTCGAGCATGACCTCTAGATAAGAATCTAATCGTACTGAAAGGAGTCGCTTCGGAGAATTAGTTCCGGTTTGGGATAAATATAAGCGTTATACATATATAAAGGTAATTACGTCTACTTAGAAGTATTGGGTTTGATTTTTTTTTTCGCGATTTAAAAACGTTTTGATTATCTAGTTGCTCTTGAGAGCATATGACTTAATTAACTATAGTATCCATATTTTCTTGCTAAACGATATAATTTGTTTTTACAATTTTAAAAGGTTGTAGTGTACAGATATTTATTGCAAATTCACGGTCGTACAATCAATTAATATAAAAACTGCATTTCCTTGACTATTTATTTGCTAGCTGCTTAAAATGACAACTGTATGAGTCCGTAGATGTAAATTTGTTTTAAATTCATCCGTAAAAGGAACATTGCGTCTGTGATGTCTGAGGTAGAAAATACCCCAATTCGCCAAAGTAAATTCCCTCTACAGTATGTACTTTGATGAAGGATCTGATTGACAGAATTTTTTCATGTCTTGCATACATTACTAAAAATACTAAAAGTACAAAAATAAAATGCTTTAATTTCTGATTAAGTTTTTCAAACCTGATGGAAATTTTTGTCTCGACATCATTGACAAAAAATAGGTACACGAAAATGATACCTACATACACCTTACAGTGTCCTTACCTAAAGATTATGTCTACAGTTTACAAACAGAATGTGCATCATTAGAGCTATTTACACTATTATTTACGACAGTAAATCCCACAAGAGAATTTTGCCCCTTAGAAGCATATTTATTATCCATAATAATCAAAACGAATATTATTCTAAAATACTCTTTGAGTTCAAAAACGGTTGAATAAATACACAAAATACTCCGTCTTCACACTTTGTGAATGTAAACTATTAAAAAATATTTTTAATGGCACAAATAAGCAAATATTTCATAGCGTTCACAGTATAGCCTCTCTTGGTAAGCATGTCACCCCCTGGCAATGAGATTAAAAGTACTTACGAAGTTGGAATAATTTATTAAAATCAGTCAATGGGGCACTGCGAGATTTATACTTCATTTAGACTTCACCTTCAACTGTATTTTGCAGCTTCCAATACAAAAAAAAACAGAAATATATTACGAGGATTGTAATTTATTTATTTATTGATTACACAAATTTTCCTGTTATTGAGTTATTCAAAATTTAAAGTAGTATTAACT
Organism: Allacma fusca; assembly: GCA_947179485.1. Classification (NCBI taxonomy): domain Eukaryota; kingdom Metazoa; phylum Arthropoda; class Collembola; order Symphypleona; family Sminthuridae; genus Allacma; species Allacma fusca. The sequence goes on along the minus strand of OX359249.1, from coordinate 17,881,116 downwards.
ACTGTAAGACAATATAAATACGATCAGATGAGATTCAGATACAAGCAAGGACACAGGACTGGATGATTAAATATGAACAGCAAAATTAATTATCGGAAAAAAAAATGTCATTATGGGAAGCATTGATGAATAGATGACAAATATTTGACCATATTCTCAGTTTGGTGTATTAAATCTAAACTAAATATTAGAAAATTCAAGAGTAGGGTCAAATTTTAATTTTAGAGCTGCCCTTTTTAAAGCGAAGGAAGAGGGACTGATTTATAGTGAACTGAACCTCGTAGTGTCAGTTTTGAGAATGAGCTCTTTCCGCGGGAGATTCTTAAATCTATGTGAACTTCCCTATTGCCGGGAATAACATTGAAGTTACATATGTAGCAGCGGGCTGTTGCTATATACGGGAGGGACGTAACATATAAATAAAGCTATATAGTTAATTACAAGTTCGAAGTTAAAACAGGACGAGCCTTGAAATAAATGCACCAAAAAACACCGCTGACTGATTGTGAGCTGATACTTATTTGATTATTTTATGTATCCAAAGGAATATAACAGGAGATAGAGACGACAGTGTGTTATAGAGAAAAATCCAGGGATGACTCCGTGCTTAAGTTTTTTTTTGTGCTAACTTTGTATGAGACAGAAGGAGCACTACTCATTCTTGGATTTAGTATTGAAAGTATTAATAGTGGTCAGAATTTTTAGTGTGGTTCAGAGTTGTTGAGAGTGTTGACTTGTCTTTATTTGTCCACAGTGAGTCGGAACTATTATTAATCGAAATAAGATAAAGCCTGGAAACTTCCAACATGGCACCAACATGTAAGATAGGCCCTTCAGTACTAAATGCGGATTTGTCTCAAATTGCTGCCGAGTCTGTCCGACTTCTGGACAGCGGAGCGGACTATTTACATTTGGACGTCATGGATGGTCACTTCGTACCGAATTTAACTTTTGGTCACCCTGTGGTGAAATGTCTCCGAACCAAAGTCCCGGAAGCATTTTTTGACATGCACATGATGGTGTCGAAGCCGGAACAGGCAAGTTGGGAAGAGTGTAGAAATAAAGAAAATTAATGATTTTAGGAGGGAATTTAATAAAAAAAAATTGATTTGGAAAAACTGAAGATGAAATGAATTGTGTGTTTGTTTTTATAGTGGGTGGAGCCGATGGGTCAAGCGGGCGCTAATCAATATACATTCCATTTAGAAGCTACTCGTGATGTATCGGGAATTAGCAGAAAGATCAAAGAAGCGGGGATGAAGGTACTTACGAAGGGTGCTACTTGAAAGGATGTCGTTTGTAAGGGTGGTGGGGATCGGAACTGGATGTGGGCATATTTTAAAGTTGTGATTTGATAGGTGGGAATAGCAATCAAGCCGGGGACGCCGGTCTCGGAAATTGTCCCTCATATTGACCTGGCTGATATGATTCTCATTATGACTGTCGAGCCAGGCTTTGGTGGTCAAAGTTTCAAAACTGACATGCTTCCAAAAGTGGAATTCTTGCGAAAGAATTATCCTGAATTAGACATTGAAGTTGATGGTGGCGTCGGGCTTGCTAATATTGATGCTTGTGCTGAGGTAATTGCAAAGTGTAATATTGTAGGAATGTACTTGATGTTGGGTGTATGTATGCAGATAGTAGCTATAATGCATTTATATTATTTTGCAGGCTGGTGCAAATATGATTGTTGCTGGGACTTCCATTATTACTGCTTCGGATCCTGGGAAAGTGATTCGGACCATGAAGGAATCTGTATTCAATGCTCTGAACAAAGTTCATTTGGAGCGATGACTGAAAACAAAGACAATAATCCTTTATTTTGGGTGATGGTCAAGGGTTACCAAGCATGATGTTGCGTTTAAGACAATCGGAGCCTAGCCAATCCTTTTGGTTTATTTTCTACTCAACAATAGCTTTACAAATTTCTGTCAGTCTGGGGTTGTTAGAAGATATTGTTTCCTTTAGCATTCTGTGCTAAATATTTCAATATTATGTAATTACGCATAATTTCACCGGGGATTCGGGATTGATAGTGTAGTAGTCATATTTGTTTAAACCAAAGATTGTGGCAGTCTAATTAAAACAACGATTTGTACCATGAATGCCACGCGTATGCCAATCTTGAAGTTGTATCTATTATCTTAGCATTTAAATCCTTGCAGAATCCCTCAATTGTATGGGTGGTGCCTGATAGTAACTTAAAGTAAATTCTGTGGGTATTAAAAATTAAAATGCTATATTGTAGGTCTTGATAGTGATATACATGACATATAAAAAATAAATATTTTGCTTTATGTGATTCGGTAATACAGAATGTATACGGTCCCAATGGGACATGTTCTCATTTGATCAGTAAATTCTTCCCGGCTTGATGGCGTTGCCCTAAAATTCTATCGGTGTAATTTAGATTGATATTCCCTTTTCAGCCCCGCAGTTTTCATGACCTTCCTCAGAGGGGGAGTTCATGTCTAATCTGTGTTGTGTAATATTGAATCACATTGACGTTTTTCATAGGCGAGTAACTTCATATCAATGCATAAAAATTAAGGTCGTTGGAATTTGAAATTAGAGCGAAAGTATTCGTACTTTGTAATGTACTTCGCATTTCAAAAGTTTGTCGCATAAACTTAATCCATGGGGACCATAATAACAGCGATAATTTGGAATCTGGTTATGAAGGAGAAGCCAAATTCTTAATTAGTATTGAACCCAAGATTGAACCATAGTTCGGAACTTGAATAATAATAATTACGAATTGGGAGCTGCTGTACGTTGCTGCATTGAGCTGACTACGTTGTAAAATTCATGTTCCGTCATTCTAAGATGCTAAATTTATATCACATACTCAAGAAACCCTCCTTAAATATGTAATAAGGGGACTGGACATGAGTGGAGTGAGCAACTGGGATCTACTTGTTAATTTTTGAACAAATTGATGTCATCAAAAGCGTGTGGAAGATGCAGGGGAATACTACACGGGACAACTTGTACGCATGAGTGTAAATAAACATTCTACCGATCCGATTGCCATCGGAGTTCGTCGCACACCACCCTTGTCATCCTGGTTGATTGTACAACTTTCTTCCAACTTTCGTTATCGCTTGTAGTAGTTTGTGACGGTTCTTCCCAGGGAAGATGCTCACAGTTCAAAACAAGCGAGTGTGATTTTTATTGAAATTAGTGCTAAAAATGAGGTCTCTAATAATTCTAAGATTAAAAACCCATCCAAATATTATATCTCAATACTTGTTTTCTCCTTGTGCTAAGTCTGTCTTCTTTACTTCTATATGTGGGTTTACTTTTAAGTCTGAATAAAGGGAGATTGGATCTTTGGCTTGCCCTAAATATTCACAAAACATTAGGAACTCTAAGGAACTTCTATTCGTATTCGTGGATGCTATACCCTCAGGTGAATTTGTTTATCTTCCGAAAACTTCCTCAGCACGTGCCGCATGTGATGTTAATTCACAGGTAATTTATATTTATACATTCATTCATGTTACATAATACGTATTATTATGCCGTAAATTTTATTGACTCATAAATTCTAATTCCTAATGGTTTCTCTTGCACACGCAAGAGAAATGTCACAATCGGAGATTGACAACCGACAGCTCCATTTACTATTTTGTGCTATTTGTGCACTGGCTCTGGTGAGCATTGTATAATGGCAGTAAGACTCGAAAGGAAATAGGAAATCGTGAATATTAAAGAAATACATACATATGCTACATGGTGCAGTGTAACCTTTCTCTGGCTATTAAAGCACTATTTTGTGCAGACGTCACGGTTCTGCAAAAACAGATAAACGCTTAACTGCCAAGATTCTCATTACACGAATTGAGTATGCTGGTAAACTGGCGCAAAGTTTCCCTGAAATATAAATGCAATATCTGTGTAGGAATCCGAAAGAATTTCGTCCCAGTAAAGTTCAGAGCTTTCCGGAGTATTTTGCTGCAGGAAAAGCACAGACTGGTTTAAGGATATTGATTGGATTATCCAGCGTGTCAAGTCCTAGTCCTAGCATGGCATGCAAGACCATGACAAAACCATCGATTTTGTCTTTTTATTGAGGAAGCTTACAAAAATAAGCACTTTATAAGTTCCGGGCTAAAATAGCATCCAGAAACAATTTTATTACTGTACACACCCTTGAATATACACTTAGGTTTAGTTAATTTCATCAGAACCAAGCCAAACGATCAAATTACTAAAAGCTTCCAATTATTATACGATGAATTTGCGCATACAGAAGAAGGGTACCTATTTGTGCCAGTATTCGATTTTTTTCTAAATACTGATAAAAACCAGTACCATTTAATTAATAGCTGTCAGCTACATCAGTAACTTGTATAGTATAAAAATGCAAACTCAATTTTGAGAGAAACCTTACACGTCCTAGAAGAAATGTCAACTGCATACTGCATCCATGAATAAAAAAATGTTGCATATAAGCAAACTCTCGTATCCTCTATATCTGGCAATTTAAATTCAGTTCAGAAGCAATGCGGCGTAAATCATTTTGCGGAAAAATACCTAATTCATTTTCGGACCCCTCCCTCATAGTTACAGAACAATTGTGTACATACATTCAGACATCTATTTCAATTTCTTTTCATCATATTCTGTTCATTCGCATCTCCTCCTGAACTTCAAGTTCTAGATTGGCTGGGAAGGAACGTCGGCATTATTTTAAATATTATTTATATATAATTATTTCGTATATTTATTATTTTAAAAACGTTTTTGTAGTTCCTCAGCAGGTTACTGTTTTAAAACAACGGAAACACGAGCCAGTAGCCAGCAGTGTAGTATTTTTTAAATTCATCCTCTCCGAGCCTATGCCATTTTAACGAACGGAACATGAAGTCTTTTAAAGGAGTAGGCTTAAAATTGGAAGGTAGTATTTATGCTGACAGCAAAGATGATATATTATGCATTTTGTCGAGGAGCTTTATCGTCCGATCCTATATCTTCCAGATGAAAGGCCACAGCTTCAGCCCAAATAATTGTCGGCAACCCTTTAGAAAGGGAATTTTATACCTGAATTATGGATGCAATAAGATACTCAAAATTCAAACTAGAGACGACACGGATCTCCGGAACCTGTCGGGTCACGACTCCTTTGTCTAATATAGTCCCCGGAAATGAGGAGAAGCCAAGAACTTGTTTTATGTTTGAGTCAAACGAGAAGCAAATTGTCAAGCAATATTAGCTCCATTAGTTTTTATTCAATTATTATACAGCTGCTTGTTGTTCTCTCTCAGGAAATATAAAGGATCTCTGAATCCTTTGATATGCATCTCAAGAATTTTATTAAAATTTTATTTCCAGGAAACTCACAGTCAGGAGAACTCACTTGTGACAGGAATCTACCTCAATGTTTTGATGTTACTTGTCTATACTTACAGGATGGAATAGCTCTGCCAACCCGAGTATAGTCAAAGAAGAACTTGTTTGCCAACTCCCGCATACCTAACCATGGTTCTATTCTTTGATCACGACAGCAGGTAAACATAAAATTGAAATGTGGGAAGTATCCACACGCACCTTGCATTAGATCCTCTGAAGAAAGCAATTGAATTAGTTCCTACTCCCTAAATACATATTATAACGAAAGTGTACGTCTTTATTCGATAAAATCTTAACCCAGAATGACAGTCAGGCTCCGCAGTAAAATTTACCTTTAAATTCAATGATCATATCATTACATTTTTTGCTAATCTGGTATTTTATAAAATAATAATAGCAGTTATATTGACAATTTCAGTCATTTCACATTTTAAATATTAGCAGTCTTCATCACAATGACTCGTGACTTCATGACAATAATAAAAGCATCTTCGTAATTATTATTATTTTCGTACAACTTTTTTATATAACTAAATTGACTATTTCCAAAACAAACAGCTTTCTTTTGCCACACAATTTTTAACAAAAATTCTGCAGAGAGAATATAAATCATTGTGGAGATAAATAATTGAGTCCGTTTTTATAAAGTTGCTTTGGTCTACTAGACTAGCAAGTCTTAGGATTTTCATTTTATTTTGGCTAAGATAACCCCACAGTCCACACCCGCCGTACAATTCGTCCTGTCCTGAGGCTTAACTAAAATGTTTGCTTCCCTTCTTACAATTATCCCACTTAGCCAGCAGTTGTCACTAACAATTCTTAGTTCAATGTCAAAGTACCCTATGAAGTCTCTAGGCTCCTTTTCTTTTTGAGAGCCCTGTATAGCTACACACACGATAGTTTTGATAGATAGGATAAATCCATGCATCCACTTTGTTCCCTCACATGATAAAGAACTCCCCGGAGATAGAGCTTACAGTATTCATTTCAGTGCGAATTCTGTACACGTTTAGACCGCAGACCTCAGTGACGCTTCCATATTATTAACAACTACTTGAGAGATTTCGGAGAATTTAGTCCGTGATACAGTGCTTGACTTCATACACGCAATTAGTAAGTGAACGCACCATAATATAGTAGTAGTCCACTGGCAAAAATACATAGGCCCAGTCTCCTAGGATATGGCAACAACGTAACAAGTGAATAGCCGTGAGCAGTTCGGAATTCAGTGCAATTTTGGACTTCACTGGTGAAGGTTAACGTGTTTGCGAAGTTCCAGTTTGTACATTCATACACTGTCACTCTATGGTGTTATAAACAGGAGGAAAGTATTCTTCCTAAAATAAAGTGGGCTCACACACAACACAACACACTACAAAAAAGAAACATACTACTGGCTAGCGCACTCTCTCAAATTAGTTCGTGTAACATTTTGTTCTCATAACATAAACAAGCGGAGGAGAGTAATATGCTCGACAGGTGCATTTCAACTTGGATTGAATTGTCACAGGAGAGGCATTTACAGAACAGAGGGTACAAGCACTTTTAGTTGGAGAGTGCAAATATACATGAAGGATAAATATGTTGAAAGGTAAGATTCATGTGTTATTGATTGGTTCCATAAATTTGAGGTATGTATGTATATATAATCACATGTGTGCACATGTATTGTGAAAGTTGTTCACTTGGCCCCTTGTACGTGCGAAGATGGTTTTTTCCTAGTATCTACTTGTTTACCTATTCCCTTCCCATGGAATCAAATTGATGTACATATGTACGTATGTGAGAGAGGATGTGCGGCTTGTCGCACTTTGCATACAGAGGTAAAGTTGGGGTGGGTGCAAGGATTTAAGGGATAATGACTCATTTCCTTTGACATTTCAAGGACAAAATGACGATCAGGAGAAAGCTAGCCTCATCAGAATGGACATTCACGGAGATGAAAAAACTTCGAAGAGCTTCCGTGGCCACTTGAGTTTGGCTCCGATTATAGCAGTACTGGTTCCTATCATCTTCCCAGTGGTGCATATGCTAATCTTCATACAATTATGGGGCCATATGACAAATCCCGTAGATCGGAACACATGCACTTGCTCTTGCTGGGACACTGTTTTCAAAGGTATTGATACATTTTAAAGGGAAGTCAAAAAAAAATTTTGCTCCAAGTGTGTTTAGAAATAATAGCGTAATGAGTAGCTCTTTGCAGTAATTATTCTTGAGTTGCTGATGTGTTAAATATTTTAAAGAGGCTTCGGATATGCACAATTTTTGAAGGAGATTTGTCTAAATGGTTTATTTTATTTTTCTATTGGCGTTCCGGCGTTCCTTCGAGAAAGATGCCACACTTTGGTGGAGAAATGATCTGTTCATATGTGTGATTTCTATTTTTAGGTCCGTACGAGTCGGGGATAGCAAAATACAAGCATGTTTACTTCAACAGCAACAGCAATGTCGTAAAGATGTGGATAATTACTGTGGTCGGAGTAGTTGTACTGTACGAATGCTTCAAGAGTATTATTCAACTGATCATTATAAAGAAGTTGAGGGTTTCCATGGCAATTCTCTTCCTCAGCTCTCTCCACTCTCATTACTATGCATGGTGGGTTCATTGGAACTACTGGAATGATGATTTCTATGAACTCTGGAATCATCAAGTGTTCTTTACTGTGTCTGAACTGACGTCTTCCGCACTTGTCGTCTATCACTTGGACCGTCGGAAACCCATTCAACCCCTGTCAATGCTCTTAGTTGCCAATATTGCGCTCTTTCACGTAATAACTAGTGCATCGGATCAGTTCTTCTACAGCGTCATCCTTCAGCATGGGCATCTACACCAGGTATCGCACCACGACCAGTCCCTGTCAGGGCTGCATAAGCTCAAAGAACTGCCCTGATTTCAGGATTTTTATTGGATCCTGGAATTGTTTCCCCCTCGTTACGTTTTGTTGTAAATGTCATGTGGAGTTCTCCGATATGAACATTGTCTGTAAAAAATTAACTTATGAGGGAATAACCTGGCAGTCCTACTCTTATGACAGTCTCTGTAACTGATTTTAGTGAATTGGTGGATGTACTACTTGTATTTATTGCTTGTAGAAAAAACCTGAACTGAAATGTTTTATTTAAAATGTCACAGGTACTGCGGGACATTCTCTTGATGTGCACGGATCTTATTCAAACTGGATTTGCACTGTATGAGCTGAAGAAATACGTGCGCCATAAAGGCTTACCTTTCATCACGCTATTCACCCAAAGGAAGCATTTCACTACACTGCTATTTACAACTTCTATTATGTATCTCTCCGTGTTTATTTTCCCTTAATTGTTTTTTCTTTCATTCCTTTATGCTGCTGAGAGATTCTTACACAATTTAAGACTTTTGTCATAACTAATAAGTGTCCTTTCGGGAATTCGCAACCAAGCTCTGCCAAATGCAGGTGTTGTAATCAAAACTGGATCTTAATCACAGCTGGTGGATGGATGGATGATGGATACGTATATAGTAAAATTGTATGGTTGTTTTTCTACTAATGTTTTCTGTATTAATAACGAACTCTGTATCATGTTCCTGTGTAGAAGGCGGCATAGGAAGCGGAAGCGCTGTATACCAAATGAAACTGCGATGAGTAAAGACCGAAATAATACTGTAAAAATAGAAAGTAAAAAGCGAAGATTTTGTAAATATGCTACCCTTATGGATTTGTTATTCCGCGACCTGCGATATTGAAAAAACTGTTATTGTATATGTATAATAATTATTAATTCTTTCCTACACACTAGATACCAAAGATCTGTGTATGATCCGAAAATTGTTTTTGGGACATTTGGTAGCTTACGAGTTCAATGTTTGTAATGTTAATGTTTGTACTATTGATGTTTGACGACGAAACTACCTTTAAACTTTGTTATTGGTTAAATCGTTACTATTTAGCGCCGCTACGATGTGTACTTTTAAGGCTTACATGCAAATCGCATTGATGTCAAAAATAATTACTGTTACGCCTAAATAGTCTAATGAAAAAAAAGGCACGTTGACACAGGAAAGTAGTGCCAAATCCAGGGTGAAGCATTGGAACCGATTTTGGCACCGCTGCTGTCGTGAAAGTATTTATATTATACAGACAGCTTGTGATTGCCTGCATTTGACTATTTCCATTTTTATAAAAACTTTAGGCTGAATCGCAAATTGAAAATAATTTTCAGGTACTATTAACCATAGTTAACATTGCAACGCACGAAACTACCCGAAATCTTTAAATCTTTTTTCTTGTCAATTAGGAATCATTGTGTAGGCTTCCTATGTATATAATTATTATGTTATGAAATATTATTGTTGTTATCTCGCAATCACACGTTATTAAAGTTTGTAGAGCACGGATTTCTAATAGTAACAAAAACTTACTATGGATTTACTTATGGTGCATATTTTCGTACAAATTTGTTTGCTTTGTTGACGAGAGTTGGGGAGATGGTGAAAAGAATTTAAATACTCTTGGATGCTTTATAGCTATTCGTACTAGAAAAAGTGCTTGTCAGTCACGGAGTGTATAAACGGGTGCGTTTCTATGTAATTTAACTTAATTATTATAAATTATACGCTACTTACAACCCGAAATCTCATTAGATAATTAAGAAACTAGAACGATTGAGTTTTATTGATCATCCGCATGAAATAAAACGAATATGAAATCAAACACTAAGATATTTAAATGTCTACTACCTATAATTTCAAAATTATTTGTTTAATGTAATAATATGCACTTTTGAATTATTACATTGGAAGCATTTGGAGAACACAAATATGTCTTGTTCCTAAAAATACATTTGCGTCCCTCTGCAGGACTAGATCGCGGCTTATAAAAGCTATCATATTACAAACCATATCATTCTTAAAATTTAGCCTTCTGATGAAGATGTTTCTTTTACGAGAAATATTTCCGAATGCGATTTACGGGCATTATAACGTTTGGGTCTGATTCCGCACTCTAAATGTCTGCATTGTCCCGGATATATGTATGCACAAGTATATATCCGTCGATAAAATAGAAACCACGGTTGTAGTGTATAATTATACACATCCCCCCAAAATCATAAGATTTATTGGAACTGACACTCTCTGCATACTGAACATTTCCATAACTCCCATTTAAATTCTGAGACAATGCTGCAAGCAGCAATCAAATATTCATACTCTGACGAGCTAATTTTGCTTAATTAGTACAAATTATTCTAGCAACCGCAAAGTTAATTAGGCCTCGGCGACCGGATTGTTACTTTGAAAATTCAGTGTTTGAAGAATATTCCTTACTGCCAGCGCGTCTCTTAATGAAACTTACAAATGCTTATGAATAGTGCTCGTATACTTGCTGTACTAAGTATCTCTGTGTTAATAATTCTAGAGTCATGAATTATTGAAATATTTATTACATATATATTACTTGTACTAAATTCATGACACATACATGTAAATATTACCATATTATTGAGCTTTGAGCTTCCAAATATTTATTTGATAATAACCGTGTATGATCAAAGCAAAAGAAGGTGAGAAAAGTTATGGCAGTTCCCTGAAGGCATAATTACGTATAGCTACATACGCTGAGTCGGCTGAGACCACATTGTTGTATTTTTATTAGTCAAATACTAAGAGTAAACAGTTAATCATCTTTATTGTCATTCCCTGAGAAAATAAAAATTCCGGTGACAATGTGACTCATTCACTCACAATCAGTTTAATTACTGTTGCAGGAAACCATACTCATTGTCACTCAGATAAGGAACAGGGTTCCCACGTTTTTAACAAAGTAATTGCATAAGCATTAGACATGCATTCACAATTTAACCTTCCATGGTTTATTATTTTGTAGCATTTAACCTCGTTCCAAGCATCGAATGTCACCTCCCACTTTTTATTACTTGTCTCCCAAGTTTATTGTTACGTTAAGCGGATTTACTTCTTCAGTTTCTAGTTTTTACAATCACATATGTGCATTACTCATATGTACATATGTCAAACAATGAAGCTTATTCTATTTTATGCTAAACTTTAAACAACCTTCACAGTTGCTCCCAACTAACTAAATATCTGTATTGGATTATCTAAGTTCAATACTCTTGCTGAAGAGTAGCGAGCTGGGTTACAATAATTGATATGTTATGCAAGTACAAGTATTGTACAAACTCCAGTTGTAAGATATTTACATGTATACATACATACATACCATGTACAGACACTGTCCTGTTCCGCGTCAATATTTGCACGTACATTGCAAACCTCGGAATGTGTTGTTAGTTGTCCATACTAATGTATCAGATTTTTAAGCGGTTGGGAAATAAATACGTAACATTCAACGGTATAGGAATGGTACGAACACACGGTTCACCTGGCAAATAAATTAAAACAGAAAATAGATCTTCTGCGTCTCGTTGATTTCACTTTCGCTGTACTCGGGAGTATTATTCCAATCTAGGGTCTCTTTGAGCATTTAAAATTACAGGGAATTATAAATAACTGATTGCTTTAGAACCTGCAGCTCATCTCGATATGAAAGCCCTGAAAATCAGGGTTTCAAAGCCCAGGTCTGTACATAGGACTCTGTAATAGCTCAAATATTTTTAGCCCATCCTGGTGTTTACTTAGTATGTAACAAACTAATTCAACTCACGGCAAAGTTTTGCTGTTTTCACTTCATACACATTTCAATGTGTATATGTACATTCTATACAAGTATTATCTCTTCGGAAATTCAAACTAGCAGAGAATGTTTCCAATTTATATGCAATGATTTTTTTCTTGTGATCTTAAATTCTCTCCAGAAATGCTACATATATCGTAATGTAGCCACACACAGCCTTACACACACGTACAATATCTGCACACATCTTTTTCAAATCCGACTTTTACTGCAGATGCCAGTGTCAGTTGTGGCCTACCAAGTGTCACCACCAGAGTCGTTATTCCATACACAAACCATAGAAACTTGGGAATCATATTCTCTCCCTCTTATTTCCACTTCATCTCAGTCATGAGTCCTGTGGAGATTCAGAGAGATTCAAGGTTAGCTGTCATCTAGAATGATCCCTATCTGGAATATTACCAACATATAATCACACAAGACAGATTTTTCTAAATGTTCCATCGCATAACAATAGCTTCCGAACTTTGAAAGTCCCTACAAAACTACTCCTCTCCTTCAGACAATAGTATGTATAACCAGAACTCATTAAACTTGCATTAAGCCCCTACATTTTCCCTATTGTCAACATAACTTATTCAAACCAACAAATCAGCTGCAAGTGAAAGCAGCTAGAATGCAATCCTTGAATAAAGATTTTTCTTGCTGACTCCTTTACTCATATTTTATCAGAAGAGACCCCTAACATACCTATAAAATATGCAACCCAGCAAGGTCTTCTTCAGTCAGTGGTTGCTCAATAACCCGTAGTTGCCTTTCAATGACCATATCTCTCATGAACATTCGCAACTTGTACTGTATTCCACGTCGTACGAGTACATACACAAAAAATGACAGTCCGCATATTCATATAATATTCCATAATAATCCCCATTTAAAATAGTATCCACACTTTACAGAGCCGAAATACCCCACAAGTTCTAAAAAATCAATTTCATTCTTATGTACAACTAGTAAAATCATCCACACTCTCTTCCCAATACAAACCAAAACTCCCCCAAATGCCTGTTTTTATAATTAACAAAAATCCTTTACAATTGGGAATCCGTCCAAATTACTTTTCCTCCTAAAAAGAAAATGCTCTTACAAGGAACTACTCTTACATCCAGCATCCAGCATACACCCTCATATCATTTGCTGTCCCATCAGCCCAACTCATGCAAAATTCCCAAGAACAACGACTATATTCCTATACTAGGATCTACACACACACACTAAAAAGATTCCCTAACAAAAAGGGTATTCCTCCAAAAAAAAATCCGCCTCACGTCTGCCCACAACAAATTTACCTCACACACGTCCACAGTCATTAAAACCAATTTTATATTATACACAATACCCCTTAACTTATTTAAATTGCCCATGCCCCACAAGGGAGTACCCCTTTATAAAATGTTAAATTACCACATCAATATACACTCCTCCCGTAAATAATGTCAAAGCGCCACATGTCCCAGTCCGGAACAGCCCGGCATTATTATTCCATGGCTTGCAATTATTTTGCATCCACAATTTATTGTCAACATGAGAGTGGAAGTAAGTAGATATGGAAGGCTCATAAAAGCATATTATGATTCGCTCCATCCCCCCAAAAAAATACTTTGCATTTAAATCCTCATTCATTACCACAACATTGTTTTTTTTTGTCTTGACACAAATACCTTCCAATTTTTCCTTTATATTTAAGATCAGAGAAAAGACAGAGATATATACACTGTCAAACCTCCATATTTTTGTTTTATAGTGGCACTTTGGCCCGGATTTTAGAAGCATAATAATAATAATAGGCATATAGACGTAATAAGAGCTCCTTCAGCCTTCTCTGCTCCACTATTGTTCCAATAAAAGAACAATAAAAATGTTCCATTTTTATGGGAATGGAAAAAAAAGAAAGACCAGGGCTATATACATAGATAATTTGAAATTGTCATATCTATACTAGTACACAGTTCAGGGTTCAGGGGTAATAGTAAGATCTAAAAGTCATGGAGGAGGTTGATAAAAAAAAAATAGGGAACTAAAAAATAGGAAGCAGTTATGTATTATAGAACTTTATTGCAGAGACTGTTGTGTGTACGTGTACGTGTGCCCTGGAAATAAGTGTGGAGAGCTGGTTCCGTTGGATATGCTGTACTTAAATTGGGGTGTATTATTATAGTAGCTTATACAGTAGTAGTAGTTTCGTTCCAACAGCCTTTGCTTGCAGCCTTCAGTGCTTTCAAAGCACGAGCACATAGTGCACCTATAGGAAGCACATGAGGAGAGAGAGAGAGAGAGAGAGAGAGAGAGAGTAGAGTCGGCAGAAAAAGTTGAAGTGGTTCAAGTTAAGTGTCCTGCAAAGGAGAGATGCAGCCTTCATTGGTTTCCTTATCCTTGGAGGGAAATGCAAACTTGTGACTGAGATTGGAGCTGTAATAATAAAAAAAAAAAAGTTTGAAGACCTCTGGGCTGGAAATTGAAGAGGACTCCTCCACAACTACAACAACTCCTGCATATATATGAGTTTAAGCGGAAACTGCGAAAGCAGTCTACTCTTATATGCTGACTGGACTTTTCTACTACGGACTTGGTGGTGGGCAACATTGCCATTTACGCCCTTCTAAAAATCATTTTTTTTAGACGGCCCTGTATATATTTGTAATATATAGTCAGTCAGTAAACGGCTTCTGGTCTTGACTTATTATTGACGGCGTGTGTGTGTGTGAGTGTTGTGTTATAGTTTGTAAGGAGACAAAAAGTGTGTGGAGTTTGTGTCTTATTCCTGATTCCTCCTGACAAGTGTTACTAGTAATAATACTTACTCGGTGTGTGTGACTGTTTTGTTCGGGAAGGGGGTAAAAATTAAAAAAAATACAATAAATAAATTCCGACAATGCAGGGCGGCAATCTAAAGCTTCGCCAACATTACGAGGGTACGCTCAATAAATACACTAATGTGATGAAGGGTTGGCAGTCTAGATGGTTTGTTCTTAACCCTGATAAAGGAAGCCTAGAATATTATGTGGTGAGTGGAGGTTTTTTAATTTGGTAGGGATAAGTTTAATTATTATTGTTGTTGGGAATTTAAGTTTTGAAGGATTGAGGATTGGAGGAATTCTGGTGGTGTGTGATCTTGGGGGAGGTTGTAATAATAAGATAATAATGTAGAGGTAATTGTAGTGGAGATAATTTGTTGGTGTTGGGAGCTGGAGGAAGTGATGAGGGGTGTTAGGAATGGATTTGTGACACTTGGGATTTTTTTTGTGTGCAGAACGAGGGCGAGATGAAAGTTCAAAGTAGACCGAGAGGTGCCTTGCATTTGGCTGGTGCTGTCATATCACCGAGCGAAGAAGATTCTCATACCTTTGTTGTCAATTCGGCGTCTGGAGATGTGTACAAGGTGAGGGCGGTGGATGCTAAAGAAAGGCAGGAATGGATTAATAGGTTACGACACGTGTCGGAACTTCATTCACAAGCCTTAGCTCAGGTGAGTGTGTTGATCTGTTTTGGGGATATTTTTCGTGATTGTTGGATTTAGTGAGAGGGGGGCTGAGATTTTGAGTTGGGATATATCGAAGTTGGGATATTTTTATAAAGAGACATTGTGGAAGTGTGTTGTGACTAATGTGTTTTTGTATTTTTACGTTGCAGACCAATAGTCCACTGGTGTCTCGTGATCATGGTTCTTCGTCCTCAAGAATGGTCGAGTGCAATATTTCTATCTTAGATGCATTCTCACAAGTGCAGGACTGGCTGGAGCGAGCGACTCATTCTAGTCAAGAGTTGGGGCAACTAATTGATAAATTCCCCATTACGGGTACGAATTTCTCTTGTTTTCTGGATTCAGAATGGTGTCAGTGTTCGTTATGTTCGTCTTTGGTGGTGAAAGTTGATTATCTGAAATTCTATTGGATGATATTTTAGGGAAATACTTTCTCGCAAAAATCAATAATGGAAATAAAAGTATTTGCATGTGGGGGTTTCTTTCTGGGTAGTAATGATAATGGGTGGTAAAGTTTGAATGCGAAATTGTAAAATGACTATTTGTTCCTTCGTGACTCTTGCGTCCTTAGCCGGCCTGAATGTCGAGTAATTTTTGTGATCTATTTTGACAGGTGCTGGAATTAAAAGTACGGACCAAGACCTACTAGGATTGAAAGCAACATCTCAAACCATGATGGGAAGTTTAGAGGAATGTTTATATGCTTTACAGCTGCAGCAGCGAATATCTATGAAAAGCGAAAGTACCGTTTCAATTCCAATGCCTATGCATCCCGGGATTCAGCACGCTGTGTCAGATCACAAACTTAGTGAAGATAAGTAGTATAGCTGCATGAGACTTAAACACCAAGACTTGTTTGCCATACGACCTGCCCTGTGAATGGAACTCATTTGTTTATCATTCACTCTGAGTCAACAAGGCTGACAGGATCTGGGTTTCGTGACACTCACTTTGCTTTCAGACGCGTCCCACGGTTATTTTCTTCAGAGCGATGGCCTGCACGTACGAAGACAAGTCAGTTTAATCATTACTCCTCAATCCAGGTTTAAAAAAAATCATTCGCATCCAACAAGGTTCCGTTACCTAAAGTAGGAAGATGTTCGAGTCGGTATTATTATTGTAACATGAAATGAAGTACACAGTAGAATGCAGTGTCTTTCTAATATATCTGTAATAATAAGTTCACAATGGAGTAAGTATACATGAATAAAACGCAAATGCCATTCCGATCTAAGAACCCATTCTTTGCCTTGACATGTCAAATTAACTGCTACTTTAATGTCTTTTAGAAAAACTGCCCGTACCCACCAAACCTCCCTGTGCCAGAGCTCCTTCAATTCTCCCCTACTTTCTCCACCAGGATTTAAAGAGACAAACCAAAAACAATTCAGTTGTCATTTTTGCTTTCCCATAATTTCCCTTAAAATCCAGTCATTTGCGGTTGATTTCCATGTACGCCGTCCAATGAGTCACCTCTTCTGCTGAATGTATACCCATCACTCTCAAACAGAGATGCACACTCAAGACTCTGTTTCAGGCCACACTTGAGAAATTTCCAGAAGCCCGGCATACATGATTATACGAACTTTACGATACCACCGGATACTCAATTCTGTGCAGTCATCTCCATCCACTCAAAGACGTTTGAGTCATACAATAATTATATGCTGACTCAAATGGTATCTATATAGTCGAACAGGAGGAGAGGAGACGTACTGTATCTATTATCTCCTATAGAAATATTCAAGAGAATGATTTTCCCAGGAACGTTTGGTCCAGTGAAATATCAAGTATCGGACACTCACCATGGTCTGTGAGGTTCATTATGAGCATGCTACATGTTACATAACACCCTCATTACATCAATAAAAAGAAGCCATTAAAGATGCAATCTCTAATTAAGAACTTGATCATTTTAATTAATGCTTTAAAATAAACAATATATATATATATATATATAATTACTTACTATTTGAGGCTTAGGGGAATTAAGAAATGTCTTGTACGCATGAGTCATCTCATAGTCAAGCCTTCCCAATTCCCATGTTAAACTGTACTGTGTATAGAATCATGGATTTCGTCTTAAATGCTAGGCCATAGCCACTTCTACGTGTGCTAGTACATGTACATAGTTCGTATGTATGGTGTGTAGTAAGATTGTGCCTGTTCAAAAAGCGTGTGTGTACTTATATAGTCGCAGTCCTTTCCGTACAGTCGATTCCCATCGGCGTTCGTCGCCCACCACCCTTGTCATCTCAGTGGATCGTGCAACTTTTCAACTTTCATTGTCAGTTGTTGTAGTGTATAGTGTTGCTCCTTGCTCTTGGCATCTGCAATAATTACTATTAACCATTCACATACGACAATGATCTGTGCGTCCGGAATATAACAAACACACATACATACGTGCACTCTCACAATGTGGATTTTTTAAAATCTCAAATACTCCAATCCCAAGAGGATGAGTAGGACATTATCCAGAATAATGCAACTCGAACGTAAGGATCGTTTTTGTAGCAATTGCAACTAATCAGTGTATTGTAAGTAAAATAGTTATTTTTTTTTAAACCAAGCCTGTGACTTGACTCTTAAATTCAGTTGTGGTCAAGACAGGAGTGCGATCGTCCACTAAATCCTGGTTGTTGAAATGTCTTCCATCCCTCTCATAATTATTACCGACCTGCTCATTCTGAAGTGACTCAGCCCGCACAATGAAACCTATTAATTAATTAATTATTGTGATGATTGCAATATACCTATACATTGTTGTGAACAGTCCCTAATGTTAAGGGATCAGTAAAAGAGGACCGGACCAATTTCTAATTTCTGTAAGGAACTGGACGCTATTGCAGCTCATAAGAATTTGTGGAAGTGTTCGTCCGCAGCTTCGCTATTAAGATTGTTTCAAAAGAAGAGGGTTTACATTCTCCGAACTGACAATTGATAGGGATTCTGTTGAATAGAGTCAGACCTCTTCCGCTGTAAACGCTCAAACTGGAAAGGAATCTCGGGGGCTGAAAGCTTGTGGGTTTTTGCGAGAGCGGAAAAGGTCAGTGTGGTGTGAATGGTAATTTTAGAAGAATTCGTATAAAAAAGTATTTTATAATTGCCGAGTAATTCCATTGATTCATTGATTGTGTTTACCAAGTGTATGTATATTGGAAAGTTTTAAAGGAGAAACTGAAATGATGGAGTACTGATTATTAGTATTTTGACATTTAGATACATTGGCATGAACAATGAAATGCATTGAGTAATTATTTTCAGAACTTTGTATTGGTTTTAATTTTAAACTGGTTATTATTGGATGTTTAGGTGTTGGATTTGTAATAGCGGAAGAAGGATTTGAAGGGAGAAGTTGTTCCTCTGCTTATTCATAATGGCAACTTCTTTTGATCCGAATGATAGGAAAAGGTGGGTTTTTTTTGAAGGAGTATTAATTTTGAGGTCATGTTTTCTTAAACAGTGGGTGGATATTTTGCTAAGTGAGACTTGCTCTTTAGTTGGTATTTCGGACGTATCACCCGGCAGGACGCGACGGATTTGTTAATGTCGGAGAAAGACGGAGGCGTGTTTTTAGTTCGTGATTCCTCATCTATACCTGGTGACTATGTCCTCTGTGTGAAGTTAGTAGCGAAATAATTATTGGTAGTTGTTCTAAGTCATAGCAAACATGTTGGAGCAGTCATGAATAATTTATTGCTGAAAACTGGGAACCATTAATTAAATGTACTAGTGATTGCTTTGATTTTTTCAGAGAGGACTGCAAAGTGTGCCACTATATTATCAATAAACAAATCGATGATAGGGATGGAGTGAAGTACCGAATTGGAGATAGATCTTTTCCTGATTTACCCGATTTGTTATCCTTTTATAAACTACATTATTTAGATACGACACCACTGGTTAGGCCAGCAGTTCGACGGCTTGAGAAAGTCATTGCGAAACACGATTTTGAGGGTCAAGTAAGGCTATAACTTTATTTTTTCCTTATGGCTGCTAATTTATCTTGGATCATAAATAAGCGTTTGATCAAATTTTATTTAGGACCCGGAAGATTTGCCGTTTAAACGAGGGGAAGTTTTAACAGTAACAAACAAACCTGAGGAACAGTGGTGGGAGGCCAGAAATAGTTTTGGGCAGAAGGGAGCTATTCCCGTACCATATGTCAAATTGGTAAGTTCGGAGAAAAATTAATGTAGTCTTTTTGTACCTCTCATGATTGTCACGGCTTCAAAGATTTATTCAGTTTCGTGTTAAAATTTCCAATATGTCTCAAAGTACTATAAAAGATGACATGTTTTTAAAACAATGTGCCCTGTATTGGGCTAGTATTTCATAGTAGCGAGTAGTCATTTATTCTGAACTGGATTAGGATACTTACAGAAAACAAATTCTGGAAAACATGATATTCGGGTTTCAAGTTTGTCGTCTTAGTACTTGTTTGAATTAACACTTATAAATCAGAAATTCTTATTAACATCTGTAGGTAGATCTTATGTGTATTTATGATGTATATGGAATATTTTTCAGTTTTAAAAATATACGTTAGATTATTGTATATTTTTATTGATTCACAGTATGATGAGAGACTTACAGAGAATCTTCCTATAACACCAAATTTCCCTAAACCTGTGGAACCCCCAGTTCCGTCTCAAGCACCAAATCATACTCCAAGGAGAATAGAGGTGAGTAAATAAAAGGATTTCAGAGTTGAATTTCTTGACAACTTATAAGTGTAAATTTGGAAGAGTATAATTATAATAATAACATGTTGCACTCTTATCACGAATATATAATTAAGTGTTGATCATGTCACTAAAGATGGCAGTTGTGTAATTAAGTTTTTATTTTTCTGCGCCTAATAATTTCAGAGGTGTTAGCATGGGATAAATCAAAATCACTTAACTGTCTTTTTCTAGTAACGTGCCATAGTGTATATAAAAAATACGTGTAAGTTGTTTCTAATAGAAAGTCATGAATAGAGTGTCCTTCCACGGCTAATTAAATTCCAAAGCAATGATGATACCATTCAGTTTTTGGGTTAAAAATATTATCAGCCAGATTATTCTCTGATGATGCATTCGCACATCTTTTATTCACTTTCCCTTAAGCGTGAAGCAGTGTTTTGAAAGAATTTTTGGTACAGTAAAGTTGCAGTTAATGACATTTGACTAAAGGTTTGAGCATAGCTGTAGAGATGATCTTCCTAGAAGGTCAGATGTTTAAAGAATCTGCATACACATTTTATGTATTGAATGTGTTAAACGCCAACTTCGTGAATTAAATATATCCATTGGAAGGATAAACGAAGTAAAACCCACTGTAGGAATTTTTGGCAGAGTTGCAATTTTGTTTATTTGTAAGGATATGTTTTGCAAGAGCTCATTAAACTTGTTGTTATTCAGCCGAACCAACATACTTACGCCATAGTAAAGCAGGACCGGGTTCCTAATGCATACGATGACACCGCCTTGAGGCTCGAGGTCGGTAACATAATTCGAGTTACAAAACACAACATAAGCGGACAATGGGAAGGTGAACTAATTCTTGAAGGAGGAAAGCCAGGACGGGTAAGTACCCTTCAGATATTTGTTGTTTAATACGATTGTACGAATCAGATATTTTAATTAGCTAACATGCTGTGGTGTTAATTTTCAGCGTGGACATTTCCCGTTCACCCATGTTGAAGTTTTAACAGACTATGACCCCGTCACTGGAACATGTAACAATAGTGCGAAAAATGATTCCATCCAGAAACCAGACTGACACGGACAGTAATATCGCCCCAAAAACGATAGAAATTTTGAGATTTGGGATATTCATTATATTAGTGTAATTTTAAAACAAGTACCTCAAGGTATGTACATTGCGCTGCATACATACGTAAATTTTATAAACTTATAGATGACCTATGATTTTACAGCAACTAATCACCGATAGAAATTCATTCACCCGACACAAAACGTGATTTCTAGATGTATTTGCTGACTGTTAATTATGATTGTTAGCAAAAGTCTAGTGTGTATGATTGAGATACTTCTTTTGCTGTATACTCTAAGCCTATGTGTTTCATGGTAGGGTATCTTTAAATGCTTCGGCTAATTTTGTGTTGCAACTTTGAACCTTTCTCTTGAGTAATTTCTTGAACAGATACATTTTTTTGTATTGCCGTGTATTTCTGAATTCCAATATATTTAGCTGTTTAAAATGCTAAGCTAAAATGTACTCTTAGTCTAAAATTTTATAGGCTAGTCAAATGCGATTTACTTCGTGAGTAAATCTCCTCGATAAATCAATCCACTACTACGGTAAGTTGTACATAGCGTAAAAATTACAAATAATAAATTACCTAAATTTGAGTAATCAACCATGTTTTCAAATCTACGAATGTACGCATGTCTTCGAATGTAAGTATTTACAATATTAAAAAAATGCATAGTTTTATTTTGTTCGTATTCTAAGATTAGATTTTACATCTGTGTTTCGAAAGCAGATTTACAGTGAGTGTTTATTTGTTACTTGGGAATGAGTTGGAAATCTGAAACTCAACCCTGGCAAAGGGTCTAGTCAGTGAGCCAGGGGATTCGGAAACTTTCATAATATTTCGGGAAAATAATTAATCCTTGCATGCTCAACGACTTAATTTAATTCAGTGTTCAAAATACACTTATAGGTTTTAACATCGCTGTACGTATGTTTGCTGAATAAACATGAATGTCATTTCCACTACAAATTTCATAATTTTTCTAACTAATCTAAAACCATGAGGCGCATTATAATGTGCTAACATAACATTACTTACAAGTTATTCTTAACATACCTCCAAGGTCCAATTCCATTTCAGAATCTTCTGTTAGCTGAAGGAGAACACGCAGGAAAAATATTTCGGTAGCATTTTTGTTGCTTGG
Organism: Allacma fusca; assembly: GCA_947179485.1. Lineage (NCBI taxonomy): Eukaryota > Metazoa > Arthropoda > Collembola > Symphypleona > Sminthuridae > Allacma > Allacma fusca. The sequence continues at coordinate 17,858,674 of OX359249.1, read as the reverse complement.
AGTTTTGATTTGGTCTCACAGGGTCATTCACATGTCATGAGAGTAATGCATATTTAAATAGTTTCTTCAAAATTTTATGCACGAATCGAATTCTTGTGGTTCCTGATGACTACACCATTTTAGATTCAGGATTACAGGACTGTATTGATCATTTAAAGTAACAAAAGTAAGCACCTTAGATAATGTACGACACTTGCAATTTTCCGAGCCCGCAGGGAGGAACGTGTCTAAGATTTATAATGTTCCGAGCCGTTGATAATATGCGCATTGCATCTCAAGCTTCTCATAAAAATTTGCTGACTCATTTTAAAATTATTAATAATTAGTATTAATCTGGTATCCAAGCTTTTTGAAATTTCTGCTCGGTGTTGATCACAGGATGGTTTCAGCGTCCGATTCGTATGAGGTCAATGTCCATCTTTCGAGGATCCGGGTGCTACGCACTTTCGAAGTAGTGTGTTAGAAATAGTTACTTGGAAGTACATTAATCATAATAATGATGAAGATTACTTTATTCTTGTGCTAAAAGTTTTGTTGAGTATGTTTGAATTCGGAGGGAGTCGTGGTTCGTGATTGCAGTTCTCGAAGACCCAAATTAATTTTTTGTTGTTATTTCCCATTTATTTTTTCATACAGTTTTTGGAATTATTTGGAAATGTAGGTAGGAAATGGAGGTATGATTACAATTACAACGTTAATATCATGAGTCATAACTATTTAGGTCTGGTTCATGTATTCTCTTGTTGTTGTTAAAGACGTCGCAGCCAAGAAAGTCAAATAATAGTAGCCTTAGCATCAAATTAAAGCCCGTACAAGGTGTAACTTGTCTCTTGACCTCCATCCACTCCACTTCACTATTTTTTAAATTTTCCTGGAAGCAAATTTTGGATGAAATTTGAAAACAAAAATTTGAATTTCATTTTTTCATTTTGATGGATGACATTTTTAAAACATCAGAGATTAATTTTCGTCCAAAAATATTTTGGAATGCTATTGTTCTTAAAAAACCTTGTTAATTTTTCCTGAAGAACATTTACAGATAAAATTGTTTGCCGCAATTTATTTTGTTTTGGGAATAATTCTGGGATTGCATTTTACAAAATTTTGAAATTCTGAATAGAGATGCCTTTAAACAAAAATTCCTCCAAAACAAATCCGCCCATACTCTCATTGCGCCCCAATTTATTTCGCGTCAAAACGTACTATCTAACTCAGCATCTCTTTCTGTAATATTAATTTTTTAGAATTCTAACACGAAGGTAACAACCTAATATTACGATGGATGAAGATCTTATAGTGCCAAGGTAAAATATTATTTAAAAGCGTCGTGATATGTCTTCTCAGGGTCGGAATAAGACGTGAGAAATGGCATCTGGCTCAATGTCCCTACACGCTCAGAAGTCTATACAACCTCGCGCTGATTTTGCGCGGGAAATTGCGTTAAAGTTTAAAATTTTTAGTCGCATAGGAAGGTTCCCTTCCCAGGTCCATAGCTGTTCACGAGCTCCCCAAGTCCAGTCTAGTCTAGTCTTAATAAAACAAGGAAAACTCTATTCAAGTCCTATTCTATTCAAGATCACTTTTAGTGGTTCTAGTCAAGTCTATTCATAGTCCAAAGTTTTACGTGACTCACTATTCAAGTCTAGTCTAGTCTCAAGTCTAGTCCACAATATATGTGATATTAGAGGGGCTGCTTAAAATTCACGTACTGATAATTCTAGATCGGTATAACTGAGTGAAACACTATTGGAAATGTGTGCCAAATGCATAATACACAAAAGTAGTTACAAGTGGGTCTTTACACACTAATTTATTATTTCCAAGCAATTCTTAATTTCCAAATGTCCTTGAAGAAATTTTGGTAACTCCCGAAATTTAAGACCGAGGTTAAGGCCATGTTAGTTCTCATTGGACAAATACATTTTACTTTTTAGATTAATTACCTTAAAATGTCGAACCAGATTAGAAGAACCTCCTGCAGCGCTGCTACTATACACGTTACACAAGAAGTACAGTGCAGCAATTCAATTTTGATTATTTTAATCGAATTGTCCAACAAATGTAAAAATATCTTTACTCCTGCATGCAATTTTATAGCCGAATTTTACAATTATTTTTTAGTACATTTCTAAGGGATTTTCTGAATTGTAAACTTCGTCAGCACTGCTATTGTCACTTTTACCGTTTACAAGACTAGGTTTAAATTTCTTTATAGTATTTCCATCATCTGCACGCTTGCTCTTTGAAGTCATATGAGCAAGCATTCCTGATGAAGATTCGCTAATGTTTGATGGAACGGCTAATTCAGTCGATTAAAGGAGGATCGTTTGATGTACTGGCAATAACGCGTTGTTTTCTGTTATCACTAGTTGTGTCATGTGCTTCTGGGAGGTATTTGTGACCTGTTCTGGATTATTATTGCTGGTTTATCAATTTTGGGCACAGTTTCGGCATTTTTCTCGACGGTGGTTTTACTCTAATTGTAAGTGAAATAAGTATGCGCAGATTTTCGTTCTGGTTTTTGGGAACTCATTTTAACACAAAAACTAGATTTTGTTTTATTGGTTATCCTAGTGATAAGATGAATCAATCAATGCAAATTTGATTGTTGCATATGATGAGATACGAAACGGTCGAACATTAGAAATAATAAGAATGGTGAAAATGGCATCTCAAAGTGCCCCAAACGATCCTTGTACATTAATTACTACAGACGTATGTTTTCCTGGCATGTGATTGATTTAAGCGAGATACATGAACGTTGTGATGGAGTCGCAGGGTTTAGTATTCGAGAAATGGGTTAACTCAAGGTTTTGAAAGGAGGACTTGAATAGAATTAATAATTTTTTACATTCAAGTCCAAGTCTATTCCAAGGAATTTTTAGCAGTTCAAGTCTAGTCTACTCATAGTCTAAATTCTCACGTGTCTTTCTAGTCCAGTCTAGTCTAATCATTTTCGAAAAATAATGTCAAAAGTCTAGTCAAATCTAGTCATTTCTAGTCTAGTCCGACTAGACTAGAACAGCTATGCCCAGGTCCCATGTCTCAGTTAAAATTCTTCATTAAATTGTTATGTGTTTAATGTAAAGTCGTTATAGAATCACATGGATGGATTCACCAATTCTGCAATCATAACAGAGCCACCTGTAGGTTTTAAAAATCGATAGATGCAAATGCAAACTGGGTTTAGATACCGGATATTGTAAAAAAACATGTTCTGAATTTGATTTGGGACATCCGTCTTTGCCACGACGAAGGAAAATTTCTAAACGTTAGAACATCGAGAATCATAAACATACGATGGTTCAAAACCAAAAAGTTACATAGTCTTCACGACTCTTCGCTAATGTCGTTTTCGAAATGCGCCAAACGGCAATTTAGAGATTCGAAACAAATTTGTTTATTGTTTTTCAAAATTTGCTAACCGCGATACTGAATTGGGGGAGATTTCTAAATATATTATCTTATGGCTTCAATTTTGAAAGACTCCAATAATTTTATTATTATTGCCATCAAAAGTGCTACCCTATAGGGAAAGGGTGGGTTGTGTGTTCATCAATCACTCTCGACGGAAGTAAGCGAGCTTCTTCGAGGTTAAAAAACTCATCAAGCTTATATTGGTACTTGCTATTAGTTCAAAAAAATTTTTTATGTAAAATGTCATAATAATAATGAAATAATTATAATACAAATTATATACTGAATTTTAGTAATTTAAATAAAATTTATTGGACGCCATCATATTTGTACCACCCTGAGAAAAATACGTTCCACTTATACTGTGTTTAACTTTATTTTATTTCAATCGTTAATGTTGATAGATGATATTCTTCCAAGTTAATATTATGCTGGGTTTCACTCTGGATTAAGTGACAAAACTATTACAATAATTCTATTGGTCAAGTAAACTTGGCATTTATTTGCTCTTACTCTTGATTGTGCGGTAAAGCACAAAGGCTAATGCACAAAATCAAGCAATTTAATTTTCTAAATGCAAAATCAATTTTAAATTTTGTACATACCTCTGCAAAATGCCTTTACAGAGGTATGATGTTTTCCAAATGTTTTTGCATCCGATTAAATGTTAAAGTACGTGGAAGAGAGTTTTCAGTTTAGATTTGCTAATTTAATTGGATAAGCAAGTTATTTTTGTTGATTTCATTTTGATGAGCTTAAAACCATTTTATTTTTCTTGTCTTCAAAAATTGTAACCTTGTTTTTTGCAATCGTAATAAGGATAATAAGGAAGGTTTAGTGTGAGAGATCTCATTGTACTCTCTGAAAAGGGATACAAATAGGTCATTGAATTGGAATGAAAGACCAGGTGATGAGTTTAGGTTTACCCCCAGAATATTGGTTTAAATAAACATACACTTGAATTCGAATCTTTTCCAAAAAATTATTACCACTTTTTGTTTTAAGTCCTTTTAATTTTAGCTTTACAGAGAATCGTTTTTTAACATTGTTTGGCCGTTCGTGTGTAAACCAGTGGCTTGCAGTTTGCAGCAATAATTTATTACCAGGCATCCACAGATTTATTGTTTTGTAATAATATGTACAATTTCAAACAAAATTTATTGAATCCCAGACGTTTGAAATCTTAATTTTTTTGCTTTTGAACTACTATTGTAACCAATAAATAATTGCTGACATATTTAACTTCAGTATTTTTGGAAGGCGATAAAACGATATTTTAAGTGTATGGTAGCAACATGTACGGTAGAATTTGTAAAATTATAATTAGCTTCTACGTCCCACAGTGCACCATAATTCTCTGCTGTAAATGCCTTCAATTTCCACAAATTAGTACCTTCAAAATATTTCATGAAGTTACAATATTGCAAAGTGGGGCCAATGATTCCAGGGTCAATGGATAGGGGGCCAAAAGAAACAAAATATGTACAGTATGAAAAACTTCTCCTGATTACGTGGATATGAGATACTGTTAATTGTAAGTAAGTGCTAATGTAAGTTTAGATGTGCATGTATTTCTTAGAAGCTGTTTCCAGATCATTTTTAGGGCAAGGGATCGGAGAAGCTGGTAGTTGTTTTGCTGCAAATGAATTCCTCAACTCATTGTAACCCAAAAAGTACGAGACGAAGACAGGAGACAACTTTAGAAGCTAAAACGTTGTTTTGAAGAACTTTTTCCCCAAGCCAAATTATTGGTTCATTGTCTTGTAAAGAACCAGAAGTTTTTTCGTTTTATATATAATACATTTATTATCCTTTCAATTAATGTATTTTCAACGCGCAAATACTTCCGTAGGTTAAGTGTAAGAGTCCTCAAGTTTATAGTATTCTAGGGGTGAAAAATTAAGTAGATAGATAATTTATTGGTCGATTTGGCCCTGGCCCTTACAACCTGTACCGATTCATTATTTTTGTTTCATAAAGTATAAAGGAGACAAATTTAGAAAATTCGAATTTTTGGTTACGTTAATGTATAAATTGTAAAATATAAATTAGTGTTTGAGTTGAATGTGAGGTAGATATAATTCGGTTTTGGTATAGGTAAAAAGGTTCTCTGTCATAGCAAGAACCATTAAAAATCCTATACATTTTTTCTGTCATTCAGAGATGGTAAATTTGCCAGTTACATTTGGAGTGAAATCATTAAAATAATCATTTACGTCATAGTATTGTGCAATAAAATCACATACAAAAAATTAAGTAGAAGCGAACTCAAAACACCAGTCTCTTTAGCATTCTGTTCAGACAATTGAAAACAAATGTAAATCCCTAAAGAAAAGCGTGCTCCGAACTGTGAGAATGAGAACACCAGTGTCTCCATGAAAATACTCAGTGATTCAACTTTAAGGCCAAAATAAATACCTTTTTCCCGAATTCCTTTCCTTATACTTCAATATTAAATACTTTTACTGTAAATACGTGTCACATTGTATTAAACTAATTACGGCTATTCAAGAAAATACTGTTTTAAATATAGCTGGAAAATAGAAGCTATTTGTACAGATACACCTACACAGTTGTCGGTTTAAGGACGGCTGACAACAACATGTTCTCATGAAATATCGTTTTGCCCCTACAGATTTTACAATGCACTACTATACTGTACAGGTTTGTGTAAGTAATTTATATAATTATGTTAGTGATGAAATAGTACTATCCTACTAACATTCCTGCACATCTGTGCATAATGATTGTGGATGGAGTAAAAATTGTGGATACCTTTAATTGAAAATTGATTTAATTTATTGGAAAAACTTTCACTTGGTACGGTAGTGTAATAATGTGTGGATGGTCAAAATCTCCGCTGATTGACTCCCACTCCAATGAATTGATCGGCGGAAGGACGAACCCCTGCTTTCCTCGACCTCATCTTGCTTGCTTCATTTCCAGCGACTTGACTTCCATGCCTAATGTACTTTGGTATTTCGAAGTGCTGTGATCTTTTGAATTTAAAATCTTCCAGGAGAAGCCCGTCCAAACGATACTGAGATCCAAAGGGTTTGCCAATGGGGTCTGTTTTGTACGACGTGATACTAGCAGGCCAAAACCGCTCCTTATCATGCTGATTATCAGTTTGTAAAAAGCTGCTGAGGCTACATTCTTTAGGGACTTTGGATTGCTTGAAAGTACAGAATCGCTCGTCACTTAATAAATTATCGGGTCTCCGCTCCTCAAATATCTTATCTATGGAAGATGCATCTCGACCACCCAGTGGATGCTGGAGTGTTCCATCCCTCAGCATCCCATTATTCTCTTGGCGTTGTTTTCCACTCTTTGGTGACGCGTTGAATTTACTTGATTGAAAGTTAGCTTGTGTCATGGGTCGGGGGTTCAAGTTGCATTTATTGTCGGATGCATGTAAGCGTCTGTCAACATGTCCTTGATAATAATGTGGGCTCATTTTTTGATGGGGGCTATGCAAGCAGAGATTATTGCGAATTTTAAGCCGTTCCAGTCTTTTTGAGTCGGGAAATATTTCCCCGGCTTCCGGGGTGTTATTTGTATCTGGCCTGCATTGATGAGTGTACATTTTCCCCTCACCCTCATAACAATTCGCGAAAGACATACCACGAGAGCACTCGGAGCACCGACATGTGTTTTCAGTCATCATGCAGTACGTCGTCGGTCTCTTAACTTTTTCCCGGTGATCATTACTAGATTGTACACTTCTAATGAAGTCCTCGTGAGTATCACAAAGATTAATAGAACTTGAGATATTGCTTCGATATTCGCTAACCTTGCAATCATTGCTATTCATCGGAGTATATTTCATGGCTCTAGAGCCTTGACTTGAGTCAGGATTTCCATACTGTGAGTCACTGCTAAACTGTTGTTTTTTCTGGGAAATATTAAATCAGTGGGAAACATCAACATAGTATCAAATTAATAGCTGTAGTGATTACGATACACTGACGTAGGCAAGGACCTACGTACATGAAAATATAATGTATAGTATTAATATCCAAATTTACCTTCCTCTGTTTGGACTTGGATCGATATTTTTTACTGTCTCTTAAGATCAAACATGCATCTTCGATTATTTTTTGTGCTTTATTCGAGTCCATTTTGATGTCAAACAAATTTTGCATTTGGGGTCTCAAACATGCACTCAATATTTTTTTGGACAAAAAAAACTGCTCTTCTCCGAAGTTGATTAACTTATTCCGTTTAGTTTTTTTCCTTTTGTGGCCGTCAATCCGACGGTCGTTAGAAGTCAGGACTATAGGAATATGCACACATGTGCTCCTTTGACTTATGAAGGGGTTAATAAACTATACGGAAGCTTTAAATTACGCTTTTCCTATTTCTACTCAGGATTTGATTTGACCACGATGCAAGAGCATATTCAAAATTCAAAAAATCTCATTATCTAAAATATTTCGTACGGTTTATAGTTTTTCTTAGTTTCTCCTCTTGCGTTCAATCAAGATCAGCATCCTTTTATTTCCCTCCATTCATCTTTCATAGTAATTACATGTTCAGGGAATGAAAGATTACAACAACAGTTCCTCTTCTGTATCTGTATTGCTCTTGCTTATGTATTTGTATCCAATGTACTAGTAGACGTAGACATCGTCATTAAGCAATTTATTATTTTAAATCATACGGAATTGAAAACAAACTATATATGTAACAATTGGATCCAATGTAATGGAATGAAAGGCATGGGAAAGCAGAGTATGAATTTCAGGGGTCTGGTAAACTGGTAGTGTGAGTCTGTCAAAAATGCAGGTGAGAGGGTGAAGGTAACAGTACTATTACATATACATAGGCTAGTAGTCTTTGGGTCATATTACAATGTCAATATACAGATTGAGCATTAAAAGTATCGATACTCAGGAACACAACTCGGATTTAAAGGATTATAGGAAATACATTGATTTAATTGTTCTTTTCTATCTTCTCAAATTAAAACTTTTCAATTTATAGTAAAAATGAAAACGTAACATTAGTGAATTAAAAAAATGACTGTCAAACTGTGATTTATTGGGAAAAACTTCCAGTATTAAAATAAATGAAAAAATCTGGAACAAAAATGAAAGTAAAGTTATACAACATAAACAAAAGCCTTATTATGCCAGCTTTAAAATCCAAGCTGTGAGTATATAGTTTCCACAGAAACTATTTCTCCGTAGAGCTTAAGTAAAGTATGAAGCTCGTGGAAGGGAATTAATTTAAAATAAAGACATCTCACTGAATATTACACAAGTCTCCAGAAGTCCAGAAGTCCCATGATGGAGCAGTGTGTTTATGCATATGTACATACGTGCTCTAAGTCTGAACGGAACTCCTGGTTCTTGTAACTGAATGAAATATTGGAAATCAGTGTTGGTAGACTGCGAGGAGAATTTGATGAGACTATACGAAATAATAAATCCTAATGAATAGAAAGTCAAATCCCACATAAAAGCCGGTAACAAAGATGAAATTATGTAATCACATAGTACTGTCAAATTTTACGGCCTTCATTATATCACATTATGATATAACTTTTGGAAACAACGCCTACGTTCTAACTTGCAATCACACATCACAGCCACATTCAAAGGAATCATTAGTGTGTGTTTTCTGGGAAAGCAGTGACGGTCGTCCAACTAATCACAGCTTCCAGCACTTGCCACCAAAAATACTATCATGACGAGGATCTATACCCAAAATTATTCACACCTAGTTGACATTAAATGAAAGTCAAAATTCCTGAAGGCTGGCTCAACTATGTGTATAGTTATATGTAGGTATGAGAGTGGGGGAGTTCATGTCAGGGCTTTGGTCAAAGACAGGACGAGACGGTAACTGTAACGAGATAAAGCAATAAAATACTCTGGTAATGACATCATAAATTTAATGTCCGGTTCACAAAACTACATAAAATTTACGGATACCATATAATGGCATTGTTTGATTCCTGCACTTGCTCCTCTGTACAGCAGAGAGTTCACTAACAGTGTCGTATCTCTCTGTACTCTTTCAATAGGGCTCGGACTCAATAATTGTTCAAGTACAAGCATGCTGTAAAGTACCTACTACTACAAGCGAGTACTAAATAAATCAGAATTAGGAGCAATGATAGATTCAATGATTAGATCATAATTGATTTGAGGGAATGACGAGACAAAGGGTAAAACAATTGGGAGTTTTTTTTTTCGGCAAAGAAAGAAGTATAGTATAGGTGTCACCGATAGAGGAACTGAGCTTTAATTTAATGTGTGACTTTAGAGTAAGTGAAACTCATATGAGCATTTCCGGTCTCTGTATTTTGCATTGATACTCTCCGACTCTTTTATTGTGCTCGTATTTGTGCTCTACTTAAACAAAGAGCTATTATTACGTGATTTTTTAGAACATCATCTAGCCTCTGATGGCCCTGTGACAACGGAGCGTCCATTTACAACCCTTTGATCACTCTCCTCATCCTCAAATACAATTCCTACACAACTCAAGTTTTCCCATCATTATTACACTGCAACTTTGTACCCCTAGATATCTATTATCACCTTTATAATTATTGTTACATCAAAGTACATTATAGTAGTCATACCCTTTTGTACAGAATTATTGCGATCAAGGCAAGCGATTTCCAACGCAAAAAATTCCCTGTTCGTCGTCGTCGTTGTTGTTGTTACGGAGCGGACGTTGAGTAGACCTGTGGAAGCATGTTGTAATAATACATGCTATAATTTTATGAGTACTTTGTGTGTGGACGTAAGTCCATCCAGGAGAGTACTAGCCCAGGGTAATGTTTTACACTGTCTACCAAATGTCCATATTACACTATATGTCAATGGTTTCTCGTTAAAACGGTCTTGTACAATTAGCTTACATAACGCTAACTTGAATGAAACGATGTGCATTTTTAATTTACTGTAGTAGCCTTCCATGCTATAATTAGCCTAGTATTTCACCCACAATCTCCCCTCCTTCGTCAATTTAAAAATCAAAAGGGAGATTGATACATATGATTTTATTCTACTTGCGAAAATCGATTCCCAAGCCTCATGCATAGATACATATGTACTCATGCCCGTATGTACATACAAACGTATGTATGTATCTACTATTACCATATACGGGCCTACAATCTACGTGAATAATTAATCCAAAGCAATGGACATGTATGTACGTTGATAAGAAAATACCTGGAAATACAAAGTGTATCAATGTGCAAATAACTAGGTACTTTGTATCCTCCATACCCAAGGCTAAACCCTATTCATGTTTGCTCGTACGTGTAAGGTATTTATGATGACCGAAAAGTAAAGTAGTTGTAGCTGACAATAATGACAACAAAAGTGTATCTTTTGACACAAGTAAGAGAGCAGTGGTCACATTAAAATGTTATAGCTTCCCCAAAACACGGCAGAAGCTATTACCCTTACAATGGGACCTCGCCAGAGTTAAAATAGAACAATATTACATACAAATTCAAATAACCTCTTGCTATGTATGTACATGATGGAGCCGCCACATTTTTTGGATTTTTCATCATTTACACACATAAGCAAATAACATCCCCCCGAACAAATCAACAGTGATGACTTTATACAAAAATTTTATCCTTTTTTACTCATTTACTCCCTGGACTGTGTTCACTCAACACGGATTTACAAAATAGCTCATAATTACCGCAAAACATAGGTTTTCTTTGCCTGAGTCTACTAAAGCTTACCAGCTACGTACGTCTGTAAAGATTTGTAATTTCTCCCCCAATTATTTTTGTTCGGTTCTTATTTTGATAGCTTAAAATTTTGAGTTAAATTTTAAAGTGAAAATTCTTCTGTTTGCAAAGTATCAAAAGTAAGGCTAGGGCTAGTTTTTTCAAAGTAATTACTTATCAGATTATAGTGATTCATACGCGTACTTTTAAGTACTTCTAGTGAAATAATTTTGGGTGGTTTGAGGTTTCCCCACCTTCCTCAAGGAGTGAATAAGCTTGCGGTGGAAAATAATCCGAATGGCTGAGTACATATGAAGTATATAGTTCGGAACATACCTAAATGATAATTATTAGGGAGAAAAACCCAAGAGGTAGTGTGTGTGTGAGTGCGGGTTTTTTTTTGTAATACTTAACTAGACCGCAGCCGGGTTGTGCAAATGTGTGTGTATGTATAGTGGAAGAGCGACCGAATCTAACCCCGATCGTCATGGAGACAGAAACAAACAATTTTGAACTCACTCATTGCGTTCTCCTCTATAGTCCATACATGCATAAGTAGACTGGAGTCAAGTGTAAAGTACACTGGTAAAACTAAATACAAACAGAGTATTCGTGAAGGAAAATGTCGTTCCCATTCGGTGAATGACCCGCACAACTTATTCACGTTCGTCCACCAAATACATAGACTCATAGAGCGGATTACCCCTTCTAAGAAAAAAAGATTTGCTTGTCGATTTAGTCTAGAATTGAACCCACACGGTGATGAAGTATTGTAACTTGTAACTTGTAGGAATCCCATACAACTGTTACCTTACCCAATCTTATCACATCACACCGGTGTGAAAAATTAACCTTCTCAAAAGATAATTCATTCATTTTACAGACTCAAAAAATAAAATGTAAGGAGAAAGTGAGATCCTGTGCTAAAATCACTCTGGGATATATTAATAACAGAGCAAATGGATATTAATTTACAATTATTATTTCTTCACAATTATCAAGGATCGTTTATGAGGTGTGTGACTCATCTACGGTCTGGCTATGAATACTAATAAGGAGTTTCTTCTTGTGTACTGCCTGGCACTCGCGTCTTGTGCCAGCTTCTCATCATCTCTCCCTGCAGCAGATGACCCTCTCATTTCCCTCTCATCCGCAACAGAGCAGTCAAAGGTTTGTGAATTGAAATATATGCATTCTGAGTGTTATTCCAGTATGTTGTTTTTAAGTAGCTTCATAATGTAACTCAATCATTCCAGTTATGTTTCTTCCAATCTTATGCTCTGATCTTAAGTTTATTGATGCGTGGTTGTTGTTGTATATTATTTCTATATACTATTTTACGTCAATCAAAATGGAACTGTAATGTCAATGAAGAGCTTTTCATCCCAGTTGGAAATTTGATTGTTTTGTATAAAAGGGTTTTACTTTTATTCGTCCATGTCATCGTCTAGCTGTTAAAATATATTCTGATCTGTTCCTTTTCCCATTTATCTTATTTCTCTCTTTTTCTGGGTACAAATGGAGGGTGAACATTAGAGCAACATATTTGGAAGGGTTTGAACACAGACAAATAATATTTAATATGTGCATAAGTATGTACACATTTGCTTATCTCAATGTATCGATAATTATTGTACAATATTTACCATATGAATAATAAGTTCCTTATATCTCCATGTAATTCCTATGCAGGTGCGGAGCGGACGTCAAGTATTTCCAGGTATGGAAGAATTTCCTTAAGTGTTAAGATACTCTATTGTATTTTAGCAACATATCTAACTAGGAGATATGTTCTTAAAATAAACTGGGATGAAAGATAGTGAGAGAGTGAAAGTTGATATAATTTTTAACAACGTGAGCCCCCTTATTATTATATGGTATGAAAAATTACTATAGTATTAAATGTGCTCTGGTAGATACCAGTCTCGTAGATTAGTGTAAGTAAGTAGAAGCAGCAGACTTTTGTAGCAAGTCGAATGGTCCAAGCTACCCATTAATCATATTTCCTTTCCTCTGCATTATTTTTAATTTAAAACAAGTCAGAACTCTCGATATTTTCCTTCTCGTAGTCTCCTCCTTATTTACTTTCAAAGTTAAGTCACTTTTGTAGCTTACAAAATCAATAGGGATGAAGATATTACAGAAAATTATTTGTCTTACAAGTCTGTTAGTCATCCAGTATACTTGTAAATACAAATAATATTTAAGGGATTTTTCCCTAAATTCTTCAATCCAATGCTAGTATCTACTTATAGGCCGATACTTTATATATGAATTTGAGAATGGTCGTGAGTGTGTTTTTGTTGGAGAGATTATTATTATAAAGAGCAGGAGGTCCCTGAACGCCTCCTCTGATGCTTAAAAGTAACGATAGCATTACAGTAATAATTATCAAAAAAAGTAAGGATTTGTTTCAATCACATTTTACGGAAGAGTAGAGTAATTTCCTTGGATTGACATTTATGTTTTTAGTTATTTCCCATTTATTTTATGTATCTCTGTCCTGTGTCCCTGTGTTTTCTCATTTCTATTTCATGTGTCGTAGTTTCTCTGACGTTTTGTGTTTCGTTTATCTATGTTTAACTTGATACATACATAGGTATCTATCTATGCTACCAATAGATTTATGTTTCACACTCAAAAATATGTTTCTCAGCTGACAGATTGACAGTAGAGAGTATCCGTAGGCATATGACTCACTTTTATTCCGGTTTCCTTCTTATTCATTACTTAAGTTTACTTTGTTGCTTTCTACTTTCTCACGAGTACATATGTAGATATCTGTGCTGTTGGAAATTTGTACTGTAGAGCTTTAGTCTTGTTATAGGTTGTAGTGCCGGGGCTTATTGTGAGAAGTTTTGTACAATTTTATTTTATTTATCCGAAAATATTTCTATGTGACTGCTAATACTTGCATCAGTTGCTCTGTATCTTACATATGTAATTACTTATCTGTATCTCTCCCTAATGTACAAAATTTCTGCAGTGAGGCTTCAGAATGGTCTCTTGTGTAATTAAACCTGTCAACCTGAAATTAAGATAATTGTACAAATTAACGGAACCCTGACACCCAAGCCATTCATTATTGTTATGTAATCCTGTTTTAATATTCTGAGACAGTGGGGTCAGAGGATAGGAAAGGGATTTCTATGAAGTTTTGATTTGTAAAATTATTTTAGTATTCTACTCTGATACCCCATGCCCATATCCTTAAACATTTGGGATTTTTTCCCGTACGAACACAATTCATTGGATGTGAATGTTTGCAAGCAAATATGTAGTCTTGCCTCTGCTTCGTGTAGATAGTACAAAACAAATTCAGTTCTTTAATCCGCACGAGGAAGAGTTGAATGTCTGTGAGACACAAGAGCACTATCGTGTGTATGTATGGATGAAATAACAACATGTCATTCTTTTGATAATGCTCAAGATGGTCCCTTTTTGTGATACTCAAACTCTCAACTACAGCATATTATGCAGAGAAAAGGAAATGTCATGGAACTTAAATGTATGCATTATTTACATTTAGGACATACATAGTACCTAGCCCGAGCGTTCTTGTCATACAGTATATATGTAGATAGCTGTAAGTGCATAGAACTAAACACACACACACACGCAACATTTTTGAGCAGCACTTGGTTCTAATAAATGTACAATGAATGCAACCAACCGTAACAATGCAATGTCGAGAATCAAATGGCTGTGAATTTGTTTAATTCTTTGAAGTTTGTTGTATGTACATTTGCTTACGAGAGGACGAGAGCAATTGCTACTGACTATAGGACTGTACAAATATGTACATAACTAACAATAAGACAATCAACTGTTTTCCTGTTGAGGGCTCTCTGATTCGTGGGAGCAAGCTGCACTTGGTGATAATGTTTACTTTATTACTTACGTCCGTTTGAATGAGTGCAACTTATTAAGGGGTCGGAATTTATTCGGTTGCTGCATTTCCAGGGAGCTTATATTCCCTAGTAATAATAATAATTATTATTGTTATAGCCTGGCTCTATTGACTCCTAACATTTTCAATGGATTCTGGGTGACCCTCCGAATAATAATATACGATTGCAGTTGAGACATTTCTTGTACAAAAGCATACACTCTTGTGTAGTACAAAATGGGTATTTTTCTCCGGAGACAATTTTTGTCTGATCCATGGATGTATTTTGAGTTAAAATGTATTTACTCGGAGGATTTTTCCAAATGCAGGATAAACCACAAGACAGTGCCTTGACATGCTGGCTCGGATGCATCATGTCATAGATTTATTACAAAGGCTGCAGTCATTTGTTATAGGACAAAAATATCGCATGTGTGCACTTACCCACTTGTGGAAACTGGAAACTCCGTTGGAGTCGTGACATGCATGGGCATTAGAACAAAACCTATATGTGGAATATAATATTAATATGCTCTCTATGGGTTTCCTATTTAACAGCAGTCTCACACTCCTGAAGTATGAATATAACAGGATTATTTCCCGTGAATGACCCACAGTGATACATGCCTCAAAGGCTGTTTCCTCGGCACAAATAATTATTCATAACAATTCCTCTATGCATTCGACAACGGGGAAAAATTCATGTACTAGGTCCCGCAATACTTGATAAAAAATACACGGAATTCCATACTCTGTGATCTAGTTACTGACTAAAACTAAAAAAAAAGGTTTCATGCAATTAATGTTGTAAGTTAGATTTTTTCCAGGAGAGTAAAATAAATAACGGAACTAACTTTAGCAGGGAGTCCATAACATGAATACAAAGTGGAAACTAGAAAAAATATAAGAGGAACCTCTCTGAAACTAGCTGTTACAAATGATGCTCAATTTATATACATATATAGTTCGCATGTATCTACTGCTACTTGTCAACCTCCATAACTCCAATTATGTAGATACCGAAGCATACATAGCTATAGAGTGTCCCACGGCTGGTTGACTCTTGCTTATCAAAGTTTGTGAGGATTGTGGTTTATCCCTGGGACAAATCAAACCGACGGAAACCTTCATGGTTTAAATTTTGAACGAGGTTCATCTCATTCGTTCATAGTTTATGTCATCCATGCTAATATCCAAGTTTAATTTTGTGCATGGTCTTTTTTTCCGATCTCACTCCCTGTTGGTTTTCCAGTTTGAACATCCATAAAAATTACCCTTCCTACATACATACATGGGAGCACACACGTATGTATACAGTATCCTTCTCCAAGCACGTATGTCTGCAAATCTATAGAATTCCATAAAATTTTTAAAATTACATTTGGATCGTCACACATATATTATGTACGTTGAATGTATCAAATTATGCAGAACTGCTTAGTACAGAAGAATAAATTACTGTTACATAACAAAGTGCCCACATAATATTTAAAATGCCCTCAGAGTTAATAAATAGTAAATTATTTATGTCCAAGAGATTAGTTTCAGAGCCATCCGAACGAACGTGGGTCCCAATGAGGCGTCCCAAATAGCCCTTTCATTGAAAATCAGCCGGAGAATTAACAATGAATCATGGAATCATAAGCTCAGTGGCACGTTTTTATCTCAATATCCAAAGTATCCTAATTTAGTCTAATTCAGTTCCTTGTGATGATTTATTTTCCTTTGCATATCCCTCCATATTGGAAACTCATTTGTGCATATTCGTGCCTACAGACTCAGCATTTGTGACAGACTTTAATAATTAGCATAGACTTAATGGGGAAAGGAAGGATCGAGGATGGGCTCTCGTAATATTTTTATTGTTAAGTTGACAGATGACAAACATTTTAAACCGATATGGAAGCTGTTTATTTGTTCTTTCCCCAAGAACATCCCATTGTTGTGACATATGACATAGTAAATTTGCAAATATCCAAAGTAACTATAACTAGCCAACTATAAATTTTATTTTGATTTAGGAGTGATAAACATGAGTTTGTGATCTGATGAGCTACATTAAAAACAAAAGATTATGACGAAACCTGGATGCGTGCAAAATTAGAACAAACTTTTTCATTTCATCGTAATTTTATTTATTTTAGAATAAGCATTGCGTAAATTACAATAATTAGGGTTAAACATAACACTCATGTAGAAACTCTGAGTCCAGCTATGTGACCATATTGCATAAAACATTTGTTTCAGATGTCCCACAACAATAGGGAAATTATACCTTATGTTATAATATTTAATTATGGCATATTGTTGACGCAAGAGGATCCATATGCTTGTTGGGAGTTTGACAAATGCTCAAATTGTTGTCCATTTTCCACGCTTGGTAACTCTTAGCAGTAGAGACGAATAAAAGCGTGTACTTTCGTACCTGCAAATAATGTCTGGATTCTAGGGACAAAATCCGACACAATGCTTAATCAGATCTGTTGAGAGCATTCCACCTGATTTATTCATAATCATTGAAGCTTATAAAATATGCCCAATCCACATCAAAAGGAACCTACCAATTGAGCAAATGTTGAGGTCTCCTTGAAGCAGTTGAAGCAAAAAGTATCCGAAATGTATGTTTACACCCCCATCATCTTTTTCTTTGTACTTTTTTTTTTGCTTTTGTGTATCTACAAGAAGTGGAACGGCCTGTGTATTATTGAGCCTGTGCATGTATATGTGTATGTACATTTGTTTATCTGTGAGTACAAGACTCGACAGATATTCTGCAACGTGCAGTCATTCCTGTTTGCTTGTTGTTTCAGTATTTATGGTGCCTCCCTCGGGGTTATTAGCATTGGTTTTGTTTCCGAGTAATTGTCAACCACTTTTGTAATGATGCTTTGACTTTGTGCTTGAGTATGTTGTCAATTCCCCTTTTGTGTTACTGTATTTGTGTATGGACGAAGGTAGTGTATCTGGTAACTTTAAGGGAAAGGCATAGAGTTTTCGCTCTGGGGCTATCCTAGCACGTTTAGGCAAAGAGGAGTGCGGAATGTGGATTCCTGTCAGGTGTTGTAGTCGGATGGATTCGGTCTTATGGACGGCTTTCAGGAGGAGATTCATGTACCTTTGGATCTGCCGAGCGTGTTGAACTATGCGGCTGGTCCCGTAGTAACCTCAGCTCTCTTCAGTGGGAACTCTCCACCGGCAATAATCACAACTGGATCGGAGGACCTCCGACCGACAGCAGTGAAGAAGTTGAAGGTAGTCATGTTTTTCTCACCATCTGCATCTCCAACAATACAACCCCAATCTCCCGGCTCTCTCAACGTGATAATCAAAATCTATTGTTTCCCCCTTGTTTTTGAGCTTTCTGAATTTTTGATGGTACCCATCCAGACTCTCTTATGTTTTTATCCGCTCAAACAGAAAATTCGCTCTGTAGCAAAACACACACACAATGAGTGTCCCTTTGCTCTCATGTACACTCGATGACATTATGCACACCATGAATAAATAAATGTATTCTAGCCATTGTCACATAGAAAAAGGTTTTTGCTCATGCTTGTCTCTGTATACCTTCCATTTACAGGGGGTTATGTGGTGTTTGAAACCTCACAAATTCCTAATATTTCTGGGAGGTCATCCCAAAGTGCCGTTTTGGAGGGACCCATACATCCATCAACATCAGCTTTAGGGGCCTGTCTCACATTCAAGTAACTATTCATTCCTGAGTATTCCGGCCTTAGTAGTATTGTATACCTACAGTTTGACATTCTCTAATATTTTGCGAAATCAAAAACTCAAATACATGCTTAGCATGTCAGAGCCTTTGGATCCAAAATTTGAGTAATTTTACTGTAATTTCTTTATGTTTTCTGTGGTATGGTCGATTTGACCAAAAAAAAGTCATAATGCAGTATCACTTCAGATTGAGTTTTGATCGATGAGGAAATATACTGTAAAAGGAAACCTCCTCCAGCGTCCTACAATAACCTACCTCAGCATGGAAAAATATAACATGCAAAAAAGCTCGGACCTATAATAAAATGCAGTTTTTTTTAAATTCTCGCTACAGTTGTCACTAAATTTGTTAACCGTGGTGCTGTTGTTACAGTTATGCAGTGGCTGGATTGAGTCCGGAAAAAGTTCGCGTTCTCCTCCATCCCATCCCTAATGCCGTGTTTGCCTTAGAAGGCCTCGCACTTAATCGAGAGACGGATCATGGAGCAGACGTTGTATTGTGGGAAACCCGAGACTCCACTGATGGACAATGGAGAACTGCCGAGGTCGTCTATACGTGCCGCCATCCTCATCAAGTAAGTCCTTGGAGACGGCAATGTCCGGAAACGATCAAGTATGCTCTACTTTCCTTAATCAGAATTGAGCGTGCCACTGGGTATTGATATACGAAATTCACCTTCCAACATATTTACCCGCCATGTAATTTGAGAGTAACCCATTTTGTTTGTGCGTCAGAATTTTTCCCTGAAAACTCCCACCAAATCTTAAGGTTTGTCTCTGGTACATGCCCCAGCATTTCAAAACAAACCCAGCATTCCCTCACTCTTGGCTAATAGTCATGCCACAAAATCCACCTCATGTTGACAACCCGGGTCGGAATTAATTTTTGCATTTATTTAGAAATTAACATGGAAATTTGAATAACACTCTCGTTACATATCATTCCTTCCCCTGCATACAAGTGTCAGGACAGAGTCAAGGAAAAGTCCTCTGTGCCATATCGCTGGGTGACCATTTCAATTTCAGAGACGTGGCACTTATCTGTACAAAGCGGAGGCAGCTATTGGTCCGGTTTTTTGAGAATATATATATCCCCACGGCATCATGCATGACTCCACAAGAAAAAGCTATCCATCCTTTGAGATGTAGGCCAAAAAGAGGAGCCTAAGGATAGAAAAACATATGTGCTCCTGCTGGAAATGGGAGTGGGAGCGCATAAAAATTTTGCTGGCTAGAAAAATATATTTAATGTATTACATTATCATACTCTCTCCATACATCCATACATGCATAGAAGCTACACAAACTGTAGTTTACGACGGTAGCCAAAGGTTCCCATGTTTCCTCTCTCTGAGGATCTGAGACTCACAAGTCTGAATTGAAAGTGACTTGGAAATGGCACCTATTCTAAGTTGGCTTTGACTTGATGAGAATTTATTCCGGGTTCAAGATGAAATAGTAACCATCACATGAAAATTTCAACTTTGGATACATACATAGATATCCCAAGCCCGGTCAGGACAAGTACGTCAAGTGGGAACGGATTGAACGGTTGGGTGCAGAATGCTATTTTTTCTCTCGCATAAATTTATCTCACGGAACATATACGCATTTGTCGTCCAGGCATTACATTAACTTCTGGATTTAAAGGGCTGAGGCAATTCAAAAGCAATGTCGATATTCAATCTATAATTCTGCTGTAGGGATTTTAATAGCCGGAGCGGAATGTATCCATTTTCCGAGAGGGTTTCTCTTCTGACTCCTCGTCGTTAAAATCTAATCCCAAATTGACTCCGTATAGGTGCATACTTTGTCCTTTCAAGGAATATATAATTATATACCCATCCTTTACGCAACTAGTCAAAAATATCGGGAGAAAGCATGAAAATGGCCTCAGTACATGAGAAGTTCATTGCGTGAGGAGATCCCTTCATGATTTACCCAAGCCCTGTCTCTTTCTGAATGAACGCAGGCCAAAAAAAAAAAAAAAAAAAAAAAAAGAAGTAAGTAGTCATAATGGATAAAAGCAATCGTATTAGGCTCTTTTACAGGAATGTAAAATTTAGAAACTACGCAGATTTCCGGATGCATGTCTCCCATAGTCTCATGTATTTTCATGTCAACTGCCTTGCTTTCTCCGCTCTCTGGCTCTCCATCCAAAGTGCCTTTATCCTTGACTTCTACACTTGTCAGTGCTCGGCGTGGAAATGAAAGAACGTATGTTGTAAGTACTAGGTACATAGCATAGTATGATATAGGACTGCAGCAAGATCTAGGGAACATCAAAGGAGTTCCTCGACTGTCATTGTCAAATAATTTTGAGGGGCATGATAGAACTCATTTGTGAAAGAGGTTTACTTCTCCGCTAGTAAATAAAATCGACCAAAGGTAAACGTTTCAATAGTTCCAGCTTCGGCTTGTATGTATGTGAGACATGCAATGTTTCACTCACACCATAATAATAATAACATGAGGTATACTTTATTTACAGCACGCTATTTCCTTCCAATTAGGGTCAAGTCATGCAAAAAACTTCATACCTAAAATGTATATCTTGTGCAAAAATATTTCGAAAATGTTCAAACTTAACTTATCATTTTTGAGTTAAATCACAGGAGTCAGGCTCTCCAGTGGACTGTTAATTAATAAGTTCCATTCTTATCAATGAGCTCTTTCCGCCTCTTTTTTTCAGGCTATTATTCCATAAGTTAATCCATCTAATTAACACTGGAGAGCAATCTAATCCGTGACGGAGGTTTTGCACAAGTTTTAATTTAAAATCCAGGTCCTCCACTTAAATATTCAGGAATTTTTGGGGGGCAATAAACTAATTTAAGAGT
The DNA here is from genome assembly GCA_947179485.1 of Allacma fusca. NCBI lineage: Eukaryota > Metazoa > Arthropoda > Collembola > Symphypleona > Sminthuridae > Allacma > Allacma fusca. The sequence continues at coordinate 17,837,085 of OX359249.1, read as the reverse complement.
CAAAACTCACGAGAAGGAGTTTATTTCGTGCTCAATTGAATTTTTCTAGTACCCCCCTAAAAGAATTTAAAAGGTGGTTTATTACAATTTTTCGTACGTAATATGAATTATGCAGATTTATTTGGAGGGGATTCCTCACGATGCTGGGCAACTGACTCGTCGATATCGAGGATTTATTGCAATCGATAACGTTAATTTGAAATCTGCTGAAGGATGTCCCGGGCATTGCAATTTTGATGGGGGCTTCTGTGATTGGACTAATGAACAAACTGATGATTTTGACTGGAGTTTGGTAAGCTGGCGACATCCCTGGAATTAAATACTTTGAAATAAAATTATTCTAGTTAGGGAAATCCCGTTGGTTTTTTAAATTAATTTCCGGGGATGAGAGAAGTGGTACTTACAGGACAAGTTAATAACAAATAGTAAATTGATGATCCACTTGGAGTTCCGTTCTCAGAGTAGTAATAATAATTACAGTTCATTATTTGTTGAATTCATCCACCAGGGCCGGGGGAGTCAGAATCCCTCCACAGGTCCTATTATGGATCGGGCCAGCTACACGCACGGAGGGAGCAGCGGAGGCTATGCTTACATCGATTCATCTTTCCCCAGGAAGACTGCGGATAAAGCCAGGCTATCATCGAGAGAGTTCTCCCGTACAGGTAAATACTTCCCCCTCCTCAATTATTAATGGAATGGTGAGTTCATCTCCTGAGGTCCGTTTGTCCACAGGAAATTGCTAATTCCCCTTGTAATTTATTAATTATTACGATACAATCACAGCTCCCTCGTGTTCAATTGGGAGAGCTCAAATTAACTTTAAGCTCTTACAGTGTACCACAGTAGCTAAGCTACTTTAAGCTAGATTTAATGTCCGCAGTATCATTAATACTTGATTGATACTCATTGTGAGTGTGTAGTTACTACAGTCAGTCCGGACCATACATCAGTTTACAAGTGTGAGTACAAATGAGACAGTTCATTATTTATTATGCAGTCCTGGGAGTCTGGTCTGTTACCATTGTTTGTCCGGCGTTTAATTGCAAAGTAATGCTCGGGTATCTATAGTAAATGGCTTGCACATGGTTTGGAAGTGCAAATAATAATTATAACCTCATTAGTCGTCTACATTCAGAGGTTTCCATACTGCTGTCCCTCCATACATATGTATCTACATATATATCCATACATACGCACACAGTCTCACAAAGTTACCAGACATGAAAGGAAGTTTGCAGAACAAAAGGTGGGAAAAGTGTACACGTAATTACATATATGCCTATGCTCAAATATACATTAGGTAGGATGAATCGATAAAGGTGGTAATTATTATACTCAAACATTTTGACCACCATACCCCTAAATAAGTCATAGACCCCAAACCCAACCTGCATTTCTCACCTACAGGCCCAATATGTTCCACGTCAATGAGACGAGATATACAGGTATGGAGACGGACATCTGCAGACTATTTTCAAAGAAATTCCCAACCATATACATATAATGTGCCTCAAAACTAGTAATTACACCCCGGAGTCCCGTGACCACAGCGTTCTGACCCAGTTCCTTCCAAATGGCACTTCCTAATTTATTTATATGAATACTGTACAATACTGTATTAAAACTATACGTCATTTGAGGGGACTCGTGCTCAAATTAAAAAGCTGGGTGTTTGTATCATGGCATTGCTCAAGAGCCCACATGTCACAGGTCTATATAATGACACGGATCTGGAGCATCAACGAAGAAACTAATAATTTTCCCTAAGAGGAAATCCTATTAAGTATGAAATCCTGGAAAGGAGAGTATAAGGATGAAATAATTAAATGCCTATGTCACTATGATGAATGATCTACTATTATACTACACTCCAGTGGCCCGAGGTAAATTTGACGTCGGAGATATATTTATATTTTGCAAGTTGCCACTATTTTATGTGTACGACTGGGAAATGACCACTCTACGTGAACGTCAAAATTCTTCTGCAAACATTATTCAAAAGTTCCGAGAATCTTTTATTGAAAGGGGAAGAACAGAGTCAGTCCCGTACCAAGCCAGAGTCACAGTATTATTTATAATTGAGCTAACAGCAGAGCTTGAAAATATTTCATCTCCCCCTCAACACGTTTCCACCTACGAATTTCCACGAAGATGTAGTAAATAAATGCAGAATTTCCAATGCAAACACTAGACATCAAAGGGGAAAGTAGGAAGCTCAGAAGCTCACAAGAGCACAAGCACGGACAAGAGAAATCACAAATTATTTCAACTCCGTTCTTCGGAACAACCCGACTCTTTCCTCACGATTCTTTCCCCTTGTCAAGTTAATTCATACTTACACGAGTGCTGTCTCTGAGCAGGCAAAACAAATATTTTATGTAAACAAAACTTATTTAATTGCTCCCGAACAAAGTCCCTTGTAATGGGGCTTCATTAATTCAGCTAATTTTTGTTTAAGTCTTCTCGGGTTTATGTTAAGAAGCTAATGCTGGTGCCGACGGTGGAGGTCATTAATAATGATAATAACACTTAATTTTACAAGGAAATTCATATTATTATGCAATTCTTGTATGTACATTTCACAAGTACAAAGTGTCCGCGGGCTGAGAGCAAATGAGGTAAATATGAGTTGTTTGCTTAACCTGATCAAAGATGAATTTACCTGTAGACATTACACAATTGGATGTCGTGAGATATGCGTATTAGTATATGTATGTACACCATGTACTAAACAGTATTGGAGAGTCGGGATAGTGTCCCATGTACATTTATAAAGCTTCGTGGGAAGTTCGGAGGAATGATCTTTTAATAATTAATGAAACTTGTACTCCTATTTCGAATGGGTTTGGATGGGTCTGACCTTTGGTTTGCTCTGGTTTGAATTGTATTGCCGAGTATCACTCCTGTCATCTTACATGTCCCAACATTTCCATGGGATGACAAAAAGGCTTCGTAAATTGCTAATTCTTCCCTATACAGATAGTAGCACTACTTTACTTCTTCCAGTCCGACAGTAATGTGTACGGGGCGAAAAGAGAGAGTAATTTCCAGAATTACAATTACTGTTGTTTCACTGCAATACACAACTAATGTATAGGCACTATTTATATGTACGTACATTGTAGCCTCTGTAGTTGGACAAATACTACAAAATCACGTGAGCCGACTCTAATGATTCCTGGGGAAAGTATCGTGTGGAAGGGCACTTGGACTATCTACCAAATCTGAAAATTCATGGCCAGGATTTTGTATTCAAGTGTATCGACGCATATCTTACGCTTGGCTTTGTAAGGGCAATGCAGTAGTAAGGGATGTCAGATTGTGCCTGCGTATGACAGGATTATTTAGTAAAAAGGGATAAATCAATTCCTCAAGTTTTTACTCTATTGTAAGCCACAATGAAAGCTATTTCTGGGATTATTCAGGTGTCTCCCTGTCTAATGGGGAAGAATATTTTGTGTGAAAATATGAAAAACTGCCTCTGTCATAGGGGATGATTAAAGAGCAAAATGCTCATGTGATTTGTGATGATAGGCGTCCTTCCCCACCAAGGAATTTGACGATAGAGAGGAGAACAGCTCAATCGGAATTAATATTGACAAATCGGGGAAGACACGTGCACTCTCCAAGAAATGCACTGCAATTCTGTGAAGAAAGGGAAGGGACATAGATCAAAATCTATCCTTTTGTTCTTGGCGTTGCGTTTGCAGGGGGAGGGGTATGTGGGGGGAAAAACGTGAAATTCCCCCATATAGATATCCGATTCTTAAAACGGAAGGCAAATATTAACATTTATTTGATGTATGATCTTTTTTTGTCCGAAGTATCGGGTAATAATAGCATTAGTGACAATTGATGATATAAATAGATACAAGAAGAACTTTCTTGTTCCCGTCCTTTGTGTGTATAGGTTGAGGTAGATTATTAAGTTTGTGACAAATAATTGATCGACAGGGCGTTGAACCATTGATTTTTGCTCTGGTTTGGGCTCCTATTTCCGCACCAGATCAATAAAGTTTCAAACGTTGCTCAGCATATACTTACACATACATATATAAAATACCATCATTATAAATGTGGGAAGGAATCAACCTGGGAAATGTGCAGTGGTTCAAAGTGCTTTATTGTAAGTAAGGTATGTAAAGTGTACACCGTGTATGCAATTTTCGTTTATGTGCTTTTCAACCCGTACTTATCCGTATTCGTATGTCGGCATAGACGTCTATCTTAATTCCTCTTTATGGGAATGTCCGAATGCATTGAATTCTACCAACACCTGGTGTTGCTTCTTTCCATTGTACGTCCACGGACATGGACATGATAAACCACACGAAGTTCAATTAAGTGATTGCGATACATATGTGCGTACACACGTACGTGCTAATAATTAACGGCCTACACTGCACTTATTACAAGACAGATAGACGAACACCCTGAATTAAGGCTTGACAAGGCTCTGCCATACAATTTACTCCCGAAGTACAATACACCTCAGTGATTCATACTTGCAATTGCCCCGATAGAGCGTACACTCTCAGGTTTTGCTATTTATCTCCAATTCCAGATTATACTTCTGGTGTATATAAGGGAATATCATGTCTCATTCCAAGTCATTAGAGTTTATTGTTCATTCACAGAAGAGTAGCAAAAAATTGTTTTTTTCCCCGACTAATACTACTACTACGTCTACGTGGGTTACTCAATTTTACCAGGGCATTTTCTGCTATGCATCAAGCACAAGTATGTACGCACGCACATGAGTAGGTATTATTCTGAGTACACGGGAACCGATACTGTATGCCCAGGAAATTTGGGAGGGCTTCTTTTCAGAACGAAATACTACAATTCCATTGTAACATTCGTTATTCCTTATGTTTATCTTCCTTGAGGTTCTGAATGTGCAGTGTATGTATGTACATAGCTCACAATGAAAAATACTTATGAGGCTCATTCAAACCCAAGCATTTTGTAACAGGATATGAAATACGTACACTCGAGTGCATTTCCCATCTTCTAAAGAGTATCGATTCCAAATGCGCTTAGGAATAAAGGAAATTGAAGTACTATTTTGACATTTTGCCTCCTCTTACAACATGGTATCTTGATAACTCTGGGCGATGCAGACTCCGTGGATAACTTACTTTTGAATCTCTATTTGTCATGAGCTGGGGTATAGCTGAAGGGGATTTTTCTGATTAAATGTTATGCAAAACCTTTAAGAATACAGTCTACGATAATGATGTGCAGTCAGTATGATATTTAAGATTGTTTTATGGTACAATAAATCAAATGTGTTCCCACATTACCCCTTTTGCAGGATCCGGACCACTCTGCATGAGATTTTGGACCCATATGTTTGGAAATGGAGTGGGGATGCTCCGAGTTTTAATTCATGACAAAGAAGCAAATGAAGATCGAGTTGTTTGGTCGTTGGCAGGAGAGGCTGGAAATGCATGGTATCAAGGTCAAGTGCCCATCTCCTCTTCAACCTCTTTTAAAGTGAGTCATAATAATTCCGCACCATCAAATTCCATAATTTTTGTGGGGCCAAGTATGGGTTCTTAAACTTTACGATTTATTGGCAATTTATTTTCTGTCCATCGATCCGATTTGTATTATTGAGTGCTAAAAATTAGATCGTATGACTCCACATGAACTGGCACCCGTTTCAAAGGCAGTAATTTTTTTTATGTACCAGATCTAGCCCATAAAACTAAACTCGATCATTTTACTGCTACTACAATTTTAAATGTTATTGAACAAAATTTTTGTGATGGGGCTGAGTATGAACAGGAGGAGCAGAGACAAATAATATAATTCTAAAGGTATCAGAGTGTGAATGAGTCTCAAGCTTAATTAATATCAATTCTGAGACACGACTACTACTCCTTTCAGTGGAACTTCAAACATGTCTTGCTCTTAATAAGTAAATTTATTAGCAATATACCATTTATTTCCATATTCCATCCCTAGTCACACTACTATAGCACACTCAAATTTTATTACTTTTGGGTTATGATGCCAGCAGTTAGTTGCAATTTGAATTCCTTCTTTCTAGATCGTATTCGAAGGAGAAGTTGGGAAGAACAATTTGGGGGACATAGCCATTGATGATATTTCCTTCGCTCCCGGGGCCTGCCCAAGTAACATTTCTTCGCTACTTACATAACAATCTTTCATACTCATTATACGGATGTGTTCTACGATGCTATTACTCCTACTTTGAATTAATTTGTATGTATCTGCAGAGATATGGAAGTCCACCCTTGATTTATTTTGTTTTAAATGAAAGTAATGGTATAATTTAGAATGTCTACCCCCTTACTAATGTCTGAATCCCTCCTTTGCAGTATGGTGAAAAATTGATAGGAAAATATTGAAGAACCCTGGATTTGCATACCAAATAAGTAATTATCATGTTTGTTCAGGCGCTCCACAAACTGCAGCGGGGACTTCCGGTGATTGTACATTCGAAATAGATGAATGTGGTTGGACTAATGTGGGCTCCGCATCACGCACCGATGAAATGGACTGGGAACGTCGACTGGGACAAAATGCAAAAACCCCCATTTCAGACCACACATTGGGATCTCCAGCAGGTTCGGGAAAGTTTAATCCATTTAATTTGCTCGCACTTAAATTCGAGCCAGATGATTGCATCGGCTGTGCTTTATTTCTTCTGCCTATCTATTAAAATTGAATAACTAAATTGTTTCCGAATATATGCTTCCATAAGACTTTTAACCGTGGGATGAGTTAAAGTTAAAGAAATGCTTGTCTGCAATAATTAAAAAAGGCTTCATTTAGTTAAATTTTACATGGAAATACTCTTTAGGTAATTTCATGACTTTGGGCGGAATTGGGGTACAACGGGCAGGAGATCGAGCTTGGTTGGTTTCTCAAGCCCTCAAAGGTTCAACAAGACCACGATGCTTATCTTTCTGGTAAGTCGGTCTTTCCTCGTTGGTTTTATTTAATTCCAGCTATATTCTCAATTCTCTTCCGTTGGACCAGAGAGAGAGAGAGAGAGAGAGAGAGAGAGAGAGAGAGAGAGAGAGAGAGAGAGAGAGAGAGAGAGAGAGAGAGAGAGAGAGAGTACAGATCAAATGGATCAGTCTTATCGACACTGGCTCTTACGATCTTTAGTAATTATACTCTCACATTTCCGTTGGATTTTTGGAAAGGCTCCTTAGAAAGTTGCTAGACCTTCATGGACATGTGAGCAAGGGACCATTGTTGTATATAGATGTTTTTTTTGTTGTAGGCATTAAATAAAAACACGTTGCAGTACTGCCATTATGCATTTTGCTAGGTTCTGGAAGAAAGGAAAGCAGATGAAAAACTTGCATGATGTGGAGCAAGAGTCGAGAGAAAGAGTTTAATCAATAATTGTTCACTCATTTTTATTTTATGACAGCCATACATTAGTTCAGGGTTGATCTTGTGTGTATGTAAATATACACATGGAATCCGAGAAGAATGGAAGCACGATTCTATCAATTTTTTTTTTCATTCCATTCCGTCAGTGTGTATAGTAACAATGTAATAAGAGTGGACGTATGTATGTACATGTTCGAATCTGAGACTCCCTCTGCTTTTCTATTCTTCATGTATCTAGGGCCTTTTATAGTCAAGTGTGTAATTCCAAATAGTGTTGTTGCTACTCGTCATTAGTGCTGGGTTACACAGCGAGGAGGGCTATATCGGCCGGTGAAGCTTATTGTGAGAGGAGATATCGGAAGTTTCTCTCAATGATTGATTACCTCGGAGAGGATTTTATCATGAAAGATCTTGGGTATATTTTGTCTCTTTCAAAATCGATGAGATGATGCTTAGTTCCGCTTGTTCATTCTACCGTGTAGGTACTACATGCATGAGCCTTTCATTGACACCAGTGGACCAAGTTTGGGTGGCTTGAAGATTTACACAAGACCGGCAGCAAATAACGACTTAAATCCTGGCCAGCAAAAACTGACAGGAGTCTGGCGCCTTTACAACCAACAAGCCCCTGTTTGGAAGTATGCTCAGGCTATGATCATGGAGTCAGAACAGTTTCAAGTAAATCATATTTTCCACCTAATTCACCAATCTAACCATTTATCCTCCTTGCATGTAGGTCCATTGAGAACGATGTAATTCATTGGAGCAGCTCAGTGACTGTAAATGCCCGATATAAACCCGGGACTAATTTTAGGATTTCCATTAATTGATTAGTTATCTGATTGCATTAACTATTTTAAAAGGGATTTTCCTCTCGAAATACTTCATTGTCCTATTCCTGCCCCCCGCTCGTTGTCCTTTCTCCTTACTTGACTACACTGAGTACTGAGGAGTTAGGAAAGCTCCGAGATTTATCCAGAGAGAGAGAGAGAGAGAGAGAGATTTACTTATTTTTCCACAATTTAATTGTACTCTGATGCTATTACAACCCCTATGGCCACACTTATCCTGGGAAACTCTTGTAGAAAAATGTGGTTAAATATATTTGCAATGAATTTATTGAAACATTTGTTGCTCAATATAACTATTGGCCTAGTAGTACTAGGTACTAACAATAAGACACAGACACGTTCTAAAATTCGTGACTTCTACTCTCCAGGTGATATTTGAAGGGGTTCATGGTTCGAGTCGGGCTAATGGGTTTATGGCAGTTGATGACATTGCTTTCTTCGAAGGAGACTGTGAAAGTAAGTATTGACTCCTCCATCTACGTACAATAAATATGCCACTTTTATTTACTCTTGAACTGGTCACTGTGGGCTCGGAAGTGGAGTAAATATTCCAGGAATGCTATTACACACGTAGTTTGCACTGCTTTTTTTTGTCCCATTTAAAACAGATATGTACATTACGGTCAAATTTATTTCTCTACGGTTTAGCTTCTCCTCTTTTTTTTTTCAAGCCATATGGCTTGAAAATTTATAATACATTAGAATTGTTCAGGGGCACTTCAACGTGTGCAATTTTACGGGGAAAATGTTCCCATTGAAGTCCCATACCAGGTTAGGAGGGTGAGCCGTGCAATATAATTCAAAAGAATGTTCATATCTGTCAGAAGGAAATTTTTCCCCAGAAATGCTCACGCATTGCAGATAAGAATTTCCAAATACTGAAGACAGCATACCCGTTTATATGGGGCGTAAAAACGAGGACATTGATTAGACTGGAATAGGTTCTCATAACTGTTTTTATTTGACAGCCATGCCAACGAGCGGGTATGTGAGTGAAGGTGAGTGCTCGTTTGAGAAGGATATGTGCAACTGGAAGAATATGTCATCGGATGCTGTGTATCGTTGGCAACTGGCAACCATCACGCGAAGACCAGCAAATCTCCCTGACAAAACTTTCGGAGCTCCAGGTACAGATACTTACATCCATTGATACTAACCATATTAGCAAATTTACTTTTGATGAGCTTTCAGCATTACTAGAACGTGCCCATCAAGGGTACCTTAATTGAATACTAAACTGTGGATTTACATGTCAACGGGATATTTTTCCATGTTAAAAACGTGCTCTGCATTTTTTGCTGACTTGAGCTAAAACTTGTGTTTGTAACAATTATTTTATCTATACTTTCATGCTATTTTATTCATGAGTACATTTGTAATCATAACTTTTATTCACGCTTACACATGTCTCTAAAAAAGATTTCAGATTTTTATGAGGATTGTTTAAAACTATATAATACAGTTATTTACAATCATGGACAGTAATAATAATTATTATTAAAATACAGGAAATAAGGATTTTTTGGTCCCCAGTATTTTCAAATCTGTAATGATCATATTGATATTGATACGTTTCAGTCGGCTATGCATACTTCGACATCTTTAGCCAAAACACCGTCGGAAGTCCTGTGAAGCTTATTTCTCCAACGGTAACTTCATCAGCAGAGAAAGTTTGTTTCTCATTCTGGTAAGTACAGCTTGAGCTTCATCCAGTAATCTGCGTATGTATTTAAGCAATAGATTTCCCATACGTCATGACTTAGCTCGTTGTAGGTCCTAGAATAATTAATAGAGGATTTACTTGTATTCGCAAATTCCCATGGAATTTAAGTTCCCTGTAATCTCCAGTAGTAATTTAGATGACTGTTTTGTCATCCTCTCATTTTATTTATTTCCCTCCCTCCTAGAATTTCTACAGGTTCAGGAGTTATAGTTTGGCAAGCATTCTTTTAGAGAAAAAAATGTCGTTGTAACTCTCTTTTCATTTGCTTTCGAGTATAGGGCCAGATATGTATATGATGTATACGCTGTTATAAAAATAGTGAGGACGATACTACAGATATAGTTCTCCGTGATGGTGAGAAGTTATGACCTTACGTCCGGCAGTACAATTGAATCTCAAATCATATGGCTGAACTAGTTCTGAGCTCAAAAAAGCTCTTTATAAGAGATTTTGCAAAATCTTTTCTGGTTTAGTCATTCGGAACTCAAATAGGAAGACTTGAGTAGCCACGTTACTTATATACATATGTATATATATATAACCACATGGTATCTATAGATAGCTATGCTAGGACTATGCATGGGACACTCACACATATCTTTTACAGTTGACATGAACAAAACTTGTGAGTCATAGTGTTACACTTGGGACTGTACATGCTGACACGGAGCATTATTTGCAAAGTATTACATAACCCACAATGGTTTCCTATTCTGTTCCCTTTGACCAGGTACTCGGCTTTTGGAGCTGGAGACTCAACACAACTTCGGGTGTTAGTTCAGGAAGTAAGAACATCCTCAGATCCGGACTCATCTGGTGATGAAAGTGAGGCGACGCAGGTTGGTCAACTTTTAAAATTATCCCAAGATTTTTTATAATCTTTCCCAGCCTTCGTGTATCTAAGGGTTCTAATCGTTTTGGTCCGTTCTTTTAAAAAATTGCAGCAGATTTGGAGACTTACAGCTGTTGATTTAGACACCGTTCGACCCGAGTGGAGAGCTGCTCAGGTCGCATTTAATGGAGGAACTGCCAAAAGAATTATTCTAGAAGGCAAAGCAAATAATGGTGGTTTTGCTGTGGACGATGCCAGCTTTCACCCTGGAGAATGCCCCAGTAAGATTTTTGTCTCAGACAAGGCACAACTTCTCTTTAGCCATGACTTTTATTTTTTATCGTGCTTTTGAACTGACATTCCATAAAAGCTCTTGCCACTTTTCCATACATTCTAATTTTGTTTATGTGTGATTTTAAGTATGTGAAGAAATGGGGTTGGAACTGTTGTAGAGGAGGGTTTTGGGAGTTTGCGTACATGACTGTTATTTTTTTTATATACAATAGCCCGACCTCCGGAAGCATCAAACCGAAGGAAATAAATTCGCTGCCACTTGGAACGAAACTGCTACAGACTTTGACGGAAGAGGTGTATGATCTCAACATATGTACAGCAGCTTCGGGAGGATCACAGAGGATGTAACAGGAAACATGGGTGTACACAATTATTTAACTTGAGGATGATGTCTCGTACATAAAATCAAACTGTTTAATATTTTGTGTTTATATGATATTACCATTTTATTACTGATGTTCTAAAACGTGTCAATATCAACAGAGCAGCTTTGTCATTCACACGATATCAGTAATAAATTATTTACATAAAAAGAAATAAATAAAACGTCTTTTGCACGTCAGCTTCATTTGTATATATCCCGATTGTAACTCCACATAATAATTCCTTTCTTATCAATTAACTTTCCATTAGTTTGCCAAAATATCTCCACTTGGCACTAAAACACACAATAAAAACGAAATATTTTCCTTGCTAGACCATTAATTAATTTTTTTTATACGTGGAGTCTCAGTGCTAACTGACCTGTTCAAATGGACTAAATTAAGTTGTCTAGCCCTATACAAATGCAAATGTAGGGTTTGAAATCTTCTGGATTATGTATGCTTTCTGGATTAATATGCTGGGAGTATATTTGAATCACAGAGCACGTTGTGTAGGGTGTAAATTGTACATTGTACATAGAATTTATTTCAAGTAATAGATCCACAATAATGACAACATTAATTGGATTTAATACCTGAACCTCTCCAACGTACCCCACATGCATAATATATTGTGAAAGCTTTTGTCCAATAAAACATTGTGTGAGTGGAATGCATAAAATTTTATGGAAAATCAAATTAATGTCATTTACCTGTCACCTTGACTTACAGACCAACAGCGACCACAATTTTGTCACACGTTTGTCGTATAATCAGAGCGTGGGTCGGCCGTGTCTTATTTAATTTCCAAGTCCAACTCACAATCCCATTCCAAATCAGCACCAAGGCCTGACTCCTCTACGGTCACATATCGCAGGCCTCCTCGTGCAAATTCAAAAATATAGATTTTTAGTCCTCCTCTTGTTTCACTGGCATCAACGAGAATTTAAATACCGGTCATCTATTTTTTTATGGACGGAAAATAAATAAGTTTCGCACCGCTTATCACAATGTTTCAACGGTATCTGTATGCAGGTGAAAGGAAACACGGAGCATTGAGGCCATTCAAATGTACAAGGGTACATAATAATAATTATGTATATGTTCACTTTCAGTCTGATATTAAAAAGTGTAAGGAAATTGCTACATGTAATTCGTACGAGGGATGTTTATTTCCCATTAGTTATATTTAAATAGCAAGCGGATCAAAGCACGTTTGTATTGTTAATTTTATAGTTAATTATTAGACAATAATAATTTAACTATAAGCTGTATTTTTGTACTCTTCTTATATGGTACTGTGTTGCATGGTATGATGACAGATTCGGTTGACATAAATTCCCATTGTATGTACAATATTCGCTTTTCTCCAAATACAACAAAGTTGTGTCCACTTACCCCATATTAACAAGTGCTGATGCCCTAAATGTAAATAGTCAAATGCTTGTGTGTAAAACTTAGTGTTTTATCAATAATTAGACACTTCTTGACGCTCCGCTTCAACTTGGACATTGCGCAATTAATATTTAATTGTTTTCCAAAGCTGTGCTCTAACTTTATAGTAGTGGGACTGTAAATGTTTCATAAATGACAATGGGCTGGGGACTCAATGGGACGAGCACAATATGCATGCGATTACCAATCCGTGCCCATAGTACACGTCCGAATGAAACTCGTCTTTAGTTCAGAGATGAATAAAAAGCAAGAGCTAATTACTTATGGAAAAAGGAACGAAACGACGCTCTCCAACATGCCCAACTCATGTACATACATGTAGATGATCAGGAAAAAATTGAGGGGCCATTGTAGATCCATAATTTTTGTTCTCACGTACAACTGCACATCTCCACCAAAGCATGACATAATACACACATTCTGTTTGTACACACACTTACATAAATAAGCAGTGAGTCCTCATATGTTCATAATCTATAACCCCTCCTCTTGTCACCTGCTCAGTAAATGGAAGATGATCTTTGGTAGTCATGCAGTTCCTCTGCGAGTATTTTCATTTGTAAAAGTTGTATTGCAAAAATGTAATAATTTTTGACTTGCAGTCAGTTATCAATTCATACATGAGCCCTTTCTTTGGGACTGTTAATGCTCATTTAGTAAAAACAATGGAGCCGATATTTGTGTTCAAGAAACATTTACAGGATAAGAAATGAACTTATTGCTAATACCATCAAATGACACGACGGATTCAAAATCTACATCCGCATTTCAGGCCTGTCTGTTAGTGTGTCGTATCTGTAATTACACATAGTTTCTAGTAGATTGTTGTTTATACCCCTGTTACTCTATTGTTGTCTCAGTGTCCAAATCCAAATATGTCCGTATGACCAGCTATGTATGTATATGTAGATACTCCAACTTGACTATATACATACTTACATGTAAAAGGTGATCATTGGAGAGAAATAATAGTGTGAAGTATAAAACATGAAGATAATATGTATCCTACGGTGTACCATTATTACATGAATATTGACGTTGGAGTAACCTTAACGACTCCCTTTCTTCCATGAACAAATAACCATCACTCCCTTGTTAACATGTAATGCCGTCAATTATAGTACGTTGTGTGAAGGCAGCTTGAAAGTATACACTCAGAGCTGCTTCGAAGAGCTGTTGCGTCCGTGCTCTATGTTGATATTTTTTTTTGTCGTTCCTCAAATCCATGCAATTGACATCTCGACAAGAACTCAACGAGCTTGGTTTTTGTAGGGCGTTGATAGGCAGGCAGCCCATGATGGTTTGCGAGCATCCTCTAACCATCTTGCCTTGTTATTTTCTCCCTGATGCAATAGAATAACGACTAATTACAAAATAATGATGAGTTAAAGTACGTGCTCAAGTTTTTCTACATAAGTAGCCACATTAAGCCAGACTTGTGGGACTGACAAACCTGACAACTTGACGTGTAAACAAACTCATGGAGCCCTTAGATGCTCCTTATTTAAGCTATTATAATTTCCAAGCCAATAAACTTTGTCAAACTATAACTCATTTTACCCAACCATTCAATTCCAACTTTGAGGCTTCTGAAATATCTAATTATTATTACTCCACGGGATTCATACATACGTCTAAGTTAACTTGTACAGAGATGGGAAATGCTATAAGACCTGTACTTCCAGCGTGGAAGGAATGTGTACGAAAAATTCACACAAAAAATTATTGGATGTAATATAATCATTTTACATTGTAACACAATGTGAAATACATACCGGGGATTAAATGTACAAATCTTCCTGAATTTTCAGCGATAAGTTAACTACCGAAGGGAAAGATACAGGAAACGAAATAAAATGCAGTTCTGTTGAGATTATTTAAGAGGACCCGCAGGAAATCAAGTTGATTTCCAAATCTAACTTGAGAACATTGCGTAGTCCATGTGTAGTATTATTGTATGTACGTCGGGATATATGTTCATATGTGTATTTGAGTGGTAGGAAAGGCATTTTGAAGTAGCTACTCCCCCTGCTGCGACAATAATAATGGAACGTGATTAGCTCTTATCATACGTACCCATCAAATTAGTTTCAATTGTGCAGGAGCATAGTTGGGCCGTACACCGAAATGAAATCAATTTTAATGCTTCAATCATTCTCCACAGATGCATTACAGCGCGGAGTATAGCCAAGTACAGTTCATTAAAAACACGCTTTCATTTTCAAATTTTCTCGACCAGTATTAGGGGATTTTGTATGTTTGGAATAAGCCCAGAAATACTCCTCAAGATTTGTATTATTTTCTGTGCAGTCATAAGTTACAGCATGTACTGTCACTTATGTAACATATTGCCTCTTCACATTTGTGATGTAATCTTTCCAATTCAGGGGGATTATGACCGACTCTTATTAAGTCCGACCCATTTACATTGTACATACATACATAGACTCAATTTCTTCCATTACTATGTCAATTCGATCCAAATTACTCAATACTGTGGGATCAACAGGGGTTTAAAATTACATCAGGATTTCCGGTGATACTTTGGCAATGTTAGTTCCCTTTCCCTCCTGCAAAAATATTAAGTCAACACTGTAAGAACTCTCCCTATAAGGGAAGTTTATCCTTGTAAGTACTATGTATCTGTATGCAAAATAAATTACTCTTAGCCACTGCGGAAACGGGAATTACGACTGCAAATCTGGAGCCTTTTTGTCCGAATCCCATGTAATCAATTTGTATAACAAGTCCAATATGAATACAAAAATTATCACTAAAAATGTCCATGGGCTGTGTGTATTTTAAGAATGGAATTGCCACATTTTAAAAATATGTAGACACATGTACCAATTAAATATGTCAATAATATTGAACTACCAGTAATGGGACGTGTAATATTGGAAAACAATAATAGTCACCTGCGTAATAAGTCAAACTGAATAATTTGAAATTGAATGTTATGAAATTACTTGTTTTAATAGCGCAAGTGCCACTTGTTACATGACTTATGACGTCTGTGGGAAGCGCACGTATACACATAGTTACTGCAATCTCATTAAGAGCGATTTCACTAAATGATTAATCTTCGTCTCAAAATAATACTGTGAGGATGAATGCATTTGCAATTGCAATTGACTCTATGTACAATTGACTTCCTACGCTTCTAAATTGATAATATGTTGTTTACTATGTGCAGAGGATTAAAATGAAGATAGATGTATTCAGTTGTCACAATAGTGCACAGTCTATTACCAACATTTTAACAGCTGTGCTCGCTCCTCTTGCGTTCTTTGGATCGCTGTACGGGATCAAGTGTTTACACTTGCAATATGCTCCAAGCTTTTAAATAATCCGGACATATTAATTCTTTCAACGATAACATAGCGTAGGCAGAAAAGAAAGCAAGGAAAAGTTTACATACTTTATGTAAGAAACCATTCATCTGTATCCGCTGTTCTAAAATCAGAATATACACTTATACACAGTTGTTGTTTATGCATAGATATTTACAACTGCCCTAAAATGGTTCCGTCTAAATTCTCAAGATATTGCGTCACTGACAAAATTAATTACCGAAAATCCCTGTTTTGAGCAAAGTACCAAACAAACTGAAACTCTGATCAGTCATTTGACTCCAAGAAAAATATCTATCAATTTTTATACCCTAACACTGTTTTATTACATAATATAAATCAATCACAATAATAAATCAAAAATTGATTTGAGGAATAAGTTTAAATTCAAGAAAAATTAGGCATAACTCAGGCAATTAATTATTTGTTTCAATGCGAAACTTCAAGACCAAACTGCATTGTGCGCCAATTTTCTGGAATTAGGGCAAGACAAATACAGCCACTAACTAACTTCAATGTCAGACCAAAACTATGTCCGCTGCATTCACAGTTACAAGGTAGTGACTGTCATTTGGTCAGTACTCTTCGCAGAACTAATCATTCACGTTGTGCCAATAATCAATACAAATTATAGGTGATAATGAGTACAAAATTGTACCATGAGTCATGGAATTTTCCAAAATTGGAACTTAAATCCTCAGAGAGCCTGAGAAGTCTCTTGACAGAATACGAAAACAAAATTGGAAATTGCAACCACCCTCAAATTATAAGTTCAGGGTTAGGGGTGGCTCTAATCAATATAATTTCTTAA
This sequence comes from Allacma fusca, assembly GCA_947179485.1. Taxonomy (NCBI): domain Eukaryota; kingdom Metazoa; phylum Arthropoda; class Collembola; order Symphypleona; family Sminthuridae; genus Allacma; species Allacma fusca. Next base: position 17,820,021 of record OX359249.1, on the reverse strand, counting down.
GTAAAAGTAAATAACATTACAATGTCAAACGCAATTCTGTTGTAGAGCATTACAAAACATTTTTTAAATATTTGGATCCGGTGGGTTCTTCAATTGAGCCCAAATAAAGATTTTTACATTAAAATTGCACATTACGCTTGTACAAGTGATTACAGGTAATTACTTAATATACAATATAAGGATTTACACCTTTAAAATAAGATAGCCCAACGGCCATCGGGACATAAACTCCCATATGTCACATGGAATTTAGAATTATTTAAAAACCTGCATGGTTTGCGCTTATAATTTTCAAGTAATTATCTATCTGTGCTGACATTTATATAGAATAAATCTCAAATATTAGTCTCTATTGACCAACGTACTAAAATCTCTGGCAGAGCATGTCAGTCACATATACAGATAATCACATGGGCTTACTTTAGAGACAGTAACTTAATGCCAACCACTAACCAGGAATTTCTCCTTTGTAACAAGCTTTTGGGAGACTGGGTCTTTATATGTAACGGATCATAATGAGCTATCATAGGCACATAGGCAGGAACACACACGTTATAGCAGAAAGCTACAGTTGTTGGGATGGCGCCCTGCAGATGAACACTGAAACATTCTACTATGGTATTCTAATGATGGAATTCCTGCAAGAAAAAAAAACTACCCATTCATTGGAAGTGACCATACATGCTTTTTTCAGTGTGGCCACCTAATTGAGCGTAAGAATCGGAAGTTTCAAAAATTGTTTCTAATATAGCCACCCAGACATCAAAGCTTCTGGAGATATCTGTATTCAATTTGTTGACTACTATATGGGAATAGAACAGGAGTCCTTTGTTGAAAAGTGTAAGGCTATTTGCCCTACATAATGTATATTTCAAGAGAGCCTGAGTGTATTTTGTTTCAAGTGGTGGAATTAATAGGAGTTTCCTCAACATGGTTTAAAAAGGTTGTATAAGATAAATGTAGCATAGGACGTAAATATTGTACTGTAAGCATATATGTATGTATGTATGTAATAATATGTACGAGTGTGTACGGTAGAAGTAGACATGAAGAGAATAAAAAAACAGTCATGGAATTGATCACAAATGTCCTACAATTACCTTCTGCTGCTTCTTTATCTGAATCTATTCTACAATAATTCTCTCGGATTCTCTCCCACACACAAAGATCCGCTGATGTATCTATTTCTGAGATATCTTTCCCCGTGTAGGTACAATTTTCAATAGAATTACTATTATTGTAATGTACTGACCGTCGTTTCCTCTTGATCACTGCAGAACTAACATGTCTCAAAAAAAAAAAAATATCCCAACTTTCATTTTTTAAGTGCAAGTAGATAGATGTATGTGCACTGAACTGATTCTAATAAAATGCTGTTATGTTGCCCAGCATTAACACTCGGCTCAACAAGTCCCACAACAATGTTCATTTCCATTTAATTTACTTATTATTAATGTTCCATTAAATCTCCTGTGAGTATAGTATAGCATTAAGCATTTACTTTTTCAGGCCTATTACATCTGAATGAAAGCACAATGAGCACTATGTAAGTGTAAACAATAAGTATGTATACGTTGAGACATTAGGGAGTTGGGACAAAGTACAGCCGGACAAAGGAAAATATATAATGGTGGGAATAAATCTAATGCATCTTGTAAGCATCGCATAACACCCCGTATTGGTTTTTATATTACAGTCCCTCTCCATATGTACATATGTACGTTCCTGGGCAAGGGACTCCGTCAAGATGGGTTACACTTGTCTCTAATTACATAGTTTTGATGGTACATAGATGCGGAGAAATTTATGGAAAAAATGAGCAACCAACTCTTACACAGCAAGCAAAGGGAAAGTAGAACCCGCAATTATTATTCACAGACATGATTGAAAAAGCGATTTAGCATCCTCTCCTCTAAATAATGACGCCGATATGTAGTCAGTGTCTTGAGCGGAAAAAAATTGTGCACGACAAGGTGAACATATCCCTTTGTACCATCCGTTTTACTATCTTTGCGTAACATCGGAGACAATCAGAGGAGCTAAGATATTTGCAAAACGAAATAGCAACAGAATTTATTTTACCATCTGATGCATGGCAATAGTGCTTGCGTCCATAATTACATGAAGAGTTCAGAGGCAGACTGGACTAAGTCCAATTGTCACAATTTTACAGACTGAAATGAAACTTGTAGATTCAAACCAATTTAGAATTACTATTATTACTATTGTAATTTGAAGAGGGCCAATATCTATTTTGACCTGGTTTAAGGTTTTAGCAACTGAAGTCACAAGACAGTAAATGACGCTGGAGAAAAATCTCATTAACGAGATGGGTTTTTAAGGGATTCCTCCTTATATTGATTCATTTAGTTGAGCCTGCAATCCATTTGACCTATGCTAAAGAACCTATTCTCAAGGGATAGCTTTTGCAAGGGATCAAATCGTCTGTCCCTTTCGAATAGGATTTAGGGAAAAGGGGTAATACGCGGTTGGTTGTCTTTCTCAAACTCGTGTTACCAATGTCAGACAAAATTTGACTATTCGTGTTTCACCCATGAGTGACCCTTGAGGGGAAGTTTTATAATGTAATAAATGAATAAAATAAATAAATATGAAATCAACTGATGTTCTAAAAAAATCGGACTTAGTCCACTGTGCATCTGTACTCTTCAAATGAATCAACAATCAATATCTCAATCTAGAATGATAAAGAGTCAGCCAGCATCAGGGAGATGGAAACTCCTGTGTGTATTATGTGCCTCCTTATGTCACCTAAATATAGAGTGAAAATATCTACAGAGACGACAGTCCAATATCATTAATCTTCAGAAACGTAAAATAAATAGATATAACTCCGTGGATATTTGTATAGCTTGACTTCATGAATGTTCATCTCCGGCACTGCATCTTGTTAATATATGTATACATGACAACAATGAAACAAAGCCCGGGCTGGACGCTTGTCACTTGTATTATTCTAAATGGCTATTAAAGGGAAGGAAATTTGTAGCAGTCGATGATCTTTTGGTGTACACTGAGGTGTAAGCCAGCACCAGCACCAGTTCTCCCCTGCACATTTAGGCTTGTAAGGAAAAAAGAAATCGTCTTGCAACTTGTCTCTTAAAACAAATACAGTTTCTGTATACTTTGTCACAAATATATAGATATGATCCCGCCTATATGAAATCCCCTTCCCAAGTTCCTTTTAGGCCCTGGTATAGGCCAGCACAGAATATACAGATCTAGTAATGCCAATATACTTCCTAGAAAAAAAAACATCATTAATTTTAACGCTTAATTGAATTTTTACCTCCAATAAAACAATACGAAAAAAAAACATGGGAGCTACTACAATGAAAAATAATGTCGGAGAGAATCTATTTTGAATCTATTAAATCATTTCAAATCAACTGTAAATCTCGGATACCCATCAAGCCATATATGCTTTGTATATTACTCCTACATAAGTCTGACATATTAAATTGTACTGTTTTAAAATACATCCAAATACATCTTGATAAATAGTTCTCAAATTATTCCAGACTATAAATTATTCCTAAGAGGAAAGAAACATAAATAGCGTAAATTTGTGGGAAATTAAATTCAAACCGTAGGAAAAATTTTACATTTAAAGTGATTACATAATTGAAAATACGAAAAGGGCTGTTTTTCTTCAAAGCATTTGAAATGAACAGTTTTCTAATAACTGCTTTAAAGTATTAGCAGTTTTCCTTTCTCAATTCAACTTATTGTTCGTCCTATGCATATGAGCTGAAACTCAACGTGCTTGAGTCAGTATTAGATTAAGGATATAAAGCTGTCAAAATATTTCCTCGTTGCACTGGCTCTTGCACATACATCAATCTATTGCATATTTATGGATATTGTCCCATTATTGTAACTTGCAACCTCTTGACGACAAAAAGTAATAAAAAACAAATAGCTGAGCACAAGTGAATATACGATGAAAAAAATTAATTGATTGCTCCATACGTAACATCTCAATAGTTAAGCCCATCTTGAATCATTGTTCAGACACACACACACACACACACTCACATACTCTATGGAGTAATCCGATGATGTGGCTCATTCACTCCATATTGCATTTTGCACTAAGCTGCTAAGCAACGTGGAAGCCAAATAAAAAAAGGTTTTTTTTAATACACGATAGCACAACAAAGTAAATGTACTCTTAGCCAGCAAATTGGCATCTTTTAGTGTTGGCATCCTGCAACAAGGAAGTGTCATTCATTACAAATATATAAAAAGAAAAAAAGTTGATTTTTTCAGATGCTTCTTTCTTCTGATTTAATGCCTTTTGATTAGGTGCTTGAATATTTGGTCATCATGTGAGATATGGAAATTCAATTTCATGGTTTTGAAACTCCACTATATTGCTTCAAACTTACCCAAGTTTAAAAACTTTTGGATACTTTGCTACTTTTAATAATTCTAATGTTTCTTGTATGTATTTCCCATGGAAGAATTGCTAATAATGTTGGGCAGTTTGGAGGGCTCCTTGTTCGAGGAGAGAGTTCAAAGTAGAAGAAATTGTGAAGGAAATGACTCAGGCTATGTTATATGGGCTGAGGGAAAGGAGTTGGAGGGAGAGGAAAGAGCATGGAGTGTGTGTGTGTAAGGTTTCCAAATGGAGTAAGTAACGAGGTGAAATGAGAGTAAAAATAAGTGCAAAATGAATTTCCTTACCATTGAGAGCCACTTTACTCAACTTCATTAATTTGATATGAGTATATGAGGATTTTCCCGGAAACTAACCGGTTTCAGCCAGGTTTCCAAGGGCCAGAGTATAGAACAAAATATCTTTAAACTAATCTTCTCCTCGTTTCGTGTTTAGTCTCGGGCTCACCCATTTCCATGTATGATAGCGAAAGTATGGAGGACGTGCCTCCTCCTCTACTGTTGTTCTGTCAGGGAGAGAGGCCCAGGAATTTTCCTGTAGTGTCTGATAGAATTTGGAACATTTCCTACATACATGGACACTACTCCTCCTGCTTTGCTTTAAGCTACTAAAACCTCCAGATTCAAATGAAACTAATTCAGCTTTACAGTTTTCTCGGCAATTATTTCCGAGTAAATTGAGAACCAAATGGGTAGCTTACCACAAGTGCATAGTTTCCCCTGGAATATCAAACTATGGATTATTACAGCTCGTTTAAGCCCCCACTCACATCCTCACTTCTAACTCTCGAACCCTAAAAACTTAAGGGATAAGAGACACACAAGGTCTTTGAGCATATCTGTATGTAGCATTAAGAACTGTTCAGGAATACTCCCCAAAATCTCTTAAAACAGAAATAAGCACTCATAAAAACCATTGACAAGCCCTCCGTTTATTATCTATGTCTACCAAATCTTTCTTAAACATTTTTTTCTTGGTAATAGCTCCAGTTGATTTGGTTACTTTCAAGTCTCAAGAATTTCCCCCTTATTCCAGGATTAGTTTCCATCCAGATGACTACTCCTTGACATGGAGATGCCTAAATTCATCAATTTACTGTCATTTACAAGTAACCACAATCCAAGTGTGTATATGTAACGTCCATGTGTATCTATGTATGTATATAAACTGGAGACTTTCCTTTTCTGATTGTCTTTTCTTATTATTAGAATTTAAGGAGAAGAGGCGGAAAATAATAGAATTTCAAGTTTTATCCATGGGGGTCATCACTCTTGGGTCTAAATTTAGTAACTTTAATAAACCACTTGTCTCTCAATTCCTTCACAGAGGTTTTCTGGGTACGAAAAATTATTTGACTGGAGAGGAAAATTTCACCTATGACCATTTTACAAGAACCTGTTCCCTGAATCCGATATCCACAGTAGAAACTACAGTTACTGACTATGAGCTAAATAATTTTGAGCAATATCAAAGCTGTTTGTATAAAAAACGTGCATGGAAATACGTATGTAACATATAAAATATAATACATATGTGAAAAGCATGTAGCAAATTCTTGTTTATTACAAAATAATAATTTTATTAATGTAATTTTAATTTCTCAGGGAGGATTTCAGTCCTGTATTAATTCTAGGTGCTACTTCCGCCCTTGTTGTGCTTACATTACAAGTATCAATGAAATAATGCCAGGTATAAGCTCGGCTTAAAATGTGGTGAGAGACTAAAAGCATGGTGACATCCCGGTGGATCTTGACTGACTGTAAGCCCTTTCGTCTCATTACACTCCGTTGGAAAATAGTTCGTAACAGGCGCAATTATTTCAGAATTAACTTCTCTATTTGAATTAGATTCGGATCTTGTGGGGGGTGATTCCTAGCATTGGATATTATCCTTCCCTGACGTTTCTCTATTATGAAACGGAGTAGATTTTACAAAAAAGAAAATCCATACAGCTCAAAATTAGAGGCTTCAAGAGCCAGGGTCTGATGTACATGTAAATATCCATGACTGGAGGGAAAATGAGCGGAGGACTAATTTGGAACAAAATGCAAATTCCTTGTGTGTTCCAATTCTGTGAGAAACAGAACTGTCATCATCCCGCTTTCCAATTTGCGTTCACGTTCATAGGGATTACTGTATTTCCCATATGTATGTATATGCATGACATGCTCCGGATGATAAATACCGATTTGTGAGTTGATGTGTTGAGTGTATGAACTAACAACAATGATAATTATGAATGAATGAAGTAAGGAGTTCGAGATGAAACTTTTATTTGCTTTTATTGCATACAACAAGTAATTTAGACACAATGACCGGTATTACTATTGGAGTTAAATGAAATTTTGAATGCATTTAGGATGAGAGTCGTTAGGTTGAGCGCGTGCTGGGAGCGTTGGAGGAAATTGTCAAATTGTCTGGTCATTATGTCCGCATAGTCATTGTAGAGTTTTATTTAGCATCTTTAATGCTCACAGCACATGCCTATGCATCCACTCATACAAATGAAACACACATTCAAGTAACAGCCTGAGCACGATAAAAGTCATCATCTGCCTTTGGCAAGAGTTTTACACTTACAAATTTACATGGATCAAGTTAATATTTTCTCATAATAAAGTTTGCAAATTGCATTACGAGGAGTTCTTGTTTCAGAATCCCATCTCATATTCTTTGGATGGTTCGGTCCTAGTGAGTCCTAGAAAGGATGTACGGATGATAATTATGTATTTGTCTATACATATACATAGATACGTTTCCCTATAAGGAACAGCTAAGTGGAGGGTCTTGTATCCCTATACTTGTATACAAATCATAAATTGGTACAGGAACAGGGCCTTGGAGCAACTACGTATATATATATATATATATATATGTATATACATGCATAGTAAACAATTCATACAGGACTATGGGGATATTGTTATAAAAAAAAGTCTGCAGAAGTCCATCACTATGAGGGAACGAACTGCTGGTGGATTATAGGAAAATAAAAATAATTATTACAGTGAAGTAAATATTTTCTATGGGTTGTATGAGGAAACAGGCTTCCAGCTAGGTTTCAGTTAACAAAACGGTCTTCAAATCCAATTTACTTTCCTATTCTTTTGCTTCATGTTTCGCTTTGTGACTTACCTGCCTCAGCTAGACCATCTGCTTCATTACTTGAAGAACCTCCAGTCTTCATGGGAATTTTTTCCTGAATAGTGAGTGCTAAGGAATTATGTAGCTTTTGGCCTACCTTCAATATATACATGGTATATGCAAACCTTCGATTTTATACAGTAGCCCCGAAGCCAGTATATAATGCAATGGTAAATATCCTCTCCTCTGTAGTAGTCCCTCATACAGATGATTACTGTGGAGAGTTTTACTAGCAGCTCTCCGTGGTTGTAACTTAATTCCCAAATATACTAAATATAGGGAGGCATAGTATCCTCCAGTTTCTTGTTCCATAAGTATCTCACTCAGTCATAGCTCGAGTTTCGAGTTTTATAACAATGCCGTTGAAGTTGCTACTTACATTGTGAGACCACGTGGGTCATAATACAGTAGTATTCTAGAAGACACTCTGTAAGAAAAACGAATGGAAAATATTTATGACTTGTGACAATCCATATTCAAGCTTTTGTAAAATGATGAATGCCGAGGCTAAACCAATAGGATGTTTGATGTATACAGGAGAATAGTAGACACAGAAAATAAACATTGGAGGAGAATTGTGCTTTTAAAATTCAAATATGATTTTGTTTTGACTATCGTACTCATTCATATGTGGAGCTGCCTGTCTCACTGCGTCAATGAACCCGTTTTGGAAAAGGATAAAATTCATATTCCAAAATAGTTTGTAATGGAGTATTCTTCCTAGATATGAATTATATCCCATTGTGAGATCCCAGCCTATTCTTCCCTGATATACATTCCGAGATGAATAAGATCCTTCGTGAAGGCATTCCGAAGGAAATTATTATCCAAAGGAAAAGTTGGTGTCAGTGGAAATTTTTAATTAACCACTGCAAGTCCGTCACAATAACCAATTGGTATTTTCAATCCCCACATGGTAAGTACACACACACACACACACACACACAGGGACTTTGACATGTGCCCTATTATGATTAGTAAAGGAAACAACCATGCACCTCCAGTGAAATTAGTATGTGGCCAGGGGGATATAAATGTAGGTCTTGATATTTCAATCAGAGGGGAAAAAAATATATATTTGTGATTTGTACACAAAATAAACATTTTCCAATTTTTGATAGCAGACAATATGAACAGAGGCATTGTCATGTCCGAAACACATCTCCGGACTACTCATTTAGTGTAATATTGTACGGGAGAGTATGTGTACAAGTATTTAGGCCCAACACTACGGAACACAATGCAATATTTATATTGACATTTAAACAGGAACTCAGTGTGCACGATTTAGTTAGGTAGTGAATCGGAAAATAAATTGATCGTGAGAGCTATTTCCTCAACCTCACGCTTCAACTGTTTTCTACCGATTTAGATGGATTTAGACCTGCCCTAAAAATTTCAACTCTCCGTTTGTTTATTGTTGAGGGACGTCATCGAGATGGTTCAAATCAAGTCAATTTGGACTTTCCTACAGTTCAATGGGTGAGGACAGCATGAGGTCTATGGATATTCATTACTTTCCCTGATTTAAATTATCGTTATCCTTTCCTCCGCTCAACAATGATTCTCTGTATTGGTAACAGACCCAGAGAGAAATTCGGAGAATGCCTGCCTGTCATTTCCTCCCTGTCAAATCCAATTGCACTTTGTATACTCTAATCCGTTTTCGAGAAATGCCATTCTACATTACTATTTACCATGCATATGTCCTACTACAGAAATATCTTCATGTTACAATATTTACGTCAGCCTTTAAATTATTTGTAGAAAATACGCTGGTAAATAGAAATTACAAGAGTCTAGAATTTTAAATATTCTGATTATTGGCTTTCCAGGAATTATCATTGCTTTAGTTTTTATTTGAAAAAAAACAGCGAATTTTCTTTACTGCGAAGAGTTTCTGAGAAAAATGCATTAGAGAAATAAGTTTAAAGGGGGGAAGTCATAGAACATAACACGTAATACGTTTAAGGCTTATTTATACGTTACACATGCAGATTTTTTTGCACAGAATTAAAGTATTTCCGTTGGACATCCAACTGGCGGTCACGACCTTACTTTCTTCCTTTCGACCATACTCTCTGAGGTAACAGTCCATTGCGGGGAGATTTGCGTCGGTAATCAATTTTTATGGATAAAACCACGAAGAACAGCTCTTTCTGTTTTGATGCTAAAAAAAATACGTTTCGGCTCTTCACTGAGTATAAACAATCATCCCGAGACTTATTAACATTAATACAGGCTCCACACGAGTCTTTCCCAAATTTAACAACAACAAGAGGTATCTACTTAAACTTGAGCTGAAATGTAATGAGTAATTATAGTGGTTTGAAATTTTTTTTTTCGTATTAAAATGAAACTGAGAGTTTTGGTGAGAGAATCCTGACCCTGAGGACTACCGCAGCAAGTACATATAGTGAGAATGACAAATTCTAGTCATTTGATGACACTGTCCACGAAAACAATTGCTTTTGGTGCTGGTGGTTAGGAAACGTTATGGAATCTTAATACAAGCTACGAGACCACTGGGGTTGTGGCGAATCGTGGCAAGGGCTAATATGCGTCGATTCAGATTTTTTCCCCTTTCATTAGCAATAGCTCGCCACGCTATAGCTTCATTTGTCCTATAAGTTTTGGTTGCCACCATATTTTTACGGTAATTTGGTCACAATTTTAGTTCCGAAGCTTCCGTCCGCCTTTTCTATGAGTAATGTGAGGATTTCCTTCCGTATGACGTATTTCACCCACATTAACATATGTCAGCCTTTTAAATATTTATTAGCATCCGCATATGCCAGGAGGTTGTAATCTCAAAAGTCTGGATTAAAAACGTTCTTTCCTTCGCAGGAACATTTTCCAGGGGAATAAAAAATCCTGAATTAATTTTTGGATCATTACTTCCTCCGACAAGAGCCCCAGGATAAATATCTTATGTAAATATTAAATACATATACTGCAGTGTAGGAGTTGGGGGTTCGAGGAAGCCCTCTGTAAATTACTAATTTGCAAAAGGCAGGTAAACAGAGCTTGATGCTAAATCCGTATCATCTTTCCCCGTGACGTAAAATCATAGAAAAGTCTAATTTGGAGGAATTGTTTGATAACCACACCGCAATACAAGTTGGAATAATGAAGCATGTGTATCCCAATAATTATTTTTATTTCGTTTAAAACAATTTGAAAATAAGTCTTTGGCTTATAACACGTACATATGTAATTATGTATGCTCGTACAAATACATAACTCTTGAGAAGAACCCCACATTGGCCTAATAAGTACACAGCCAGCTCTGAACAAAAGATGGGTTTCACAATATTTAATAACCTGAAGATGAATTTACCATGACTTGGTGGTGGTGGTGTCGATTAGAAAATTAAAGAAAACAATGTGGAGCTCCATGTGAACTAAATACGTGTGCTAAAGGAGTAAGTCCAAAGGAGCTCTCCTTACATATGCCCTGACAGGACCGTCAGGTTTGGGAATATGAATTGACTGTAGGATGTCTGTTTGCATTCTTGTTTGATCAGATGAAAGGAGGATCGGGAAAAAAAAGCCCCTTGAGGTAAAGCACCCAGTAAGCCTCTGTGCAGCGGCAAATGTATAAGCACATGACTGTGTCTTGACTAAGGAAAAACCAACTGAATTAGACAGGACATCATTCGCCTCACGAGGATTCTTGACAGGATTTTCCACCCACATGGACTTCCATAGCATGTACATACGCTCGTAACAAGTAGCTATCAAAGACATCTTGTAATAAAATTATGACGTATAATAATTATTATCAAGAGGTATAAATTCAAAGCTGATTTCTCAGCTGACCATCAGTGTCTTGACGGACCTCGTCGAAACATTTCCATCATTTTCAGCTCCCTACCAAATAAAAAAAAATTCAGTAGTATTTAGAATTTTTTTTCCAAATGGTAGTCACTCTGTGTTAGCTTTGAATATTTAAAATCCATCTAAAAATCTGGGGTGCTACTTTATCCTTTCCTCTTGGAACCGGAATAATTACGTGACTACTGTACAACTCTGAAAAATATTAATATAAAATTCGTTTAAAAAGTTTGTCTTCATTGAAAGTATTTAGGACTGAAAAAAAGAACCATTAGTCCTTCTCATTCCTGCGTACTCGGCAAAAAATCAGTGAAAATACAGTTGACATAGTTCTTTCAATCCGATTTCCCGTCGTAATCTCAAACCAGACACTATTAAGTTTTGAGCACTAGTTGAAAGGGAACTGAAACTTGAGTGAACTGTTCAGCATCAACTAATCCCCGAATTAACATTCAAAAAGGATTTGAGGTCCGACAAGAAATTTATCCGACAGGATTCCAAGAAAAAAAAATTCACACTTCCCATTAAAATACAGTTAATTGTGTAGTCCCAAGGCCATGAAGATGCGGAGCGGAGTTGTGACTTTCGCGGTAAGTGGGCCCTGGAATTATTCCAGCTTGCATTATTTACAGCCTCATACAGATCTCCTGTTCGGCTATCAGGCTTCCACGGAACTTTCCCCGTGAATAGGATACGTTTCTAGCAGTAATTATGTATGAAAAAAAAAGGGAGGTGCAGGTTGGAAATCGGGTTTGAACCGATGCTACCTTATAAGGGATTCATACATCTGCAGATTTAAAAGCTTTAGAAATATTTTTTTTCTATATAAACTGTAGGACAGCGTCGAAAGGCAAGTGGATTTACAACCTATGTCTATATCTACACATATATACATAATTACATACATAGTTGGAGTTAGATATATATATATGTATCATCAGCCCTTAGGATAACCACCTTAGCCTATTCATGGCTGGAGAACGGGATCGTTAGACTATGCGACAGGGTTGCAGGGGTTATTATTACACAACGAGGACTCAGAGCAGGAAATAGGGGAAAGAAAAGAAATTTTCCTTTCCACTAGATCCTCACACAAGTTATATATACACGTTGAAAGCATCTTAAAATTTTAGCCTTTTTGCTCAGGGATTCCCTTCTAGTCATTCAATTCAATTCAGGTCCATAACGATTCCTCCGAGCTGTATCTATTACTCAAATGAACGTGAATGATTCGTTTAATAGTGGGGAAGTCTAGGAGGAATGGTTTAGTTTTTCGTGCATATCCTTAAATATACCTTACCCGGCAGTTAGCCTGCCGCTCCGATACAGTAGAAGTATGTACTTGTACATATATGCTCAATATTACCCAAGCAAGACTTATCCCGAATAGTCCAATTTTCGGGCTAGTAACTGATGAAATTCCACCCAATACAAGATAACATTTAGGAAAGATCCTTGGGAAAATGTACAATTTCTAAAAATAGCTCCCTATCTACAACCGCACTTGTATCTATTCACATTATTCATTGCTACATTTATTCGATTTTTTTTTACCTGCTCGCAAGAATTGCGTCCCCATGCATTCACAACCTGTGATGTCGTTAGAATAAGAAATGTTCAATCGTCGAACAATTTTTGTAGGAAAGTACGAGAGAAAAACTACAAGTTTTTTTTACCATGTTTTTTTTCTAGCTGATTACAAAACTTGAGAAAGTAAAAAGGCAGGTAATAATTTTTAGTATCTACATAAAATCATAACAAGCATGAAAGTCATGATATTTTGTAATAAAATCTCAGGGATTGAATATCATCTCTAATTTACTCCTCTCGTACAGATTCAAGTCTGAGTAAATATATTGTTTGAAGGCTAGAACACGTGGATACATATATGTATGTACCACCCGCTTATGGGAAAAAAAATTTGTAAAAGGAAGCGACGACTTTTTTCCCGAAAACAAAATAGATAGTGTATACAAATATTATATGTAATTATATTTATCTATATGGCGGAGCAGAGGAGTACCGTCGGCGGTCTATTTTCTATTTGAGAGTAAGTACCTATAAGAAAGTAGACCTTCGCACATGTGTGACCCGAGGGCAGCAGTAAAGACAGGACTAGAAAAATATTTTTCCCCATGACCAATTCCAGTGCAGATCTGAGAAGTCAAAATAAATAGTTTAATTATTACTGTGTAGCCACATGTTACACTCTGTAGATATGCATTTATAGTGAAGGCTCCTATGAACCGTGAAGTCAAATGGGGTAACATTTCAGGTACATATGTTACTAGAAAGGACCGAGGCTAATTTGTGATGAATTGGTTGCCTTAAACATGTAGAAATTAGTAAATGGATAAGATGAGCCGACAAGGTTTACATTCACTTTGTAACATTACATGCTCAGATTTTACAAATAATCCCAAGCTCAAAACATAGCTCAGTTTTTAAAGGATACATGTATTTTTTCCCCTTTAACTCACTCTTGCACACCTTGCCTTGAATTTATTCTCAGACTATTCAGAGTATAAACGTGCGTTGCAGCAAGTTCATGTGTATAGAGTATGAGAGCACCAATGTATGAGGTTTTGTCAGGGTATTGCACTTGAACAGTGACAGTATATATGTACATATATTGGAGGCAAGTGTGTCTGGCAAGTCTGAGATTTTTTGTAGGGTTATTAGAATATTGGAAATTACATGACAGTCATACAGAAATTCATGCAAACGTGAGATAATTTAATTCTCAGCCGCCCTATGCAAATACAATAACAAGACATAAAATCCTGAGTTACGTTAAACGCTCAAGGCCACCACTACTGCGAGATGAGGAAATGAGCCTTTTTATAGGTTTTGACATTTTCCCCCCTAAAATAAGAAAATATTGGAGTCAGTGGACGTATTAAGCAAAAGTCTCAAGATCTCGCCAGATCCTGTACCTTACATTTCCCCCTTGCACATTACGGTTACTCATAAATTATAGCTATACTATAAGACCTGAAAACGGCGCAGAACTCTCCCATTAAGCGCGATTGGCACGAGCGAAAGGTACGGAATATTTCAGCACGATATTCTATTGTGACACTCGAGTGTCATCCAAATGTCTCGCTTTGGTCTCTAGCACCAAAAGCTCCATGCTTGAGATATTTCAAGACTTTTTTTTTTTACGCTCCATTGTGCATTTTTGATGCACACTTAAAAATTCGATGGCGAAACAGACGCTCATACAGTAAGTAAGGAAAAATTGGTGGTCACAAGTACGGAGTTAGGACTCTCTGCTCTTAAACCCACGTCCCCATATTTCTAGATGATCATGCACTTGCAGGAACTTTTCCACTAACTAATGACGGCAGTAATAAGGTGTGAGCACCAAATATTAAATTATCAACTACCACGCATATTACATTAAGAAATAATACTCAATTGTTGCAAGATTAATTCAGCATAAGAGGCTCGTTAAGTTTCTGTCGGATTTCCTATACCACATCACTTTTTTTTTTTCACCACCAGTTGCCCCAAGAATTGGAAAACTTTTCCTCACAATTATCTCAATGGGGCATGGGAATTTTAAGTAGTTCTCCAGTCCGGCCAATAAATCAAGCTCTCGTCAAAAATAGACAAAGTAATAAGGGAGCATTAGAGTTATTGGTCGGGAGGAAAGTAGATACTACTTTCAATCTCATTATTGATGTATTCAATGACTCAGTCAGTATTCAGGTATAGTCATATGTGTGTAATAGTCTTGTCTTCATTGAGTATCCCATGGGTTTGTCTGTAGACGTTGAAATTAATAAGTAGGAACTTAGAGTTGAATGGTAATTCAAATTAGAAGGAATTTTAATTGACAGTTACAAGAATAAATATTTTAGAGGATTGCAATTTAAGGGAAAGAATGAAGCTTGAGTAAATTTCTTTTTTGAATTCTATAGGTATTTTTCTGTATTCTGCTATCGTCAATCGCAACGTGCCATGGTGCCTTTATAGGTGCTTCAAGTGGTGGGGGTAGTAAAGACGACCGCAATGAAATACAAGGTGGTTACAGTCTCCGTGAGCCGGATCTACCAGCACTTTACTCAGCCCCGAAAAGTCATCAAGAGCAGGATGCTGCAGATAACGAAGTGGATCAGCAGAGCAGTACCGATCGAGACAGTACCACAACCGAAGTTTATTTTGAGGACCGAGAGGAAGACACTTCAGAGGATTATCCCTACACAACCCTAGCAACGCAAAATCCTCGAGACGTCCCTACCTCAGACTATGGAGCTCCAACAACTCCAGAAAAACCCTACTCAAGTCATGACAACACAGGCGGCTATGGCGGGTATGCTGACTCTCGGCGGCAAAACAATAATAGTAAACAACTTGAAAATCCCCCCAATATGAAGCCTCTGGATCAACAGCAGATTGAAAATCATCAATTTCCTCAACATTCTTACATTCCTCCTCCCATGGTATGTTATCATAAATTTACTGTCATTAATTGGCAATTAATCCATCGTTCTCTAGATTTCAGTCATATCATATCACCCACACATCCTCGTATCCTCATCCATCATGGAGATACATACATACATACATACATTGAAATTTACGAGGAAGACAACTTGATAGAAGTTTTAATTTCTCGAACAGTTCATTTAAATTAGCTGCATGAAAATATGTAGTTTTATTATCATGTACTAATTACATATGTGTAATTATTATTATAGTAAGTGGGCTAAAAAGTACGAAGGCTTGTACCATGTCCCAGTAATTAGATTTATATTTGGGTGCATATAAATATGGAATTCATAAATCTACAGTAAAGGGAATCATCTGCGTGAAGTGTTGGCAGGGAAGCAAAAACAGTTAGGATTTTTGTAGAGTAGGGATGTAAATTAGGGTTCTCTCAATGTCTCAATGTAGGCCGGAGCGTTATGTTTGTAAACGTTTGTTTGCATAAATTCTTGATATAATGAAATTCCTTTTGAGGGAAGTTTAAATCACTGAAGCAGGAAATTAGAGAAACAATCCACAGAGTTTTTAAATCCACAGTCGTGTAATGAGCTTTGCATTCAAAAATAATTTAAGGACAAGGGAAAAAAATTTCAAGATGTAGGTTTTTATGTAGGGAGAAATGGGAATGTCTATTATTTCAAATATTTGTGATATAAAAATAAAAAGTAGATATAGAAATCTTTTTCCTTAGTAAAATTCAAAGGATAATTTTTATACTTGGATTTGCAATTAGCACGGAGTGACGACGCTCTGTACAGTCATCGGACTCAGGTTAGAGGATATACAAGCTACAGTAATCGTAATATTGTTATTACTCAAAGGTAGCATTCTTCATTAGGATTCTTTATTAAGAGCATTTATGTGTGGACTTAAAGGGATTGAGAGGAAAAAATTCAAATTGAATGTATCTCCGTTACACTGGGGAGAGACAGTTTGTCGTGTTTTTCCTGTTTTCTTTTAGTGATCATGATCATGAAATTTTCCTTTTATTTCATTGACAGGGTTTCCAAATATAAGTAGGAATGTGTTTCAATTGAAATCCTCTGTTTTCGATTTTTTGATGACCATTGTTGCTGTTTCAGTATACCCTTGGAAGTACATGGCTTCTTCCTATGGGAGATGAAAAGTAAAAGAAAAAAGAGATAAATGTGATTATTATTTCTTTTACTATTTGATGCTTAGTGTTTAGGACGTTCTTCATCTCAAAAGATTTTTTTTTACTAAAGGTTTCCATCTCAGAATCTCCCTTCCCTCAGAATTCCAATTCGTTATTCATACTTTAATAGATGGGAAGACAAAGCAGGGATGTTTTTAATGCCCCTTTCTTCTCTTACATAGAATTCGGTCTGTGAACTGCTCCCAACATATGTACCGTTTTTCTGAGATTTCCGAGTATGTATCAGTAGTTGTGAGTGCAATGGAAGTCTGAAGTTTACAGACGCTTAACAAGTCCTCTCCTCACACAACTTTCTCTTTCAGAGCCAGTCTTCTGTGAAATAATCAGCTACAAGAGGAAAATTGCTATTGTGGTTCCATCCATTTACAGAGTGTAACACAAGATGCCTAGTGTTTCTTAAGAGTTTGAGGCAGTGTAGGTGCATATTTACTGTACACTTGGATGAGTTCATATTTTTCTAAAACTGATTTATTTGCATGCACTTCACTGTACTCACGATCCTCCGGTTTCCGTATTGAAGTTATTGTTAAACATTTCTGTACATACTCCGCTCGCAACAAGAAATCCCAGAGCTTGCCGTACGCTCAGTTTTGAATTGATGTTAGAATTGAAAACATAAACAATGTGAAAAAAAAAATAACCATGCAAATATTATTACTTCCCTAATATGAGCTTGATGACTTGTACACTTTGTAGAACCACCATAGCCAGTCACAGCAGCAACAACACCATCCAGCTATTACTTCACAGTATGGACCCCCAAATCCTCATCCTCAGCCTGAGCATAGAGTGACGGAGGAGATTCCCAGCCATCCGAGTCAGTTTAATCCCCAACAAAAAAACAGGAACGACAACAACCAGTACACTCGAACCAACGAAGTACAAAATGATTACCAACAACCACAATACCTTCCTCCACAATCTGAGCCGTTCAACAATCGTGAGAGTCATAAACAACCGGAACAACCCCAGTCTCTAAATGAACCGCAGAGGTATGTAACAGCCCATGACATCACGAGTGCAGCTAGAGAGTACGGAACTCCTTTCTCTTATCATTCCCAAAGCTCTCCATCTCTTCAAAGCCAAGAACAAGGGTATTTTCCCCAGGGAGAACATGGTGGTCAGCAGAATAAAAATTATGAAACACAACCAAATCCAACAGGGAATCATCAACAACCACAACAGCCTTTCCAGCAACAACTGCAAGTTCAACAGAACCAGCTTTACCAGTCACCTCAACAAGAACAGCACCAGCCTCAGCAACAACAGCACCAGCCCCAGCAACAACAGCACCAGCCTCAGCAACAACAGCACCAGCCTCAGCAACAACAGCACCAGCCTCAGCAACAACAGCACCAGCCTCAGCAACAACAGCACCAGCCTCAGCAACAACAGCACCAACCCCAGCAACAACAGCACCAGCCCCAGCAACAGCAGTACCAACCCCAACAACAGCAATACCAACCCCAGCAACAACAGTACCAACCCCAGCAGCAACAATCCCAAGGTCAACAGCAGAGACCGAACCAGGAAAATATTCAGCAACAACAAATACATCAACAACAACCCCAATTTTATTCATCGCCCGACCCAACCCAGCAGCCCCAAGAAATAGCTACAAAACCACAACCAGACCAGCCATATTTACCGCCAGCAAATAATTTCCAACAATCATCTTTCCCAAACGAGGACAAAAATCAACGAGCGGTAGATCAACCGGAAACCAGACAAAATTACGGCATCCCACCCGCAAACAATATATTTGAATTCGACCGCTTTCATGACAATGACAATGTAGTGGATGCGGAGTTACTCCAAAGAGTACAATACATTATTGAGGAGCATGAGCGTCAACAGAAGGAAATCCAAGATAAACTGAGGCGAGAAAATGAGGCTAACGAAGCATTTTTCCGGACAGCTCAAAATCAAATTGAATCCTCTCAAAACGATTTTAACGCCGGTATTAATTCACGAGATGAAGGACCATACTTCTCTGAAGACAACAGTGGACTTGCTCCTGACAATAGATTGAACGAGCAAGGATTTTACGGCAGACCCTCCCTGGCTAACAACAATTCCGCTGGCATGCATAATGACGTCGAGAAACAAAGGTCTCTTCAGATTTACCCAAAACCGGGTTTCGGAGAGCCCGAGCATTTGGATAAATTAGGAGAAACTAAAAACTACTTAAACTCTCCGTATGGAGTGCCTGGTATTCAATTTGAGTCAGACCCATTTCGTCAAGAGCAGACTTTCCCTGGAAATCACAATCTCAACTTAGAAGTTCATCCGTCCTCACTAAGCCCCACTGAGGATTCCCGACTCCAGTTCCATCCAAAAAGCCAGGGCAAGGACCAACAGCAAATCCATCCAGATGGAGTAAACGGCATTAGTAACGAGCGACAGTACGAATCCTCCGTAAGTTACAACGGACCCCAACATCAAGTGCAATGGTCTAATCCGACACTTTCTAACCCTCTCAACACTGCCAACGCCCCCCTAAGCAATACAGATCCCATCCAGTCAGGGCAGAGATCAAATGAGAACCCGTCCACTATCCAGGCATCAAGTAGTGGAAAGCCACACATTGAATACCAAAAGGCTATTCTCACTGAGCATTTTGTCGAGACAAAACCAGAGTTTCCTTCCAGAGTACGTGAAGATTCTTCAAGACGAGGAGAGTACACCATCTCCGCCTTTGAAACTCCCAACAATTCTCCTCTGAACACACCACAGGGTAGAGTACCATTCCCCTCACAGTTGACCAGTAGTAGCCAGGGACATGAGCCGAACCAGTTTCAAAGCCCAAATCCCTCCATTTACAACCGGGGCACTGAGCAACATAATGAAAAAGGCGTAAGTGCATACGCTCCTGGGAATGAATTAGAAAACCAACCAAGGGAGCCAAATCAGTACCAAAATCAACACTCGGAGAATGCCCAGGCTCAAATTGGAAATTCAAACTTTTACAACCCGAATGAACAGAGTCAGAACCGTGAAATCAATTCGGACGGTGAGCTCTTACACTTTAGTAATCAATATGGCCTTCCCTATTCCCAGCCCACGGCCTTTAATTACCAGGAAAATTCGAGAAATAATGGTGAGCGTGTACAAGACCCCCCTGCTCCACCAGCAGCACCCAAGCATGACCAACCTCAATACACAAACCCACAAGGCCCATACCCAAATAGTTTCACTTCCCACGAAAACTCCCGCACAATAGTGGTCCATGAAGTTCCTTTCGCGAGTGTTCAAGGAGTTTCCAATCGCGTTGTCATAAATCCCAATGAGCAGTCATCGCCTCTGAGTAATCAAAATGAATACAAGGAACAACAACAGGACTCACCCGACAACTCTTTCCGACGCAATCCATCTGCAGAGAACGAAATAAATTTCTTGTACAATAAGAACTCTGTCTCTTTCCAACAACAAACCTTCCAAGACAGTCCGCCAAATTTACAATACGGGCTTCAGCAAGGTAGTCCCCAGAACCAGGAAGGTAAAAGTGAGTATCTCCCATCTCCGCCCGATACATCATCCAACCCCGGTTATATGAGTGGAGGCTTAGGCTCAAATGAAATTCTATCTCCGTCGCCAAAACCTGTTTACGGAATCCCTCTTGCACCTGTACTTGATCCGGAGTCTCTGACTTCCATTGATCACCATGATTCATCGGTAGTGCTTTCCTCGCAGATTTCTTTCGGAGACATTGGAGCCCTGTCCGATCCTGAGGCGAAGAGAAATCCTAATGACAATATCAATATTGTCCCATACTCCCCAATCGTCCCTTCCCACCCCATGCAAATCCATGACTCCCAACAATTCCAGCAACTTCACCCCTTCCAACAGCAGCAAGAAGAGCATGAGCCCCAACAGCATCGTCAAGTACAACAAGAGCAATTACAACAACAGCCCCAGTATCACCAGTCACAGCAAGAGCACATTCAACAACAACAGCATCAAATCCAGCAAGAGATCATTCAACAGCAATACCAAATCCAACAGGAAATCCAGCAACACCAACCACTCCAGGTGCCATCACATGAGTTTTACGCTCAGCCACAGTTAGTCTTCTCTGACAACTCCAATGAGTACAACAACAATCAGATTCAGCTCAAGCCTGAAATTTTACCTCAGTACACAAACTTGGTACGGCAAGGAAGCTGGGTAAGTGATGCCGTCTCGGATGTCACGGCCGTGCCTGCTTTATACGGCCTTCCCCAACCTGGTCCCTCAGTAGTGAGTGAGCCAGCGGTAGTGTATGGTGTTTCCAATCATACTTCCAGCCCTTCCTCTCCTCCCAGCATCTATAGTGTTAATAATGATGCCCCTCTCACCTCAAACCCTTTGGTCAGTAATAGCGTCTCTCCATCCCAGAATGGATACTTCTATTCCCGGCGGAATCGGAGTCTCAAGCCCAAATTCTCCTCCCCCGTTCGGTCCCCACTCGTCACTTCCTTCACAGTCAAGTCCAACAATAAAGAGTAATCAGCATTATTGTGACGAACGATGGCAGTGGTCAACTCAGCAGCAACCATTACATTGATTTTCATCCGGCATTTCAATTAGAGCCACAAAAGAGAGCTTCTGTTTCCTTTAAAACCCTTCAAGCTCGTATTTTCTCGTCAATCCATTTGCTTTCAGCGTCAGTCCCCATTATAGATGGAAGTGGTGTTGAAAGCAGTTTTATAACCAGTATAGGTCTTACTTCCAATCTCAGCACCTTTTCTCTCTCTCTCTCTCTCTCTCCCCCCCCCCTCCCCTCATCTTGTCTCTTGCGAAGAAGTGATGGTACACAATACGTGAAAGCTCTTTCCATTATCCTAAGGATCCCTAAAGTCGTTCCGTCTAAACAAATGAGTCGGAACGGCAGAGGTCTTAAATGCCCTATAATTTGTCCATAAGTAATTCGTTCGTAATTCTCTTGACTCCCACGTCAGTCTTTACATTCATCAGTCTCATCCTTGTTTGACTCCAATTTGTGGAAGGTGGGCTCATTTCCTTCTACGCCTAATTTGAGTAGTTTTATTTTATTTTCCAAGAATACATGCATACATCCCGAAGTACGGGTGGTACAAAAAGGAGGAGGACGTCTCCCGTGTTGGTCCTGGTCCTTGTGTGTATTCCTATTTAGGTAAATAAAGCCGACATGCATGTGCCCTGTATGCATACAGTATGAGGAGTACTCAGTGCTGGGATGCTCAAGGAACATATTATTTTCGGTTATGGAAACACAGCTTTATTACTAAACTTTTAAATCTCAATAAAATCCAGTTGTGTGGCGGTGACCTTTAATAACAAGTAAGTTGCACATAATCTACAAAGAATGACGCCATCGACATGCACTTTTAACTTCCGTACATTTATTTCTATGTACTTCCCTATTCTACAATTACGTACAAGCTTCAGAAATGAACCTCAGGGGAGGTGAACGGAATTCCAACGAGGACACAAAAATATGGGCAGAGAGGACATATAAATACACAATTTAAATTTTTAAAAATTAATCAAATCACGGAGCAATGAATGGATGGAGGTCCAAAAAAGAGCAACAACTTCAATATGGTTTTTTTTAGCACTACTATAATTATATACATAGATACATATGTATAAGATATCAACTCCATACATGTGATTTACAATTAAGTAATGTCTACATGCTTATTTTTATACTTTGTTAATAGCTCTCTAGTATAACTTAATAATCTTAGGTGTGGTAATAATATAATGGTATTGTACTTCTCATTATGATATACATACATACATTTAATTATTCCTCAAAATACACAACAACAAGCAAATTACTCCATGTACCTGTAGTCTCTAAAATGATGATGCATCTTCCACACACACAAAAAAACTGTATTTTTTTACAAGAGTAATCATAAGTCTTCTACATTGATCAAGTCCAATAAGTGATTTCGGATAATGCTTATTTGATGGATAATAATCAATTGTTAATAAAAGTTTTTTTTAATGAACATGTGTATCTCTTCATAATTACTCATTTACACCACACTATATACAGATACCAGCACACAAAATAAAAATGCTATGTGCAATTTAATTGACTTCGCTCATCCCTGCAACACACAGCCAGAGCAGTGTCGTTTGTAATGTCATATATATGTAGATAATAATAATATTTTATAGTATCATCTCTCATCATATCCCTTGAGTAAACTCCATCCATAGCACATAACCTTAGAGCTTGCTCCTACAAAGATCACATTTAGTTTATGCTTAAAACAGTAGCAACCTTCCCGTGGAATTTGTACAGTTTCTAATGTCTTATACACATATATATATAGTTTGGAGTCCCAACTATTCACAGATAGGATCGGAAAGTGACTCCATCTTTAAAATATACTAGGTTATAAATCCACCCTAAAGTACTGATTATTCATTAGGAAATCCTCCTACAACTTGTAATTGTATACAAAAGTGTTCGTGTGTAGTGTGTATAATTTATATTTAAAAGGGAACGGCTCAGTCATCTTTTTGCCCGAGCACCGGAGGAAAGTACCCGATGGAAAAAGTCACTAACTTTATCATTTCAGTACTACACATTAAATACCACATTACCACAAAGAATGCATAACATAGTTGTCCAATAACCCACTCCTCTGAGATTGTTTCACGCAAAGCTGAGGACTCTCCCTCACTCATAACTTTTACGGCTTTCCTCCTGAAAGTCTCCCGTAAATTCCCACCACCATTATTTCCATACATTATTCAATCTTAATCCAGGACGTCCACCAGGAGAGGGACTATGAACGGCCATTTCAACTGTCTTCATTTATGACTAGATATTTATGTACATACATAGTAAAAAGTGTACGAGCTGAGCAGTACCTATAGCTTCAATGCATTTATTCATTTATCATTCCCTGCTTAATGTACATACATCCAAGAGGGACCAGGGGTTCACAGCTATTAGGCTTTTACAGCGATGAGCAGAAATGCAATTACCTAGTCGTAAATTGATAATCATGGATACATTAAAACCCACAGCCATTCAAAATGTGTGCTTAATTACTATACAAATAGGTACTCACTATAGTGTATGTATACACATGAGTGGCCCATCTTGAGTAGCCCCATAATTAAATATTGCACTATGTTTTCAAAATATTAATCCAGTATAAATAATATTTTCGTATCCCCTTGAAATCCAGTTATTAAATATTCTGTTGTAGTAGCCTACAGCGACTAAAATTTTCAACAGTGTACGTGTACACCATACACGTGCATGAATGAATATGTTATGATGTTCCGGTTCTTAATGCTACAATTCTTATCCAGCTTGTTCAAATTTAAAGTCAACAGAGAAGTGAAGCTACAGACTACATGGAACGGAAAGCCAGCCTCGCTAACGTCTTCCAGTGTAAATAATGGTACACCTTCAGGTAACCACATGAGAATATAGAATGGTAATGAATATCATAATAAACACATAGTACAATACGTTATGACGATTTCCTACCAGTGTCAATGCTAACTAAAAATTATCTCTGGGCTGGATGCCTAATTTCCCTTCCACCTTTCCTCAGGGCCGGGAGCAAAGATGGCAGGGGGGTGATAATAAATTTAATTAGTAGGACTTTCCCCCATTTGTTTTAATTTGGTGCTGGAATTATTATGAAGCTTGTTCGGTAAAATATTTTGAGGGAAGTACTCGCACTCTGTGAGACTTAGCTAAGCCTCGCAATCAGCAGATGACACATCATGTGATCCCAGGGATACAGAAACAACAATTCAGAACTTACGTTACTTAAACCGACCCAATCCGTTACCATTCAACCATATACAATTATTACTGATTAAGTTTTCAACAAAATCTTGGTTTTAAGCTTCCTGCAAAATACTTTCAGCCTTGAAGTAATAACTTGGGATCAACGCTACATACATACAACACAAATAAGCTATAAGAAACAAACCATGTCTCTCAGCTAAGCTCACAATCAGCAAATGTATATTTATTGCAACATCCTCGTCCCGTACAGTTTCCTCAAAATCCTCCCTCTGTACTGATTTGCACACTCGGTTTAACTCAACAACATTTCAAGCATCAGGGGATAGATTGCAAAGACATGGCCCATAGCCTGAGGCCCACGGCGGGTTATATAAGAACAATTGGTAACCACAGCCTTCCTCTATACGTTCTGCCAAGTCAGGAAGCATTAATTAAACATGTGTTGACTGAGAGGCTCCAAGTTGTCCTTAGCAAATCTGAGTCGCAAGAATATGTTAATACAGTAATAAATTACTGGCCTTTGAGCTTAAAGCACTACGAAGGGGTTGTCTCTAGGTAACCATCAGCTCGGGCTAAATATATGCACTTACATTAAGGGAAGATACGAAGATACAAGAAAAACATGTAGTAATAATAATGTTACTTCGACATCATTGTGGACTGCAGACTCAAGGAAATTACAACGAGCTTCGTGTGAGCATTTCCAGCGAGCGCAAAAATTATTGGTCCATTCACAACCACCTTGTATGAACAAATGCCTTTGACACACTCATTGTCGGAGATAACCTATACTGTAATTTAATCATGGAAATCCTCCAGCTATAGATACACACCATTCATACCGTGCCTTGTAGGTTTCTCACAAGTTTTCCCAGATATCTAACTAGAGCTGATGCTCCCGCATCTGAATTCTGACAAAGGGGTGCGTGCACTCACGGACATACAGAGTTATTATAGAGACACATACGTGAATTCCTTGTAGGGAAAGGTAAGGAGACTATTCTATTCGGGAATTCTGCCCAAAAAAAAAAAATTGGAAAAATTGGAAATAAAGAGGAACAAAATCATATTTGATGGAACAATAGAAAGTAAATGTATTCTAGAATCTATTTATCCTCATGGAAGGAGCCAGGGAAGCATCGTGTTGAGAACAAAACAAGGTGGAAACAATGGTTGTTGAGACAGAACGCCCCAGAAACAACTCGGGCCCGTCAAGGCTCATATTTCCTCTGATTAAATTTATATTCTCAAGACGTAAGTTAATAAAAGAATTGCATGTCGAGTTCCATTGCCCAGTTCAGCCTTAAATAGCCCATCATCCATCCTACCCGGAGAACGCTAATTCACCCAAACGCTTTACCACCTATGTACGTGAGGATTACTCACGGGGAACTCCGGAACGTGCGAAATCACTCCTCCTCTCTGCTTAACTACAAGTCTGTATAAATCTATTTGATAATATGTATCTTCTTCATTTATCCCTCCACTATTATTGACTTTTCCTTGTCCGGTCTCCGATATTTCCGTGAAAAGATCCCTCCCATGTCAAAATACCCTCTCGGAAAGTAATGAATGGGGAAAGGGAGAGCAGCACCAGTATTTTAGAAATAGCTCCTTCTAAATAGCTATAATAATTATTACACGCTCCATGAACCCTTATTTGTAAGGGAAATTGAAGCTATTAGAATGACTAGTGTTGGAAATGCTATAGGATTAATTTCTCGAAATATTTCAACTTGAGCATATTTACTAAATCTTGTAAATTTGACGGGACTCAGGAGTAAACTCCATGCCCTCGTTCATCATTTGCTTCTATGAAACCTCCAGGGAATTATTGAAACGTGCATTTTTTAGAAGATGACTAGTTTTTGACTATAAATTTCCCTTATTTTACTAATAGTTAGATAAATTAATTTATTAAACTAATAATTATTATTGTAAGTAAAGTTTCCGAAAACCTTCAGTGAGTCTTTGGCAATCCACCTTTGATGTGGGAACCATCATCGAGACATTAACTGTTTTTGTGCCTGATTAAACATACTAACACATATTGATATTAGGACATTTATAACCGGGGTGCAATAAGGATATTAAGAAAATGGTGTAAACCTCCTCCATTTAAACTACAAGTGAGACAATCCTTACACTAGCGTACTTTTAGGTTCCCAATCAAAAATAGTACCTTGAAATGCGTGTCGAGAGCATATGCGGAGAAGCTTTAAGAATTCTAAACACGGAGAGAAATTCCTTATACTTCATTAGAGTTAGAATTGATACCGGTGTGTGCGGACGTGTGAAATGAAGGGTAGGTAGCTTCATGTCTGGTACAGTGTCACACGCTAGTATGGAGTCAGTTCCCTGGATGTCAATCTACAAATGCAACCTGTAAGTACGAGATGATAAATAAGTTCGTGGTAAAAAACTAGTGTGAAAAATTTCCCCCATTTTAAAAGTAATTATGTACACAGAGCATATACTATATGCTACAGAGTACGAGCTACGGAGTGTGTGTATACAGAGCTACTGTGCCTTACTTAACTATTGCGTGTGTAAGTGTGTTTTTTTTTATTTAATGCTTACTGTGACTGGGGTAAATTTTAGCACTGGAGTAGTTGGAGAATGCATAACTGGAGCAGCGGCTATCGGGAGATAACAGCATCGGAGATCGAGGCCGGTTTGGTAGAAGAGTGGATAAATTTTGTTGTTCGACCGTTCGTGTTCGGAATATGAAGAAGCTCAAGAGTTCTACTCAGCATTCACTGGACTGACATGACCCGGTTGTTTAGCAAGTTCTTCCCATGATGTCATATTCTCCGACGCTCCGTTCCTCATAGCCTCAAACCGAGGATTCATTTCTGATAACGACTGTCAAAACATCAAATACAACTCAATATCAATGCTACTCATATCCTAGTTTTTTTTATATATATTTCAACTCGCCCTGACTCGACTGATAGTGACATGGGAGTTTGTCTCCCCCAAACTTAAACTCACAGTTGTATTTTCATAACTGTCACCGTTGTAAATTAAATCCACAGGACATCATTTCATATCAAAGGTGACAATTGACAAGGAGTCAGAATTAAAAAAACAATTCCACGCATAACCTTCACTCGTTATCTTGCAATATTAGTAATTTGCAAAGGTTTCAGTCAATAAGCACAATCTTTTCTTCTACAAGAGCGCTTTTTCTAAAATTATTAAAAACTCCCCTTCCCCGCCTACGCCATTCCATACTGCTTTAACTTATCTCACATTCACGCTATTATTTTTCCTTCACAAGAGGAATACATACTTTATTCAAGTAATTTACAGTACAATAAATAAAATCTAACAAAAGGATTCATTATTTTTACGGAAATTAAAATCACACTTGAACCCTCTCACTTTTCAGTTTCCGTCAAGTGTATGGTTTCAATAGATTTATGGAAATTGAAAGGGGAAATTGCTCCCGAGCAAATGTGTGAAGATAATAGATGAACGAATTTCTAAGAGTATATTCACGTTCAAAATAACATGAAAACATTCATTCCAACCACCTGACCTTGAAGTGCTCAGTACAGACATTACAGAAATGCAAGCCCCACATGGACTTGTGATGTCAAACAAAACAAAAATAAAACGGGAGTTCATTCTTCCTCCAGCACTCAGTCCTGCAAGTGGCATGATGAAATTTGGAATAAAAATGTCCTTTTTCCCGGCGAATATCCCACAGGGAATACGATATTGTTCGGTGTAATGAGACTGGCTTTCACATATCCTATTCTTATCATGAATTTTATATGAATGGGCATAGTCTACATATATAGTAGCTATTTTCTCCCATCAATGTATTTCCATGAAAGGATTCTACTATTAAAAGAAAAGATGGTGCGATTGACAGGGGACAGTTTGATATGGAAAGGTTTGGAGTTAAGGATTTTTTTTTTAAAAAAAGAAGAAAAAAAAACTGGCCCATTACATATAATTCTTAGGAGACTCTGGACTCAATACTTTTCACTTACCTGATAAAGTGGAAGGCAAATATTGTTAATCCAGCTCATTTGAAGCTGAGGTAACTCGTGCTCCCGCTCACGGTCCATTGATGCCGGTGGGGTTATCTGGAGCTGCTTTCTCTCTTGATCACCCTATTTTCAAGACCAACACAGTAGGTTTAGAGAGTACCGGGAGGAAAATGCCTTCGTTAGTGATAACAACAACATCCACGATTTAGGAATCTCCCCTCAACTATAATTTGGGATTCTCAGAAGTTACCACCATTAGTGACTCAGTGTGGCAAAATCTAAAGTAGAATTATTTTTATTCAAGGAAACCATCTCACCATCTCAATTAGCATTTTAAATTGCACTCTGTCAAATTACAGTGGGTAAAAGGCTCCCCGGTCAAATTAGCCTGTCTTTGTGTAAAATAAAGGCTAAGTTGTTAATTTCGTATACAATTCTTGCCTTGAAGGAGCCTTTTCCACAACTAACTTGTGCAGTAGGTAATGGTCTATAGGAAGTAGAAAACTACAAGGGGAAAGTTTCAAAGTTTTTAGCCTTCAATTTAACTATAAATACTAAAGGTTAGTATGTATGTATCTACATGTGGGGGAACGCTATAGATTTAATAAGTGCTGGTAAACTCATAAATGGTCTAATATTATACCACGTATGTATGTACGTACATAAATCCCACCCAGATTTTTGGAGGAGACGGGTACAAGTAGTTTTTTTTTTGTCAAGTTGAGTTCCTCTGTTCCCACAGACGTCCACCACTGCATAATAGCAGTAATGAATTATTCGGAACAGATTTGAGTAAAATCCCTAGAAATATTATCCTTGGGCAGAATCTCGAAAAGAAAAGTATAGCTGATCCTTTCTCCCTGATCCGTAGTTACAGAGTGGAACCAGTATCTATTCCTGGAACTAGTCCTCCGACTACTCTCATTTCCCTCTCCTTACTTCACCCCAAGCCTCAACTGACGGAACAAAATACACACAATTAATCTTTATTATTTCTGAGCCACACGGAACCACTTCCTTTCCTTAAAATAATGGCTACCCTCTCAAGAGCAGGGATCTCAGGGCGACGATGCTCCTTCCTTCCAAAATAAAGGTGACATTCTGGTTTTTTTTTTTTTTTTTTTTTGCTCGATTGCAATGTCACCTTGAAGTTTATATCCTGGAAGTTTCTACAACTCCGTATCTCATTAGGACTCTATGGGATTCAAGGAATTTGTTTTTTTTCAGGGAAGAGCAAAAAGGATGAAGCAATTTACATACAACTTTGCTCATGTTCATATGTAAAATAATTTCAGGAGGAGACATCCACTCGGTCAGTTACATCTCTCCCATGGGATCTGCCAACTGAGACTGTGAAGAATAGGAGGAAGGGAGTATGATGGATTTTTTATACAAAAATGTCCCAATTTTATGAGTGGGGAATCAGAACGAGATAAAAAAAAATCTAGTTCTTGGCTCCAGTTATGCTTGTAGGAAAATTAAAAAGAATATGTGCGCACAAGACTTCCCTCCTTGTCCCATCCCTCGGAGGAACATGTGCCACACAATAAAGAGAGCAAGAACGTGGTGAGTGTTTCTCCCACTTTCACTAAAAGCATCACCGGGCTGTTTCCTAAACCACTGCACCGTTATGAGACCGCAATTTCCCTGCATTTCATCACGTAAACTAATGCGGATTTTACGATATGCCTCCCAGTAAAAAGGAAACCGAAAGCATTTCGGTGTAGGATGTAGCAAAGAATATAGGACTGCAGAGATACACGCCTATCTCTTACTCTCCCAATGTTACAATTATTATATCTCTGAATATTCACATACTATTCAGCGATTACTCCCAAACGTTCAAGTCACAATTGCACTTGAATCCATACATGGGCACCCTCACGAGGGATTGAGGGATGCCTCGCCCTCTCCCTCGTCCTCGCCCTCACAAACTGCGAGGGTGATGGCGAGTACACGTTGATTTTAGGCGCCCTCGTGAACATGAGGGAGAGGACCTTTGAAGAGGATGTGAACGAAAGAGGGGGAGGCAGAGTACACATGTAAGCCCTCATGACTTTATCTTACCTTAATCATTATGCGAAAATCATACATATATTGTTCTGTAGCAAGCCCAACTTCATAACGTCTTAGGTAAATGGCTTATGGCCCAGCGCAAAAATTCCAGTTTTAATTTTTAAAAGTAAAAGGTCCTCTTGTTTACTTTAGAATTTCTCATATTAAACTCCAATTTCAATTTAGGATGTCGGGGAGACATGGTCATATTTGTAAACAAGGGCTCTACCTGGGCTTTATATTTGATTAATGCTGTTCTCAAACCCTAATATTGAATATTGCTGTTCTGAGGTTATGGAACCTACTTGTGACTAATCTTTGTTAACCGGAGACGTAGAAAGCAGTTTTGATCAATAATAGTGTTTTTCTGAGCTACTGAATCGATTATAATAAAGATTTATTGTCAAAGACCGACAAAAATGTGTTTTATAACAAAATATTGTAGTTTGACCGCACAATTGTTTCCATTTTGCCGACAATTAAAATATAAGGAAGACAGGCACTTTTTACCGATGAATTAGAATTTTAAACTAGTTTTTTACGTTATTTTCAGGACAAAATCGAAAAAACATTGTCAATTTTTCAAGTTTTTTATACCTTTTATAATTATGTCAACCACGAAACCTAATATGTACCTGTACCCAAATACCTGGGTAAAACCTGCACCAATAAAGGGCACTATTTTGAATACGGTAGTTTATTTCAACAACAATTTTTTTTGATTAGTTTTGAACGCTAGGTTGTAGGAAATTTTATAAACTTTCTAAGCTATCCAAAAGTTCCGTCCGTTCAGAACTGCAGTCAACACATATTGAAGTTGTCATATTTTAAGCAGGTGTCCGCGAAGAAGTTATTTGGAGGCACAGGCAACACGTGTAATAAAAAATAACGAGGGCCCTCATGAGTGCGAGGGAGAGGGGTGTATTTTAAAAGTAGCCCCTCACGAGGGCGAGGACGAGGACAACCCGTAACGTGTCGCTCGATTGATGACGAGGGAGAGTGCGAGTAGGCTATATACCATCCCTCGCACAAAGAGGCAGAGGGGGAGAAAAACGCCCATCTATGCTTGAATCATCCATGGAACATTGAATCTAGGGAGGGAAGAAGTACTACAGTCTATCTGTATATCTATGTATATGTACATAACCTATATTTTTCACCTACGTCAGAGCCCCAACTCAGCCTTTACCCAGTGTGTGACACGACCAACTGCAACAATAAAACTTGCGGTAAGAAGTATTTAAAAAGTCAAATGGTCAACCTTTCCGGGACATGAAGTATCTGTACTCTGTTTGGTTGTGTAGGGTCTGTTGTTAACTCCTCAACTGGAGTGTAAGTCCTGGAGCTACCATTTGAATTTTTTACGGAGTCATGTAGAGTTGCCTAAGGTCAGAAACAAGTTGCTCAACTGTGTGGAGCAGTGTTATATGAACTAGGACTCCTTTCAAGACTGTAACTAAACTCCCTCCTGAAATGTCCTAATGATTTTTCCACAGAGCTTCCAGTCATTTACCAACTGTTAGTCAACATGTTGACTTTTACTACATTTGAGGATACTGCGCTTCCATGTCAAGAGTCCCAGACAATCTGAAGAGCGCCCTTGTACCAAAAACTATAAATGTGAGAGACATGGTAGTAATAATACGACAGTGGGAAATCCTTCAGTTTCTGGAGTTGTGTAACACAAAAAAATGTTTAATTTACTTCCGCCCTTTCAACCATAATGGCTATAGGAAGACGGTGAGAGCCTTAAAAGCTTTAATATTTTACAACTCCCACACGTTTCCCAAAATTGTGAAATCCTTGATGTGCCGGTTACTCTCTCAGCAGGAAGAAATACGGCGTGCCACTTAAACCTCCTCAGAGGTTTCCGAACTTCCAACTTGCAAAAAAGGAGAGGAGAGATTTGCAAAAAAAAAGATCTTTTGACGGTGGAGGAAACCCACATGGAAATTTCTTGAAAAAAAAAGAAAAAGCTTCCATGGGGGTTAAGTTCACTCGACTTAAAAGTCCTCCTAGTAAAATTACAATGCAGATATTCAAACTGAATTTCATTTTCATATCGGATCATAATTTTTTGAGGAAATTTTATGAGAAAAATATTCTAATGTTGATGGTCGATAAGATATGGAAATCTCTGGGGCTCATGTCCCCTCCTGACACATGGGCACATTTCAAGGATTCCGTATATCTACACTTATATACTTTCCCAGTGAAATAATCAGATCCTGGTGGAGATTCGAACAGTATTGTTTGCCGTCTGCATGTCAATTATTGAAGACGTATATTTCGTCTTAGTTCAAGCTCCTTAACACGCTTCTGCGTACCTGGGCAAAGAATTCAGCCGTTACAAGCTCAGCAACCTTTCTCTGGACGGTCCATGGTTTGGTAGATGCTGCCAAGTCAGATGCCGTCATCAGCATGCATCGAAGAACTTCCCGTTGCTCCTCATTCTCCCAGCTGTACTTGCCAGCGGCGACCAGATCGAAGAAAATATCTCTTTTCCTGCAGACAGAAAATCATGGCATGTATGACATATTACTTAATGTGAGTTCAATTTAATCTTGACGGACGTAGACAGATTCCATGAATGTTTTATATGTGCTTTATCAAACCCTCCAACTCTGAGCCCAAGGCAAGGGCTCCGAATTAGAGTGGAGTATATTGTCAGGTACATATTTTACTAAAAGAGTTTCTTTCTACTATATAGCCTTGAGGAGATATGTGACTTCCTTTGAATTTCAATAGAATCTTTCCACGAACGCAGATACATACATAATGTGTACTCATAAAAGCATAGGGACTTATTTCAAGTTACAAAATTTAAATTAACTTCTATAAATATCTACTACATTTTTTTAAGATAGGAATTTAATAAACACAAATTTTAGCACACAAAAATCGGATGGGAAATTTTTATTACTGAATAATATTGGGGGAGGGGGGGGGAGAGACACTAATGGTAAAACTGGTCAGTATTTGGGGTAAATTAACTGGGTGATAAAATTTTTAAAGGTTGTTCCCTCTAGCAATTATTAATGATAAATTGTTATGGAATTCTAGTCTTGTACATTTTCTGTCTAATTTAAGACAATTTATTTGAAAAAAAAAAAATCTTCTACTTGGCACCAACTGAACTCGAGAAACCTCCAATCTGACTCCCATGACCTCCTGACCATGCTTAGTCAGGGAGTTTCTCAATTTGCTCACTTGGAAAATTTTCAAGGGGAATGGGCTCACTCGTGAGGTGACTATACAATCGAGGGAAATCAAAGGAGTTGGACGTATGACCAGTTTACCTTATCCAGGAGTAACAGTGTTAGCATATGGAGTACTGTATGAAGTAAACGATTGGTAATACAGGCCTTTTGGGAAGGGATATGAGGAGTAAGGAGAGCGAGAGCACAAAGGGAGATCAATTCGAGGGAGGATAATAATTCTCATGCTCCTCCGTGCTCTCATGAATAACTAAGCTGCCAAGAAATCTTGCGTTTATCATCTTACTGAAAGTAAATGGTGAGATCTGTGGCCAAAATGCATTGCTTGAGGACGTTCATAACTCTCGAGTAGTGTTCCGACGACAGTCCGGAGAATATATTGTGACCCTGTGTGTGTGTACATTTACACAATAAATATAGAGAACAAAAAAAAGAAGGAATTTAAAATCCACAACATACAAGACTTGCCCAACACATTGTAAATCCTTTCAACACCATCTCTCCCAACTCGTGAACAGACACTTACAAATACGTGCATGCAAATGCATGGTCACTGCAAATTTGAAATACGCATCAAAAGCAAATAAATGCTCTACATCCGAGATTTCCCTAGAAATAATCCCTTTTTTTTCCCCTACCTTATATATTTGGAATTTGAATGGTTTTTTTTATTGCGACAGCTCAACATCACAGACCAACATTACTTTGTAATATCTCGACATAATAAAACAGGCGGGAGAAATTCTAGAGGGGAATATTTATTTTTCCGAAGAAAAGAGAGAAATATACATATAGAGGCTGAAAAAAGTAAATCCTGTCGTTGTTTCCTTTCGTCCTTGTCAACTTTCCTTTCCTTTATTCATGGGACGGAGCGAGCGGTGGTATGTACTGCCAGCCTATAGTTCCAACCTCAACCACTTATTTCCCAAGAAAAATCAACAAAAGCAAGTTCTGCACTGTAGTCCTTCTAACGAAGAGCAGTTCCGTATTGAGCATGCTGTGCGGAGAATTAATAAGCGTGGAATAATATATAATATGAGCAAACGCTCCCAGGATTCTATTAACCTTAAAATTCAATCAAGTCTCAATCAGACAATGTCTTCGAGTATTAACGGAAACCTTCCCAATGCTCATTTCCACCGATATTTAAAAGAAGTCAATTGAAATGATTCCAGTTGACGAGGAAACTAATT
Source organism: Allacma fusca (assembly GCA_947179485.1). Lineage (NCBI taxonomy): Eukaryota > Metazoa > Arthropoda > Collembola > Symphypleona > Sminthuridae > Allacma > Allacma fusca. The sequence goes on along the minus strand of OX359249.1, from coordinate 17,784,720 downwards.
TTAGTCAAATATTCCGGACTCCATCCCTGGAATGCCCATTGACAATCCAACTGAAGAGATCAAAGAAAATAAAAGCTCCGCTCTTAAAATAAATTAACCTCATTTTTGATTTACTGCTCATAAAAAGTCTTTGGATGATTTCTTTTGAATCCGCCCTTCTACATAACATATATGCACTCCCCTAACTGAATCTCTGACATGGTCTGGAATAAAATTATTATTCCCTGAAATTAATTTCTCAGAAAATTTTCAATATTTTTTGTTTACGCATAAATGATTAATAATTGAACCATGAGAAATTTGAATTTTGCTTTTTTTCTTACGGTTAATTACACCTAAAAATGTTCATTCACAAGTACGCTGTAGACTTTCTATAATAATTATTTCTGCTGAGTGAAATCATTCAAGTGACAATGCATTGACAGGAAAATACGGAGGAAATCCGTTGGAGGAACATTCCAAATAAACCGAGCTCACTCACCTCACTGTTGATAATCATCACAGCATGATTAAAATGATGATGTTCCATCGTATTCTGTGTCCCGTACAGAAGAGCAATTGCGGAGCCAGTCCTAACCAATCAAATGTACAATTCACGCATTTGTAATTACTGTAATAATAATTATTATTACACTTTTTATCCCCTGACATACATTATGTAATGTCATAGACACATATGCGTAAAACACTAATGACTTTGAGTTGGAAGGTTATACCCAAGTATAGTTTACAAAGTATTACGACATATCTATAGTTACATAGGTACATATGTATGTTCCCGATCTGTGACTCTACGAAGCATTGTGGTAATGACTGGTGCAGGATTGTTTGCAACATTAATCCCAAAATTAATTACACGTCTGATTTCCGTCTCAGTAATGATTCCCTATTTTGATTCACACAGAGAAATAACTCTCTGGTTTTGTTGGTCATTATTGTATGTATGACTGGAAGGAAGCTATTATTCAAGTAATTTATTAGGCATTAAGCACAAATTAGTTTGAGAACATATGCTGGGATTGCTGAAATAATACTCTTGCGAAAAGGACACGTTCATGAGCCTCTCGCTATAGTAACATGGGGTAAGGGGTAACTTCAATAGAATGACTTTTCACAACGTCGGATTTCACCTTGACATGGTTATTTCCTGTGTGTTTCGACTCTGTTGAAGTCACTGGGTCCCGAGATAGGTCAGGGAGGGGTAGAGGCTGCTCGCTCATAAGAATGAATACAATGATGCATGAAACTGAAACAGTTGGGAAGTTATCTACCCTTGGTACGTATTCCATTCACTTACAATGTACGACTGAGCCACAACTTTCACTTTTTATCTCTTCCAGGAATCACGTCATCATCGAGTCAAACACTTTCCGTTCCCTGAGATTTTCCCGAACATTTAACATTCATTGCAAGGCAATTCTTTCAAGCAATTCTAATCCCATTAAATTGTATTAGTTTTCACAGGTCGGGATGAGAGTCCTCGTTCACATGAAGTATGAGAAAGGCATACATTCTGTGTTCACATATAATTACATAATATCTTAGCGTTCATTCTCAATCCTAACTCGTGTGTAGGTACCTGGAGTCATCCTTCTGCATGACTACATCTCCAACTTAAGACCCTCTTGGAAATTATGGAAACAGCTATGCTTATGAGTTTAATGATGACGCAAAAGTAAAGATAATTTTCTCCAGAGATCCTCATGCCATTCACTGCCTCGTATGTACGTCTCATCCGGGTTAGGGAACCTTGGCTTCACCGCATTGTTACTAGCAACTTGCTACCATGGCATGGAGAATTTACTAAAATTTTCAAAACTTTATGGGATGCATGCATGCAATATTCGTAATAATTTATGACTCAAGAGCATACATGTGGTTATGTATAGATACTCTCTCCCTAATAACAGTCAATGAATAATATGCGGAGGTCTAAAACATAATAAGATTCGATTTAGACAGATTACTCTAGAAAAGCGGAGTCATTTTCTGTGGATAAAATACGTACTACAGCTCTGTATGATGTTTTAGTCCTAGACGTTACAGGTCTATGGATGAAGAATGAAGATGCAGTATATATATGTATGGAGGCATTACAAGTAGGTTCTAATTTCTTGAAAATAATATTAATACATATATATAATTATATAATTACATGGATAGTGTAGGTACTAGAAATATTAGGAGAAGTAAAAGTACTAACTTGGCTTGAAAGGAGTTGTTTGTTCCACGATGATCCAGATCATGACACAAACAGGCTACAAACATGGCGAGGACCTCAAGCTCAGGAAACGTATCTTTCATTTCACAACTCTGTAGAGACCAAGGATAATGTGGAAGTTGTCCTTAAGAAATTATTTTGACCTTGTAGTAAAACAATTTGTAAATTTCCTTTGCCTAAAAGCTTACATAGAACTTAGAATTTAGTGAAAGCACGAAAGGTAAAATGCTTTCACGAAATATAAACTAAACTTGACTTGTTTCAAAGCCTCTTGGACAAACTCAAGACTCTTCTAAGTTTATGTACACATTTTGACTCGAGCTCTATCTGTATATATGACAAGGGTCGATTCACTGAAATAAACATAAAGTGAAACGAGAAGGGTCTCCGGAATCGTCAAAGAAACTTAAACGTCCTTCTTACTTGTCATGGATAAACACAGTACATGGTATATGATTACACATAAACAACAACCTACGGAGTGATGAGAGAGCTTGTAGGTAATAAAAAAGGGTTTAGTACCGAAAAACAAGGTAAAGTACATAGACATTACACACGTATGAGTATGATATAATGATAGAGAGAGAGAGAGATGAGGGGGTACGAACCGTGAGAACCGCAAACATGACTTGAGCCACGTTGAAAGCATGACGCCAATTATGATAGGGAACATCACGGTAGTTCCGTTGCACAGTTAGTAGCCATCGACAAACAGTCTGGAAAAGGACAAGAAAAAAAAACTACTGTCATTTAGATGCATTAAACTTTCGTACTAGGTCCTTTGAGGGAAACGAGGGAGACACGCCGTATGATTTTATTCCTCCTCCCAGTATATTGTCCCACGTAAGTACACACGGATGTCTCCAAACTCATCTCCTCGTTCAGAAGGGCGGAGGAAGGAGTTAATTTGAGTATACAAGTATCAATCTCCCAGACGTGCCCAGCTTTCATATAGGTCTCAGGGAATGGAACACCGAAGGGGAAATAATAAAAATGGAAATAATTATTGAGTGACATAGGCCAAATAAGACAAACACGAGATGTGGCTTATATCTAGTATCAATGTCAATTACTCCGTTTGTATAATGTCCCAGGTTTTTATCTCACTCTATTACTGTCGTTAGATGCGAAATGAAGTGTATGAAGACACTTTCCGGGATTATCTATACTTTCGTTCGAACGGAGAACCTCCTCAGCAGTAAAAATACACAGACAGCAAGGTTACTTTCCGAGTTCCAAATTTACTCCATTTCAAGACAGGGAGAGAGAAAAAAAAATATGGACACGTAGCTAAAATAGGAAACGAATTGTAACCTTGGGGATATGTGTGGAGCATACCCAGAAATTTATTTTAAGGATTTATTCCATCCCGCAAAAAGAAAGCTGTAAAGAAAAAAAAAAGGATATGTGAGGTAAGAAAAATCCGACTTACCGAATAGTCCATCTTAAAACGAGCAACGAGGCCTAGGTCAAGAAACATACGGACGGCTGCCACCACCATTTCATTCGTTTCTAGCGAGAAGTCATCAAATGTGAGGGAGCAAAGGTTCCAATCGTCTGCACTGGGCACGTCCTTACTCTGTGTAATGTGCAGTCAAGTAGAACCAAGATAAGCACCGCAATTTGTCTTTCTTTTAGTATCAATTAAAGCTGCTTAAGCATCTTTCCTACACAAAGTGCCCTGTAACTTTGGGAACATCCCAAACTAGACACATTCAAAGTTGTCTAATTTATGCCTCTTGAAGGCCCAACTTTTTCCGGGGAGATTTCCCCTCGCCCACTCCGGCTCCCCTAAAAGTGGTGATAATAGCACTAAAATGTTAACAAAAAGGACCGTTCTGTGGTCGTGAACAAGCAATTTCCAGAGTAACGCGGGATTTAGGGGAAAGGTCAATATGACGTTGGAGGGGGGCAAAACACCCTTCCAAGAAGTTTCTCTCAAATTTTTCAGGCAAGCCAATTTTGCCTCTGGAGGGGTCAGGTTTATTTTCACAATATGTTCATGAACCTCCCTTCGACTTAGAAGCTGTATGCTTACTTTTGCTAATTGTAAGTTAATAATCTCACTTCTGACTTTATCCTAGCATTTATAGATAGTTGTGTAACAGTGCCAGAGAAATGTCATTTTGCTCTGATTTCATGGGATTTTTAATTCAAGATCCCTTGACATCAGGACATTTAGTAAGGAATTATTCTAATATTTACAAGGACTAAAGAATAATAATGTCCTCACCGTGATGGTTTCAACTTCTTTTATAGTTGCAGTGTTATGGTAGGAGAGAACCTGCGGAGATAAAATTTGAGATTGTACTTTCAGTTAGATTCTGGAACAGGGTCAGAGTGTCTGTACTACACCCTTAATGGTAATTTCAATGTTTAAAAATAATTTTAAAAATTACCTCTATAGCAACCTTTTGCTTCGCTATTGCCATCTCCAGCTCTGCATACATCAGTGTGTTATTTATACCGAGTCCGCAAAATATTGTGAACGCCTGAGTAAATTAACAAATGTTTTATCACCATTGATGAAGACCTTTTTTTATTTTAAGTTAAAAAATGCATTTGTATTTATATAATAATTACCGAGATACACGACAAAAAGCTATTTGCAATAGAACTTATGAAAGAATGAGTGGCTGGTATTATTTCATCCTTCCAATTTCAGATTCGAACTACTACTAACAAAAATATTGTGAAAGCAGTGGGCAGCTCAGGACTACAACAACTACTGGGAAAATAACAGTGGATGGAAAGCATCAACATTTGGAAATTATTATTCCTGCTGGATGGGATTTTTATGGGTCCGCTACAGAATAATTCTGGACAGAAGGTGTGAAAGCATCGAAGCAGACAACTTTGCTTAATTATAAACGAGAGATATGAATTAATAATACCTCGAACAGCTGCTCGTCATTGTCGTTAAATGGCATGCTATTTAATTTGTTCACGATAGTCGCCACGCCTGAAACATATCCATAGTAATGAGATTTCCTCCAACATTCCCGCACTTATCAACATGATACCAGGGGGAAAAGTGACATTTTCTTAAACTGAGCCTATACTTCCTGAGTTTCCTCCAGAACTTTTTGTCCCGCAGGGTAATCATTGGGGGACTCAGGAGGAAATCCTCGGACAAATCTGAACATCTGGGTCCAAAGGTTATTAAAGGCAAGTGTAAAATAAATTAGAGATATAATGGGAGAAAAAGTCGGAAAGAAAATGAACATTCCCGGGAATAGGTCCACGGTCCACCTTTTAAGTTACCCTTACAACCCTCAGGTTCATCCCTACGTAGAAAATATACGACTATACCAGGATAATAGTGTGTTTTAATAAGAATGACTTTTAACGTCGTTTGGAAGAATTTAAGCTCTCTGTAAATGTGAGTCACGCATGTGCTCCAGTTGACCTAAATAAGTACATGCCATGTGTTTCCCAAATTAGTTTAAACACTTTTGAAAAACTTTTATCCTTTTAATGTAGATAGTTGTTTTCAATTAAAATAAAGTAAAACCCCAATAATTTTGTAGTAAAGAATAATACATTAAAATTAACGCTGGAAGCTGAAAGCTACGCATCTTCCTTTGCGTCTTAACATTCGAATCCCGCTGACACTGACATTTTGGCTAGATTGCTTATGTAATGGCTGTGGGACTCATGACAGTGGGAGGAAATAAAGTGGTTAAAGTTTGAGAGCATTAGAGAAAGGAATTGAATACCGATGATTTCGGAATGCCTGTTGCGGATAGGCATTGCCAGCAATGAGCGAAGATTTCCGCAGCAGCCTCTCGAAACTTCCACCATTTCCGCTATGTTTATTACCTCACCCGTGGATGCAACTTGTTCCGCCAGTTTTAAGATACTGCAGGAGATTTGGTCGTCACCCGCCTTTCCAGGACTTGAAATATGCAAAATAGTACATCCCAACACTAAATATTTTGAGGGTCTCGAGTACTACAGCCTTCGTATTGCACCAATAATTATTATTGACCCACTTCATCCATGTAACATTATTAGCTTTAAGGTGCTAGACTTCCAATGGAATTGAACTACTTGCCGCGTAGATATTCAATATAGTGCGTGTGCTGACTGGAGTGTAAATCGACAGCAATTTAAAAACAAAAAATGAGTGTTGACATTTGAGCTTCAGGGTATTCCCTTACTTTTAGTAAATGTTACCTTTAAAGTTTCCCTTGAATGTCTGTCTTTAATTAAATTCCCTTCTGATGAAACTTTATAAGCTTCAATAAAGCAAACAAGATTCTCAAATGAATTCCCTTTGTGAGTAATCCGTGAGTACAGTGCTCAGGATAAAAATCTCTGACTCTATGTGTTCCAATGATTTCCATGATTGCCAAGGGACAAAATTATTCCTACACCGTGTGGTTAGATCTAGTATTTACTCAGTGTGTATGTGTTACTTGGAAGAACAGCATACTTTTCTTCTTTCGAAATTTCCCTTTCGTTATAAAAATCCTTTCACCAGCTTGACGTAGTTCCAAGAAAGGAAATTCATTCGGTTGGACTGGTAACGAATGTTTTTCGTACATATAATAATTGCTTGTGCATACACAAAGTCTCTACTAAATCTGTAAGCCTTTTAAGAGTGTGTTTTTCGCAATACTCTTTACAGGGCTCTAGCTCTCATTGTCAGTGGTAAATTATACGAGACTGTCAATAGACGAGAAATATTATTTTGTGTAGGTACTTTCATCAATGTTGTGTTGTAATACTAACAATAAGATGATATGGTAAAAATTCGACAAATAAAAATTTTGTATTGTGTGTACAAACAAAGCTTTTGCATTTTAAAGCAAGCTTTCCATCATTGAAGCTCCAATAGTGTAAGCTACTCCAAGCTCATGGGAACTTTTTCCATGAAGAGATTTGATTGGGAAAATAATCTGTTGTGTGGGCTTAAATTTATGCATGACTGGAAAACATTTCAAGGCGAAAATGTATACAAATAATAATTACTTTCAATTAATAAAGGAAAGCATACATACCTGAGCTGGCGAGTTTCCACGTTGTAGTTATGGGTGGAGTTCAAACTCTCTCCTGGTGAGTTGAGCTCAAATAATTTTGAAAATATGACATGTTCCTGAAAAAAATTATCACTTGTATTAGATACAGAGACTATCCACAAGAATACTGTACAGTAATACTGGAGTAAGTGTAAAGCAAATGTAGCAGAATATGAGATGAAGTATTTACGAAACAGAGAGTGAAAGAAAGAATCACCTGAACCTGGCCGACAGTCTCGTCAATAAGAAGCACTGCAGCCCTCTCACATTTCAAAAGTTTTTGTGCTCTCTCCATAATCTTTAAAATCACTTTTTCTATTGACGTTTGTTCCTCAAATAAATCATGGACCACTTCTAAGAGGTTCTGAAATTTAATTCAATCAATCATTTTAACACATTTCAGGAGAGAAAGAAAAAATTTCTAGGGAAAGAAACAAGCTTCAATTCAATATCCCTCATAGCTACTTAAATTCCCAGGAGGGATCTCAAAACCACACACACACACACAAACTGAGTATGAGTGAGTGACATCAATGTATCAAGTGTGTTCAACAGCAGTTGGTTTTTTGGAGGATCTCAGAATGTAATTTTTTATCCGTATTGCTCTTCCTGGCTACACTATGTACATCCCCACTCTGACCGCAGTATTTCTCTATTACTTACAACAAGCCAATTCAATTTTTGACATAAGACAAACATTGGATTGGAAACATATGCTGGAATCCATATATATAATATGTAGGCACATATGAATGAATGGAAAAGGAAACAAATTAGTCCCGGAGATATTTCAAACCTCTCAATACGGACGGTAAAGACACATCTGGTCTCAAGTGAAGATGAGGAATAACGGTAGTTAAAGGGTTACGCCAGGCTGTTTCAGATCTTCTTTAAAAAATGAATGCAGCTGGACAGTGATGAGAATCTATTGTGCTAGGATCTCATTGTCCGACTAAAAAAGCAAGGTCAATTCGGAAGAAATAGATACCTCAACCACTATTCTTTGTAGAACGTGTGTTGGTGGAGTGTCAATCTTCCCTGAAGCTACGATACATCAGATGTGGGGATACGAAATGGCAGAATTCTTCCACATCAAATTTTCTAGCTCTAACAAGCCCGACCTTCCGGTGAATTGTGTACTTACAAAAACTAATTATTAAGCTTAAAATTAATTATATAATTCAGTAGCAGATAACTTCAAGAAAAATTATTTTATGGTTATTATTTTGACTAGTACTGATTTGTGAATAAATAACTCAATCCCATCCCATCCCACGGAAGCCAAGAGCTAATACGGATATTTAAAATCATAATCTCTTCCAGGAATCTTTCTTTTCTAGTCAACTAGCAATCCTTCAGTCAAATTTTAAGATAATTGACATAAGCTCAAAAATAATTACAGGCTCTCATCGAAACATTCACATTACGTACAAAGAACAAACAAAAGAGTTACATCAAAAACAAACCTATAATCCTCTCTCTTGGAAGAAACTGGAGAAAGATTACAGTCCCAAGATTCATGGAATTACTTCTCAAGTACACAACGTCAGGATTGCCATTAGTTTATTCCTAGACGTCGATTGGGAACGATTTTACTCCAGTAACTCAATGTCTCAAAATGCCTACACTGAAGTGATTAATTATAGCACAAAAGTTTCTCCCCTAAGAAATTAAGTTGTCCCTATATGACCATGGGATTAGAGTAGAACAGGTAGATACATATGTATCTAGGTATGTATTAAATAAGCTCATGTCAGATGAGATACTTTGAGTAAATTCTGCTGTAAACATGATTACTCTTGTATGGCTCAAGTAATGTCCTGCATGTGTTTTACAGTCGCATGTTGATTACTCAATAAGTCAGTTTCGGGTTTTAATGCAAGTATAGATATACATAGATACATAGAACATAAACACAAGCCACTATTTCAATTGCTTCGTACTTTCGTGTTCTACCCGGCGTTTCGTGAGAGCTGATACTCAGAAATGAGTGGTTCTCCCTGAGAAAGACACAGTGCGTTTACAAAAAGAAATGACAGATGACTTGAGAAAGTCACACGTTGCTCAAGGTCCCTCACACAGTCAGCATATAAATGATAATGTAACTTACATCCCAAAAGTCAAGAGATAAATGATACCTCAAGTCAATCTTTATGCATAATTATATATACCCTCAAACTAGTTTTTCAGCTAGAGTTTTTAGCTCGTGCTTGTAAAAAGTAAACGGTCGTAGACTTCGTGCTGCCTAGACTTTGTCAACCTGAAACAATTATTTCTTTACACACAAGTACCATGTACGTCTGCACTGGTACGATATATGCATCGACAGGGTTCTTTCTATGTATATGAACTCCTCATAAATTTTAGTCAGTCTCGAAAATTTCTTGCTTGAGAAAGTAGGCAGTCAGAGGGATTGTTTAAATATTTAATGTCACAAAGTAATGAACCTCTATAATATCCATCCGGCTTCCCGAGAAGCTAGTACTCATAAGAGTGCGGTCTAAGGTTGTGGAATTGAACTGAATTTTAGGTGTGGTTCTTGATAAAAAAAACTCTACATCTGCTCCGAGCTACAAGTATTGATTCCCAATATAATCACAGAAATGCTCTGTACAAGAGAAACTTCCAAAAAGGGAGTTGTTTAAGTTTATGGTTTTAACATTTCAAAGAACACTTACCCGGTTTCTATCGTACTCCCGTCGTGAAGCCTCCATTATCTGAGCGTTTGTTATGGCAATGCCCACAAATTGCAAGTAGGTTTCAAGGAGCTGAAATGAATTAACTTGCATGAGCATACATACATGAGGTAACATCAATCCCTCCGTAACCACTATAATATGTCACCAGCTATTAGTACAGTACATTAATTGTACTAAAACACATACTGAGTCAAGGGTTCATCCGAGTGTGAGACGAAGTAGCCTATCATGTAATTTATCGTGACTTGTGAGCTAAATTCACGCTCAGAACAGTTTAGTGTCTACTATGGGTTGCTTAATATTTTAAAAGGGAACAGAACCGCAGCTGCCAACAACTTGTTGCAGTATGGGAACGTGATTTTGATTTTATGGAACATATTAATTTCCAAGCAATAAAGGTGAGGCAATGTGCATGACGATCCTGTAAATCCTACGTGACAAGTAAAGTATCTTGTACCTACTTAAGTACATGTTCCGTGGGGTTCCTTTAATATTTATCTGCTTCAGCATCCAGTAACTCAATTTATAGAGAAATAACAGCCCCTTTTAAGACTAACCCATTTTCTGGGGTTATGAGGTTAGATCCCTGAATTGTAAGTCCATAAGTCCATTAGTCCATTTGAAACAAAATAGGAGCAGATGCTCATCAACAGTTAGTTGAAAACAAAAATGAATTTCCCCGACAAAAATTTCAATGGACTTCAAAAGGCATTACACTGACTCAAATGAGCAACAACAATGAAACAGGCGAGGTTCATATATTAATCCCACAATAGTACTCCACATAGTCAATAGGGAGAGTCGCATAGATGCTGATTTCGAAAAACTAAAGTAAATAAATGTGGTTCTTGAAGCATGAAGTTAGGGAAACTTTTGGGGCAAACAAATTTTGATAACCTCTGTGAAATATTATTTACTCATTCACCGCAAATAATGACTAATTAAAAACCAAGTTTTATTCAGGCTTTATTAACAAGGTTTACAAGTTCTCAAGCCTTCCCTTCTTATCCCCAAGCTATGGAACGTCAAAAGTTGAACAAAAGTTAAATACTAGGAGCGTTCTCAAGTGTGTGGAGTAAATGTTATGACGCAGACTGGAGAAGATTCTGACGCGAATGTCAGTGAAATAAGACTACTTAATTAGTTTGATTCCTTAAACCTCGACTTGGCTCAGGATATTTCTTTCAACGAAGTTTCGAGCTAAATTTTCCTCCTCCAGCTATCAGTTGAGACCCTGAATGAACAGACCGTGAACTAAAGCGTTAGTAATAGTAGATATTGAATGGGATGTAAAAATCAATCCAAACTAATCCCAACGTGGAAACAAATAGTGTGTATTGTACAGACACGACCCTTTGAGATTCACCAATAGTCTTTCATGAACGAAGCAGTTGAGAGGCTTCTTCATTCCCTTCTTTCTTCTCATATTCTTCAAAGAAGACTTGGAGACATGGAACTGATTTGGTTCGTATGTCTTAATCCGAATTCCCTCATTAGAGTTTACCTTAAAAGTATCTAAAATGTCAGGGAAGGCCTGACACCATCATTGAAGTGTCCCTAGGGGTTCAAGTTCACTGTTCTCGATCTCTGATTGCATTTAGAATGCCTTCAGGTATATTCAAAATATCTTGCTATGTTTTCCCTGATTTTTAACCATCCTCTCGGTTGGATTTTCACAGTTCTGTGGTAGTCTTCCACCTGCTCTTGCTCTTCAGTGCCTGACGATGACAGACTATTACTTATTCAAAGATAAATTACTTTCTACGTAAGCCAAAGATTCGGGTCCCAAATCCATTTGAATGCAAAATTCAGACTGGGAAATTCACTAGTCAAATGCGGACTTTTGGAAGTAAATTTTCTGGGGAGATTTTGTTTACAACAAGGCCTAAAAAAAAGGTTTTTAGGTAATTCCTGACAGACATTATCATAGGAGAGCTGTCATAATCCAGATTTCAATAATCTATCAATACCTTTCTGTATTTGAGGCTGGGAATTAGAGGGTCAGTTTCTGACAAATGAAGTACTGAGTGTACGGAGATTTGAAATGGGAATCAGTTCAAATATTTGCGAGGATTCAATGAATTTCAAAGATGTAAAAATGAATACCTTTTCATCCTCTCTATCAAATCTACAAGCCCAGCTGTAGTTGCTGCCGGAGGTTTTATTGACTGCTTGAGCGACGGCAATAATCTCATCATCGGATGCACTCCTCACAGGCATACATAGTAGTGAGTCGGTTTGCTGTCCCAGTATCCTGTCCACAGCATCATTGTACCTTGGGTCCTGTAAAAGAAGAAGAAACATCAAAATCATATTGCATGAAAAAAAATATCAAAGAGCAAGTTTGTTTTTGTTTTCGAACAACCCTTCAAGAGACAGAAATTACAGATCTTCGTAATTTGGCACATGTTCAAACGTAATTTGGACCCCGTAACATTGTCCCCAGAAGTTGTGAAAGTGCAAGTACAGCTTCACAAACTACCCCAACATGTCACAGCACTATTGGCGGGTGGGGAAATGTCCAGGGATAAGCGGCTATACCTTTTATTTTACATGGTTGCATTGGAACGAGCGAAGAAACGACTCTGTTATTTCCATTGAAGAATCAACTGAAGCAGTCGAAACCTAAGTGCTGGAAGTTTGGATATTCTTTTAACTTTCAGTTCCAGACTGAGAGACTCTCTTTATTTACGAGGATGAATTCAACGAAAGAAAAATAAGGGATGAGACCATTCTCAGCCTTTTTTGACAACCTGTGTAGCCATAGTATTAGAACTACTTTATATTTAGGGCGAAAAAATTTTGTAATGTTCAGACCAGTATAGTAGTAGGTGGTAGTTCGTGCGATTCCTCTTTCCTTTATGTGTGATATAATTTAGTGAAAGTCAATCTTCCTCCACCCACAACTTTCTTTCCCACTTTTTTCTTCCTATGCAATTCCCTGTCATCTTCCTGTAATGCAATGTCTTATGGATTGCTACTGCTAGTGGGATGCGCCCACTTCTTACGAGCTATAGGTATCTACAGTTGAAGCTAAAATGGACTTTCCTGACTGTCTCCAGTCAACTTCCTGGTCAGCAATATGCCATTGGGACACTTAGTGTGGGTGATTGATTCTCAAAAGATATTTTACTCCACATAATTATTTGCTGTCGTGACTGGAGATAGGAGAGACGGTCAAAATCACAGGAGCAGCGCACTTCCAATTAGTAGCTGTTCTTGAGACGCTAAGAACTCAAGGATCAGGTTACCTCGTAACTTGGTGATACACTCGTCCAAATTCTGAGATTACAATTTAGCGGGTAAAGTAAGTCAAACTTGTTGCCAAAACTTTTCTCATGTTAAAGGTAAAAGAACGTTTTCAAGCAATTATTATTTCTTAACACTCCAAGTTCAAACGCCTCAAGATACTTATCATTGCATGAGTAGGAGCGTATCTATCTATAGCTTCATATATTTTGAGCATATAAGTCCATCCATATTCCTTACAAGCATTATATTACATATCATGATATGGTCACCCCGATGAACTGTGCTCACGCACAGGAGATCTCAAAAATAAAATATCATGAGAGATGTTAGGTGAAACGTTACAAAACTCCAGTGCTCGTGTCTAGGAGATAGGAAAAAGTACAGCCGTGGAAGACGTGTAAATCAACGTCACCTAATTACATCTACACATCCACGCAAACTTATTAGCTACCTGGCAATTCTCTAGTTCCATAGGATCTGTGAAGAGGCAAAAATTACGAATTGAATTACGAACAAACTAAAGTACAGTCTGAAAGTATGTAAGTCAATCTGAAAATATAAATTGTTTTTTAAATAAAACATTGGACATGTACTTATTTGATTTTGTTTCTTCATCGACCCCGCTGATGGGGAAGGAGGAAAGTGAGCATGATACATTTTTGATTAGAAGGAAAATGAACCAATTTCATCTTCACTAACAATAAGTACAAAATAGACCAAGTCAGTTAAATAAAAAATATAATGGACCAAGTCCAATTTATCCTAAAAGCAAAATGCACTACATACTAGGGAAAGGATTCACTACATACTAGGATCGTCCGTTTGTATCTGTACTTTTTGGGAAAACTTGGCACTTGGCTAATTCTGCAGTAAGGCAGGTCTTGTTCATTTTGCTTTTAAGTAACAAAAAACGTTGAATAGAGGATTTTGATTCGAATAGAAAATGAATCTAGTTCATTCTGTCTCTCCACGGATTTTGTCTACTATACATACAATATAGACATTTCTCGTTTGGCCTATATTCTATATACTTGTTTCGCAGCGCAAGTTATGAAAAACAACTACCAGCTAAGAAAAAGTAATTTGAAAGACCAATGATTGTACATAGAACAAGATGGTATACTCGGAGAGCATAATCTACAAAACTACGACCCAGGTTTATGAGTATGTTCAATCTCAGCAGATCTTATATGAACTGCGGAGCTTTATCTTGGAGTAGTGCTGAAGTGCAGACTGGAGTAAAATAATTTAATCAAAGTGGACTGGAGATTATACCAGGTTTCCATTTCTCCATTTCCACGTGCACTCACTCGGGACTATAACGAACGATTCTTCGACTGTAGCTCCCCTACGTCCCTGCCTTTATAGAGAGCGTACTGTACTTTCACTTCACACTGGTTTTATCTCCTCAATTGAAAAGTGCGGTCGAGTAGAAACTCAAGTCGTTGTTTTATACGGCAGGGGTGCCCGTAATAGATATTTTCTTGAGAATCTAGATCCCAAGCCCCTGGTGAAAGACTGGAAGCACGTTGAAATTGTTCCTTCTTGTAAAGTGACTTTTGAGATTCCACTCCAGAGAGTGCTTATTTTCAAGTTTAAAAATTTGTGCGCAGCAGACAGTCCCTATCTTGATTGCATGAATGATGTAAATCCATATATACAAATCCCAAATGAGGGAAGGCTACATAATATCAATAATAGTAATAGTGACTACTATAGAGATGGAAACCTAAATATTTATCAGTTCAATATTTTAGCCTAGCCCAAGACTCACTCCCAGTCTGTGGAGAAGACTAGTACAGAGGTTCGGGAAAGTTCGCTGAATGGATTAATTGTTAAGAGTTACTTTAGAGTAGTTGTGTTGGAACATTTCATTACATGCAGAACTTGTGTTTTAATAAAGTTGATGTTACTTGAAAATTCTGTAATTCTTTAGGAAGGTAGGCTAAAAGGGAAAGCTGTGAGGGAGTAGAATTCCCCCTGCCGATCTCCCAGGATCTGAGAGGTGGAGCGTCATGTTTAATTAATGTAAAATTAATGCTCACTCTGGCTATTACTATCTTTCGAGTTATTTGATTTAAATGGCAATTCCCTCCCAAACTTCCCTGTCAGGAGCTGTTTATTTGCTGAGAGTCAACAACAAAGATAAACCAACAGGGCCTGAGTGTGTATTGACCGGATGAGCGTACAGTGAAAGGAAGCCCTGTACTTTGGTTACTTATCGAATTAACCATTTAAGTTAAAAGTGTCTCCGGCCTGGTATGGGATGCTCGTACAAAAACCAAGTTTACATTCCTTGTACTAATCTAAAGAAGAAGAAAAAAAAGAGAAAATACACTTGCTTACCTCGCTGGCAGCCTGCAAGTTAACCGTCTCACCAACTTCAGCTACCCATCCCAAAATTCCTCGGCCCCAAGGGACTTGAACGGCATTATCATCTGAGTGCGATGGTAGAATATTTGCTCCACAAGGAACGTCAAATACCTAGAATGCATATTCCAGGAAACATCTTTTATCTCCAGACCAAGAGTTAAAAAGCTTCCGGGAGCTCCTCTCTTTCGCATTAAACAGAGTCGGGGAAGTTCCTTAGTATTTTTTCATAACATCTGAGACGCTTTTTTTTATACATGCACTATCTATCTGTATTATGTACACAAGAGTCCCATCTTATTGTGTGGGTGTTTGAACCTGTATTGACTGACAGTTTTATAAGTGCATTGAGTCTCATTCAAACTTTACGCCACTGACAGTTAAGACTCTCATTGGTGCAAACTCAACAAAAAGTGTAACAGTGACGGACTTGACGGAGAAGTGGCTCAAAGTGAGGAAACAAGCACGTATTTCATTTTCCACTTTAGTTCCTTTCGTAGGATGTTCGATGTCAACAACAGCTTAAGTTTAGTAGGGACTTCGGGATAATCTGCCGTCTTGTAGGATTTTATCGTATTTAAAATAGTTCCATAACTATTGCAACCGTCATGTTGATGGGTGCCTTTAAAAAATAGGATGAATGCACTTACACGTTTATACGTACTGTACATGCTCAAGATAGAAATCTCTTGACACGATGTAAACTATGTGCATTATGTACATCACTGACGTAAATCAACTCTCAGTAAGGAAAACTCTGGAGACCTGGATTTTCTAGTACTATTGTGAGTTATCCCGTAGCAATAATTATTATACATATTTCCATCATATGGGAGCTGGCCAGTTGGATCCCCAGATTTATTCCTGTACACGTTATTTTTGGAGTAATCCCTACTGTCAAGGGTCTTATACGGAATTTCTTTCAAGTGATATGAATTTTCCTTAGATGAATGAAATACGCAAATTTTTAAGTGGGGTTTTCAATCTGAGTTTAAATTAAGTTGAGTCCAGCAAAATTTTACTGAACTTGTATTTCAAATGACTTTTAGTCAGTTCTCTGTGTATATTATTAATTTTTATCTATAATGTGACCCAGTTTTAGTCCCCCTATTGTGACTCTAATATATATGGGGAACGCAATTCAGAGAAATATCAGAGAGAAATATAGAGTGAGACTTTATAAATCAATGCATGGCTAGCGTTTAAATCTATGAGAACCCAGATGGTCTTACCTTTGAAACGAGACTTTGCTTCCCTTTTGGCCCTTGGACAAGAAACAAGGACGCGGCTTCGGCGTCCAAAAGTATAGCCATATTTTCGGTAATCTTCTTCGTTAAACTTTTCAGATCCAAGTCATTCGCGATGTCCTTGACAACGTCTAAGAAGAAAGTCCTCTCGTCCAATTTCCTCAGCTCCCGCTTGATTTCCAGATTTTTTGAAGCGTACCGAGGTAATTTGACCTATAAATAACCATGGCAAAGTGTAATGCCATTATAAATACATCCCTTCCCCTCTTAACTTCTCCCCATCTCCATCCACCTCCATTTTCCTGATTTATATTCAAAACATTTGCATATATCACTTCAAAACGAGCAGGCAGCCAGATAGTGGGAGTTGAGGGAGGAACTTTCGTAAGAAAACGATTGGCAAACGCTCTTATAAACATAAAAGGGCTTTTGTGCTAAAGTTGTCAAAAAGTTTGCTGTTCAATGAATTCTGCATTAACAAGGTACTTGATTAGGATATGAAGTGAAGGGTTCACCGTTTATAGCGTCACCATTTCTGACAAAAAATCCTGTACGTTTCCCTGCATACTTAAATAGGATTAGACTCTCTCTCTCTCTCTCAACTCTGAATACACGGAGTTTCCCATAAAATGTTCCCGGCATTATATTGGTAAAGGAAAATGCTGAGATTTAAAAACGTTTGTAACAGACTGGATGAAAGGTCTGAGGAAATTTGGGTAGAGAGTGGAAAAATAAGGATTGAAAGCACTGCGAATGCTCCGCAAGTGAGTTTTTATTTTGCATCAACTTACCTTGGATTCAATAAGGAGCGAGAGAATGTTGATGGAATTAGGCGGGAGTGAAGTATATTTTCTCATCTCTTTGAGACTGGATCTCCGGGAGGCAGGCGTGGGCAAAAAACCGGGGGAGATAGGTGAGCTTGACCCATCTTGAGTTTGGAAAGCACTCCGACTTTTGGCACGAGCGAAATCATTTCGTAAGCATCTCTTAGAGTTGTTTCTTTTGTGTGAAGATAATGAACCTGCATTCATCAATAAGTAACGTACTCTCTCCTTCCCCACCACAGCTAGACCAACATTCCAATCTTTTCAGTCACTTTTTTAACTCATTCCATTCAAATCTTACTAAACATTATCGTAAGGTTTTTTTCTTCCTACCAGGATTTAAAGCAAGCTGTCAAGAAAGATTTTTGTATAGATAATTTCCCCCTAACCATCCGCATCTACAAAGTTTTCCTTTTCCCAAATTTTGGAAAAAATTCCCCCCCCCCCGCCATTGGTTGAACTCGCAATTTGAAGTAGGCATTCATTATTTATGTCTGTGATGAAAGTGGTCTTACTTTTCTGTTTTGACATTTCATTATTAATTATTTACTAAGCTTTAAATTATTTTTACAGGAACTTGCATTCCAATAAACTCAGATACGTTTGAGGGGTCTGCTCCAATGTATGTTTTTGTAGGTATACGATCGTGTCAAGAATTTATTTTCAAGTTGTCCTTCCTCTAAGGTACGTTACATTCTTGTGAACTTAAGAAGATAAGGGGAAGAGCGTCTTTTATCTCTGACGCCTTAGCCATGTCATCAAATTTGCAGAGACGACATTTCATTCAACCTTTGCAGTGTAATTAAATCAAGCGTATCGTCAGAGACTGTATCGACATCCCGAATTCCTTTGAGTTAGAGAACGAGCTACATAATTACTGTATGTGATAAGCTTCTAGTATGAAACAGGTAGTCACATTGACTGTGGTAACATTCGAGGGTCTGGATTGAGTTGTCAAACTAACTTTTGCTAGTTTATTTCCTTGCCCTACCTTTGAATCCATCTGTTTACTCCTCCGAGACTCTCCGACTATGCGTGTCTGTGGAGAGGGTGTGTTGAGACTGAGACGAAGTTGATTGTGTATGTTTCTTCTCCGTCACAATGTTCTGTATAGTGCCTGCTTTTTTTTTTGTTTTGTTTATTGTTAGTGGGATGCGGATGTTGATGTACAACATCACCGTGATTCTAAATGTTTTCCCAGCTCATGTAAACGGAGCGGGCTTCCATGTGTGAATTGTATATCTCCCTTCTGACAGGAACAACTTATCTGTACAAGAACTCAGCAAGTAATTTCCTCAGTTTACATCATTAATCCCCTGCTTTGTGACGAGACGTTTGTATCCATTAAAATTAACGGCTTATAATCTCCAGGAGACAGGTATAGCTTCCTGGGGCGGTGTTTGTTTTTAAATTGACTTTAATGTCTACCGCCTCATTTCAGCAGCCCATTCTGACCCACTGTGGCTTATTAAATTTAAGGGAATTAGGACAGCACGTTAACTTTCTTGACACTTTTAGAGGAGTGCTGAGGAGTGAAGTGGTAGTGGTGCGGGTAATGCACTGTTTATACTAAAAGGTACAGTACATATATTTATCTGTGATAGTACATCAGCTTACCATTGTGCTCATCATCATGGAATGTAGGGATCTGAAACTCATGGAAACGATCTCCAGGACTGACAGGTGACATCGTGCCGCTGTTATTGGAGGCCCCCGAAGCTCTTCGTGACGTACTGTTTCGCTTTTCATTTCCTGGGATGACAGGAGGTCCCAGAAAGACGGGTGATCGGTTACCCACATTACCATGGTTGAGAACCAAGAAGCCGTGATCAGACAGCCACTGGTTTACCAGGCTAATGTCTCCCTGATTGTTTACATAAAGCATTTCAATATTTGGTTGCTTCCTCCAATTTTTCCCATTCTTTCCCTGGTCCCAAGGTTCATGTAGTATCTACAGATGTACGTATGTACGTACATACCTTGGGATGAACGGGGGAGGCGGGGATGCATATTGATTTTGACATATGATAATGCTTTAACAGTTGAGGGACACCAGGGAACGTATGAAAAGGGAACTTGTGTGAAAGGACTATATGACCATGAAACTTCTTACGTACTAGACACTTGACAAAAGGATAGGCAAAAGGAAGATAAAACTACTTACCTTTTTAAGAAAATAGTCACGAAAGAAACTAGAGTTTTCATCCAACCATTTCTTCACCTCATCGCTTTCAAACTTGGTCATGGTTCATGGTTCATTCATTCTTACTAGTACAGATCCTTTCGCTTATTTTCTCTCACGTAAACAGTCACTTTTTGCACTTGCACACCCAAAGTCTTTGATTCTTTGTTTACCTTGACAAAATAAAATACGATTACGTATGAACCCCTCTCCCATATATACTCCAAAAGTGCAGACATTCAGTTTATTTTCATTCCACACGCGCGTGCACTGCCCCTCGGCAGAGCAGTCCTCTCCTCCTGAACCTTACAGAGAAAAGTAATCGAAGGAAACAAATTCTGAGAAATATCTAATTTTTTCCCTCTAGTATAATATATATTCATATCTTCCTAAACTGCTGCTCCATTTGCTGGACTTGGCTTCAGAGAGAGGCCTGCTCCTGTTTGTGTAATCCTCATGACAATAAGCTCACGTACATGTGTGCATACACACGTACACACATACATACATTACATACATCTGAAATTTATACGGTACGTACAGCCACCATATAAATTAGCACCACATGCATGACTGGACACGCTAAAGCTACGTAGCCTTGAGAAAGCTTTTGTTATTTCAAACAGATGCAACTCAAGCTCAACACGCACATTCCCCTTCTCCACATCACAAAATATAAATCAAGATTAGCAATCTTCAGTTAAAGTAGAATGGCAGAGAAGTGCAAAATACTTTTAGTCCAACAAATCTACTGTCATCTTTTCTCCCCCCCCCCCAATAAAAAGCTCTGATCCTACATCTGAATTAATGGGGATTTCTGGCAACTCCTAAATCCTCTTAATGAGTAACCCTCATATAGATATGTGTATGCGTTGTACGGGACCGTAAAGATAATTCAGTCCTTAAAATCCTTTTACTTGAAAATGCCTTCATGTAGGTCAGAAATAACTCATGTGGTTATGGACTCCAGCAATTGTTTAAGAGCATCTCTATAATACCCGCAAAAACACACCATATTTGGGGTATATTTTATTAAGTCAGGACTAAGTTACCACAGCTGATATTGTCAAGGTGTTTTAATTTATGGGCTGAGTCCTAGCATGCCAAGGAGAGTTTATTAAGCACCTTTGTATTCTCAAAGACTTTACCCCAAGATCAAGCATCATACTTACTTGAAAGGGAAAACGCTCAAGCTTATTAAGAAAATGTATGTTGTCTATAATACTAAGCTTGATATTTTAAGTTTAGAATGTCAGGTTGTTACTACCTTCCATTTGGTACGTTCCATGTGAAATTCATAGCAATTTTCAGCAATGATAAAAGATATAAGGGTTGCTAAAAACCCCTCTCATAAGGAGTTAAGCCGAGCGTACACTCCAACGGAGGACACTCTCAGGGAGAGAAGGGGAGAGCGTATGAAAGTTTTCGCCTTAATAAATAAACTGAGTTGCTATTCTCTGCCTGATCTTTCATCCTATTCTTTCTTTCATTGCAGACTTTCATGGGATTCAATTTACTATACGGAGAGCCCTAGTCAAGACCAAATGTTTATAGCTTAGCCTCTTCCGTTTGTGAGCAT
Source organism: Allacma fusca (assembly GCA_947179485.1). Classification (NCBI taxonomy): domain Eukaryota; kingdom Metazoa; phylum Arthropoda; class Collembola; order Symphypleona; family Sminthuridae; genus Allacma; species Allacma fusca. Next base: position 17,763,322 of record OX359249.1, on the reverse strand, counting down.
TATAAGTTCCTTCGTAAGAGGTTATTTCCTCCTGCATGAGAAAGGAACTCAAGACTCGGCTATTTCGCACATTATTGTAGCAAAGTGAAAGAGCTCATTTCAGCGGTTATTTTTCCTCTAGAAAGTATGTACAATGTGCACGTTACTGCCAACATAAAGACTTCACTTTAAAACATTCTTGTGACAAGTATAAGTGTAAAATTATAACGAAACTTTGAATAAGCTTGAAGACAGCCGAGAGGCTCTATGTGTATCCAATGTTTGGGATAAAAAAAAAACCCTCTCAGGATCTCTTATCCACTTGCACTTTTTTCGAGTGCTACATAAAACGCATACCAGTGTGGTTACATTGCTGCTGCGATTTGTATCCCATAACGGACGAAGAGACAGAGAGAGAGAGAGAGAGAGAGAGAAAGGCGGACGAGGAAGACGAGATTGAGGGAGACTATTATTTCAAAAGGCCAAACAATTACGGAGATATTTGCTGCAATGAAAATGCTTTCGTTTTCATTCTTCAAATACTTTACATTTCACGCGTTCAAGTCCCTCTGCTTTTTCCCCTTTTCTTCTCTGTACATCTTCTTCACCTCGAAGCCGCCGGAGAGATTCATGTGCTTTCTCATGTACGTCATGCAATATCCTGTTCGGGAAGTCAACCGTAATAAACTCAACTACTGACTACTGGGATATATGGGATGTATCATGGGCTACCAGAGGAACGCAGAATTGTTATTGGTATGAAGCCCATAAACATGCCCTGCATGGTTTGCTTTAATTGAGCAGGTCCGGAATGTTCGTTAAATTAAACAAGGCCCTTGATGTAATCCTTCCCAAATGGAATTATTCTCCTCCTAACGCATTTTCATTGTGTGTACACTCTTTAACCTTCGTAAACACCCACAATCAATACATAAACACCTGGCTGGAGGTATTTGTTTTAGTCATCACTGTTCATCATTAAGGAACCTCCTATTCATTACAGAGCCAGAAGGTGCACAGATGCACTTATTTATAAATCCTTGAAGAAAGCTCGTAAATTCATTAAAACTAAGCCCTGTTCCAGGGAATTAAGAACATCAAACGGAATACTATTTTTGAATTGACTGAGTGCACGCAGTGGGGGTATACATATGTAGGTCTGAAGGGAGGCAAAGGAAGACTAGTTTTCAATGGAGTGTTACTATAATTATCTATCTATACATACACATTATCATTCCAACGGTTATGGACGGATGAAAGTAGGGAAGTGTGTGTTGGGTAAGACTTTCCCCGTAAATAAACTTGCGTACACACAATCTATCAACATATGTGTCGTTGGGTGACAATGACATGGAAGTTGTAGAGCACAATGAATGAGCTCCAATCTATAATATAGGAATGAGAATAGCAACGTAATCACATATTTGTACACAATGTAGTCCATCGGATGCACTCATCGAAATTTAAGCTGACACGAAAATTTATGTGATAACGTTAGCCTCAAGTACACAGACTGCCTCCATGACGGGATTTTTTCCTAAGTAAATTTGACACGAATCTATGGGGAGCTGTAATAATACAATTTGCAAGTATGCACTTGCTCTGTTATCAGCCTACATAAATCATAGAATCCATGAGTCCCGCACCCCAGTGACTCGAAGCTGCCAGTATGTTTAAATGTTAATACAGTCCTAAGCTGCTGGGACATAACATGGGCGGAGAAAGTGCGTCATACGAATCATACCAGGCTGATGATAGCCGAGTTTTATCGATAAGACGATCAACATTACGAACCAGATTATTAGTGTAGAATGAGGAGGTGCTGGGTTAGGGGCTTGAAAAGACAGAAATGCAGTACACAAGAGGAGACCCTGTGCACCAGTACGTATTGAGCAATACACACACACACACACACACCATCGCAACACTTTTTTTGTCCATAGATACAATATGCTGTGGATACTTTTACGCTCACAGTGGAATGCTATCGTGCTCATGTATTGACAGTAGATTGTACAATGTACTAGAGTGCCTACGTACCTATGGACTACTGGCATGTGAGCAACATCTCTTGGCTCCAGAAGTCGAGTTTCTAATCGAATGAATGATAGAGGCTCATTCTATACACAAACACTCTCCGAACGGTTTCCTTTTAATTCTTGTAATATCCCTCAAACTGGTACATCTAGGTCGGCCAACCCGTTACACGATTAGCTGACAAAATATCCTTTTCCCTGTGTCCTCCACAAATGTCTGATCCATCTAATGCGGGAAAAATTGTATTCAATCCCTGTAACACTGGCATCAGTGTGAGGAGTCCAAGGGTGTAATTTCCCAATATGGGAGTGAACACGTAGTGCATTCCCCTATTAGGGAGCTCCCGTCCCGATAATGACCCCTTTTCCTTTAGTGACCATTAAAATGACCCTGTGTAGAAGGGGCCTTTTACAAGGGGTTAGAGAAACTAACCTTATCGAAAGACTCGGTCAATTTTTAATTCCCGGGAAAATTTTTCTCAGCCTAGTGGAAGCTTTAGGTGAAACAACAAAAAAAATCTTACCGAAATAATAATTACCCTGATACTAATCTGTCGCCCTATTTATTTAGCAAGCCCCATCTCTTAAGATATATTTGAAATGTGAATTATCTCTCTTGTTGTAGATACATATGTAGATACATACATAGTATCACTAACGTTAATCTTTTCTTGCTGCTGTCTAATCCTGAAATTCAAAGGGGCTTTTCCTCCTTCCTTCCCTCCCTGACTTTCGCTGTACTTACTCCTGTCCGGCCCTTCCAACGTGAAAGAAACGAGAAGACATATCTCATGTGCTAATGCAGCAATGAATAAAAGCTGATATGGAGGCTTTCAACTCTTCCAACAACTTCTCGGGTCTTCTTCACTAGAGCACTAGAGAAGCTATAACCACCAGTTTAGTGCGCAACATTCTCTTGTTTGTAATTGCTAGTGGACTACCACTACAGGCACAAATCCTGAATATGACACGAAGGTATCATGTTTTATTCCAGCCTCTAGACCTATCTACTCCCAACAAATATGCTTGCCCCGAGAGCCTATACAGATTAATTCTCAATTGCACATACTGTTGATTAAATTTCATCTTTTATAATAGAAAGTAGTCCCTTCTGAATTTAATCCAGCGTAAGGACATAACTACAGAGTATTTTATATTAAATTGTATGACATGAGCTCTTATATACAAATATAACTATAGAGGTATCTAGATATAATTACGTACAAGCAGGGAAGGAAGTCTCTACCCAGGACGAGCCGTTACGCTGGAGAAATGTGTGATGACTCTGTGTTAATACATATAGTTGGATGCTCCTACAGGATGTAAGTACAAAGCTACTCATATAGGCACTAATAAGGTACAATGGCTCTCAACCACTATTACAAGTTACCCAGAGACAGGCTGACAGACGTCATTAAGTTGTTGGGGAAAAAGGTCCAAACGCTTGGTTGGAGCGTAGTAGAGGAGAAGCGTAGCGTGGAAAGAGTCAAAAAGAAGATACAATACGATTAAAATAAACTTTTAAGCAATCTATTTATATTGAATTCAGCGCCTTTTAATCTTATTAAGTGAGCACATCAGACTCAGCAGGAGAGGCAAGGATGGAACAATAGGACATGTCCGTAGTTCATATCAAGAAAAGTTAGTGAGAGTTTTCCTCTCACAATGCTTTCGCACCCGCTGTTGACGTCGTTCTTTTCCCCGTCTTCACTCGCCCGGCCTTTTACTCAGACGTGGAATGGTTCATACTTTTAGGCATATATATATCATATCTGTATGTGTCTCCGTATGTATGTTCTTGTGTATCCCCCCCCCCTTTACCTATACGTCAGAAAAGCGAGCTCCACATTTTTCATGGGAGGAAAGTCGAGGAAACAACAATTAACTCTCTCCCACACTCACATACAAATCAATGTGCATTACGTACAAAATGTATCAACCTCAAAGAATCTTGGTAAAAGCACTATAAATTTTACATTTGCAGGAAAAGCCAGTGTGGAAGGAAGGGGGGAAACAGGCCTCATCCAGTCATTAGTCTGAAAGCAGAATGATATCCCCAAGCATTAAATATAATGCTGGCGAATGTGTTTGTGAATCTGAGTGTGATTTTCCACTTGACTCCAGTTTATACTTCCCAAGAATGTAGCATAATACTACTATAGCGTCTAAATGCTCATTTGACGAATTATTGGGGAATAAGTAGGAAATTATGTTTTTGAAGTGGGCAACTTTAAAATGTACAGTTTACTACTTCAAAAGTCTTAATCAAAATGAAGAAAAGTTACAGCTTCAAAAAGAGTATTTATAAACGTACATACAATGTTAGCACTATTTGTATAATTTGTAATAATTATTTTTAAAAAGAACTAGTATTTTTAATTAGGATTTCTTTCAGTATCGTTGCCTTCTTTAAGGAAATAAATTTAGGATGATTATTATTTTAAAGCTCCTGTGTAGTTTAGCATAGGAGCTAATCAGAACTTCGGGAGGAATCTTGTTTGCAAAAATTATGTTTATGTTAGTAATGAGAAATATTGGAAAATAGTTCGTGGATCAAGAGTGTTAGATGATTGTCTCTATGTTAATACTCTTCTTGCATACTTAATGTCTGTTATGTGTAGTCATCTAAATCCTGAGCGATTTGGGATAATTTTCTCTGACGTCATGTCATTCACAGACACTGTAGATGATCCTAATTGGGGCTTGGCTCTCCATCTAAATTCTGCCACAATGGCATCTCTACTGCCAAAAAAAAACTATTGATTTTTCCAATAATTTGCCTTTATTTGTCTTTGCTTTTGACGTAGTCCAGATTACTGCATTGATTGGAGTTCTAGGGTAGGATTCTTTGAATGCTCCAGTCATTTCAGGGGATCATTAAGGTAACTTATACTTGATTAAGTGCACGGCATGAAACAGGAAAATCAAAATGCTTCCCTTGACTAAAGAGATGTCAGAAACTCATTCCCATATTTTAATTACGCCCGCAGAAAATGCGTCATTGGAAAAGGCTCTTTTCAGGAAACAAACGGGAAAGTCATGTTCTGTCTTGACCTACTATTTAAGAGCAACTCATCAAAAAATTACTCAAGTTGTACCCTCAACTCAATGAACACAACTTGGTATACACATATGGAGCTGTGTATAATGTCACAATAACTCCATAATGTTACAGAGTAATACCGTTAAAAGGCAGGATGGAGGTTCTAAAATTTGAGGACATATCCTCAAGAAAGAATCTATAGGAGTTGAATGATAATATGTATCTATCTTTATATTTATTTTACATGCTATATTTACTTTCGGGACACGGGTTATATGGTGAAAGTGGTCTTGCTCCAATCTCACAATTTCAATCCAAGGACTCAAGCTTCGAAGAAACCACTCTAGCAAAATACAAGGTAGCTATATGTGTTCAGTAATGTCTTTGGAAACTAAATTTCCTTACCGGAAAACCCAAGGAAATGTTTTCCACTCATAAATGGGCCTCCAGCCATAATTTATCCAACTTCCGCCGGTAGACTCAAAATAGCACAAATTATCTCATTAAATCTCAACCATGCTCTCCCTACCCATATTTAAGAGCCGGTTATCCATTCATTCATCCGCATGCTGGCCGTATGCAAAACTTTGTATGGACATGGCACTCAAGCGTCAGTAGTACAAAAGAAAGTACTAATTGGGCCGAGGAGGATTGTGGGGATATTTGATTTGCTATATCCAAGTCCACACAAAATCCTACATAGGAGAATGCACAATTCCAACGGAAATATGTGCATTTTTATGGGACTACAAGAGGAAAGTCATTCCCTGGATTGTAATGGGCTGGCATTTAAAACCGCTTTTCTCAAGCTAATTCACCACCGGGAGGGTGGGTATTTTCTATTCTTTTGCTCTTAGCCGTGATAAATTAGCTTGAATACTTCCAGTGCACTGGGATAGACAAAGAGGGAGAAAGCAGAGAAAGCAGACGGATAGGAGAAAAGTTAATTTCAAGACTAAAACGAATTTTCCAGGACATGCTCCCTTTTAATGAGAGAAAAATACAGCCGTCTTATCATTGTTGCCCCTTGTCTGCTGTAGTTACATAGGACTCAAGTTACGGTAAGAGTCGAGGGAAAGAGGACAAAGCAAAAGTTTTCGGACCAAGCCATATGACTACCTAAGGAACTGAACACTGAGGTCGACGGAGGAAGCTAAATAATGAGAACGGAACTACCACGCTAAATGAGTCTAGTTGAACACTTGGCAAGGTTACAAGAACCCATAAAAATCAAATTTAGTCTAAAAAGTGAGTACCATCTAGTAATGGGCATAGTTATAGGGAGACGGGGCAATGGCAAATTGCTTCATGGTAAGATCCCTATCATTCCTGGCTTATTTCCCTTGTATCGTATATGGCCAAAATCTAGCCTCAGATTGAATAATTATTATCTCCATGAGATTTTTACAGATGTAACAATGGAGCCGAATTTTTGAGAGCAGGCTAAACTACTGGTTTTTGAGAACTATGAAGATTTTCTATTGTTCCTTATAAATTAGTATAATTATTTATAAATGTTTGAGTTTTGGGGAATATACGAAGTACCTGAAGGGGAGCGAGGGGAAAGTTGGAGTCAAACTGAAGTGGTTAATTCAATTTCCCTTGACTTGACAGGAGTAACCCAAAAACGGAGTTCCAGCCAAGAGCCTATAAACGCGTGGAAAAATCTTCTCTACAGCTAGTCGTTAATTATACGGACAAGTTACATGTGACTAATTACTCCCGTAGACCATTTCGTACTCCAGCTAATGCTGTGACGGGCTTATGAGACATGGCCGTTGGGAAGGAGTAAATCCCATCAAATCTATTAAAAAGGTTGGGAGAGTGATGGGCTCTGTTCGGATACTACTTTAAAATGGATGGAGGGGACTGAATGGGACGAAAAACGAGTTGAAGATTGAACCTGTCATCGCGGTCAACGCTCTTGGATACATTATGGCCTCATACAGGGGAATTGCCTCCATCCATTACACATACATATGCAGATAGGTGGAGGTGTAATCATGGCCCTTTCACTGTTCATGTATGAATAAATAGTAATAAATACTTGCCACAGCTCCTCTCCATACATTCGTGACAAGAAAAAGGCTGAAAATCAGATTTTATAGCTTCATATTCCGCCCCACGAGTACACTCATTTCCATTGAAATTATTCACCAGTCTTTCATTTCTCCCGTGTAAACACGGGACAACTCTCATTGTCTGCCCCATAGAACCAGTAGCTACTTACTAAACCAATACAGGATCTTGTATTTTCATGGGGTAGGACAAATATGTTAATATATGGAAGAAGGGAACAACGGTGTGTGTATGTAATTATATGTAATTATGTGTAGATACCTCAAATGCCGAACGTTTCCCTTCCTCTATTTCTTATCCAACTCGTCCTCTATCTCACTCGGACTTAACTCTCTATTTGGACCTGTCTGGTCCAGACAGGGGTGTGAAAAGCCATATCAAAATTTTCCTTCACTGAAGATTATATAAATGGTTTATCAATCCATAAATCAAATTAATGCATTTGTTTCCAAATCAGGGACGACAGCAATGAGACCAAAGGTATCTCAGCAGTTGATCAGTTTCTGCCCAAAATCAACACCAATTCATACATAAAATCTCCATTAATCTCCACTGAAGCCCATAAATCGTGTCTGCAACTACAGCAATGTAAAGTGTGCTCATACCTTTGACCTGTGCTACTTAACTTCAAATTTATGGAATTGTTTTACAATAATTCTAATTTCTAACATTTTTGATATTTTTTTAGCAAAAACTAGATTTCAAGGATGAAATTTTGGAACTTGTTTTAATTTGTTGGGATCCTTGATTTAATTGATTTTATCAGTATTTGATTTACGAAATAACCTTTCACATCAGTCATGTTTATCATTGGGGCGAAAGGGAAGACACGCTGAAAACGAAAACGAATATCATGGGGAACGCAGTCAGCCAAGGAGAAAGTTGAGGAAAAGTATCACATAACAGTTAATTCTCATCGTGCTACACTGCTTTTGTTTGGTCCTCCCATCTGACATCAAGGAAGGCTGGAATTATTACCGGGCATATGGCAACAGCCCGATATCTCATTCGTGTTGATGTTCAGGTCACTCAATCATAACGCGACGAGTGCTTTCTTATTCAAGGAGAGAGCATGTTAGACATTATTACCAATGCTGTAGACACAGAGCTTGGTAGAAGGGGAGTTTGCATGTTTGGGAGCAAGTATGCGTGATAATTCCTCTTGTTTAATGTCATGTCACTTCAAGTTCTGGGCTCTAAGTTCAAGAGAACAGTCGGAGAATATTTTCCAATTAATCCAGAAATTAATGTGAAAGCTGGACATTTGGGCATGGAGAGCACAGGCGGATAAAAATTAGGGTCTTGCGTGTAACTACCTACACAACCAAGATTATTTATCAGTACTGTAAGTAGTATACTAAGAAATCCCTATCAGTTTCCTCATGGAGAAACACATAAAGGATTCAGAGATTGCTTGAGAGTCTATACGTAAATGCGTTAGAAGGAAATCCAGTCTAGTATGATTTTCTCTCTCGCTAAAAGAAATGTCGGCAGAAACATGATTCCACATATCTGCCAATAGCGGTAGCTTTTCTCACGCCAAGATTTATTGCTCTAAGGAGGATCTAATTATAAGACCGAAACGTCGTTAGTTGATGTGAGCATGAAGGAAAAAATCAGTTGCTCAAGAGACGGAGAGAGAGAGAGAGAGAGAGAGAAAGCATCTTGATTCAGGAGGTGAATCTTTTAGGGAAGGTTTTAGATGTACCAAGTAAGCATGGAATATGTTTATGGTTAAGCTACCCGGTTTATTTTTCCACATTGAACCTCTACTTCCTCGGAAATTACTTGTGTGTATCTACGTGTGGAACATTATCTTCACTGCTCCTTATCTTATCCCTTCCACTTTCTGTAGCAGAGTGGCCTTAATCATTCTTGCGTTTATATTTGAAAATATTTATCCACTTCCAGGCTATTCATCCTTCCAAGTACTACAGATATCTACTACTACCCCCGCAAGTGAGATCGTCGACAGGAAGGTGGATATATTTCCACGGTCAGGGCAAACATTGAGGCAACTCTCGCACAGCTACACTACTTTCTCCACTTGTCTTCAATTTGACAATGAGAGGTCTGAGAAAGTAACATGTGAAGGAGCAGTTTGTGTACATATACGAGTGTGATGTTCTTTCCCACAGATTTATTTCAAGTCGATATGTGCAATTAACTTATTTAAATTTCTTTTTCTTCTTTTAAACCCAGTAGCTCAACCATTCTTTCCACGTAGAGAAATCTATAGATCAATTTGTAGTGATGCCTGGAGCGGAGTATTTGTTTTTCCAGGGAACAGGGACTCAGGCGGAAATCAATACTTGCTTTCAAATTCACTCAGGTAAAAACTGTTAGAAATGAGGCGATGAATAAAACTGCCAAGATTTTTCCCACTATGTGAGGGAACTGTAATTTTAATACTGGCTCTTCGAGGAAGAGCTTTGGCCGTCATAAAGCTCTAAGATTTAGAAGTCTGTCATGGTAGGGAAGAGTACTTGAGGTTGTTACTGAATTTTCCAGGATGTGGTCATGCGAACATAATGTGATACTCACGGAAGAGGGCTTCAAATGTTTGCACAAAGACGGGAGTCAAAACTGCAACCACGGAGGGCAAACACGACTACACAGAAATTCCTGGTACGGCTTCTTTCTGGGAGTGTTCCTTTTGAGCTCCATATTATACCTCCTATACATATCTATACTATCTATATATCTATACATTAATGTGAAAGCTCAAAAGTGAAAGTAATCTTAATCTGACGAAGAATGTGTACAGTGTATCAGCTGCTGTAGTCATTTCGGGTCGAAATGGTCATAAAATTCTCCCAATTCCCAATGTTATCCTTTTTATCCGAACATATATTAGCGCATTGGGGTTAGTTTTCCCAATAAATGGTCTTTTATACCATCGCAAAAGTTCACTTCATGACCTTGTTTTTGTTGATGCATGGGAAGTTATCACACAGGAATATTCCACGAGGAGTCGTACGATAGCCAAAGACATGGTTGGAAATTCCAAACAAATGAGTAAAAGTCTATAGTCTCAGTCTCAACCAAATATCTTCCTCTGGATGCATATTTCATACCCCCATCACAAAAATAATGATCTTCATTAAACTGTGTGAACTAGGGACAACCCAAACTTTTCCAAAACTAATTTTTAGTAACTTGACTAACCTTACAGTCAAGTTCTGAGATTGTAATAATATCTCAAAGGGTTTTCATACATATGTAGTAAGAGACTTTGAATATTTTAACAAAACGTTTTTCTTATTTGTTCATCAAAATCATTTTTGCTTGCATCTCTCTTATTTTTGTCCTGACAAAAGTCATTAAATTAATTCTGTACTACTTATTTAACTGTAACTTTTATATCAACTTCGGCACTCGCTCCATTTTGTCTAGAAGCAAAAGCAAACTAAATAAAACATTAAAATTTTCACAATACAATTGACTATCTACATTAAATTTTTTGTTGGATAATAGTATCGGTTTTGAATAATATATTTATACGTTTTGAATATCTACATTATTTTGTGAGAAATTTATTAAAGACGTTACATATACCCTATCCCTGAAATTGAGAAGTTGGAACTAGCATAACGAGATTTTGCCTGAAGCAAAAGCTAAAATAAATAACTCAGGAAAGTTTGTAATTTGACGAACTCATAAAAGCCTAGGAAGAATAATCATACTCAAAAGTTTTACAACTTTTCACGTCAAGATTCCACAGGGTTCTCAAACAAGATGCTCACTCTGGAGAACAAATTTAGGAAAAAATACCCTTCGAATAGTAACTCCTGAATTCTCTCGGTTATAATAGAGTTTGAGAGATGAAAGGTTCTGTCTTTTGATCAATTAAGTCACTGCCCATTATTGATGAGTATGGAGACAATGTGCCATGGGTCTATCAATAATAATTATTTCCTTGTACATGCACACGTGTTGCACACATCCCCCACGTCATAGTAGGGCAAACGGTGGGATTGCGCTGATTAGCCTGATCTTTCTCCGTAAGCAATGATGATTTATCTACATGTTAAGCAAAACCTTTGTGGTTAATTAGAGCAAGGTTGCATGACGACATCGAATGTTGACACAGGAATGAAAGAATGAATTTCAAAGTAAATGATCATGACTGACTTCTTACAAGCACTCACAATCATTACACATGGCCAAACACGCGTTTACATTTTTAACAACTCCAAACTCCGTAGCTTGTACTCAGGGTGTCTCATTGCAATGCAATGGAATGGTTTGGCCGGTAAAGTGTGTGTAAATTCATGCCGACATACAACTCTCAGGGCTTTTTACTCCGGTCCTCATGTAAGATTACTGATTTTAAAGGTGCATGATGCAATCTAATTCTGCATAGAGATAGAAAATTCCCCGGTTACTACAGCAGCGTCAGGGGCACTACACAAGAGTAAAGCTCGGGAGATTCAGCAAGATAAACATGTTCCGAAACCGCATTTGACGAATGGAACTAACCATTAACTTCAAAAGGAAAAACGTTTTGAAATTCCTCCTGACGGAAGGAACGTATCCTGTGAAGGTAATCTCCTACTCTCAAATATTCCATGGAAATACATACAACCATAAAAAGGAATTAACTGCACTGCTCCTTTTGTATGTAAATACAGAACAACAAAACTAGCAAGTTTTACCCCCTCAAAAAAAAAAAAAAATTGTTACTTTTTCTGCATTCATTTAAATACATTGGGATCGGCCAGGTGGAGGGATACTTAAATTTTCTCAGCGTTTTAGTAAGCTTCATCTGAGGGATCCACTCTATTCCAGATACATAGTAGATCCGATGAGTTACTCACTTCTGCCAAGGAATACTGTGAAACTAAGGATCGTCCTCATTAATCACGATGCGGGTACTTGTTCCTTTCAAAAAAGAAGCAGGGAGAAGGACGAGGATATCCTTCCTTCCACGTAATCTTCTAGCTAATCGAGAGAGGTTGCCCTCAAGCTGAGGGAAAGCTGCGGATATACTCATTAATTTTTTTCTCACGGTTCTTCTCATCGACCTTAATCTCTTACTGTAATCTACAACGCCTGCAAGTTTTTCACAAAGTGAATAGCCGCAGTGGAAGTGCATACACGTGTGAAATTTGCATGAAATGATATTAAATATACATACATGTTTTTTTTGAGAGAGAGAGAGAAAAAAATAACTTACAAGAAAACTTGAAGGAGAAAGTTATTCACAGATATATAGATACCTATATGTTCGAAAGCACCATTTTCAAGAACCACGCTCACAAGAGATTCTCAAAGGAAGATCTGAGACTTTAGTTGCTATTTATTTACTGCCCCTCTGCATATGTATGTATCATACAACCGAGGAGGGTTTCTCTCAATAATTGTATCTTCTTCTGGTTGAAGGATATGTGACTCGGATCCATTTTTGTACATAAATTATAGGAGACTGGAACATTTCCCCTTGTTTGTTTAGACAGGGAAGGAGGAATCATCCAACAGAAGTGTCAAAACTTCACAGAAAGTGTGCTGAAGGGGATTTTGTTTTTTCAACTTAAGTTGATTTTGCATACTACACTGACTTAATAATTTCTGAAGTAATCGCACAGTTGCTTCTGTACTCTGTACTATTTTACTATTCAATCTGCGACAGTTCTCACTAAAGGTTGTGTGCTTTGAAAGTCCACGGCTTTCAGCCTCCAGAAAGAGAAGATTATAGAGCAGCCGTGATTTTGTCTCCTATTGTACACCGGCCTTTGTAGTAAGGCTGGGAGGACACGGCGGAGCGGAAATTCGGAGCTGTTGTTTATACCATGAAAGCCGGTCGGACAGGTAGAGCAGGTCACAATTACAAGATGCCTATCACTGGCGGGAGGGCATATGTAGATTTAGGATAATTGACAAGGCTTTCAACCAACCGAACAAGTGACAATGGAACTGCTCACTGATCTCAGGACTCAACACTCTCGGTTCAAGAGGAGAAATAGACTGACTTGCAGGAGAAGATTGCATGCCACTCAGATGCTGTCTATGAAGTACAGGGAGTTGTATCAGACCTCCGGGTTCTCAACGGTGGAAAATATCCCATGTTTCCTGTTTCAGTGAGTAAGATGGGAACGCAGGCGCTGCCATAGTCATGCAATCCGAATCACTTCAATCCATCTTCCGATTTAATGCATACAAACTACGTCTCTTTCAACATAGACGGGGGAAGGAAAGGATCGTAAGAAGTGTAACTATCCATGCCCATGTCCCATGTTAAACGAGTGTTACAAAACTTGTTTCTAAAACTTTAGTGGCTTCTACTTATTTTCCTCTCTTACAATACTTATTTATATATATACGTATATACGGAAATGCAAAATCAACCCAAAAACATTCACACAAAACTTTCCCCTCTTTCTCTCTCCTTTTCTGCATTTGTCTATATCTTTCCCTTGTAACTTTTTCTCAATCACTTTCTGTCAGACTTATCCTCCGTTGAAAGTTCCTAAATGATTAGTGTCTCTCGCGTTCTCTGTCCCTCAACAGAATATGGAACTATCATTACTGAACATATTTTCCTCTTATTTTCATCCTAGTTATTATTCAGAGGATTACATCTTTCATAGCTCTACTGTAAAGAGAGCCAAAGAATATTTCGACTATTCATCTTCCCTAGATGCTAATTACACAAATATTTTTTACTAGAGATATGGTTATTTTCTTTTTGAGCCGTCCCAAACCAAAATGATATCCTTGGATCCACTAGATATTGGGCATTGAGCTGATTGGAAATGGGGTATCAACTTGAAAATATAATTTTGCTAATGTATAAATATACCTACTATGTATATATTGCTATGAAGTCAAGAAAAATCTGAAATATTTGGTGAAACTATTTAAAACCTCAATGTCCGTATCCTCGTAATAATTATTACATATTGATGTGTTTGTCGAAGTTTTTTGTAGTTACATCAAAGAGAATCGAGGAAATATGCTTTGATCCCTGAAAAACTGCTCTCAAGGCGATGGTAAAATACTTGGAGTAATTGAGCGTCAGAGACTTTACTTTCACCAACTTTCCCTCCTTCATCCTCACATTTATAAAGAGAACAACATTATACCGAATATATGACAAGAATAATAATTAGTACATATTGGCAAAAATAAAGGCGGAGAAAGTTTGCAAAATTGCGAATTTGATACAAACTGGGGAGCATCCGTTTATTAAATTTCTAATTTGAATGAAAAGTTACAACATTAGGATGCGGGCTAATGCAAACTAATGTCTTTCAAATATCTACCTTAGTTCTGTCTATCTTTTCCCCTGCCTTTTCAATACTACGCTTGTGTGTGCACAAAGGTACAAAAAAAAATGACCCCCGCATATTTCTTGTAAACAAACTTTACCATTACTATACCCAGGAGGGCTCCTTGCTTCCATGTCCTTTTCCGAATTGAAATTTTCCATAGAATAGAATTTCTTCCCCTATTTTTAATACTATAGGATAATTAAACCTTATAGCTTAACACACTATTACAAATATTTGTCACAAAAAATAACATTGCTAATTTATTTTCATACTGCAATAATTACTTCGGAGAACCTCCAGAATTTAAAGTAATATTTTATTTAGAACGTTGTGCTAGCAGTTATGCTTATTCAAGTAAACTGTGTTAATCTAGAGCGAGTTTTTTTTTCTCATAATGATATGTGTGAAAATACTGAATGGTGTAGTATGTATCATCAGTTGCAAAAACTTCAAATCCTTGGTGTGCAATAGTGAGTGAAAAACTGTTTTAAATAATTTACAAAAACGACATGTGAGTGAGAAGTTCTCGTGGGATTGTTTATCTTGCAAAATATTTTCTTTCCAAAAGTTGTACATACAATAGATAAAAGTTGGGGAGCAATTAGCGGTAATAAAAAGTTGTGAAAGTTTTGTTCAGTCAAACTAAATTGTAACAGTACATATATTAAAGCAAGAATTGAAAGGCGTCACTGCATACTGCATACTGTAAACTTTTATGCGTGCCAGATATGTCATGTAATTACATATGGACGGAAATCTGTGAAACCTAGTGCATATCTATGTATAATTACAAAAATGGAGGGAGATCTGTTGGGGCTTCCGTAGAAGGTCCACTACCTCAATAATTTATTAACTTGAAAGTAAATGCATTTATGTAGTTTGTCTGCTTGCAGCAGGTTGTCCAACCACTGCTCCCCATACACTTGAGTAGTTTAATTCTGGGATGAACAAAGCGTTTTACCTCAATATTGAAAATAACCCAAACCTTTCCCCAGTCTAAACTTTTGACGTTGGTGGATGTTCCACAGAGATTCTTCTGGTGTGATGGCTAGCTATAGCATTATTAATGGTTCGTCACCACACGAGCAAATAAAACGCCACAAGTGTGGGCATGTTCAATCAATGTGTTACTTATGCTTCATGAATGTCCTTGCCATGACTACGTATACTGCATGCCTGCTCGCTCAGTCAGACGGGGTTACGCTTATTTACTAGGGAAAGTTTTGAATCAATTTGATTTTGAATGGTTCACAAGCAAGGACACAAAAAGCAAAAGTTTCCAGGGAAAAGTTGGGATTCTGAGGAAGTACTAGGGCATGTTACATGGTCCATGTAGCAAGGGAAGTGTCTACAGTAAGCTCTCGTTCGCTTTAGAGATAAAACAATAATCCTATTTGGTAATTATCTATAACAGCCTCCATCGTTTTTTTATATATCTGTATGAACTCATAGGCTGGAAAGGCTCCCCCATAATATATGCAAGGAAGTGCCTAAACTCAGTGTAGCCTCCGTTCTTGGTTAAAATCTGACTCACCATATGTTACAGAAAAGATACATATGGAAACAATGTTCCACAATGGAGAAAGCACCATTGACGTAATGTCATACACACTGTTACCTTACAAATGGGCTTGCATTTTGAGAGGGAGGGAGAGCGGAACGAAACAATGCCTACATGCATGAAGTACGATGTTCCGAGCCCATACCATCATGAAAAGTAGGAGTATTACATTTATTTCATGTTTGCGCACCCTACATATGAGTGACAGTATGAATAGATACAGTTTTGAAAGAAATGTCTCTATACGTATAGGCATTTGCATGGATGTCCATGAGCACTATTTTTTAACTCCTCATCCGGAATCCGAACCCATAAACTCAGAAAATACAGTACACTTCTCCTTAAAGGGCGATGCACGAAACCTACTCAGAATATATTGATACTGTGGGCATTATGTCATGTATTTGTCATGGTACGACAAGGAATTAGATTCCAGCCCACGCTCTTAGCTTTTGCCAACAGATTTACACTCAAGACAAATTTATTTTCCATTCATTGCCACTACAGTGACTCTATTTCTCTCTTCACACCAGTTTTCTTTCCTCCTAGCTGGGGATTTTCCGTTGTGTGTGTTTTCCTAAAAATACACAGAAATCTGTTTCCATGTAACATTTCTTAGTCACTCTTTTGTCCAAATATATGCAAATACTGTAACCCTGTTACGTATAGACACAGTAGAAGTCAAAAAGCCCAGACAACCTCTCAGTAGTAGTCACTTATACTCAGGGGTTACATTTTAAATTGCTACAACTGAACCCTAACAAAGCTCCTATGGAACTTGGAATTCCTGCAAATGCAAACATGTACATACATGCTGAATTTTCAATTTTGTCCTGACTGCTTTGTTCAAGAATTTCAATCAAAGTTGGGACTTTGGGACAAATAATTTCTGAAACTTTGCAGCAATGAAATTGTCAGTAAATTGTAAAATTCGATTCATTCTGTAAATGAATAGAACAATCAATATATCTATGAATGAATCGGCAGGGCACTTCCTATAAGTCTTGCAATATGGTAATGTTTGGGTGCAAAAAGGGACAGTTGTTTTCTTTCCTAATGCACTGCCCCTGAGCATGAATAAAGGGAAGGAGTAAGATAGAGACCTGCAAAAATAGATCCTGGAAGACAAATGTCCTGTCTACAGGGAGTCCCCAGTTGTCTGCTCATGCTATAGGCTCAACTTCGGAGACCAGGACAATCCCGTAGGGATTAAACCGAAGTAAGTAAATATGAATCAGGTCGCAAGTTGTAAATATTCTCAGCTGGTTATAAAAATGCCCCAAATAAATCATTATTTTAGTTCTTACGTGCTGCTATCGTCATTATTTAATAGAAATAAATGACGCATACTTTGTTACACAACCTTTTTGTGCATGTTGGCAATGCTATTACTTGCTAAGGAAGTACATACTTGTCAATATTTTTATACCTTTGAATCACAAGGGGAACAAGAACAATCATTTGGATGGTACACTCCCAAGTGAATATATCTACTTCCTATGCTTACCCTATAAGTTCAATCATATATTAATTTTAGTTACAACACTGAAATCCTGTAAGTAGAAATACCATTTTCGAAAAATCGTAACAACTCCGCACTCTTTCACCATTCAAACAGAATCTGCTAAATCATACCAGTACACATGGAATATTTGAAACATATTATTCCAGTAATGTACAAAAGTGAACATATGTAAACGGAAAATTATACAGTATTTACGTTACTCCTGCTTATCCACATACATTTTTTTCTAAATAAATAAAACAATTTATAGCAATTAGCAAAATCTAATACATGATCAAATTACATGAAAACCATGATTAATGACTATTATTTACTTGCTTTCTCTCTTAATTTATAAATTCTACATGAACGTTAGTACACAATTCATGCTAAAAATTCATCCTAAACGGAATAAGTTCCTGATTTCAATTCATTTACAATGTAGAATACATAAACTAGCAAAATCTTAGATTCTCCTTTCTTGCGCAGAAACAATTTCAAAAGTGTTCGGTAAACATGACTTGACCTCGACCACAGAATGAGTAGTACCCAACTTGACGGATGCAACTCCTTTTCAGCCGTTCGTCTCACTCTTAAAATTCCCATTAGCCTTTTGACATAGAATTAACTGTAAGACGCTCATTTCTTCCCGATAAATAGCAACCTGAGCTCGAAATATGGCATTTTCTTTTTCTAGATGTGCTACGCGCATTGCTAACTGCAAAGAAAATAGTCAATTGCACCTTCATTCGAAAACGTTCTGACTTAGATATGTTAAAAACTGTAGTAATTAAATGTGTAATCCTCCAATTTATTAATACCTGATCTTCCCGCGTTTTCCGAGCATCACGAGATTTTTTAGCTGCTAGATTATTTCTTCGTCTGCGCTCAAAATATTTCCCATCCTTCTGCTCATTTGGAATGGGTCGTTTTTGATTTCTATGTCCCAAAATTCTCTTTCCGTTTTCACCCAACATGGAAGAGTCAAGGTCATCGTCACAGTCCTGATCGTCCAATGCTGCTCAAAAAGAGTTGATGAACGGATTCTTGTTGAAAATTTAATATCTAGTTCATTTAAACATCTGCCTGCATATGGTATGGAACTTACAGGATTGGGAGAGATTTAAACTTTGATCCAACGTTTGCTGTGACGAGTACTGAGATTCGTTGCCTTTGGATGAGCCATTGGAAGAAAAAAACATAGCGTTTCCCGGAAAGTTTAATCCACTTATGGCCGGTAGACTTAAAGGATTAATACTCATATTCATGAAGAGGGGATTACTCAAGCCAGATGATGCGGAGAAAAATGGGTTCTGTCCTATTGTATTTACTTTGTTCATTTCCAGAACGTTTTTTGTAGCAGCCATTCCACTGCCTTGTGATAGTACGCTGGTGACTTTCACAGGAAAATGCCCCTAACGAGGTAACTCCTTCCGAAGGTACGGCGTCCTTTTGCATATACTAAAATAATTAGTACAAAAAATAAATAAGTCGCTGCAATATCATCATCCTTAATTACAAACAATGTGGATTTTCCACGGAGCACATCTTTGGAATATAGGTCTGTCTATAGTGACTTGTTTGAATATAGACATAGACAACCGCAAAAAGGAAAGATACACAGTCTTTTATAGTAGGAATTACAAACGGATGGATTTCATTGTTACTAATATCCCATACCACTAATTACAGACATCTGCTGGATTCTTCGCTACTCAATATCTGCTTTCTTGACTCCTGCACAGCTCCCTATTTATAGCACTGCCTCTCCCGAGGGTCAGAGCCTCAACTCTTCTAACTCTGTAAAAGACTGTATGAAGGATAAGCTCTCAACTCTTCTTTGTAAAGTTAGTCAATTTGGAAAAAAAAGTTTGCAAATCACTAAATAAGTATGAATTTCAACTTAAAGATCATATCATTGCTTTGAAGCTCTTTCCAGAAATTGTAGCCAGCTAATATATAAGTACCTTGCATAAGTGTAACTTTTAGCTCAAAGAGTAAAGAATCCTTTTGGGTTAAATTTTGTAGCTCTTATAGAGAATAACTTGGAACAGTAATACATGTGGGATGAGGGTAGAGAAAGAGCAGGGGGGGGGGAAGTTAACGATTTTTGCATACGCACACATTCCGAACTTAAAAAGAAAGGAAGATTGACAGAGAGAAGAGTGGAAGAGTAGGTTGGTGGACCACAATTTTCACAATAGCAACCCTGGGGCAAAGCACAACTACAAATAAGTAGTTGATTCATACCCAGCTAACTTTCTATACCTATATAAAGTTTACACTATCTGTTTAAGGTTTTCCCTCTTTCTTTAGCGTTTTCTGAAGTAACCGAATACTTGGTGGCAATAGTTTCCCAATCTCTTGTTTTACCTGGAAAGTGAAGGAAACTACAAGAGGCAATTCTCAAATATAAGCAAAAATGTTCAAAGGTAAATATTTACCTGGCTGTCTCACAGCATAAGTATGAGAGTTTTACATAGAGGCTCGTAAGAAAAGGACAGAGTGTCTTGACATGCTCTTAGTGTGTGTGCATTTTGAATTTACTTTCCCAAGCCGTTAGGATCCTTGTTATTTGACATAACGAAAGATGAGAAGAATGAAGATGAAAGTGAAGTCCCCAACGTGGTGCTTACACCTTGATATGTATGAAAACGTCTGTGAGAGATTTAACAGGGAAATTTTTAACCTACTGTATATCAAGTGGAGAGCTTGATGGAAAAATTATTCCAGAAAAAAAAGGAAAGGCAAGAGACGCAAGACGGAAGACAAAATTACATAATACGGAGATGTCACAACTCTATATAAGAACTCGAACCAGACACTATGGAAAGCACGTACAAGGACGAGTCAAGGTAACCACGGAGAACTGGAGACAAAAGACAAGCCACGAAATGAGACAAAATTGAATTAATCAGTTGATGGGCATGAAATATTCTTCCCAGCAAGATGAGATGGCAAATATTACTTGAGAGCTTGACGTTTCAATTTGATAGTACAAAACTTACTATGATTGTTGGGCTGGGTAAATGTATCACTGGAATTTGTAAGTAATTACTTTAAAGTCAAACTATTCCCTAAATTTAAAAACATGTACCTTTATAAATGAAGGATCTCAAAATGAGATAATTACTCTACCCGAGCTAAAACAGCCGTTTGTGTGTTCTTGATCTCTAAATTGTTAAAATAACTTAAAACTAATCCCTAGATATACCTGCCAAGAAACTTTCGGTTCGGAGTCCACAAATATTTTCCTTACCAGCTCTCATTCACAAATAACCGGATTATTTTCCGCACCTACCACTGAGACTTTTCCCCACAATAAAACCTGGTATTTACTAGTACCTCCAGCATGGACAGCTTTTCCTCAGTGTAATGAACAAATAATCGTCAGATCAAGACACTGAAATGCATGTATCTCCTTAGAATATTTAAATAACTAAATAACCTTCCCATAGCGTTGTGGGATATATAGCCTAAAGCTTGCCCAGAGACGTTCATATATATTTTATGCGTATCTCAATCCCAATGTAGATATAAAGGAAGACACGCCTTAACTCAAAGGTAAAATGTATGCAATATAAAAGATTAATAGAAACTCAAAAGGCATTTTTATAGTCCAAATATGATTTAAGGAACCAGAGAAAAAGGAACGGACAAATAAAAAAGCTTTCAGTCACATCCATGTAAAAAAAAAGGCCGTGCACAGTTTCATCACACCTGTTCCATATCAATATTTTCTCAAGCTTTATTGTGATGAAAAATATTGGCAAGGAAACACGGCAACTAATATGGAATCCATCATCATATAATACAGGTGTCTATAGCAACTGTTTCTTTCCAAAGAGTTCGTGATGACCACACACTGACTCACAATAGATACTGTAGAAAACCCTGATCGCTAACTCCATTCATTATCTAGGAAGCCACGCACACTAGTCATTCTCAACCTTAAAATAAAGTATAGTTCGTAAATGATCGACTATTTTGTTTTTCCAGAGTCTCAAGTCTAGATATATCTACCATGCAGACGTATGCATGTAAATTCTAGGCAATCGCAAGTCATGGCTATCTCTGTCTATCATGACTATCTGCATTGTGAACGTCGTGTTATCGCTGATGACTTTCATTTGGTAAACCACAGAAACCTACCCAAAACGTAAAATAATTTGGCGCTTTCTCCATTTTTCCTTCCCGAAATTCAGAGCACTATTAAACTACTTTTAAAAAAACTAAACTGCAAAGAAACTACCAAAAAAAGTTTGTATTCATAAAGGTATTTATCTATTTGTAGTCGACCCTAAGACTTTCTCAGATTTAGTTATTTCACGGAAAGACAGTAATATTTCCTATAGTCCTCACGTACTACAACATTCCCACAATGATTATGAAACGGTATGCTCAAACGAAACATGAAATGGCAAATGGCATTAATCATTTAGACCGACTCATATTTTATCCAGCCGTTCTCATCCGTGACGGAATCTCGCATGCAACTAATTACCATCCATCCAGTCGTTCGTTTATAAACGTTAATCTTGGAAATGACTTCTGTATGTTGGACAAATGACAAGAACATTGCTACTCAAACATAGGAAATTATTAGATTGTGTTACCTTTAACTTGAGCAGAGGATAGTTCAATGAAATCGCTGCCAAGGTACGCATAAAAGGCTCTGAACTTCTCTGTGTGAGAGATTTTAGGACAAAATCCTATCCGTAACAACACAGCTATAATAATTGGCAATGTGAGGGAATATGCCTTTACTAGGACATGCAAGTCTGTTAATTAGAATCGTTATCTGATTACTTTCAAGTGTAAACTTCTCTTTACCAGGTCCACGTTTTGAATATTAATTGCAAAAAGCAGGACCTAGGTCCGGCCTGACTCTGGTGAGATTAAAAGTATATGAACATGATTACGCTCTCAATCGTAAATTATTTGAACAAAGTATGGTCGCACGTGATGTTAATTTAGTTTAGTGTTTACGGCTTCGATCCAAGGTTTTATTGAACAACTGAGAATTTCTCCAACAACAAGGATCCGTGTAGAGAACGTCTCTCCAGCTTGCCATTTGGAAATTGACGCACTAATGAACTGCGAGGGACCTGGTGGTAATTGAGACGCTACCTTTGTGTACTATGTGAGCGCACAAACTGACTGATTATGAGATGGGAAAAAGTCAAACCTTGAGAAAAATATACTTCGCTGTTTTAAAAAGTTTGTTACTTGACTGCTGACTGGAACGACTGAGAATTAATACACTTAACTTTAAAGCTTACATTCTATTGCATAGATTTTGGCCTGGTATCCTTTTTGGTTTGCGTTAATCTACTTTGCATACATAAGGCGCTTACTAATACTTGGATTGTCCAGTGATATTTCAAAGGAAATTGATAAGCAAAAAGTATACATAAGTACAGTACCTATTACTATGTAAGATTAATTTTAGCTTTCTTAACTTTACTTTTTCAATGGTCAGATTACATGCATACACACTAACTTTGAACTTGGGTATCACAAATGAACGTTTCATAGAGAGAAAAAACCATATCGATAGTAGTAGATACTTCTATAGGGGAGGGGAAAAGGAAAATGAATACTATTTTTGTATTGGTGTGTTTTGTTACATTCAACAACCACAAATTACCAGAATAGGAATTTTTACAACCGATACCATATGCATCCTTAAAGATCTGCGGGACGTCGACCTTCAGTTTTGTGAAAAGAATATAATCCTCTGGCTCATTCATGAATGTGGACATAAACTCTACCCTTCTATTATCTGCCTAAATGGCTGAACCCAGGCCATTTCTTTTTACAGACAGAAATAAAAGCAGAGGTTATTGAAAGTACATAATATATGAGCCTTCAAGTTGTCATTTAATATTCTAAAAGACAAGGGTCTCCATACGGAGTTAGGGTTCCTTTATTCCAATCCTATTAGTTAATTACCAAACTTTGACCACAGCGGTGATGGTGGTGCCAATGTCAATAAAAAGCTTGAGCTGCAAGTACAAACGTCAACTTTTCCCACTAACATGTGATTTCTTCGGTGTAGGTGTATATAGATACTTAACTATAAGGTAGTCATTTTCAATTTAATACAGGTCTATAATTCACGGAACAAACACCCAGGCCTAGACATTCAACCTTTTTATATGTTAGTTATTGTAGTTGTAGGAACAATTGTATGAAATTAATATCATACTCATTACCGTAAAACATTTTATATGCCTACCCCATAATGCTAGGAAGTGGTAAGTTGTAACTAGATTTGCACACGTGAATATCAAAAGTTATGTACATTTAATCACGTAAGTCAACAGTACATTAATTGAGTTACTGCCCTGTAAAATTCGCTTTTCGCTAATGTGTAGTAAATGAGTTTGTTCAGTGGCTATTTTCGATACTTCAAGAGTAGTTTGTAATTCAATTTTTGAATTTGGGGTTCATAGAAAAAGCAGCTTATATTATTAATCTTATATGCATTTCAACCATTAAAGCATATCCAATTATTTGAAAACAAATCTCAAAAAACGACAAATGATTAAACGTTTAATCTGTGCGAGATTTGTACAACCAACTTATGAGTTTGCTCTTACCAGGAAGGATTATCTGAAATGATTATAGGTCTATAAATGGTTATCACGGAGCTTTTAGTCATTTACTAAACAACAATGTCAAAGATTGATTTAGACGCCTCATTAAACTACACCATAAATAAACTATTCAGCTGAAGTCATTCACTTTTGGGACTACTCGGAAGATAACAATTAAGTATCACTTTTATTTGCTGTCTTGCATAACAAAACACCCACAAATAATTGGACTTCGATCAACCTTACACAGAAAATTGAAGGAACATCGGTGTATTGAAGTGACTCAATCAGCAATACAAAAGTTGACTAAGAAACTAAAAACAACATTCCTACTTATGTTTCTAGTGCCTAAAGAGACTCAACCCAATGGTTTCACCCATCATCAGTCATATCCTAGGGAAATACGATCTCTATAGGCCTGATACATATTATCAGAATTTCTTCGAATACGCCTTCCAATAGGTTCCAAATCGTTGTAACACTTCCAGAAAACAGAGTCAACCGCAGCTTCCGCCTCCTCTTGGGAAGCATTTCTTACAGCTAGAACAGACGCCACGGCACGTTTCCGAACACAATTCTAAAATATAAACAATGATTTACTAATTGTTTATCACTGTGTATTCCAAACAATACAGTGAAATACATATATTAGAAACTTGGAAAGACTTACTTGATGTTGATTCTTGATATTAAAAAAAGATGCGGAGCCTTGAGTGACAGCACTTAGAAAGCTACAATGCGCCAAATTAGCCGCTCGAATTTCAGTACATGCCAAATGTTTTATATCTGTAAGATCCAGCTTTCTTCGGCAGTAATCAAACATATGAATCATTTCATGTGTTACGACTCCTTGAATGAATCCTTTGGACCGTGCACTATTCTGGCAAATTACCACCTAATTAAAGTTCAAACAAGACAATCCTGAATTTACTTACAACCCATCTATTCCAAAAAGTATCCTCGTCACGGTGGGTCTACAATGAATACAACACAAACTCCCCACAGTTTAATCCTCACTTCTACAATACTCCCTTGCCGAGCGAAGAATCAGGACACACACACACACAGACAGAAATATAAATATAATAGGAAAAGCCAACCTGATTTAATACAGGGTCGTATCCTCCTGTGACGGATGGGTCACACACTTCACAAGAAAAATGTCGACGAATGTCAACAGCGCTGTTGGTCAGATTACAACAAAGTAAGAATTTAAGAACTTCCCTCTCACTAATCGCTAACTAACCCAATTAGTACATAGTTTATAACTTAAACTTAACCCTCTTAATGATTTATTTTTAAAATGTCAACACTCAGCACTGAGACAATGCATTATTACAAAAATATATTTTACCATCCTGAAGATTTGAGGGCTCCCATCATAATTTTGGCCAACGGACCTAATACAAAATTCAAATAAAGATTTTAAATTTCAATGGCAACACAGTCCATCATAACAAAACACTCTCATATTTTATTTCAATTAAAACATCCCCGTGTCAACGCACACGTTCTCATTTGCAAAGTAGACTGTAATAGGTACTCACTTGTTTGGAGGACTTTGTAAACATTACGTTCACATTGAAGTTTGTCTATTCCTTCCCTGCCACCTGTTCCCGCGAAGGTGGACAACCAAGAGGCTTTGACTGGATCTCCCCCACGTTCGGGGTAAAGCTTTCTAGCTTTATCTGCCTGCAGTGCATCATGAAACTGTTCTTTCAATTTCTCCGTGTCCTGCTCTTGCCCCGCTAATTTTTCATTCCTTGCGATAGTTTCTTCCGCACTCTCACAACGTGCTTCTCTCGGCATTCTTGACCTCCACGGGACTGTCTCTCCCTAGCATTAATAATTGTGTTATTATTATATCAAACTTCTAATGTTTTAAAATTTAATTATATACATTGTTTCACTATTACTCACCTTATTATTTATTTCAAATGTGACTGTATGTAATTACCTCAACTTTCAATTTCCATCTATTAAGTAAACAAATCGGAATTTAAGATTTTTACAAGATTATTTTGGCAACACAAAATAAACGATACTTCAGGTACAATTTATTTTAAATTTTCGGGAGAGACAAGATTTCATCAGATCTTCTCTGCCAGTAGTATGTATACTGATGTTAAGCGGTGGAACAGGCTCACAGCATATTAAACTCCACTGGCCACGGCCACTTCCTACACTCCATGCAAAATTTGATTTCCCGCCTCTCAATTTCTTCAATGGTTTAGATCCAGAATCCCATCATATTAACAACACTGTGCTTCTATAGCCTATGGCATTCATCTATTACAAGACGAAGATATTACAACACCATTTCCTCTTTCCAGATTTCCTGCGTACTTATTAAAAAGTAATATAATTTAATTATTACCAACAATACTTACGAGAAAGGCTTAGGAATTTTTGCAAAGCACTCACCTTGGGTTTCAGAGTTCAGTCACGGTATTTCTAGCTCCATCTATAAGTGGAAACAACAAGAGGTAGAGACGCATTAGTACTTACTCGATCAATAGCAGAAATTATTTTTAGGAGAGCTTTAATAATGTAGTGTTAAATGCTTTTGATCTGTAATGTGCTTGTGCATTGATTTTGAATTAATTCGAGCGGAAGAAATGGGAAATTTTCTGTGGTTAATTCAGCATATGGTCTGCTTGTCTTCTTTGCGTGTGTGAGACCTTGCATGAATTTTAAGGTAGTGGGAAAGATTTGATGGGATTTTTTTAAGAATGTTATGAACAATGTTTTTTTTATTATGGGCCTGCACTGACCTATATACAACCCGCAGTACGATTCAGGAACATAAGCGCTTTCTGTGTACTCAATGATTTTTACCTGACAATAGCAAGTAAAGTAGCTTCAGTCTTCAGTGTTGAGGACGGTTAGCTGCAAATTATTTTTATGCTTTGAAATATGTAATGTTTTTGAGGGAACAAAGTGAACTGCTCTACATTTGTTTCCAACAATAAATCAAGATTGGGGATTTACTGTACTCAGGGGATATTACTTCGTGAGTATTGATATTGTTGGATTTAAATTTTGATTTCATAATTTACATTTTATTTTATTTTTCTCATTTCATCATACGCCATTTACTTCTTGAGTTTCTCATAAAAGGGTTATATTCTTTGAGTACAGTATTATTGGTTGAATTGAGAGGGTTGCTTTGCTTGGGGCAAGTTGACTCAAGTTGGTTAAGTAAGATGGAAGTGTCCTGTTGCGGTGTGCTCATGAACAGTAAATAATAATTATATGAAGGAAGTAATAAGGAAGTTGACTAACGCTGTCTAATTTTTATGCTTATATTTGCTCCAACAATCCTATTTTAACTTATAAAACACAATGGACAATGAGGAGAACTGTTTTGAAGGACATTGATAAAATTATCATTGCTTTTAGCACAATTACTACCGGATCTTAAAAAATTAATGATCCACATTCGGTCCTCTCTGGCCCCGAGTGTGTTAATGTAATTATGTATGATTTATTGTGCTGTCTGGCAGACCATGTACAAGATCCTGGCCTCAGATTAAATTAATTGTCAATAGCCAATTAAGAAGAACATAATTTGAACCACTTTCAAACCTAACTCCCATCCTCGTGCACATTTTTTTAATATTAAAAACAGCTATTAAGTAAATTAGTAGATGATTAGTAGGTCTTGCATACTAACTATGTATGTTCTGCAATCCTACTCTAATCCATTTCACCATTGGAATACGCTACAGCAATGATTGATCTTAGTTATTACATTGATTCCTACTGGAAGTCTTCTTGTATCATAAATATTAAGGTCGTGTTAAATTGATGTTTGCTCGGAAGAAAGACAAGAGTAATCATCCAAATTACAACTACTTTAGTTTATGTGGCTCATTGTCAGCATCTAAAATTAATCCTTCATACTAGAATAATGTAATTTCACTCATGAAAAACAAAACTGAAGTCTAATAAATGTACATATTGTCGCTGTCGCTGAAGAGGAAAAATGATCTACATGCTATGTTGTTGTACATTTTACAGCATGTAGACCATTTTATCTCTTCAGCTTTTATCAGTTAGCCATACCCTGGTTACATTTTGAAGGGAAATTAATTATACTTAAGTACCTAGAGAGTTACAAGACGGCTGGGTACTTTGGGAGTGCGGTCTCCAGTCTCCACTTCCCCCTGCAAATTTAATGCATTTCACGGTGCATAAACCAGTCGTTGGCCTCCGCTGACGCTGCCAACTGCCAGGCTGCCACATATCCAACATGTCCTGTATTCGTTATGAGCTCCGTATACTTATAACAATCTGTCCTTTCAGTATATAGTTATAGCACTGGGAAGTCTGAATTTTCTCTCATGCGTTAATTTAGGGAAAAAGCATCATGAGTGAAGGTGTATTGGTAAATGGCGAGTTCTGAGGGCTCAGGTATGAATCAACTGATGCCACACACGAGGGTAAAACCCCAACTGCCCTTAAAGAGCCCACCCAATGCTAATCTAACCGGGGTAGTCTCGTTTTACCCTACTAACCCTTGTTGAAATCCTGTTACTATTTCATGATATGTCCATGTCCCTCTGAGTCGTTCATTGATTAGTCTCGGTCTGTGTATGTATGTATATAAATGGTAAACCAGCACGCAGTCCAAAGCGGAAAGAAAGTGTAATCTTCATTCTAAAACGATGATGTCCATCTAACTGGGTCTACCCTACATCCTGCTTCAAGAATTCTTGCACAAATCAATCTGTAAATTAAAAAACCAACGTACAGACAAGGAAAATTTACCCACATTATGATTAAAATATTGACTATTTTATCATTAATCCAGCACTATGCACACTAGTGACTGGCTTTAATTCCAGGATAACCCAACTGTCCTCAACACCCATAGTCCAAAAGCGATTTCTCATTTTTTCATGATAACAGAAAAAGTATAGACGCTTGGAATACGTATATTTGTAATTACTAACTAGTATTGTTTATTTTTTTTTGTAAATTACACTAATCCCAATAACTCTGAACCCAAACCTGCAAACCTTTGATTTACTATCATCTCAACACCAAAAACGTTCCATGCATAACGTTCAAACTCTGATCAACACCAGGGTAACTTATGTCCACAATACCCTTTCACTAAAAGACACCCTGGAACCTAAGAGTATTTCCTTCAGAGCCGTCAATTCTTTTTTATCCCATGTCGACTTACTAGTGTTATTACTAAAATAATATTCCCTTCCGCATCCCACTCCATACATTTTTTTGTCATACTGTGTCCCTACAATCTCCCTATAAGAGGCTATATACGAGATGAGAGCTCTGTGTCCATACAAAATACTGTCACACCTTCCCATATTTACCCCAATAATAACTAAGAATGAAATACTTTAAAAAGTGCTGCTGTAAATTATTTATTCCAGGAAAATCCAACCCCTAACCCTTCCAACCCTTGAATTAGCACAGATTTTGTAGGAAGCTCTTATAGCGAAAGTGCTCTCAAATGACCCCATGCCCTAATGGTCTCAATCCCCATTAAATCCAGCCTACTCCTCAAGCCTTCTGAAACTTTTTTTTTTCATGATCAGCCCTTAAATGTGGCCACCCTACCAGGATATTCCGACGGTCAGGTAAGGTACGGGTCCACCTTTGGATAATTTTGGGACTGCCAGTGATGCAGTTGTGCTCTGGACTAAAATTGGAGATAAAGGCAGCTGGCACCTAACCTCCACCACAAAATCCATTGGAAATTATAAGCCGTGGACGACGAGTGTGTTCAAGAGGTTAGACGTAACAATTTGGAGAGGCAGCCACAACAGTTTCTAAACTCGTACATATATAAAGATACTGAATTATTGCCTTGACTCGATATGCACATGCTTATAAAGGACGTGTAGGGAAGTAATAGGTAAAATGCATTGAGATTGAGAGAGGAGACTTGAAGTGAGTGTGTGTGTGTGTGTGTGTGTGTGTGTAGTGTATGAGGCAGGAATCAAAAATGATTCAGACATATACATAGGGGTGGGGCGTGAGAGTGAGACAGAATCAGAATTGCTGGTATAAGGCCGGAGCATATATATGTACATACCTAGTACTGACACTACTGACTGCGGGTCCACCCGTTACTCACTCCACTACTCATTGCATGTCTTGAAAGTCTTACGTGAGTATTATTATTAGATTTTTCCCTCAGAGTTCACTGTAAACATTGAGGAGTTCAATTCACTTTCTCCATTGAAATTCCAGAGATAACTGTGGTTCCCGTTCGGATTCAATTAATATTTTGGGAAACAGTGCTGTGGATTGAGCAGTTTGGGCATCTCTGATCTGCGACCGCGTCCGGGTGAATATATATTTTTTACTTTTTTCATGCATTATTTCTAACTTTGACGCATAGGTATTATGTCCACTGTGTAGCGGGTTCGGAGTTCTGACAAATATAATTGTGATCTGTTGGGAATTGAAGCGGAATAATTATTATTGGGGAATATATCGGGAGTGAGAAAGTGGAATTTTGTAATTTTAGGGAGGAAGTGAGTTGGTCCCAGGATTTGAAGGTGAAACGAAAAATTCGTTGTTGTTGATTGAAGTAAATTGAAAAATGATTGTTTTGGTTGGAGAGAGAATGGAGTCATTAGTGTGTGTCATCAGTCAAAATAATAATTGATGAGATGATTTTGTGGGACGGAGGAAATAGTTTTACGGGTTTTGGAGATTATGTTCTGTGTTAATAGTTTTGGGTGTTATTTTTTTAGGGATTATTGTAAAGTTGGGTGGATGTTTGGAAATAGGGAATGTTGTTTTTTTTTGGTGGAATAATATGTTTTGGGGGATTTGATTAAGTGGATGGTATTGAATTGAAGGGGGAATCGGGGTTGAGTATTTTGTAAAATAATGGTGGTAATGTGTATAGACGGTATGGAATTTCTGGGATGTTGTGTTGTATTCAATGGTCAGTTAAATATGAGAAGGAGGTTGGAGTAATTTAGATAAGAGATGTATTAAGAGGTTGTTTGGAAGCGGGTCAACGGACAAATTTTGATGATTTTGTGATTAGATTTGAGTACAATGTCACTGGATCATTTTGGGCACGTTACACTGAAATGGGATCCAAAAAACTTAGAAATTCGTACCATGTCAGTGGAAAAAACATTGGAGCCGTTAGTGATTCAGGTATGTGAGTCATGCATCCTGTAACGTCATTTCATTTATGTGTTTGCAGTTTGATCACTACCAAGAGGTGATTTAATAACGTAACAATTCCTGTTACCACCCCAGTTCGTAGCGCTTGGTGTTTCACAAGTTTATTTTGGCTTGCATGCTCTTGTGTAGGTACACTAACAGTTACCGTATAATTTTTATTTTGGAGAGTTTTATTTGCTTCAAGTATATGATTTTTTGATTTTGGTCATTTCATTTTGTAAGAAGCTTTAGTTGATTGCGTGAACTAATTTGCACAAAATGGCCCTCGGCACGGAAGCAGAGACAGGACAGATCGTGTTAAAATGGGATCCTAAAAACCTTGAAATTCGAACAAGATCTGTTGAGCTAACCTTAGAACCATTGGTTATGCAGGTACTGTCCATGTTAGGTGTTATCTTAGCTCAGATCATGTTGATTTAACTATGTATGTATTTTCCATTATGTGTGATAGCTCTGTTGTGTCACCTGTTTTAAGAGCACAGTCTGAAATGCTGGTTTCTAAATTGCTTAAGAGGTTGTGACTCCTGTACTTTCAGGTTACAACACTGGTGAATACCAAAGGACCTTCGAAGAAAAAGAAGGGTCGTTCAAAACGGGCTCATGTACTAGTCGCTGCTGTTGAGAAAGCTACTGAGAATTTTATTGAAAAGGGGGAGCAGATTGCCCATGAGAACCCAGACATAAAGCAGGAAATGCTGGCAGCGGTTGATGAAGTCAGAAAAACTGGTTGGTTCCGAAAATTGAGTACAGTTTGTTTTGAGGTGTTTTTATTATGTGTTTTGAATGAAAATCATATTTGTTTTAGGAGAAGCAATGAGTTTGGCAGCTCGAGAATTCGCTGATGACCCATGTTCGTCTTTGAAAAGGGGAAATATGGTTCGTGCAGCCCGGAATTTGCTGTCGGCAGTTACACGTCTGTTAATTTTAGCAGATATGGTGGATGTTCATCTATTATTAAAATCCCTTCGAGTCGTGAGTTACAGTTTTTTAAACAATTTTCTTCCACGGTGTAGTGAATTGAGTAAATTAAATGATATTTCATTTCGCAGGTGGAAGATGACTTGGAGAAGCTTAAAAATGCTTCAAGTCAAGGGGAATTGATGGACAGTATACGCGCCTTTGGACGGAATGCAGCAGAATTAATGCAAGCAGCAGCAAAACGGCAGCAAGAATTAAAAGATCCCCAGCTTCGTGATGACTTGGCAGCGGCAAGAGCTTTGTTAAAAAAGCATTCAACAATGCTGTTGACTGCCTCAAAAGTGTATGTTCGCCATCCCGAATTAGCAGCTGCCAAAGCGAACCGTGATTTCGTCTTTCGTCAAGTTTGTGAGGCTGTCAATACCATATCAGATGTAGCGCAAGGACGTTCTGGTCTAGGCGGTCATCCTTACGATGGACCAGGGGAATTAGCAGCAGCACTGGATGATTTCGATGTGAGTACTTGCTCGATTTTATCGAATATAATGTTATTTTTTACTTTTTAATTTGGAAGTTTCTACCCCGAATATCACAAAAAGTCTTCAAATGTTTGTATGTAATGTAATTTTTGTATGAATAGGAGAGAATTATTATGGAGCCTCTTGCTTACAATGAAGTTCGTACAAGACCCTCTTTGGAAGAGAGACTAGAATCGATCATTAGTGGAGCAGCACTTATGGCAGACTCATCGTGTACCCGAGACGAGAGACGAGAGCGAATAGTTGCGGAATGTAATGCTGTGCGACAAGCACTTCAGGACCTTCTGTCAGAGTACATGAATAATGTGAGTGGCATCGTGGCATGCCTTACGCATCTTATTTATTATGCATATTATGTACACTCCGAACTTTACTCTTCCTGTATAACTCAGAAGCACACACACATTCGTATTCATTGAGCTCGTTTTTGTAACATTTGCATGTAGATTGGCAAGAAAGATCGAAGTGAAAATTTGGACCGAGCCATTGATCACATGTACAGAAAGACAAGGGATTTGAGAAGACAATTACGAAAGGCCGTAGTAGATCATGTATCCGATAGGTAAGTATAATCAACTGTATATATACTTTCTGGAACTCCGTAGGTTTTATTGGTTGCTACGAGCACCGCTTTTATAATGTTATGTTCTAAATTTAACGTCGTAAAATCTTATTACGTTGCGTATCTCTTGTTTTACAGCTTTTTGGAGACTAGTGTGCCTCTTCTAGTTCTTATTGAAGCTGCTAAAGCTGGAAACGAAAAAGAAGTTGAAGATTACGCTCAAGTATTCACGGAACATGCGAATAAATTGGTTGAGGTAAACCGTCGCATTTTGTGCACGAACATTGAGTTCTAGATGGGTTCTAAATTTTTAAACACTTTAAATCAATATAGGTAGCCAATTTAGCCTGTAGCATGTCTGGAAATGAAGATGGTGTTAAAATGGTCCGCTATGCTGCATCACAAATTGAAAATTTATGTCCACAAGTTATCAACGCAGCTCGAATTTTAGCTGCTAGACCGAAATCTAAGGTTTGCTATTTGAAGCTCCCGAGAACTTTTGCAGTTAAGTTTAATGAACCAGCGAACGAAATTCGTATGTTGTCTTTTTATTCTGCAGGTTGCATTGGAAAATATGGAAGTGTTCCGTGAAGCTTGGGAAAACCAAGTTCGAATCCTGACAGAAGCTGTTGATGACATTACTACAATTGATGATTTCTTAGCTGTTTCAGGTGATATGTCTTGGGATTTTTTAGCACAGTTTAATTTAATAACTCATTCTATTTCTACGGAAAAATCAGGAAGTTCTAATAATATCGCTTTGAAAACGTAACAGAAAATCATATCCTGGAAGACGTAAACAAATGCGTACTCGCCTTGCAAGAAGGCGATGCAGATTCTTTGGACAGAACTGCTGGAGCTATTAGGGGAAGAGCATCCAGGGTGGCCAACGTTGTTACTGCAGAAATGAGTAACTACGAGCCAGGAATTTATACAGAACGGGTGTTGGAAGCTGTAAAAGTTTTAAGAGATCAGGGTAAACAACATAAATACCATATTGCTATATTTTACACACATCTCTGTGCTGTTAGTACAGAGAGTTTCGATCATTTTTCATTATTTTTCGTTTTATGCAGTCATGCCAAATTTTGCAACCCGTGTTGAAGTCGCTGTCGAAGCTTTATCGTCGAATCCATCTAAAGATGTCGATGAAAATGAGTTCATTGATGCGTCTCGGCTTGTCTATGATGGAGTACGTGAAATTCGTCGTGCTGTTCTCATGAATCGAGTAAGTCGTCGATACATTTAATTGACTATCAAGGACATTTCAGCACTTTAGTCTCAGATTTGAATGCAAAATATACTTTTTTCCGATAGGCTGATGATGAACTTGATCCAGAAGATGTGGAATTTGATGAACACTACACTGATACTCGAAGCAAATGTAAGCTTTTGAAAATATTAAAGCCTAACTTACCATTAGTGACTATTTCTTGATAGAATGACAAACATTTTTTTTAAATTACAGCAAGCGCACACACAGGTGATCATATCGTAGATGAATATCCCGATATAAGTGGAATAACTACGGCTAGAGTAAGCCTTCTCACACTCGATGTAATTATTAATTTGATTTTCTTTATAAGGACTTGGTTTTAATTCGTAATGGATTTGTAGGAGGCAATGCGTAAGATGACGGAAGAAGATAAACAGCGGATAGCCCAACAGGTGGAAAGCTTTAGAACTGAGAAGTTGAAATTCGACAGAGAAGTTGCCAAATGGGATGACACTGGAAATGATATCATCGTTCTTGCCAAGCATATGTGCATGATAATGATGGAAATGACAGATTTTACACGGTATGGAAATGCTGACAACTATGGCATTTGCTTTTGTTTATATCGCTTTTTGAAATAACCCAACGCCGAAAGCATCACTTGATGAAATTTTATTGTAGAGGTAGAGGTCCATTGAAAACTACTATGGATGTCATTAACGCCGCTAAGAAAATATCTGAAGCAGGTACAAAACTGGATAAATTAGCCCGCCAAATTGCAGATCAGTGTCCGGAA
Organism: Allacma fusca; assembly: GCA_947179485.1. Classification (NCBI taxonomy): domain Eukaryota; kingdom Metazoa; phylum Arthropoda; class Collembola; order Symphypleona; family Sminthuridae; genus Allacma; species Allacma fusca. Next base: position 17,728,028 of record OX359249.1, on the reverse strand, counting down.
TCCTCAACTAAAAAGGACTTATTGGCTTATCTTCAGCGAATCGCGCTTTACTGTCATCAGCTTAACATCACTTCTAAAGTGAAAGCAGATGTTCAAAACATAAGTGGAGAGCTCATCGTTTCTGGGGTAATGTCGCAATTTCCTCACATTATAGCGAGTATACTTGTGTTCGAGAATAACTTTAAAGATCTAGTAAGTGGATTTTTCATGGTAGATTTTAACGTAGTTTTCTTTTTATGTAGCTGGATTCTGCAACGTCTTTGATTCAAGCTGCTAAAAATTTGATGAATGCTGTAGTTTTAACTGTGAAAGCATCGTACGTGGCATCTACAAAATATCCACGTCAAGGAACTGTTTCGGTAATTGTTTTTATTTTTTCTTCTGTAAGATCATCCGTTATCATGTATCTTTGTAGTCAGGCATGGACTTCATTACAAAGAAGGCACTTATTGTGGATTCCATCTTCTGCAGGAGTTATTTACTTTTTTTGGCTTTTACACTGTGGATTTTATGAACAATCTCTCTTCGTTGGAACTTAATTTTTATTTCAGCAAATAGGAAGTTACTGAATCAGGGTTTGACAGGCTTGATCCAAGTTGTTTCTATTTCCCCGTCACGGCGTCTTACTCGATTCTGTACGGGGTTAATCTGGTATCACATTGGCATCTCAACTTTCATTTTTCCTAGCAGTAATTTCTGTCCGTACATCAGCTGTAATTGTGTTGCCTTTGCAGTATCAGTCCGCAGCCGATGAAATAGTTTGCCGGTGTAGTAGTCTAATCTTCTAATGTAGTAACGAATAGCATAATATTTTGTTGTCTTCAGAACTGCCGTCGAGTTCAGTAGATTAATTCTGACAACAAACCTGACTTGCTTTCCGGAAATCTTTTTCAATAATAATTATTTTGTAGCCTCAGTAATTATTGGATCAGTCGTCGTAATTAGTAACAAAATTGATCTGAATATCGCCAGTGTCTCGAATCGGTGGGTATCTCGTTTAATACAGAAAGTTGCAATAAGTATGTCAACATTTTATTTGTTACTCCTTCCATTTAATCCATCCAAACGTTTTTCCATTAAAATATTTATATTTTGTACAATAGAATCTCGCTATAAGGTATTCGGAAGGGGTCAAAGATTTTTGTCTCTTGGAAAAATCATCTCGTATGAGCAGTTTCTTAAAAATAGTGTATATGGATAGTGGGATCGAGTAAATGCGTCCCTTATATCGGATGACCCCTTTTCATTCTTTAGGGCATTATGATGTGTTCGAATAACGACATCAAAAATCATTGTATTAAGTCTCCATCGAATGTTTCCTAGTATTCCTAAACACGTATCTCATCAGCTCAGCATAAGTAACAATAAATATACCCCCGTTTGTTCGTAGCACTGATTACTCACAAACTGAATAATTACGTCGGATTTCTCGTTAATTTAACTTATTGTTATGCATTAGAATTATTAAGAGTGAATTTTATTTTATTGCTTCCTTGAATTGTGCAAACGTGAATCGAAGTGTATACATAATATCAGCCGTGGGCTATCATAATCTTCCAATGTGTCTAACAGTTAACACTGGCATTTCCAGGCATGATTTGTGTTCGATTGGATTGCTATTTACTAGATGTGCTAACAGAATTGTGTTTAATCTTATTATTTAAATTCCACAGCTTCCGATTGTTGTTTGGAAAATGAAAGCTCCGGAAAAGAAGCCACTAGTGCGTCGAGAGAAGCCAGAAGAAGTTAGAGCAAAAGTAAGGCGAGGATCCCAAAAGAAACCCCAGAATCCGATCCAGGCTCTAAGCGAGTTCCAAAGTCCTGCGGAAGCTGTTTAGAGCCATCATGAATGTTATTTCCTCAAGCAAAGTTCATTGAAAAATGTTGTATTCGCTTGTTACCACTGCAAACGAGTGAACGTATGGATCGTTTTGCTTCCTAAATTTCATTCCAATCGTTTCAGTATATTAATAACTAAAATTTTTAAAATTAAATTACTGTAATTATGAATCATTGAAGAGTAATGCTACAGCATCCTAGATTGCGTTGATATGTCCGTTTTTTTCCCTTAAAGTAGCACACTATCTTAATGTGCTTGTTTTTGTTAGTTTCATTTGTTACTTAAGCAAAGCTGTGACTGTGTTTTTAGTGTGGAATTGCATGCAGATTCCTGTCGTTTTCAATCAAGGTTGTTCGTTATGTCAAAGTTGCTTCTATGTAAATTATATTCGAATTGTTTATTTCTTGTACTTCTAGGTAAAGCAGTAATACAAATTAAGGTCATTATTTAGAATGATAAGTTAGAATTTCCACATCTCCAAGATCAGCAAAACAAATACCCGTATATGAAAGACATTCTTATTTTTATTGAACTAAATACGTGCGTATTACCTTCCTAAGACGTGTGCAGAGTTCCAGTAGATACTGGTGACAAAAGTGCGTAACGTTTAGCTTTATTACCCATTGTGTGTACATACAATTTTATTACAAGACAAACTATGTAAAGGTAAAAGGTAAATACTTGGTACTCTAACCAAACTTAATTATGTGCAATTGGACTATTGTATCTGAGCAAATCTAAGGAAGATCAGGCATGAAATGGTGAATGATGTAAGTATACCACGAGATGTAACAAAAATATTTTTTATTTATTTATGTAGATTTTATGACTACAATCAATATATGCTTAAAATAAGAAACCCAATACCAGTTAGTATTTTAGTAATCTTTATGTACATACCTACACTGTAAAAATTAAGGAAGTCTTTTGCAGAGATGGATAATTTTTCAGAAACTATGGATGAATTCAAGAGACACGTTCATTATTGATCTGCCAAGAGAGCTACATCCACACAACTTAGCAATAAATGAATTAAATTGAAGTGGTACTGTATATATGATTCACTTAGAACTATTTACTTTACTTTGAGCCTTGTTTGGTTATCGTATTTCCTAGTGAAGAAAAGTAATGTTGAGGAAATCACTAAGTACAAAAGCCTTTTTTGGTCCTCCTAGCTGATTCACAACTAGTGAGAACTTCACATAAATAGGATTGTGGCATGAAAGAAGTCCCTATCTCCCTTGCACATTTACACATATTTTTTTGCATCTGACAGTAAGCAATTGAAACTTTTGCTTTATGCACGGAACTTTAATCACGTTAGTATCACGTAAGTATTGTAATACACTATTCACGAAAAGTACCTAGAGAAGTATCACTTCATTTTTTCAGAGCATTTTGGAATACTAAGCAAAAGATTTACTTATATTTAAGTGTTTGCATTTGCAAACGATCGAACTCAAATATTCGTCATGATTACAAAAAGGTAATGTTGAAAATTGTTTAAAGAATGCTTTGTCATCATTACGTCTACATGACTCTACCAGATGAGGCAATCTAATCCTGATTTACTACTTTTATTAAAAGAGATACACTTGACTGCATTATCTTGATTGTGTTGCGAAGACATTAGATTACCAAGCTGTGCCAATGACAACACGTCTACGTAATATCAGATCGGCTAAAACAGTAACCAATATTTTGTTGACTATCGCAACGCAACAAGTATAGTGCCCAACATCCAACATTTCAGGAGATTGTGGTCAAAGGAAAAAGCTGGAAGAGTTGATAAGGTCATTCAAAATCTTGTAGCTTGAACACGACAATATTTCTGCAAAATTGTATGATTTTCCAAATAGTTTTTAAAAAGTTACTCTATACATGAATTATATCATTATAAAAACTTTTGTATAACATGGGCAACAATTTTTTCTATTTATCCTGTCTATTATTTGTGTTTATAACATGGTTCAAAAGTTATTACCAGTCAATCAACCAATGGTAAATCTGGTGCCGTTTTGTTCTCCTGGGTCCCACCAATGATGAACTTATACAGATTAAGTAATTTAATAGTTTACAAGCCATTAAATAGATATTTTTTACAACCTCGTTATCATTGCAATTAACTCCTCTAAGGATAAGGATTAGGTCTTGAGATTGAGTTACAATGTTGAATCGTAAACTAACATCACGATAGGATTTACAAAGGAACAGAAATGGTTTTGTAGCATTTATACACATATCTTACATTTTTCACAAAACCTTTTATTGACAATTGCATGCATGCTTTTGTATGTTAATCCTGTACAATCGGTTCTCATTTACCCTATAATCCGTTCAAAGGATAAACTTATTTCCAGATTTAAGTAATTACTGCTTCATAGTGTTTATAGCCCTCATAGTGTTTATATGTATACGTGGTTATAAGTATGAAGAGAGATTGCCAAGAAAGTGTGGGTATGCCCCATACATCCTTTTTTTGAGCTATGACTTGCTACAACACTACAAAGTACATATATAAGGCTCCAGTGCCAATGTTCACATTTTCAAATAAGGACCCAAGTAAGACCACAGTTTTCTGATTTTTATCACAATGGTATAAACGTAAGTTGGCAAAGTTCAATATCCTAATCCATTCTAAAAGCTTTGCTACCTTATTTACCTAACTCGAGTGTAGTTCCGAAGTATGCAAATAAATGCACATACATACTTGCGAATTTCCTGTAAAGGTATATGAAACCGTTATGTCGAGATTTTGAAGAAATAAATTGACGCTCGTTGTATAACTGATTTCTTTACTCCCATGTTCAAGAATGCAGCTTAATTTTGTGGTATCTCCGTTCCTCCGTGGTGAAAACTGTATTCCGGAAGCTCTTCATATCAAACGTATCCGAAGCTCACCTGTAGCCTACCTACGAATTCCTCTTCATATACATAAGAGCCTGTTTAAAAGCCTAAAAACATTTTCTGCCTCGAAGGCAAAGGTGTCCAAATGACTCAGCCTATCCTATATCCTTCCTATTTATAAAATTTGAACCGAGCCTACATATATGCCTACATTTGAACCGCCGAATAGATCAGCCTATCCTACATCCTTCCTATATGGGGTCCAGCAAGCCTACATATTAGCCTACGTTTCACTAAACAATTAGCTCAACGAATTCTACACCCTTCCTAAATCTTATGTGCTTTTCATAACTGACAGACTATTTAAGACCATTCTACTCTAATAAATTAAAAATCATGTCTCAAGTAAATGGGGTTGAAATAAAATAGTTTAAGTTTAGACTTTTTGACCAAAACTTTAAGAGCAAAATAGTATGGATCTTGATTTGGTTTACGGATGGAAATAGTACGCAAATTTTACAACATTGGTCAAAAGGGATGTCACACTTAAGATTTCCTTAAGTTCCCTCCCACTTTACCGAATATTTAGAAGTTTTGATTTCGGTGAGGTTTCAGCGCATATCAAGGCGAGGTAGCACGTACTTTTCACCCTTGAACCACCCCATAAAACAATTTGCAAGTACCAGGCGCCGACTATTCTTTAATTTTCATTTTGTCCATTCCATATGCCATTAAATGAAGATGACGTGCTTCAATAGCCTACATATATGCCTATAACTCTACGGCGGCTGAGCCTACCTAGTTTGTAGGCTAGGTTTTAAGTGTATATTCTTGCACCCTATTTTGCCTACAAGACTCTTTAATAAAATCATCACACCCTATAAATACCCTACAAATCGGCCTGTATGTAGGATAGGCGGACACCTTTGCTCGAAGGTTGGAAAATCAAATAATTTGATTTCCGTTAGTTAGAAAAATGCGTTTTCGCTGTTGTTTTGTATCCTATTCAAAATCCAAGGTTATGAAAAAAATAATATTCAGTACTTCATAAGTACGGAGAGATCTATTTTCACAGAGTACAAATATCCAGACAGAAACTTCAAATAATTAAATGTTAAACTCATAACCTTGCTACAGCAAGCCATTATGAAAAGACTTAGGTAAGACTTAAAGGAACTCCCATGTAGGTCATTAACGTGTACAACACATAATATATTCGTGTAAGTGTATACGAACATTCGTGCTTTAAAAGTATACATTTAGTGTTCAAAAGGTCTGCGTTTGGTGAATATTGCGTTGACATGTCCGAGTAGGTCAATAATATTTTGTAGACACGAGAATTTAAAATATAATAAATCCAAGTGTAAATAAATCGTCAAGGGATTTCTATTATTTAACAGTAATCATGCTTTATTATGCACAGTAAACTAAATACAAAATATCAATAGTTTAAAAAATATTAAACTTTTTATTGACCAACTTCTCTTGAGCAGCACAACTGAGTTTCTCGTGGCATCTTTGTTCGAATCCATATCTTTGGTTTACGCGGTTAATCTTTATTAAACAAGCTAAATTATATGCAAGCTTTCGACATCTAACAGACTCATCCTCAGGCACTAAAAAGCAAGTGACAGATAAATTCACACAATGGAAAAATGTACAATTTTTTACAAATAATTTTTGACGATTGCTATTTTTTTAAAAACTAGCAGTTAGAATTTTATGAATTAATGGCTTCCATGCAACATCTAAAAAAACCATCATTGATGATCATCAATTCCTGTCGGATTGTTGGATTATTAGACCCTCCTTAATTTTCCTCAAAAATTGATTTAGTTCTTTTATAATTGACTTGGCGTTATCCCAATCGATGGAATGATTTCTATTGTTGTAAATATGTAGAGCAACTGATGATTTCTCACGGTTCCTCAAACGAACATGGTTCATATTAGGCATGTTCATATCGTTCATTTTTAAAATATCGTTCGTATCGTTATCGTTGTGTTAAAAACACACGATAAGGTTTTTGAGGAACGATATCCTTCTTACTAAAAGCTTCATCGTAGTAGTAGTAGTAGTAGTGATGGTTGTCGTCCTTATGTACATGCCATGTTGAATCATAGCGGTTAATTTTTTTCTTTCATGCAAAAAATGTTTTAAAATAAAAATCTTTTTTAATTAGCATTTTTTATTTTTAACATTTCTTTTTTGTTGAGTTTGGCAGTCTTTAGGTAAAGTAACCAAGTTTTCAGCTTAATTCTGTCCAAGTCAACAAAAAATGCCATTTCAGAATACAAAAATGTAAAAATAATGTAAAAAAGAGAGAACAGAAATACCGCAATGTTAAACAAGCTACCAACGTCATGCTTATATTTTGCATGTTGGAATTTGTATGGTGAATTAGAATAAACTACCACTTACTTATTATGTACCCCTTTGAATATTTAGTACAGTGTGGCTTATATGATCAGCCATTATCTTTGAACCAACACTATTAAATTCTAACTTTGGGTAAATCGTCCATCAATACACATTCTACATGAAATGAATTAAAATTATGTAGCTGTCATGCACTGATAGCGTTTTGGATGGTGCAAAAATTGTTACCCGTTCGTGGTCAAAAATCAAGTGACGTAATAGTCAAGAACCTCAGTATGTTCACATTTTTTTTAAATAATCAGTTTTTGTAAGCCATGTTTGAATGTTTCACGTCCACGTTAACAAAATCTCCAACGAATAGCCTACACTTTCGTGCATATAGCTGACTGGCTTACATAACCATATTAATAGTTAGCCCACTCGATTTTAAAAATAATTCCTCACTGGTGCTCGACTTAAGCGAGAGTCGCTGTCCTGAGTATATTGAAATTACACTGCAATAATGAAAATAGTTACAGCCTTTTTTGCAACAATATTAGCGACATAATGTTGAAACGAGTTTTTTCCTAGAATCAAATCGTTCATTCAAAAAATTTGTGACCAGGTCTAATAATTTTAGTAAAGTTGCCCACAGGCATGTGTAACATCGTGTAGGATTCCCATAAGTGACGTCCCGTGATGGGGTAAAAAGTGTCCCCATAGGCTATTTCTAAAATACTGTGTTTAAGGCAATCCCGACGGCACAAACCTGTTCAACACCATACCAGGAGCTTAAATAAATTTTTTGGGCCCATTCGGGTAACAGGATACCTGGCTTAGGTTAGCACGGTTACGTTACATCACGATAACTGCTGTTTGTGAGGGTCAATTAGGACCAAACAAAATGTAAATCCATTTATGGCTTATAGTCTGTTGCTTTACTACTAACACAAATATCTGGCGGGTATTGGGACCGGATAATACAATACCCTATATTCGGCCGGGTATTATAAATCCCGGGTGCACTGTCCGGATGCCATTAGTACTAAAATAGATAGACGCCTAACAATCATTAAAACATTTTGATGCAGCGAAAGTCATTAATTTTTGAATATTTATGGATATCGGGTATTGTATTACCCGGTTCCAGTACCGAGTAAAAGCAGTTTGATGAGCTTATTTTTGTTGATGGGTTATAAACTCCATGTCAGTTTCCATACGATTTTTGTTTATTGTCCCAACAGATAAAGCCACTCCAGCAATGAAGTCACTACAAATATGTAGATATTTCCGAAATGTTGTAACAGTAATTATTTCATATTAGAAAATTTCTGAAATAGGCTACAGACGGGCAAATTGGATAGTTAAACCCTTCATGTTAATGAAATTAATTAATTAAGATTAGTTGTAGATAGCCCGAAGATGAACACAGTTGCTGTTCGAAAGCTTGCTATTTATAATAAAAATGGATTCCACTGAAAACAATATAAATTTGAAAAATAACCTTCATGTTAAGATTATTTAGCTGTTTTGTTATTTTATATAATAATTCTGTGTAACTACTGCAAAAATAGAACTTCTAGGGCAGAGCTGCTTTCAGGTAGCAAAAAATCAGTATCCCCACCTGAACCCGACCCGCACCTGAAATATCAGGTTAATTTTTTTCGTCGACCCGAACTTGGCCCTCCAGATCCGAATATCCGCACCTGTCAGGTATTTTTGGATCAGGTGTTGTTTGGCTATCCGCACCTGAAAAAATACCTGAGGTGCGGATCTTAAAACAAACCCGAACCCGACTTTAATTTATTTTGTCAGAGGAAACTTATAAACATAAGTTCTATCCAAGACTTTATCAGAAGTAATTATTATTTACAAATTACGTTAAGTTACAAATACAAAAATTTGTACTAATTTTAAGTGACAAGCAGCACAAACAGAATGGGAACAGCTATTGAAGCTTCCCCAAGCATTCTCAGAGTGTTAGCTTTAGAAAGGGACCGTGAATAATCATGCTTTTCAAATTTTAACGAAGTTAAGGAACAAGTATACACGAAATAGATTCCAAATCGATGACGTCTATGTCTGCTACAACGTTAAGGCTATATCATGAAATTAATTAGCAAAGTTTCATTCACGTGAGCTTAAAATTAAATTATTGTGGGAAAAAATAATTCAAAAACACCTGAAATTGCAAGTTCGGGGTCAGGTATTTTGAATTCGTCGTACCGAACCTGTACGTGACATTGAGCTCAGGTATATTTTTTAAACACGAACTTGATCGTAACCCGACGTGTAATACCAGGTGCGTATCCTGGATATACCCGCACTTGACCCGAATCTCAGGTACTTTTTTTTGTAGCTGACCCGAACTTGACCCGACGGGCATTTTTCATGTACTACCTGATACCTGCAAGCAGCTCTGCTCTAGGGTATTTTTATAAAATATTATTGTTGCATTACATTTAAAATTCATTGACGCCAGACATCCCATCCGCATCGGCGGATGGCTTGATTACTAGTTAACGATAATTGCAAGCTTTGAATAAATTAAATGAGCGCATGTTTAAACAAACAAAATAAATAAACAGTGGTATAAAAAAATTAACGTAATTTTTTTAACACTAAAACTGAGTTTAATGTGACTTTTTAAGATTTAAGGAACTTTATAAATCCAGAGTAAATTACTAAATATTAACTTCAACTAAATAATAAACGACCGGATTCGGTTGAAAACACTAATTTTGAAGTGAGGTGAAGTGAGTATTCAGGAAACATAACAAATCCAGGACAATATCCGCCAGCTTTCCTCGCATCTTAGTACAGAACATCCCAGCAATAGAAAAAGATCTCGCTCTGAACGCTGGTTGGGCGAACAGTCAGGAGATACTTATATGCGAGTGAAAGATGGTACCCTCTCTTGGGTTTATTTCCGGACTCCTGAAACTTCTGTATTTCGCCTTTCAGAACATTTGTCAGGGAGTTATCGGGTAGCTCAGGAATCTGCGTTTAAATCGGAACAAACTAGAGTATTATCCGGGGTAGAAAATGTATATATTTGACATACATACTTACTTCATCGCAGGATGGTTTCTCCAGCAGGCGTGCTTTCCTCAACTTAATTCTCTCTCGCAATGGAAGATTCGGGTCAATAATTTGACTTTGAGGTTCTGCCCTTCTCCGTTTGGCACAAAAACTTGAGACATCTTCGTCCGAATTAGGATAATCTTGAGTTGCCGGAACTAATCGCTCGAGCAGAGGTAGCAAATACCTTTTCAATACTTTACCATCGACTAATAAATCCTTCCGAAGTTTTTCCGCTTCGCAAGTGTCTCGCAGAGCTCGAGTAATCTTCCGAACATTCTGGAGAACCCGGTATTCCATAGTGCAATGTGTACAAAATTTTTGACCATATCGTCCTTCGCTGACTTATTCTTTTCAAAATATTTTCAGCGAGCTTGTGACCGAATTCGCTATCACTTTTTTTGTAAATCGCTTGCCATATCCAAGTAAATATCTTCGAAGCTTAGTAAATTTACGTCTGCTGCACAAATCTCATCCATAGCAGTTTTCAATGGACGCAAAACATCTAACAGAGTTTTAATTGATGTTACTTCTTCATCTGTCAATGGAACTATTTTCTTTGCGCGCTGTTCAATGATGATTTGAGGTCCACGAGAGTTTTCTCAACACTTGGACGAATGTCCATGTATCTTTGAGCCATTGGTAAAATGCTCGACCATCGTACCCGCATATCAAGTAGAAGCTTAAGCGGACCGTTAAGTGCTTTACCCCTAGCTTCTTCGATTTCCACTCGGTCCCTTACAATTTGTTTCTGTAGCAAGTTATTCTTCAGAGGCGATTTTCGGAACAGCTTTGATGTGGCCCGAATCTTATCCAAAGCGTTCTTCATGACTGCTTCCTGCAACTCCAAATTGTCTGATTTCGACAGATCAAATGCACTCTCTGACTCACAATCAGACTCGCTTCCGTCGGAGAATACTTGCTCTTTGTGAATTTCATCAGCGTCGCTTATGCTTTGATTATCCTCTTCAATATCCGTCCACTCCGACTCCGATAACATTCTGCACTTTTTTTGAATTCGGGCGGTCCTTTCTAGCTTTGTACAAAGTATCCATAACAGCTAAGTGCATTCCATGAGCGAAACACAACTGATTAATTATTTGGGATTTTATCCCATATTTCTTCATCACATTCGCGCCATCATTGGTGCTACCTACTATATCAGTTTGTAATTTAAGACCAAACGATTCCAACCGCTTCTCAACAAGTTTCAGACAATCTTCAGACTTGAAACTCGCCGGGATTGGTTCTAGTCCTAGGTTTACGAATTCGCTGTTGGAGTCATGAATGTTTACATTCAAATAACGCCTGTTATTACCAGAAGTCCAGTCGTCTAAAGTTATGCTATACTTCCCTCCGGCTTTGATGTATGCCTGAATAGTCTTCTTTTTTGCGCATTTGATATCTTCTGCAAACTTCACAAATCTCCTTCTGATGGTGACGTGAGAACTGGGTAGTTGTCCGAATTCGGAGTTGAAAAGTCTTCGCAAAGGTCTGGATTTGGCTATAGTATTAAAAGATATGCCATCTTTTGCTACCAATTCGGCCACTAAAGAGTCCATGGTAAAATTCGACTTGAAGTAATCAGTGATTTGTGCTGTCAATAAAATAATCGCGAAGCATTTAAGCTTATTACATTTAAAAGCTGAAACTCAAAGCTAAATTTAACAGAACATCATCATTCTGTCATATTGAACCTAGTGTTTCAAAATCAAGCCAAAATTACATTTTGCCGAGGATGTTTTCTTCGCAGATGCTTTTGCTCCCACTCCTGAGTAACTTCCAGTATTCACCGAATTCGGAACCACCATCAGAACATGATGCTTAGACACCAAGTGACTAACGAGGCCGGTTGTGTTGAAGTCTTTAGTTGGAATCAGCTTAGGAAGTGGTTCTTCATCTTCACATAACTTACAAAGCGCCATTAAACCGTCAGACAATCTCAAAAAGTTCCTCCAGACCGTAGAATTTTTCGACACACGGTTTGGTTGGTACTCAGAATAGTCACTTCTTTTAAAAGTCTTATCCATGCATTCACTACTCATAGTAGACTTTTTTGATGAACGACTTCGTTTGGACATTTTGGAAATATGGTCTTAACAAGACACTAAAAATTGTATGAAATAGTTTTTGAGTTATAACTCAAAACGAGGATAGTGCTACTGCCCTGAGGAGTGCTAACTGGTACCATATAAGCAGTAACAAAGGCATACACGAATTTGTATCCTCCAGCCTGCTGGATACCACTGAAATGCATAGTTTTTGCGGGTACCGCTAGAGCGCACGATATCGTAATGTTACGATAAATCGTTCGGAGAGAACGATTATTATCGTTCAAGATCGTTCCTCAAAACTGGACGATATTAACGAGAATATCGTATCGTCTTATCGTAATGAACATGCCTAGTTCATATGTTCTTTCAGTCGTATGTGTAAAGGACGATAAGTTTCACCGTAATAAATTTTGTCACATGAACTACACGGAATCTTATATATGACATGATTTTCATTTTCTTCTTTGTGCTTGATTCGGTTTAGCATACTTTTGATTTTCTTACCAGGTAGGAATGTTATTTTCCATTGAAATTTTCTTCTTAGTAACCCGCTAATTCTATTGGATAAATTACCCAGAAATGGAATGGGAACCCATACTTGGTACCTTCTTCGGGTTCTTCTGTTTTTTCTATCCTAATATCAAGTTGAGAGTCGGTAATAATAGGAGGCTGTTCATTCCTTGTGGATAAATTATTCTGATTTATCAGGTTGGGCATACTTTGTTGGCTGAATCGAATTGAAATTTTATACGCATTCTATTTAATCGTTTTGAAATTAGACTTGATGGGTATCCATTTCGCTGCAAGATTGTTTTAACATGCAGGATTTCATCTTGTAAGTAATCTTTATGACATACGGAAAAAGCTATGAATAGTAAAATGTAAAAACGGAGATCTTATTTGACTGGTGATGATATGATTGATCGTGTAAATATCGGTCTGTATGGGTCTTCTTTCTGTATACTTTGTTCTTAATTGTGCTTAGTCTTAATCTTCTTGCCTGTGTATTGAAACATCTAAGAAAGGTATTGTTCATTACTTTCCACTTTGACTGTAAACTGGATGTTTGGATGGAATTGATTGATCTTGCATAAAAACACTTCATTTTTATTTACAATGGTCAGAACATCTTCTACATATCTTACCCAAAAGTGTATTTGTGGATGATTCTTGATGTTTTTCTTCAAGGGATTGTAAATATATATCGGCTAGAGTAGATGAAATTGGGCTCCCCATCGGGCTTCCGCCTATCTGTCTGTAAATGTTATCTCGGAAGGAGAAAAATGTATCGGTTGTGCAGGTTTGGAGTAACTTCATGATATCCTCGACATCAATATTGTTTGGTAAATTTGCTTTCCATTTGACATCGGTGGTAAGTAGATCTTTGGTTGCTTGTGGTGTTTCAGACAGGAAGACTGGTAAAAAGTGATTTTACATCGAATGAAACAAATATGCCATTTTAATGTATTTGTAAATGGTGAATTGTATTCATAAGTTCAGAGGAATTCTTAACAGAGGAACAGAATCCTACATTGAATTTAGTTGATGAACAATGATATTGTTCAAAAACTTTGATGTATTATAAAATATGGAGAATTTGAAATCATTAATAGGTCTCATTGGATTTCCATCTTTGTGAATTTTAGGTAAACCAAAACATTTTGACATTCTGGGATATGTTGGTAACAAATAAGCACGTGTTTCTTCGGTGAGCTTATTTTCACGAAGGAGTTTATCACAAACAAGTTTCAAGGATTTGAAACACAAATAATAATAAGTATTACGTAAATTTCATCATTAGCAATTAGGCTAGCTAAAAGTCTGACAAACAATTTAATTCAAACAATCCAAATGTCAGGTAAATTCGGTTGCCAGCTTGTTTTAGCCATTCTTTGATGGTTGTCTCGGTCAGAACATCGTTGGAACTCTTTTCGCTGAAATAATTTTTATTGGCTTGTTTACAATAATTTTTATCAAACATTATGAGAAATTGTTTCTTACCCTTAATGATCTGTGCCAAACGAAATTCAGAAAACCCAATTTTGCCATTATTACCTCTCCAGTTAAAAGATCGAACGACGTCGTCCGTAAATAACTATCTTAAAATTCTTCTTGTACATTCACCTACAAATGAACCACCAACAGATATCAGTCGAATGTTCTGCAAAGAATTAAAAATGAAATTAGGTCTTGTTTCATAATGATTTATTCACGACATAATAATAAATTGTAAGACTCATTTTTACCAAATCTTCATAAGCAGTATTACCCCCGTGATACCCCAGTAATTTTCTAACGAAGAAGCTTGGTCAGCAGATATGATTGGAAGTTTCATTTTTCAATTTAGTTGCTGATATTTATCGTCAATCGTTCTCTGCAAAAGTATTTTTTGAGAGCATTCGACTTGGCCCAATTTTGTTTTGATGGCGGTAAAAATTTTCAAAACAGATTTCTGATACACTAAATACACACGTATATATACAACTGCACGCCACAATATTATCAGAAAATAATTAATAAATTTAAAATAAATACGTGCAATCATTACAAACATCCATTCCGTGTCGATGATCTGGATCTCGTTTTTGTTACAAATAATTTTATTTAACGAATTTCTTACTTCTGCTGAGCATTCCGATTCCCGACTTCTTAGTTTTATGGTATGATGAGGCCTCGAGCTAAACTTCTCTGAAGCAATTTCCAGCTCGGAACAGGAATTGTCTTCGTATCATAAACCGGCTTGCTTGCAGTCTCGAGAGGTTGCCTTATTCGAGTAGCTAAATGCGCGAAACTCATAAAATTCACACATAATATTTTCATAATAATATCATAGTATTAATAATATCACAGAAAAACTCATCATTCATGCAATATTTGAAAACAATTACTTACAACAATGAACTTTCCGAAGATATTTGAGGATTCCAAGCGCGTACAGTTACCGACTATCCGTCTGTGATAGAATTCTCAGAATACCTGGAATAATGTGCTGTAACTCTCAGTAATTGTAGGCGTTTTCCGAGTAGGCTGAAAGTCATTAAATCGGTTTGTTTCCCCCGTTTCCTTTTTTGGCACAATCCGTGCTAACATCAGAATAATCGAGTGACTTCTTCCATTTTCAATTAATTCCGTTTCTGAAATACAGTTCTTATGGAAATCTTAAACAAATACATGGGAATAATTGAACCAAAATATGTGTATTATATTTTCAAAAATCGAATCATTGAAATCCTCCCAGTCAGAACAAGGCTCTGTACAGTTAGAGATCATTTTTAAAGAGCCAGACCTTTTATTTTCAATGGCCATCGGAATGAATTTTTATCCGATGTAATCCGAACAGTAGGGACGGCACTAACCTCTGCAGTTTCGGTTTCAGTTATAGCTCCTTATTGAGTGATTACCTTGCGGAACCGTACTCGAACTCGAACTCGAAATCGAAGCATCGAGTATGGACTCCAATCCAAGGTACTCGTACTCGCCACATATACGAGTACTCAGGAAAATACTTGAAATAAGCGACCGAGTTCCAGTTCAGAACCCGAACTTGTTTCATACTCGCGAGTACGGAACTGTAAATACCGAAATCCCGTACTCGTACTCGTGCCGTGACTCGAGTCTTCATACTCGAGTATTTAATAATAACAAGACCACAATTGAACAGTGATTTTTTTTAGATTCATTTAATTTCTCACAAATAATTCCCCCAAAATTTTAAATTGAACATGCAGTGCCTTCGTCTCTTTACTGGAAATTCAAAAGTTTGCAACACTTGTGTGCACGTGTACGCGTACTCGTACATTGAGCATGTGGTACTCGGACTCGAACTCGATAACCCTTATGAGTATTTTTATTGGACTCGTACTCGTTTGATACTCGTACTCGTAAGTATGTGAAAAACCGTTACCCGTACTCGAAACCCATTTCAAGTATCGAGTATTCACAAAAATTTGACCGTACTCGACTCGAACTCGTACTCGTACTCGATACTCGCCGGTATACTCGAACTCGATAAGGAGCTATAGTTTCAGTTCCAGCAGACTCGATTACATTGAACATTTTTCTGGAAACTAAAAAAAATTTAAACTGAAAAGTCGAAACTGCAAAACTGAAACTGCAATTTATAAACGCAAAATTTGAATTGCAATTTTGATATCGCAATTTTAAAACTGCAAAGCTAAAATTGCAATTTCGAAATTGCACTTTTGAAATTGAAAAATTAAAATTGCAATATTCAAAATGCAAAATTAAAACTGCAATTTTGAAGCTGTAAAAAGGAAACTGCAAAATTAAATAATAATAATAATAATATTCGCCCAAACAGGGGGCACATTTTATTCTTGCATTTAACCACAATTCATAATGCCATACACAATTTTGAGAACTTGTGAAGTTACAACTGAGAAGCTTATACCGGCTCTCTTCGGTTTTTATAGAGTGGTGGGAATCACATGTACAGGGTGTCGTACATATTTCTTCCCCTTATATGAGGCACAAAGCTAGACTAGTGGGAAAAACACCCCTCAGTCCATTCCTCCCATTGAGAGAGTATAACACAAGTCATTTTGCTCCAGCCGAGGAAATGTAGAGTAGGAGATGGTTGGGAAGGAGAGGAGGAATTGGGTATTAATGAAGGAGATTAACGGACGCTCATTTGACTGGAATGTCTAGCGAGCAATGCAGATGGGCAGCTTCTCCTGGTTCCTCTCCGTCTAAAGGATGTCCACTGATAGCTCCGTTTTTGCATCCACGCAATGGTTCCAGTATTCAGAGTGCAGCCCCTTTCACGCCCTTCTCCTCACCTCACCCAAAGCTATAGTAGAAGATAGAAAGAGCAGTGGAATTTTTTTCGAAAGTATCAGAGCTTTACCGGAGTCGAAATCGACTCCAGCCGCAACGAACGGGACGCTCTGACCACTCAGCCACCACTGCGTGGCTTGCAAAAGTAAAATTGCAATTATGAAACTGCAAAACTGAAATTGCAAAACTGAAACTGCTAAGTTAAACTTGAAAAACTGAAACTGCAAAACCAAATTTCCAATTTCGAAATTGCATTTTGAAATTGAAAAATTAAAATTGCTATTTTTAAAATGCAAAACTAAAACCGCAATTTTCAAACTGCCAAATTAAAATTGCAACTTTGAAACTGGAAAATTCAAATTGAAATTTTGAAATTGCAAAACTGAAACCGCAATTTTGAAACTGCAAAACGAAAATTGCAATTTTTAGACTGCAAAATTAAAATTTAAATTTTGAAACTGCAAAACTGAAATTGCAATTATGAAACTGCAAATTAAAATTGCAATTCTGAAAATGAAAAATTAAATAGCCATTTTGAAACTGCAAAACTAAAACTGCAATTTTAAAACAGCAAAATTAAAATAGCAACTTTGAAACTGCAAAACAGAAACGGCAAAATTAAAATTGCAATTTTGAAACAGCAAAATTGAAATTGAGAAATTAAAAATGCAAAACTGAAACTGCAAAATTATAATAATTGCAACTTTGAAACTGCAAAGCTGAAGCTGCAATTTATAAACGCAAAATTTGAATTGCAATTTTGAAATCGCAATTTTAAAACTGCAAAGCTAAAATTGCAATTTCGAAATTGCACTTTTGAAATTGAAAAATTAAACTTGCAATATTCAAAATGCAAAATTAAAATTGCAATTCTGAAACTGCAAAACTGAAATTGCAAAACTGAAACTGCTAAGTTAAACTTGCAAAACCGAATTTCCAATTTCGAAATTGTTTTTTGAAATAGAAAAATTAAAATTGCAATTTTTAAAATGCAAAACTAAAACCGCAATTTTCCAACTGCCAAATTAAAATTGCAACTTTGAAACTGGAAAATTCAAATTGCAATTTTGAAATTGCAAAACTGAAACCGCAATTTTGAAACTGCAAAATTAAAACTGCAACTTTTAAACTGCAAAATAAAAATTGCAAAACTAAAACTGCAATTTTGAACCTGTAAAGCTGAAACTGCAAGTTTAAATTTGCAAAATTAAAATTGCAAAACAAAAACTGCAATTTATAAACGTTAAATTTGAATTTCAATTCCGGAATCGCAATTTTGAAACTGCAAAGCGAAACTGGCAATTTCGAAATTGCACTTTTGAAACCGCAAAATTAAACTTGCAAAACTGAAACTGCAAAACCGAAATTCCAATTTAATAATGCAAAATTTAAATTGCAATTTTGAAATTGCAATTTTGGAACTGCACATTTTCAATTGCAATTTAAAAATGGAAAACTGAAACTGCCAAATTAAAATGGCAAAACTGAAATGGCAAAACTGAAACTGCAATTTTGAAACTGCAAAATTAAAATTGCAAAACTGAAACTGCAACTTTGAAACTGCAATTTATAAATACAAAATTTAAATCGCAATTTCGGAATCGAATTTTGAAACTGCAAAGCCAAAATTGCAATTTCGAAATTGAAAATTGAAACTGTTAAACTGAAATTGCACTTATGAAACTGCAAAAATTAAGATTGCAATTTTGGAATCGCAAAACTCCAACCGCAATTGTAACTGAAATTGCAAAATTCAAGCTGCATTTTTGAAACCGCAAAAGGGAAATTGCAACTTTGAAACTGCAAAACCAAAACCTTTGAAACTGAAATTGCAAAACTAAAACTGCAATTTTGAAACTGCAAAACCGAAACTGCAAAATTAAATTTGCAACTTTGAAACTGCAAAATGAAAATTGCAACTTTCAAACTGGAAAATTAAAATTGCAACTTTCAAACAGGAAAATTAAAATTGCAATTTTAAAACTTCAAAATTAAAATTGCAAAACTGAAACTGCAATATTGAAACTGCAATTTTTAAACTGCAAAACTAAAGCTGTAAAATTAAAATTGCAACTTTGAAACTACAAAACTGAAATGGCAATTTATAAATGCAAAATTAAAATTGCAAATTTGAAACTGCAAATTTGAAACCGATATTTTGAATCTGCAAAGATGAAATTGCAATTTCGAAACTGGAAAACTGGAACTGCAAAATTGAAACTAGAAAAATAAAACTGCAATTTTGAAACTAAAACTGAAATTGCAAAATGAAAATTGCAACTTTGAAACTGCAAAACTGATATTGCATTTTATAAATGCAAAATTTAAATTGCACATTCGGAATCGCAATTTTGAAACTGCAAAACGAAAATTGCAATTTTTAGACTGCAAAATTAAAATTTAAATTTTGAAACTGCAAAACTGAAATTGCAATTATGAAACTGCAAATTAAAATTGCAATTCTGAAAATGAAAAATTAAATAGCCATTTTGAAACTGCAAAACTAAAACTGCAATTTTAAAACAGCAAAATTAAAATAGCAACTTTGAAACTGCAAAACAGAAACGGCAAAATTAAAATTGCAATTTTGAAACAGCAAAATTGAAATTGAGAAATTAAAAATGCAAAACTGAAACTGCAAAATTATAATAATTCCAACTTTGAAACTGCAAAGCTGAAGCTGCAATTTATAAACGCAAAATTTGAATTGCAATTTTGAAATCGCAATTTTAAAACTGCAAAGCTAAAATTGCAATTTCGAAATTGCACTTTTGAAATTGAAAAATTAAACTTGCAATATTCAAAATGCAAAATTAAAATTGCAATTATGAAACTGCAAAACTGAAATTGCAAAACTGAAACTGCTAAGTTAAACTTGCAAAACCGAATTTCCAATTTCGAAATTGTTTTTTGAAATAGAAAAATTAAAATTGCAATTTTTAAAATGCAAAACTAAAACCGCAATTTTCCAACTGCCAAATTAAAATTGCAACTTTGAAACTGGAAAATTCAAATTGCAATTTTGAAATTGCAAAACTGAAACCGCAATTTTGAAACTGCAAAATTAAAACTGCAACTTTTAAACTGCAAAATAAAAATTGCAAAACTAAAACTGCAATTTTGAACCTGTAAAGCTGAAACTGCAAGTTTAAATTTGCAAAATTAAAATTGCAAAACAAAAACTGCAATTTATAAACGTTAAATTTGAATTTCAATTCCGGAATCGCAATTTTGAAACTGCAAAGCGAAACTGGCAATTTCGAAATTGCACTTTTGAAACCGCAAAATTAAACTTGCAAAACTGAAACTGCAAAACCGAAATTCCAATTTAATAATGCAAAATTTAAATTGCAATTTTGAAATTGCAATTTTGGAACTGCACATTTTCAATTGCAATTTAAAAATGGAAAACTGAAACTGCCAAATTAAAATGGCAAAACTGAAATGGCAAAACTGAAACTGCAATTTTGAAACTGCAAAATTAAAATTGCAAAACTGAAACTGCAACTTTGAAACTGCAATTTATAAATACAAAATTTAAATCGCAATTTCGGAATCGAATTTTGAAACTGCAAAGCCAAAATTGCAATTTCGAAATTGAAAATTGAAACTGTTAAACTGAAATTGCACTTATGAAACTGCAAAAATTAAGATTGCAATTTTGGAATCGCAAAACTCCAACCGCAATTGTAACTGAAATTGCAAAATTCAAGCTGCATTTTTGAAACCGCAAAAGGGAAATTGCAACTTTGAAACTGCAAAACCAAAACCTTTGAAACTGAAATTGCAAAACTAAAACTGCAATTTTGAAACTGCAAAACCGAAACTGCAAAATTAAATTTGCAACTTTGAAACTGCAAAATGAAAATTGCAACTTTCAAACTGGAAAATTAAAATTGCAACTTTCAAACAGGAAAATTAAAATTGCAATTTTAAAACTTCAAAATTAAAATTGCAAAACTGAAACTGCAATATTGAAACTGCAATTTTTAAACTGCAAAACTAAAGCTGTAAAATTAAAATTGCAACTTTGAAACTACAAAACTGAAATGGCAATTTATAAATGCAAAATTAAAATTGCAAATTTGAAACTGCAAATTTGAAATCGATATTTTGAATCTGCAAAGATGAAATTGCAATTTCGAAACTGGAAAACTGGAACTGCAAAATTGAAACTAGAAAAATAAAACTGCAATTTTGAAACTAAAACTGAAATTGCAAAATGAAAATTGCAACTTTGAAACTGCAAAACTGATATTGCATTTTATAAATGCAAAATTTAAATTGCACATTCGGAATCGCAAATTTGAAACTTCAAAGCTAAAATTGCAAATACGAAATTGCACTTTTGAAACTGAAAAACTGAAACTGCAAAACTAAATTTGCAAAACTGAAACTGCAAAATTAAAATTACAAAACTGGAACTGTAAAATTAAAACTCCAACTTTGAAACTGCACAACAGAAGTTGCAGTTTATAAATGTAAAATTAAATTTGCAATTTTAAAACTGCAAACCTGAAACTGCAATTTTTAAACTGCAAAATTAAAATTGCAAAGCTAAAGCGGTAAAATTAAAATTGCAATTTTGAAACAGCAAAACTGAAATTGCAATTTATAAATGCAAAATTTAAATTGATTTTTTGGAATTGCAATTTTGAAACTGCAAATCTAAACTTGCAATTTCTAAATTGCACTTTTGAAACTTCAAATTAAAATTACAATTTTAAAACTGCAAAATTAAAATTGCAACTTTGAAACTATAAAACTCAAACCGCAATTTTGAAACTACAACACCGAAATTGCAAATTCGAAACCGGAAAACTTAGTGTGAAACTGAAATTGCAACATCAAAATTGCAAAACTGAAACTGCAAAATTAAAATTGACACTTCGAGATTGCAAAACTAAAATTGCAACTTTGAAACTGCAAAACCGAAATAGCAATTTATAAATGCAAAACTAAAACAGCAATTTTGAAACAGCAAAATTAAAACAGCAATTTTGAAACAGCAAAATTAAAACTGCAATTTTAAAACTGCAAAATCAAAATTGCAACTTTGAAACTGGAAAAAAAATATCAACTTTCAAACTGGAAAATTAAAATTGCAAAATTAAAATTGCAAAACTGGAACTGCAAAATTAAAATTGCAAAATTGAAAGTGCAATTTTTAAACTGCAAAATTAAAATTGCAAAATTGAAAGTGCAATTTTTAAACTGCAAAATTAAAATTGCAACTTTGAAACTGGAAAAAAAATATCAACATTCAAACTGGAAAATTAAAATTGCAAAATTAAAATTGCAAAACTGGAACTGCAAAATTAAAATTGAAAAAATTGAAAGTGCAATTTTTAAACTGCAAAATTAAAATTGCAAAACCAAAGCTGTAAAATTAAAATTGCAACTTTGAAACTGCTAAACTTAAATGTCAATTTATAAATGCAAAATTTAAATTGCAATTTTGGAATCGCAATTTTGAAACTGCAAAGCGAAACTTGCAATTTCGAAATTGCACTTTTGAAACCGCAAAATTAATTTTGCAAAACTGAAACTGCAAAACCGAAATTCCGATTTAATAATGCAAAATTAAAATGGCAACTTTGAAATTGTAAAACCGAAATTGCAATTTATAAATGCAAGATTAAAATTGCAATTTTAAAACTGCAAAATGAAAATTGCAACTTTCAAACTGGAAAATTAAAATATCAACTTTCAAACTGGAAAATTAAAATTGCAAAATTAAAATTGCAAAACTGGAACTGCAAAATTAAAATTGCAAAATTGAAAGTGCAATTTTTAAACTGCAAAATTAAAATTGCAAAATTGAAAGTGCAATTTTTAAACTGCAAAATTAAAATTGCAAAATTGAAAGTGCAATTTTTAAACTGCAAAATTAAAATTGCAAAATTGAAAGTGCAATTTTTAAACTGCAAAATTAAAATTGCAAAACTAAAGCTGTAAAATTAAAATTGCAACTTTGAAACTGCTAAACTGAAATGTCAATTTAATAATGCAAAATTTAAATTGCAATTTTGGAATCGCAATTTTGAAACTGCAAGGCGAAACTTGCAATTTCGAAATTGCAAATTTGAAACTGCAAATTTGAAATCGATATTTTGAATCTGCAAAGATGAAATTGCAATTTCGAAACTGGAAAACTGGAACTGCAAAATTGAAACTAGAAAAATAAAACTGCAATTTTGAAACTAAAACTGAAATTGCAAAATGAAAATTGCAACTTTGAAACTGCAAAACTGATATTGCATTTTATAAATGCAAAATTTAAATTGCACATTCGGAATCGCAAATTTGAAACTTCAAAGCTAAAATTGCAAATCCGAAATTGCACTTTTGAAACTGAAAAACTGAAACTGCAAAACTAAATTTGCAAAACTGAAACTGCAAAACTAAATTTGCAAAACTGAAACTGCAAAATTAAAATTACAAAACTGGAACTGTAAAACTAAAACTCCAACTTTGAAACTGCACAACAGAAGTTGCAGTTTATAAATGCAAGATTAAAATTGCAATTTTAAAACTGCAAAATGAAAATTGCAACTTTCAAACTGGAAAATTAAAATATCAACTTTCAAACTGGAAAATTAAAATTGCAAAATTAAAATTGCAAAACTGGAACTGCAAAATTAAAATTGCAAAATTGAAAGTGCAATTTTTAAACTGCAAAATTAAAATTGCAAAATTGAAAGTGCAATTTTTAAACTGCAAAATTAAAATTGCAAAATTGAAAGTGCAATTTTTAAACTGCAAAATTAAAATTGCAAAACTAAAGCTGTAAAATTAAAATTGCAACTTTGAAACTGCTAAACTGAAATGTCAATTTAAAAATGCAAAATTTAAATTGCAATTTTGGAATCGCAATTTTGAAACTGCAAGGCGAAACTTGCAATTTCGAAATTGCAAATTTGAAACTGCAAATTTGAAACCGATATTTTGAATCTGCAAAGATGAAATTGCAATTTCGAAACTGGAAAACTGGAACTGCAAAATTGAAACTAGAAAAATAAAACTGCAATTTTGAAACTAAAACTGAAATTGCAAAATGAAAATTGCAACTTTGAAACTGCAAAACTGATATTGCATTTTATAAATGCAAAATTTAAATTGCACATTCGGAATCGCAAATTTGAAACTTCAAAGCTAAAATTGCAAATCCGAAATTGCACTTTTGAAACTGAAAAACTGAAACTGCAAAACTAAATTTGCAAAACTGAAACTGCAAAACTAAATTTGCAAAACTGAAACTGCAAAATTAAAATTACAAAACTGGAACTGTAAAACTAAAACTCCAACTTTGAAACTGCACAACAGAAGTTGCAGTTTATAAATGCAAGATTAAAATTGCAATTTTAAAACTGCAAAATGAAAATTGCAACTTTCAAACTGGAAAATTAAAATATCAACTTTCAAACTGGAAAATTAAAATTGCAAAATTAAAATTGCAAAACTGGAACTGCAAAATTAAAATTGCAAAATTGAAAGTGCAATTTTTAAACTGCAAAATTAAAATTGCAAAATTGAAAGTGCAATTTTTAAACTGCAAAATTAAAATTGCAAAATTGAAAGTGCAATTTTTAAACTGCAAAATTAAAATTGCAAAACTAAAGCTGTAAAATTAAAATTGCAACTATGAAACTGCTAAACTGAAATGTCAATTTAAAAATGCAAAATTTAAATTGCAATTTTGGAATCGCAATTTTGAAACTGCAAGGCGAAACTTGCAATTTCGAAATTGCAAATTTGAAACTGCAAATTTGAAATCGATATTTTGAATCTGCAAAGATGAAATTGCAATTTCGAAACTGGAAAACTGGAACTGCAAAATTGAAACTAGAAAAATAAAACTGCAATTTTGAAACTAAAACTGAAATTGCAAAATGAAAATTGCAACTTTGAAACTGCAAAACTGATATTGCATTTTATAAATGCAAAATTTAAATTGCACATTCGGAATCGCAAATTTGAAACTTCAAAGCTAAAATTGCAAATCCGAAATTGCACTTTTGAAACTGAAAAACTGAAACTGCAAAACTAAATTTGCAAAACTGAAACTGCAAAACTAAATTTGCAAAACTGAAACTGCAAAACTAAATTTGCAAAACTGAACTGCAAAATTAAAATTACAAAACTGGAACTGTAAAACTAAAACTCCAACTTTGAAACTGCACAACAGAAGTTGCAGTTTATAAATGCAAAATTAAAAAAGCAATTTTGAAACAGCAAAATTAAAACTGCAATTTTGAAACAGCAAAATTAAAACTGCAATTTTGAAACAGCAAAATTAAAACTGCAATTTTAAAACTGAAAAATCAAAATTGCAACTTTGAAACTGGAAAAAAAATATCAACTTTCAAACTGGAAAATTAAAATTGCAAAACTGGAACTGCAAAATTAAAATTGCAAAATTGAAAGTGCAATTTTTAAACTGCAAAATTAAAATTGCAAAACTAAAGCTGTAAAATTAAAATTGCAACTTTGAAACTGCAAAACTGATATTGCATTTTATAAATGCAAAATTTAAATTGCACATTCGGAATCGCAAATTTGAAACTTCAAAGCTAAAATTGCAAATCCGAAATTGCACTTTTGAAACTGAAAAACTGAAACTGCAAAACTAAATTTGCAAAACTGAAACTGCAAAACTAAATTTGCAAAACTGAAACTGCAAAATTAAAATTACAAAACTGGAACTGTAAAACTAAAACTCCAACTTTGAAACTGCACAACAGAAGTTGCAGTTTATAAATGCAAAATTAAATTTGCAATTTAAAAACTGCAAAACTGAAACTGCAATTTTTAAACTGCAAAATTAATATTGCAAAGCTAAAGCGGTAAAATTAAAATTGCAATTTTGAAACAGCAAAACTGAAATTGCAATTTATAAATGCAAAATTTAAATTGATTTTTTGGAATTGCAATTTTGAAACTGCAAATCTAAACTTGCAATTTCGAAATTGCACTTTTGAAACTTCAAATTAAAATTACAATTTTAAAACTGCAAAATTAAAATTGCAACTTTGAAACTATAAAACTCAAACCGCAATTTTGAAACTACAACACCGAAATTGCAAATTCGAAACTGGAAAACTTAGTGTGAAACTGAAATTGCAAAATTAAAACTGCAATTTTGAAACTGTAAAACTGAAATTGCAACATCAAAATTGCAAAACTGAAACTGCAAAATTAAAATTGACACTTCGAAATTGCAAAACTAAAATTGCAACTTTGAAATTGCAAAACCGAAATAGATATTTATAAATGCAAAATTAAAACTGGAAAAAAAATATCAACTTTCAAACTGGAAAATTAAAATTGCAAAATTAAAATTGCAAAACTGGAACTGCAAAATTAAAATTGCAAAATTGAAAGTGCAATTTTTAAACTGCAAAATTAAAATTGCAAAACTAAAGCTGTAAAATTAAAATTGCAACTTTGAAACTGCTAAACTTAAATGTCAATTTATAAATGCAAAATTTAAATTGCAATTTTGGAATCGTAATTTTGAAACTGCAAAGCGAAACTTGCAATTTCGAAATTGCACTTTTGAAACCGCAAAATTAAGTTTGCAAAACTGAAACTGCAAAACCGAAATTCCAATTTAATAATGCAAAATTTAAATTTCAATTTTGAAATTTCAATTTTGGAACTGCACATTTTCAATTGCAATTTAAAAATGGAAAACTGAAACTGCAAAATTAAAATTGACACTTCGAAATTACAAAACTAAAATTGCAACTTTGAAATTGCAAAACCGAAATAGCAATTTATAAATGCAAAATTAAAACTGCAATTTTGAAACAGCAAAATTAAAACTGCAATTTTAAAACTGAAAAATCAAAATTGCAAATTCGAAACTGGAAAAAAAATATCAACTTTCAAACTGGAAAATTAAAATTGCAAAATTAAAATTGCAAAACTGGAACTGCAAAATTAAAATTGCAAAATTGAAAGTGCAATTTTTAAACTGCAAAATTAAAATTGCAAAACTAAAGCTGTAAAATTAAAATTGCAACTTTGAAACTGTTGCGAATCGTATGTACATAGGTAGGTTGACTCATTGTAAGTTGTATTCTCTTACTCTGGTGTCTGTCGCGGTTACTCCGTTTCACATAATCTACTCGGCTGAGGAATGCAGCCATTATGTAATCCTATTGTTCTTGTTAGTGCTAAGGAAATGAATGACCAGTATGAATGAAATGGCGCGCCTCTCCTAGGTCCGCACTCCGATTGTTACTCCTCTGTACTTGTATATAATAATTAAGAACATGTATGAGGAGATGTCCGATTCCGAATCTACTGGAAATTTTGGGTGGCAACTTTGTGCTTACTGCTTGCAGTACTATTTGTATTTTGTAGACTTAATAAAGACTTAAAATCTAAACTACATATTTTCTCTATTATCCGCCATCAACAGTCTGCATCTGCTTTAGGGTAGCTATTTGAGTGAGTCCCAGCAGTTATTATTTATAACATTTTGTGGCGACCGTGACAGGACTAGTTGGTGAATTAAAATGGATAATTTGAGAAAAATTCGTGCACCAGTGCGTGCGGCCATCACCCGCAATGGCAATTTATTGGAAATTGAGTTAGCCAAGATCCCATTGGATAAGGCAAGAATTGAGGTTCTGTGCGCCATCTTGGATGAGAAGAGTAGCGAGATGGAAACAGCCGACCATAACATACAGGAGGCTCTCATCCAAGACGACGTCCACGAAGACGAGTACACTAAGGAGTGTGAAGAAATCGACTCTTTTAGAGAAAAGATCATCACTTACAGACTAAAAGTGGGGGCCATCTTCAAGGATAAGGATGCTACCTCAGTGTATGCTGATGCAATGAGTACCGGCAGTTCGAAGAAGAAATTCAGGCTTCCTAAATTAGAACTACAGAAGTTCGGTGGAGACTTGAAGGACTGGCTCTGTTTTTGGAGCCTCTTCAGAAAAATCCACGAAGACACGGAAATCGATGCGGAGGACAAGTTCCAATATTTGCTTCAAGCGGTTTCCCCGGGAACAAGAGCGCGGGAACTAATCGACAGTTACCCTCCTACTGCGGAAAACTACCCGAAGGTCGTGGAAAGCCTGAAGCAACGGTTTGGTAGAGAGGATTTGTTGGTTGAAGTGTACGTTAGAGAGCTACTCCGTCTCGTGCTTCACAACGCAACCAATCCCAAGGAGAAGGTACAAGTTACCAAATTATATGACCAATTGGAGTCACACATCCGGGCGTTAGATACGCTTGGGGTAACAAGCGAAAAGTGTGCAGCCATGCTGTATCCTTTGGTAGAGTCTTGTCTACCAGAAGATCTTCTTCGTATATGGCAACGCCAGTCGCAGACCTCAGTGGGAGGACCCAATGCAGCAGCCGATCCATTGAAGAACCGCTTGACTAACGTTCTGGAATTTTTGAGATCCGAGGTTGAGGGCGAAGAAAGGATCCGGTTAGCTAGGGCTGGTTTTGGTCTAAACCCCAAGAAGGAAAAGGTTAGTAAAGAAAAAGAATTCTTTGAAGATTTACCTACCGCTGCTGGTTTATTCAATAGCGAAAATCATTCGATGAAGTCACAGTCGTGCATATTCTGCGATAAGAAGCACCCCAGCCAAGATTGTTTTTCTGCTCAAAAGATGGCTCTTCCAGAGAAAAAGAGTCATGTGCAGAAGAAAAAGTGCTGCTTTTCCTGTCTCAAAGTGGGACACATGAGCAAAGACTGCAAATTGCAGGTTAGGTGTATCATTTGTGGTCAGAAGCACTACCCTGTGATGTGTACCGACTTGCCCCGCAAAAAAGAAGCAACGAGTAACTCTGGAGGTGAAGGAGTAAATAAAGTGGCAGCTATGGCAAACATATCTAGTGCACCTGAAGTTCTCCTGAAGACACTGATGGTCAAAATACAGTTTGGGGGTAATTCAAGACTAGCACGAGTAGTTATCGATGATGGCTCTCACCGATCGTACATTTTAAAGGACGTTGCTGAAGGTATGAATTTAAATCAAATTGGAACCGAATCGATGATCCATGCTCTTTTTGGAGGGGTGAATTCTGACCCTGTCACTCACATTCAGTACGAAGTGCCTGTTAGCAATTTAGATGGAACTTACTGCTGCTCTATAAAATTGTTGGACCAGTCAACTATCTGTACAGCTATTCCCAAAGTACCCAGAGGCCCATGGTTCGGAGAGCTGAAGCAGCGGAAAATTTGGATTTCTGATGTTGGGACTGACTGTAAGAGCGTGGATATTCTTATTGGAGCGGATGCAATTGGGAAGATTATGACAGGTCAAGTACGACATTTGAAATGCGGTTTGATTGCCGTCGAAACCAAGCTGGGCTGGACACTTATGGGAGAAGTTCCTAAACGACCTCGTGAGGAAAGACCTGCTCTTTTAGTCACGAGTTTATTGAACTCTGCTTCATGTATAACGAGCCTCTGGCAGCTTGAGGCCATTGGCATCACGGATCCCGCCGAAACAAGCACTCGCGAAGAGTTGGAAAGGTCTGCTAAAGAGCACTTTCTGAGCACAGTCAGCGTCAACCAAGAAGGACGCTATCAAGTGCATCTCCCGTGGGTTGATGGGCATCCGGAGCTGGGAACCAACCTTGCTATTGCTGAGAAGAGGTTGGTAGCAACCACAGCAAAGCTACGTGAAAACAATAGACTTGCTGAATATTCCAGAATATTTGAAGAATGGTTAAGTTTGGGCGTCATCGAAAGAGTACCAGAAGGGGAGTCAAAGTGTGTGCACTACCTCCCACACCGCGCTGTAGTTAAGGAGGCAAGTACTACCACAAAAGTAAGGCCTGTTTTCGATGCCTCGGCCCATGAAAGAAACTCGCCATCCTTAAATGATTGTTTGGAGAAGGGACCTAATTTGATTGAAGAGATTCTACCCCTTCTCATTCGTTTCCGGGAGAAAAGAATTGGAGTTGTGGCTGACATAGCCAAGGCCTTTCTTCAAATTTCTGTTGCTGAACAGGACCGAAATTTCCTCCGATTTCTCTGGTGGGAGGACGAAAATGCTAAGAAGATGGTTGCACTCCGTCACAGACGTGTTGTTTTTGGAGTGTCAAGTAGCCCCTTCCTTTTGGGAGCTGTTATTGAGTTTCATTTGAATCGTGCTCCAGCGCATCTTGAAGAGACTGCGAGAATTCTTAGAAAGAGTTTTTATGTGGACAATTGTGTATCATGTGTAGATACTAAAGAGCAACTTGATTCCCTTATCAGCGAGTCGCAGGAATTATTTGCGTTGGGCAAATTTGACCTTCGTGGGTGGGAGTATACCTTGTACTCTTCCACAAAACCTGAGGAAACGCCGGTCTTGGGATTGCTGTGGGACAGAAGCGAAGATTCGTTGCGGTGTGACCTCAATAAGTTACAACACCTGAAAGGGCCAGTGACCAAGCGGAAGGTTTTGTCCATTGCGCAGCAAATATTTGACCCCGTTGGATTTCTCTCTCCCGTTACTCTGCAACCTAAAAAGTTACTCCAGCTCACTTGGGAGATGAAGGTTGGATGGGATACGGAACTGCCAACTGAAATTTCGGAGCCGTTTCTGAAATGGACCAGTGAGCTCCATATGCTATCAGTCGTTAGAATTCCCAGATGGATGACTGAAATACCCAGTAACAGGATGTCATGGAGCCTACATACCTTCTCTGATGCAAGCAAAACTGCTTTTGCTGCTTGCGTCTTTCTCAGAGCTGAGACTAGTAGGGGCATTATAACACAGTTGGTCGTTGCGAAATCACGAGTAGCCCCAATCCGAGTAGTGACCATTCCGAGACTAGAGCTCCTTTCGTGTGTCGTTGGAGTTAGACTGGCAGCAGTAGTGAGGAAAAACCTCAACCTCCAGAGTATCCCAAGTTATCATTGGAGTGACTCGACAACGGCGTTGTGTTGGATACAACGGGATGACCAGTGGGCCACGTTCGTCGGGAACCGGGTAAAGGAGATAAGAGCCTCTACGCATCCAGAGCAATGGAGGCACGTACCTGGAGTTTCAAACCCGGCAGATTTACCTTCTAGGGGTTGTACAGTGAGACAACTAATCGAGTCCCGTTGGTGGGAGGGTCCGTGTTGGCTGCGGCTTCCGTCTAGTGAGTGGCCAAGTTCTTCGGAAACTGTTACGGAGGAGGAAGTCAGCCGGGAACGTAAGAAGACAGTATCTTCGTTGCTAATTTCGTCGGCTGGATGGTCATCGCTGAGTAATTACTTGAAGGATATAAGCATATATACCAAGTTGGTTCGTCGTGTGGCTTGGTACTGCAGATTTGTTAGCTGGTTACGGGATAAGACTCGCATCGGGAAATTAACAGTCGAAGAATTGGAAGCTGGTGAGCGAAAGCTACTTAAAGCTGTACAAATTGATGCTTTCAAACCAAACCCAATTACCCACACAAAAGGAGCAGCCATTGTACAAGATGAAGATGAGCTCTACCGAGTGAAGTCTAGATTGCTTCTCAGTGACGAACCTAAAGACTTCAAACTACCCATTCTACTGCCCGCGGGCCATCCAGTAACCGCAATGATCATTGAAGAGTGCCATATCAAAAACTCTCATGCTGGAGTCCAAGTGATGCTATCCACACTCAGGGAGAGATTTTGGATAATAAGGGCACGTAGAAGTATACGACAGGTTTTGAGAAGATGCGTACGATGCAGACGTTATGAAGCTGAAAATTTGGTTTCAGCCCCAGCCCCCCTCCCAAAAGACAGAGTTCGAACGGCGAGTGTGTTCGAGGTAGTGGGCGTAGATTTAGCTGGGCCTTTATATCTGAGAGGGAAAGAAAAGGCATGGGTTGTGATTTTCACGTGCGCAGTGTACAGAGCCGTACACTTTGAGTTGACGTCGTCCTTGTCCACGGAGCGGTTCATATTGTCGCTGCGAAGATTTATAGGAAGACGCGGTCGGCCATCCATCATCTATAGCGACAACGGGACAAATTTCGTTGGTACCGAGAATCTGTTCCGGAATGTGGATTGGAATTGCATTGAGACGTACTCACTATCGAAGAGAATCCAATGGCGGTTCAATCCACCAACTGCAGCATGGTGGGGTGGATGGTGGGAGCGAGTCGTCAGGATGCTTAAAAATCATTTAAGGAGAGTTCTGGGCAAAGCATCATTGGATTTTGAGGAGATGGTTACCATTCTGGCCGATGTAGAAGCTGTAATTAATTCGAGGCCCTTAACGTACGTTTCGGAGGATATGGAGGATCTTGTTCCGATTACTCCGGCAATGTTCCTGCAGGATGTTCGTCAGGACGGCGTTCCTGATATGGATGCGGTAGATGCCTTATCCATCAATAGGCGCTGGCAGTACCGGCAAAAACTCCGTGAAGATTTACGGAAACGGTTCAGATCTGAGTATCTTAGTCAGTTG
Organism: Allacma fusca; assembly: GCA_947179485.1. Lineage (NCBI taxonomy): Eukaryota > Metazoa > Arthropoda > Collembola > Symphypleona > Sminthuridae > Allacma > Allacma fusca. The sequence continues at coordinate 17,695,656 of OX359249.1, read as the reverse complement.
GTGCTGAGAGGACATACTCCGAAGTGTTCCCGTGAAGTTAAGGTGGGAGAAATAGTTTTGATAGGGAGTGACAACCAAAAACGTCTGGACTGGCCATTGGGTAAAATCCTGGAAGTCATCCCTGGTAAAGATGGTCATTCGAGAGTGGTCCGGGTCAAGACTGCGGTTGGTGAGTATTTACGTCCCATTCAGCGCATCTTCCCGCTAGAAATTTCGTCCTTAGAAGACGTCAATATTGAAGAGCAGACAGCATTCGTCCCAACGGTAGAAGTTGCTGCTAATTGTGAGAAGAGTGAAGTCATTGAGCCAGTGAAACTTCTTACAACCAAAAGTGGAAGAGTAATTAAAGCTCCTGTAAAATATATTGCTACTAATGTTTCGTTGTTCACTCATGTGATTTAAAAATAATTATGCACATTATTAATTGTGAGTTATTTGTTATTTATTAAATAACTCAGGTGGGAGGATGTTGCGAATCGTATGTACATAGGTAGGTTGACTCATTGTAAGTTGTATTCTCTTACTCTGGTGTCTGTCGCGGTTACTCCGTTTCACATAATCTACTCGGCTGAGGAATGCAGCCATTATGTAATCCTATTGTTCTTGTTAGTGCTAAGGAAATGAATGACCAGTATGAATGAAATGGCGCGCCTCTCCTAGGTCCGCACTCCGATTGTTACTCCTCTGTACTTGTATATAATAATTAAGAACATGTATGAGGAGATGTCCGATTCCGAATCTACTGGAAATTTTGGGTGGCAACTTTGTGCTTACTGCTTGCAGTACTATTTGTATTTTGTACATTAAATAAAGACTTAAAATCTAAACTACATATTTTCTCTATTATCCGCCATCAACAGTCTGCATCTGCTTTAGGGTAGCTATTTGAGTGAGTCCCAGCAGTTATTATTTATAACATTTTGCTATAAACTAAAATTGCAACTTTGAAATTGCAAAACCGAAATAGCAATTTATAAATGCAAAATTAAAACTGCAATTTTGAAACAGCAAAATTAAAACTGCAATTTTAAAACTGAAAAATCAAAATTGCAAATTCGAAACTGGAAAAAATATATCAACTTTCAAACTGGAAAATTAAAATTGCAAAATTAAAATTGCAAAACTGGAACTGCAAAATTAAAATTGCAAAATTGAAAGTGCAATTTTTAAACTGCAAAATTAAAATTGCAAAACTAAAGCTGTAAAATTAAAATTGCAACTTTGAAACTGCTAAACTTAAATGTCAATTTATAAATGCAAAATTTAAATTGCAATTTTGGAATCGCAATTTTGAAACTGCAAAGCGAAACTTGCAATTTCGAAATTGCAATTTTGAAACCGCAAAATTAAACTTGCAAAACTGAAACTGCAAAACCGAAATTCCAATTTAATAATGCAAAATTTAAATTGCAATTTTGAAATTGCAATTTTGGAACTGCACATTTTCAATTGCAATTTAAAAATGGAAAACTGAAACTGCAAAATTAAAATTGCAACTTTGAAATTGTAAAACCGAAATTGCAATTTATAAATGCAAGATTAAAACTGCAATTTTAAAACTGCAAAATGAAAATTGCAACTTTCAAACTGGAAAATTAAAATATCAACTTTCAAACTGGAAAATTAAAATTGCAAAATTAAAATTGCAAAACTGGAACTGCAAAATTAAAATTGCAAAATTGAAAGTGCAATTTTTAAACTGCAAAATTAAAATTGCAAAACTAAAGCTGTAAAATTAAAATTGCAACTTTGAAACTGCTAAACTTAAATGTCAATTTATAAATGCAAAATTTAAATTGCAATTTTGGAATCGCAATTTTGAAACTGCAAAGCGAAACTTGCAATTTCGAAATTGCACTTTTGAAACCGCAAAATTAAACTTGCAAAACTGAAACTGCAAAACCGAAATTCCAATTTAATAATGCAAAATTTAAATTGCAATTTTGAAATTGCAATTTTGAAATTGCAATTTTGGAACTGCATATTTTCAATTGCAATTTAAAAATGGAAAACTGAAACTGCAAAATTAAAATTGACACTTCGAAATTACAAAACTAAAATTGCAACTTTGAAATTGCAAAACCGAAATAGCAATTTATAAATGCAAAATTAAAACTGCAATTTTGAAACAGCAAAATTAAAACTGCAATTTTAAAACTGAAAAATCAAAATTGCAAATTCGAAACTGGAAAAAAAATATCAACTTTCAAACTGGAAAATTAAAATTGCAAAATTAAAATTGCAAAACTGGAACTGCAAAATTAAAATTGCAAAATTGAAAGTGCAATTTTTAAACTGCAAAATTAAAATTGCAAAACTAAAGCTGTAAAATTAAACTTGCAAAACTGAAACTGCAAAACCGAAATTCCAATTTAATAATGCAAAATTTAAATTGCAATTTTGAAATTGCAATTTTGGAACTGCACATTTTCAATTGCAATTTAAAAATGGAAAACTGAAACTGCAAAATTAAAATTGCAACTTTGAAATTGTAAAACCGAAATTGCAATTTATAAATGCAAGATTAAAACTGCAATTTTAAAACTGCAAAATGAAAATTGCAACTTTCAAACTGGAAAATTAAAATATCAACTTTCAAACTGGAAAATTAAAATTGCAAAATTAAAATTGCAAAACTGGAACTGCAAAATTAAAATTGCAAAATTGAAAGTGCAATTTTTAAACTGCAAAATTAAAATTGCAAAACTAAAGCTGTAAAATTAAAATTGCAACTGCTAAACTTAAATGTCAATTTATAAATGAAAAATTTAAATTGCAATTTTGGAATCGCAATTTTGAAACTGCAAAGCGAAACTTGCAATTTCGAAATTTGAAACCGCAAAATTAAGTTTGCAAAACTGAAACTGCAAAACCGAAATTCCAATTTAATAATGCAAAATTTAAATTTCAATTTTGAAATTGCAATTTTGGAACTGCACATTTTCAATTGCAATTTAAAAATGGAAAACTGAAACTGCAAAATTAAAATTGACACTTCGAAATTACAAAACTAAAATTGCAACTTTGAAATTGCAAAACCGAAATAGCAATTTATAAATGCAAAATTAAAACTGCAATTTTGAAACAGCAAAATTAAAACTGCAATTTTAAAACTGAAAAATCAAAATTGCAAATTCGAAACTGGAAAAAAAATATCAACTTTCAAACTGGAAAATTAAAATTGCAAAATTAAAATTGCAAAACTGGAACTGCAAAATTAAAATTGCAAAATTGAAAGTGCAATTTTTAAACTGCAAAATTAAAATTGCAAAACTAAAGCTGTAAAATTAAAATTGCAACTTTGAAACTGCTAAACTTAAATGTCAATTTATAAATGCAAAATTTAAATTGCAATTTTGGAATCGTAATTTTGAAACTGCAAAGCGAAACTTGCAATTTCGAAATTGCACTTTTGAAACCGCAAAATTAAGTTTGCAAAACTGAAACTGCAAAACCGAAATTCCAATTTAATAATGCAAAATTTAAATTTCAATTTTGAAATTTCAATTTTGGAACTCTACATTTTCAATTGCAATTTAAAAATGGAAAACTGAAACTGCAAAATTAAAATTGACACTTCGAAATTACAAAACTAAAATTGCTACTTTGAAATTGCAAAACCGAAATAGCAATTTATAAATGCAAAATTAAAACTGCAATTTTGAAACAGCAAAATTAAAACTGCAATTTTAAAACTGAAAAATCAAAATTGCAAATTCGAAACTGGAAAAAAAAGATCAACTTTCAAACTGGAAAATTAAAATTGCAAAATTAAAATTGCAAAACTGGAACTGCAAAATTAAAATTGCAAAATTGAAAGTGCAATTTTTAAACTGCAAAATTAAAATTGCAAAACTAAAGCTGTAAAATTAAAATTGCAACTTTGAAACTGCTAAACTTAAATGTCAATTTATAAATGCAAAATTTAAATTGCAATTTTGGAATCGCAATTTTGAAACTGCAAAGCGAAACTTGCAATTTCGAAATTGCACTTTTGAAACCGCAAAATTAAGTTTGCAAAACTGAAACTGCAAAACCGAAATTCCAATTTAATAATGCAAAATTTAAATTGCAATTTTGAAATTGCAATTTTGGAACTGCACATTTTCAATTGCAATTTAAAAATGGAAAACTGAAACTGCAAAATTAAAATTGACACTTCGAAATTACAAAACTAAAATTGCAACTTTGAAATTGCAAAACCGAAATAGCAATTTATAAATGCAAAATTAAAACTGCAATTTTGAAACAGCAAAATTAAAACAGCAATTTTAAAACTGAAAAATCAAAATTGCAAATTCGAAACTGGAAAAAAAAATATCAACTTTCAAACTGGAAAATTAAAATTGCAAAATTAAAATTGCAACTTTGAAACTGCTAAACTTAAATGTCAATTTATAAATGCAAAATTTAAATTGCAATTTTGGAATCGTAATTTTGAAACTGCATAGCGAAACTTGCAATTTCGAAATTGCACTTTTGAAACCGCAAAATTAAGTTTGCAAAACTGAAACTGCAAAACCGAAATTCCAATTTAATAATGCAAAATTTAAATTGCAATTTTGAAATTTCAATTTTGGAACTGCACATTTTCAATTGCAATTTAAAAATGGAAAACTGAAACCGCAAAATTAAAATTGACACTTCGAAATTACAAAACTAAAATTGCAACTTTGAAATTGCAAAACCGAAATAGCAATTTATAAATGCAAAATTAAAACTGCAAAATTAAAACTGCAATTTTAAAACTGAAAAATCAAAATTGCAAATTCGAAACTGGAAAAAAAAGATCAACTTTCAAACTGGAAAATTAAAATTGCAAAATTAAAATTGCAAAACTGGAACTGCAAAATTAAAATTGCAAAATTGAAAGTGCAATTTTTAAACTGCAAAATTAAAATTGCAAAACTAAAGCTGTAAAATTAAAATTGCAACTTTGAAACTGCTAAACTTAAATGTCAATTTATAAATGCAAAATTTAAATTGCAATTTTGGAATCGTAATTTTGAAACTGCAAAGCGAAACTTGCAATTTCGAAATTGCACTTTTGAAACCGCAAAATTAAGTTTGCAAAACTGAAACTGCAAAACCGAAATTCCAATTTAATAATGCAAAATTTAAATTGCAATTTTGAAATTGCAATTTTGGAACTGCACATTTTCAATTGCAATTTAAAAATGGAAAACTGAAACTGCAAAACCGAAATACCAATTTAATAATGCAAAATTTAAATTGCAATTTTGAAATTGCAATTTTGGAACTGCACATTTTCAATTGCAATTTAAAAATGGAAAACTGAAACTGCAAAATTAAAATTGACACTTCGAAATTACAAAACTAAAATTGCAACTTTGAAATTGCAAAACCGAAATAGCAGTTTATAAATACAAAATTAAAACTGCAATTTTGAAACTGCAAAATTAAAACTGCAATTTTAAAACTGAAAAATCAAAATTGCAAATTCGAAACTGGAAAAAAAATATCAACTTTCAAACTGGAAAATTAAAATTGCAAAATTAAAATTGCAAAACTAGAACTGCAAAATTAAAATGGCAACTTTGAAATTGTAAAACCGAAATTGCAATTTATAAATGCAAGATTAAAATTGCAATTTTAAAACTGCAAAATGAAAATTGCAACTTTCAAACTGGAAAATTAAAATATCAACTTTCAAACTGGAAAATTTAAAATTGCAAAATTAAAATTGCAAAACTGGAACTGCAAAATTAAAATTGCAAAACTAAAGCTGTAAAATTAAAATTGCAACTTTGAAACTGCTAAACTTAAATGTCAATTTATAAATGCAAAATTTAAATTGCAATTTTGGAATCGTAATTTTGAAACTGCAAAGCGAAACTTGCAATTTCGAAATTGCACTTTTGAAACCGCAAAATTAAGTTTGCAAAACTGAAACTGCAAAACCGAAATTCCAATTTAATAATGCAAAATTTAAATTGCAATTTTGAAATTGCAATTTTGGAACTGCACATTTTCAATTGCAATTTAAAAATGGAAAACTGAAACTGCAAAATTAAAATTGACACTTCGAAATTACAAAACTAAAATTGCAACTTTGAAATTGCAAAACCGAAATAGAATTTATAAATGCAAAATTAAAACTGCAATTTTGAAACAGCAAAATTAAAACTGCAATTTTAAAACTGAAAAATCAAAATTGCAAATTCGAAACTGGAAAAAAAATATCAACTTTCAAACTGGAAAATTAAAATTGCAAAATTAAAATTGCAAAACTGGAACTGCAAAATTAAAATTGCAAAATTGAAAGTGCAATTTTTAAACTGCAAAATTAAAATTGCAAAACTAAAGCTGTAAAATTAAAATTGCAACTTTGAAACTGCTAAACTTAAATGTCAATTTATAAATGCAAAATTTAAATTGCAATTTTGGAATCGTAATTTTGAAACTGCAAAGCGAAACTTGCAATTTCGAAATTGCACTTTTGAAACCGCAAAATTAAGTTTGCAAAACTGAAACTGCAAAACCGAAATTCCAATTTAATAATGCAAAATTTAAATTTCAATTTTGAAATTTCAATTTTGGAACTGCACATTTTCAATTGCAATTTAAAAATGGAAAACTGAAACTGCAAAATTAAAATTGACACTTCGAAATTACAAAACTAAAATTGCAACTTTGAAATTGCAAAACCGAAATAGCAATTTATAAATGCAAAATTAAAACTGCAATTTTGAAACAGCAAAATTAAAACTGCAATTTTAAAACTGAAAAATCAAAATTGCAAATTCGAAACTGGAAAAAAATATCAACTTTCAAACTGGAAAATTAAAATTGCAAAATTAAAATTGCAAAACTGGAACTGCAAAATTAAAATGGCAACTTTGAAATTGTAAAACCGAAATTGCAGTTTATAAATGCAAAATTAAATTTGCAATTTAAAAACTGCAAAATTGAAACTGCAATTTTTAAACTGCAAAATTAAAATTGCAAAACTAAAGCGGTAAAATTAAAATTGCAATTTTGAAACAGCAAAACTGAAATTGCAATTTATAAATGCAAAATTTAAATTGATTTTTTGGAATTGCAATTTTGAAACTGCAAATCTAAACTTGCAATTTCGAAATTGCACTTTTGAAACTTCAAATTAAAATTACAATTTTAAAACTGCAAAATTAAAATTGCAACTTTGAAACTATAAAACTCAAACCGCAATTTTGAAACTACAACACCGAAATTGCAAATTCGAAACTGGAAAACTTAGTGTGAAACTGAAATTGCAAAATTAAAACTGCAATTTTGAAACTGTAAAACTGAAATTGCAACATCAAAATTGCAAAACTGAAACTGCAAAATTAAAATTGACACTTCGAAATTGCAAAACTAAAATTGCAACTTTAAAATTGCAAAACCAAAATAGCAATTTATAAATGCGAAATTAAAACTGCAATTTTGAAACAGCAAAATTAAAACTGCAATTTTAAAACTGAAAAATCAAAATTGCAACTTTGAAACTGGAAAAAAAATATCAACTTTCAAACTGGAAAATTAAAATTGCAAAATTAAAATTGCAAAACTAAAGCTGTAAAATTAAAATTGCAACTTTGAAACTGCTAAACTTAAATGTCAATTTATAAATGCAAAATTTAAATTGCAATTTTGGAATCGCAATTTTGAAACTGCAAAGCGAAACTTGCAATTTCGAAATTGCACTTTTGAAACCGCAAAATTAAGTTTGCAAAACTGAAACTGCAAAACCGAAATTCCAATTTAATAATGCAAAATTTAAATTGCAATTTTGAAATTGCAATTTTGGAACTGCACATTTTCAATTGCAATTTAAAAATGGAAAACTGAAACTGCAAAATTAAAATTGACACTTCGAAATTACAAAACTAAAATTGCAACTTTGAAATTGCAAAACCGAAATAGCAATTTATAAATGCAAAATTAAAACTGCAATTTTGAAACAGCAAAATTAAAACAGCAATTTTAAAACTGAAAAATCAAAATTGCAAATTCGAAACTGGAAAAAAATATCAACTTTCAAACTGGAAAATTAAAATTGCAAAATTAAAATTGCAAAACTGGAACTGCAAAATTAAAATTGCAAAATTGAAAGTGCAATTTTTAAACTGCAAAATTAAAATTGCAAAACTAAAGCTGTAAAATTAAAATTGCAACTTTGAAACTGCTAAACTTAAATGTCAATTTATAAATGCAAAATTTAAATTGCAATTTTGGAATCGTAATTTTGAAACTGCAAAGCGAAACTTGCAATTTCGAAATTGCACTTTTGAAACCGCAAAATTAAGTTTGCAAAACTGAAACTGCAAAACCGAAATTCCAATTTAATAATGCAAAATTTAAATTTCAATTTTGAAATTTCAATTTTGGAACTGCACATTTTCAATTGCAATTTAAAAATGGAAAACTGAAACTGCAAAATTAAAATTGACACTTCGAAATTACAAAACTAAAATTGCAACTTTGAAATTGCAAAACCGAAATAGCAATTTATAAATGCAAAATTAAAACTGCAATTTTGAAACAGCAAAATTAAAACTGCAATTTTAAAACTGAAAAATCAAAATTGCAAATTCGAAACTGGAAAAAAAATATCAACTTTCAAACTGGAAAATTAAAATTGCAAAATTAAAATTGCAAAACTGGAACTGCAAAATTAAAATTGCAAAATTGAAAGTGCAATTTTTAAACTGCAAAATTAAAATTGCAAAACTAAAGCTGTAAAATTAAAATTGCAACTTTGAAACTGCTAAACTTAAATGTCAATTTATAAATGCAAAATTTAAATTGCAATTTTGGAATCGCAATTTTGAAACTGCAAAGCGAAACTTGCAATTTCGAAATTGCACTTTTGAAACCGCAAAATTAAACTAGCAAAACTGAAACTGCAAAACCGAATAATGCAAAATTTAAATTGCAATTTTGAAATTGCAATTTTGAAATTGCAATTTTGGAACTGCATATTTTCAATTGCAATTTAAAAATGGAAAACTGAAACTGCAAAATTAAAATTGACACTTCGAAATTACAAAACTAAAATTGCAACTTTGAAATTGCAAAACCGAAATAGCAATTTATAAATGCAAAATTAAAACTGCAATTTTGAAACAGCAAAATTAAAACTGCAATTTTAAAACTGAAAAATCAAAATTGCAAATTCGAAACTGGAAAAAAATATCAACTTTCAAACTGGAAAATTAAAATTGCAAAATTAAAATTGCAAAACTGGAACTGCAAAATTAAAATGGCAACTTTGAAATTGTAAAACCGAAATTGCAGTTTATAAATGCAAAATTAAATTTGCAATTTAAAAACTGCAAAATTGAAACTGCAATTTTTAAACTGCAAAATTAAAATTGCAAAACTAAAGCGGTAAAATTAAAATTGCAATTTTGAAACAGCAAAACTGAAATTGCAATTTATAAATGCAAAATTTAAATTGATTTTTTGGAATTGCAATTTTGAAACTGCAAATCTAAACTTGCAATTTCGAAATTGCACTTTTGAAACTTCAAATTAAAATTACAATTTTAAAACTGCAAAATTAAAATTGCAACTTTGAAACTATAAAACTCAAACCGCAATTTTGAAACTACAACACCGAAATTGCAAATTCGAAACTGGAAAACTTAGTGTGAAACTGAAATTGCAAAATTAAAACTGCAATTTTGAAACTGTAAAACTGAAATTGCAACATCAAAATTGCAAAACTGAAACTGCAAAATTAAAATTGACACTTCGAAATTGCAAAACTAAAATTGCAACTTTAAAATTGCAAAACCAAAATAGCAATTTATAAATGCGAAATTAAAACTGCAATTTTGAAACAGCAAAATTAAAACTGCAATTTTAAAACTGAAAAATCAAAATTGCAACTTTGAAACTGGAAAAAAAATATCAACTTTCAAACTGGAAAATTAAAATTGCAAAATTAAAATTGCAAAACTAAAGCTGTAAAATTAAAATTGCAACTTTGAAACTGCTAAACTTAAATGTCAATTTATAAATGCAAAATTTAAATTGCAATTTTGGAATCGCAATTTTGAAACTGCAAAGCGAAACTTGCAATTTCGAAATTGCACTTTTGAAACCGCAAAATTAAGTTTGCAAAACTGAAACTGCAAAACCGAAATTCCAATTTAATAATGCAAAATTTAAATTGCAATTTTGAAATTGCAATTTTGGAACTGCACATTTTCAATTGCAATTTAAAAATGGAAAACTGAAACTGCAAAATTAAAATTGACACTTCGAAATTACAAAACTAAAATTGCAACTTTGAAATTGCAAAACCGAAATAGCAATTTATAAATGCAAAATTAAAACTGCAATTTTGAAACAGCAAAATTAAAACAGCAATTTTAAAACTGAAAAATCAAAATTGCAAATTCGAAACTGGAAAAAAATATCAACTTTCAAACTGGAAAATTAAAATTGCAAAATTAAAATTGCAAAACTGGAACTGCAAAATTAAAATTGCAAAATTGAAAGTGCAATTTTTAAACTGCAAAATTAAAATTGCAAAACTAAAGCTGTAAAATTAAAATTGCAACTTTGAAACTGCTAAACTTAAATGTCAATTTATAAATGCAAAATTTAAATTGCAATTTTGGAATCGTAATTTTGAAACTGCAAAGCGAAACTTGCAATTTCGAAATTGCACTTTTGAAACCGCAAAATTAAGTTTGCAAAACTGAAACTGCAAAACCGAAATTCCAATTTAATAATGCAAAATTTAAATTTCAATTTTGAAATTTCAATTTTGGAACTCTACATTTTCAATTGCAATTTAAAAATGGAAAACTGAAACTGCAAAATTAAAATTGACACTTCGAAATTACAAAACTAAAATTGCAACTTTGAAATTGCAAAACCGAAATAGCAATTTATAAATGCAAAATTAAAACTGCAATTTTGAAACAGCAAAATTAAAACTGCAATTTTAAAACTGAAAAATCAAAATTGCAAATTTGAAACTGGAAAAAAATATCAACTTTCAAACTGGAAAATTAAAATTGCAAAATTAAAATTGCAAAACTGGAACTGCAAAATTAAAATTGCAAAATTGAAAGTGCAATTTTTAAACTGCAAAATTAAAATTGCAAAACTAAAGCTGTAAAATTAAAATTGCAACTTTGAAACTGCTAAACTTAAATGTCACTTTATAAATGCAAAATTTAAATTGCAATTTTGGAATCGTAATTTTGAAACTGCAAAGCGAAACTTGCAATTTCGAAATTGCACTTTTGAAACCGCAAAATTAAGTTTGCAAAACTGAAACTGCAAAACCGAAATTCCAATTTAATAATGCAAAATTTAAATTTCAATTTTGAAATTTCAATTTTGGAACTGCACATTTTCAATTGCAATTTAAAAATGGAAAACTGAAACTGCAAAATTAAAATTGACACTTCGAAATTACAAAACTAAAATTGCAACTTTGAAATTGCAAAACCGAAATAGCAATTTATAAATGCAAAATTAAAACTGCAATTTTGAAACAGCAAAATTAAAACTGCAATTTTAAAACTGAAAAATCAAAATTGCAAATTCGAAACTGGAAAAAAAATATCAACTTTCAAACTGGAAAATTAAAATTGCAAAATTAAAATTGCAAAACTGGAACTGCAAAATTAAAATTGCAAAATTGAAAGTGCAATTTTTAAACTGCAAAATTAAAATTGCAAAACTAAAGCTGTAAAATTAAAATTGCAACTTTGAAACTGCTAAACTTAAATGTCAATTTATAAATGCAAAATTTAAATTGCAATTTTGGAATCGCAATTTTGAAACTGCAAAGCGAAACTTGCAATTTCGAAATTGCACTTTTGAAACCGCAAAATTAAACTAGCAAAACTGAAACTGCAAAACCGAAATTCCAATTTAATAATGCAAAATTTAAATTGCAATTTTGAAATTGCAATTTTGAAATTGCAATTTTGGAACTGCATATTTTCAATTGCAATTTAAAAATGGAAAACTGAAACTGCAAAATTAAAATTGACACTTCGAAATTACAAAACTAAAATTGCAACTTTGAAATTGCAAAACCGAAATAGCAATTTATAAATGCAAAATTAAAACTGCAATTTTGAAACAGCAAAATTAAAACTGCAATTTTAAAACTGAAAAATCAAAATTGCAAATTCGAAACTGGAAAAAAATATCAACTTTCAAACTGGAAAATTAAAATTGCAAAATTAAAATTGCAAAACTGGAACTGCAAAATTAAAATGGCAACTTTGAAATTGTAAAACCGAAATTGCAGTTTATAAATGCAAAATTAAATTTGCAATTTAAAAACTGCAAAATTGAAACTGCAATTTTTAAACTGCAAAATTAAAATTGCAAAACTAAAGCGGTAAAATTAAAATTGCAATTTTGAAACAGCAAAACTGAAATTGCAATTTATAAATGCAAAATTTAAATTGATTTTTTGGAATTGCAATTTTGAAACTGCAAATCTAAACTTGCAATTTCGAAATTGCACTTTTGAAACTTCAAATTAAAATTACAATTTTAAAACTGCAAAATTAAAATTGCAACTTTGAAACTATAAAACTCAAACCGCAATTTTGAAACTACAACACCGAAATTGCAAATTCGAAACTGGAAAACTTAGTGTGAAACTGAAATTGCAACATCAAAATTGCAAAACTGAAACTGCAAAATTAAAATTGACACTTCGAAATTGCAAAACTAAAATTGCAACTTTAAAATTGCAAAACCAAAATAGCAATTTATAAATGCGAAATTAAAACTGCAATTTTGAAACAGCAAAATTAAAACTGCAATTTCAAAACTGAAAAATCAAAATTGCAACTTTGAAACTGGAAAAAAAATATCAACTTTCAAACTGGAAAATTTAAAATTGCAAAATTAAAATTGCAAAACTGGAACTGCAAAATTAAAATTGCAAAATTGAAAGTGCAATTTTTAAACTGCAAAATTAAAATTGCAAAATTGAAAGTGCAATTTTTAAACTGCAAAATTAAAATTGCAAAATTGAAAGTGCAATTTTTAAACTCCAAATTAAAATTGCAAAAATAAAGCTGTAAAATTAAAATTGCAACTTTGAAACTGCTAAACTGAAATGTCAATTTATAAATGCAAAATTTAAATTGCAATTTTGGAATCGCAATTTTGAAACTGCAAAGCGAAACTTGCAATTACGAAATTGCAAATTTGAAACTGCAAATTTGAAACCGATATTTTGAATCTGCAAAGATGAAATTGCAATTTCGAAACTGGAAAACTGGAACTGCAAAATTGAAACTAGAAAAATAAAACTGCAATTTTGAAACTAAAACTGAAATTGCAAAATGAAAATTGCAACTTTGAAACTGCAAAACTGATATTGCATTTTATAAATGCAAAATTTAAATTGCACATTCGGAATCGCAATTTGGAAACTTCAAAGCTAAAATTGCAAATCCGAAATTGCACTTTTGAAACTGAAAAACTGAAACTGCAAAACTAAATTTGCAAAACTGAAACTGCAAAACTAAATTTGCAAAACTGAAACTGCAAAACTAAATTTGCAAAACTGAAACTGCAAAATTAAAATTACAAAACTGGAACTGTAAAACTAAAACTCCAACTTTGAAACTGCACAACAGAAAATGCAGTTTATAAATGCAAAACTAAATTTGCAATTTAAAAACTGCAAAATTGAAACTGCAATTTTTAAACTGCAAAATGAAAATTGCAAAACTAAAGCGGTAAAATTAAAATTGCAATTTTGAAACAGCAAAACTGAAATTGCAATTTATAAATGCAAAATTTAAATTGAATTTTTGGAATTGCAATTTTGAAACTGCAAATCTAAACTTGCAATTTCGAAATTGCACTTTTGAAACTTCAAATTAAAATTACAATTTTAAAACTGCAAAATTAAAATTGCAACTTTGAAACTATAAAACTCAAACCGCAATTTTGAAACTACAACACCGAAATTGCAAATTCGAAACTGGAAAACTTAGTGTGAAACTGAAATTGCAACATCAAAATTGCAAAACTGAAACTGCAAAATTAAAATTGACACTTCGAAATTGCAAAACTAAAATTGCAACTTTGAAATTGCAAAACCAAAATAGCAATTTATAAATGCGAAATTAAAACTGCAATTTTGAAACAGCAAAATTGAAACTGCAATTTTAAAACTGAAAAATCAAAATTGCAACTTTGAAACTGGAAAAAAAATATCAACTTTCAAACTGGAAAATTAAAATTGCAAAATTAAAATTGCAAAACTGGAACTGCAAAATTAAAATTGCAAAATTGAAAGTGCAATTTTTAAACTGCAAAATTAAAATTGCAAAACTAAAGCTGTAAAATTAAAATTGCAACTTTGAAACTGCTAAACTTAAAATTGCAACTTTGAAACTGCTAAACTTAAATGTCAATTTATAAATGCAAAATTTTAATTGCAATTTTGGAATCGCAATTTTGAAACTGCAAAGCGAAACTGCAATTTCGAAATATCACTTTTGAAACCGCAAAATTAAACTTGCAAAACTGAAACTGCAAAACCGAAATTCCAATTTAATAATGCAAAATTTAAATTGCAATTTTGAAATTGCAATTTTGGAACTGCACATTTTCAATTGCAATTTAAAAATGGAAAACTGAAACTGCAAAATTAAAATTACAAAACGGGAACTGCAAAATTAAAATTGCAACTTTGAAACTATAAAACTCAAACCGCAATTTTGAAACTACAACACCGAAATTGCAAATTCGAAACTGGAAAACTTAGTGTGAAACTGAAATTGCAAAATTAACACTGCAATTTTGAAACTGTAAAACTGAAATTGCAACATCAAAATTGCAAAACTGAAACTGCAAAACTAAAATTGCAACTTTGAAATTGCAAAACCGAAATAGCAATTTATAAATGCAAAATTAAAAAAGCAATTTTGAAACAGCAAAATTAAAACTGCAATTTTGAAACAGCAAAATTAAACTGCAATTTTAAAACTGAAAAATCAAAATTGCAACTTTGAAACTGGAAAAAAAATATCAACTTTCAAACTGGGAAATTAAAATTGCAAAATTAAAATTGCAAAACTGGAACTGCAAAATTAAAATTGCAAAATTGAAAGTGCAATTTTTAAACTGCAAAATTAAAATTGCAAAACTAAAGCTGTAAAAATAAAATTGCAACTTTGAAACTGCTAAACTTAAATGTCAATTTATAAATGCAAAATTTAAATTGCAATTTTGGAATCGCAATTTTGAAACTGCAAAGCGAAACTTGCAATTTCGAAATTGCACTTTTGAAACCGCAAAATTAAACTTGCAAAACTGAAACTGCAAAACCGAAATTCCAATTTAATAATGCAAAATTTAAATTGCAATTTTGAAATTGCAATTTTGGAACTGCATATTTTCAATTGCAATTTAAAAATGGAAAACTGAAACTGCAAAATTAAAATTGACACTTCGAAATTACAAAACTAAAATTGCAACTTTGAAATTGCAAAACCGAAATAGCAATTTATAAATGCAAAATTAAAACTGCAATTTTGAAACAGCAAAATTAAAACTGCAATTTTAAAACTGAAAAATCAAAATTGCAAATTCGAAACTGGAAAAAAATATCAACTTTCAAACTGGAAAATTAAAATTGCAAAATTAAAATTGCAAAACTGGAACTGCAAAATTAAAATGGCAACTTTGAAATTGTAAAACCGAAATTGCAATTTATAAATGCAAAATTAAAACTGCAATTTTGAAACAGCAAAATTAAAACTGCAATTTTAAAACTGAAAAATCAAAATTGCAAATTCGAAACTGGAAAAAAATATCAACTTTCAAACTGGAAAATTAAAATTGCAAAATTAAAATTGCAAAACTGGAACTGCAAAATTAAAATGGCAACTTTGAAATTGTAAAACCGAAATTGCAGTTTATAAATGCAAAATTAAATTTGCAATTTAAAAACTGCAAAATTGAAACTGCAATTTTTAAACTGCAAAATTAAAATTGCAAAACTAAAGCGGTAAAATTAAAATTGCAATTTTGAAACAGCAAAACTGAAATTGCAATTTATAAATGCAAAATTTAAATTGCAATTTTGGAATCGCAATTTTGAAACTGCAAAGCGAAACTTGCAATTACGAAATTGCAAATTTGAAACTGCAAATTTGAAACCGATATTTTGAATCTGCAAAGATGAAATTGCAATTTCGAAACTGGAAAACTGGAACTGCAAAATTGAAACTAGAAAAATAAAACTGCAATTTTGAAACTAAAACTGAAATTGCAAAATGAAAATTGCAACTTTGAAACTGCAAAACTGATATTGCATTTTATAAATGCAAAATTTAAATTGCACATTCGGAATCGCAATTTGGAAACTTCAAAGCTAAAATTGCAAATCCGAAATTGCACTTTTGAAACTGAAAAACTGAAACTGCAAAACTAAATTTGCAAAACTGAAACTGCAAAACTAAATTTGCAAAACTGAAACTGCAAAACTAAATTTGCAAAACTGAAACTGCAAAATTAAAATTACAAAACTGGAACTGTAAAACTAAAACTCCAACTTTGAAACTGCACAACAGAAAATGCAGTTTATAAATGCAAAACTAAATTTGCAATTTAAAAACTGCAAAATTGAAACTGCAATTTTTAAACTGCAAAATGAAAATTGCAAAACTAAAGCGGTAAAATTAAAATTGCAATTTTGAAACAGCAAAACTGAAATTGCAATTTATAAATGCAAAATTTAAATTGAATTTTTGGAATTGCAATTTTGAAACTGCAAATCTAAACTTGCAATTTCGAAATTGCACTTTTGAAACTTCAAATTAAAATTACAATTTTAAAACTGCAAAATTAAAATTGCAACTTTGAAACTATAAAACTCAAACCGCAATTTTGAAACTACAACACCGAAATTGCAAATTCGAAACTGGAAAACTTAGTGTGAAACTGAAATTGCAACATCAAAATTGCAAAACTGAAACTGCAAAATTAAAATTGACACTTCGAAATTGCAAAACTAAAATTGCAACTTTGAAATTGCAAAACCAAAATAGCAATTTATAAATGCGAAATTAAAACTGCAATTTTGAAACAGCAAAATTGAAACTGCAATTTTAAAACTGAAAAATCAAAATTGCAACTTTGAAACTGGAAAAAAAATATCAACTTTCAAACTGGAAAATTAAAATTGCAAAATTAAAATTGCAAAACTGGAACTGCAAAATTAAAATTGCAAAATTGAAAGTGCAATTTTTAAACTGCAAAATTAAAATTGCAAAACTAAAGCTGTAAAATTAAAATTGCAACTTTGAAACTGCTAAACTTAAAATTGCAACTTTGAAACTGCTAAACTTAAATGTCAATTTATAAATGCAAAATTTTAATTGCAATTTTGGAATCGCAATTTTGAAACTGCAAAGCGAAACTGTAATTTCGAAATATCACTTTTGAAACCGCAAAATTAAACTTGCAAAACTGAAACTGCAAAACCGAAATTCCAATTTAATAATGCAAAATTTAAATTGCAATTTTGAAATTGCAATTTTGGAACTGCACATTTTCAATTGCAATTTAAAAATGGAAAACTGAAACTGCAAAATTAAAATTACAAAACGGGAACTGCAAAATTAAAATTGCAACTTTGAAACTATAAAACTCAAACCGCAATTTTGAAACTACAACACCGAAATTGCAAATTCGAAACTGGAAAACTTAGTGTGAAACTGAAATTGCAAAATTAACACTGCAATTTTGAAACTGTAAAACTGAAATTGCAACATCAAAATTGCAAAACTGAAACTGCAAAACTAAAATTGCAACTTTGAAATTGCAAAACCGAAATAGCAATTTATAAATGCAAAATTAAAAAAGCAATTTTGAAACAGCAAAATTAAAACTGCAATTTTGAAACAGCAAAATTAAACTGCAATTTTAAAACTGAAAAATCAAAATTGCAACTTTGAAACTGGAAAAAAAATATCAACTTTCAAACTGGGAAATTAAAATTGCAAAATTAAAATTGCAAAACTGGAACTGCAAAATTAAAATTGCAAAATTGAAAGTGCAATTTTTAAACTGCAAAATTAAAATTGCAAAACTAAAGCTGTAAAAATAAAATTGCAACTTTGAAACTGCTAAACTTAAATGTCAATTTATAAATGCAAAATTTAAATTGCAATTTTGGAATCGCAATTTTGAAACTGCAAAGCGAAACTTGCAATTTCGAAATTGCACTTTTGAAACCGCAAAATTAAACTTGCAAAACTGAAACTGCAAAACCGAAATTCCAATTTAATAATGCAAAATTTAAATTGCAATTTTGAAATTGCAATTTTGGAACTGCATATTTTCAATTGCAATTTAAAAATGGAAAACTGAAACTGCAAAATTAAAATTGACACTTCGAAATTACAAAACTAAAATTGCAACTTTGAAATTGCAAAACCGAAATAGCAATTTATAAATGCAAAATTAAAACTGCAATTTTGAAACAGCAAAATTAAAACTGCAATTTTAAAACTGAAAAATCAAAATTGCAAATTCGAAACTGGAAAAAAATATCAACTTTCAAACTGGAAAATTAAAATTGCAAAATTAAAATTGCAAAACTGGAACTGCAAAATTAAAATGGCAACTTTGAAATTGTAAAACCGAAATTGCAATTTATAAATGCAAAATTAAAACTGCAATTTTGAAACAGCAAAATTAAAACTGCAATTTTAAAACTGAAAAATCAAAATTGCAAATTCGAAACTGGAAAAAAATATCAACTTTCAAACTGGAAAATTAAAATTGCAAAATTAAAATTGCAAAACTGGAACTGCAAAATTAAAATGGCAACTTTGAAATTGTAAAACCGAAATTGCAGTTTATAAATGCAAAATTAAATTTGCAATTTAAAAACTGCAAAATTGAAACTGCAATTTTTAAACTGCAAAATTAAAATTGCAAAACTAAAGCGGTAAAATTAAAATTGCAATTTTGAAACAGCAAAACTGAAATTGCAATTTATAAATGCAAAATTTAAATTGATTTTTTGGAATTGCAATTTTGAAACTGCAAATCTAAACTTGCAATTTCGAAATTGCACTTTTGAAACTTCAAATTAAAATTACAATTTTAAAACTGCAAAATTAAAATTGCAACTTTGAAACTATAAAACTCAAACCGCAATTTTGAAACTACAACACCAAAATTGCAAATTCGAAACTGGAAAACTTAGTGTGAAACTGAAATTGCAAAATTAACACTGCAATTTCGAAACTGTAAAACTGAAATTGCAACATCAAAATTGCAAAACTGAAACTGCAAAATTAAAATTGACACTTCGAAATTGCAAAACTAAAATTGCAACTTTGAAATTGCAAAACCAAAATAGCAATTTATAAATGCGAAATTAAAACTGCAATTTTGAAACAGCAAAATTAAAACTGCAATTTTAAAACTGAAAAATCAAAATTGCAACTTTGAAACTGGAAAAAAAATATCAACTTTCAAACTGGAAAATTAAAATTGCAAAATTAAAATTGCAAAACTGGAACTGCAAAATTAAAATTGCAAAATTGAAAGTGCAATTTTTAAACTGCAAAATTAAAATTGCAAAACTAAAGCTGTAAAATTAAAATTGCAACTTTGAAACTGCTAAACTTAAATGTCAATTTATAAATGCAAAATTTTAATTGCAATTTTGGAATCGCAATTTTGAAACTGCAAAGCGAAACTGCAATTTCGAAATTGCACTTTTGAAACCGCAAAATTAAACTTGCAAAACTGAAACTGCAAAACCGAAATTCCAATTTAATAATGCAAAATTTAAATTGCAATTTTGAAATTGCAATTTTGGAACTGCACATTTTCAATTGCAATTTAAAAATGGAAAACTGAAACTGCAAAATTAAAATTACAAAACGGGAACTGCAAAATTAAAATTGCAACTTTGAAACTATAAAACTCAAACCGCAATTTTGAAACTACAACACCAAAATTGCAAATTCGAAACTGGAAAACTTAGTGTGAAACTGAAATTGCAAAATTAACACTGCAATTTTGAAACTGTAAAACTGAAATTGCAACATCAAAATTGCAAAACTGAAACTGCAAAATTAAAATTGACACTTCGAGATTGCAAAACTGAAACTGCAAAATTAAAATTGACACTTCGAGATTGCAAAACTAAAATTGCAACTTTGAAATTGCAAAACCGAAATAGCAATTTATAAATGCAAAATTAAAAAAGCAATTTTGAAACAGCAAAATTAAAACTGCAATTTTGAAACAGCAAAATTAAAACTGCAATTTTTAAAACTGAAAAATCAAAATTGCAACTTTGAAACTGGAAAAAAAAATATCAACTTTCAAACTGGAAAATTAAAATTGCAAAATTAAAATTGCAAAACTGGAACTGCAAAATTAAAATTGCAAAATTGAAAGTGCAATTTTTAAACTGCAAAATTAAATTTGCAAAACTAAAGCTATAAAAATAAAATTGCAACTTTGAAACTGCTAAAATTAAATCTCAATTTATAAATGCAAAATTTAAATTGCAATTTTGAAATTGCAATTTTGGAATTGCATATTTTCAATTGCAATTTAAAAATGGAAAACTGAAACTGCAAAATTAAAATTGACACTTCGAAATTATAAAACTAAAATTGCAACTTTGAAATTGCAAAACCGAAATAGCAATTTATAAATGCAAAATTAAAACTGCAATTTTGAAACAGCAAAATTTAAACTGCAATTTTAAAACTGAAAAATCAAAATTGCAACTTTGAAACTGGAAAAAAAATATCAACTTTCAAACTGGAAAATTAAAATTGCAAAATTAAAATTGCAAAACTGGAACTGCAAAATTAAAATTGCAAAATTGAAAGTGCAATTTTTAAACTGCAAAATTAAAATTGCAAAACTAAAGCTGTAAAATTAAAATTGCAACTTTGAAACTGCTAAACTTAAAATTGCAACTTTGAAACTGCTAAACTTAAATGTCAATTTATAAATGCAAAATTTTAATTGCAATTTTGGAATCGCAATTTTGAAACTGCAAAGCGAAACTGCAATTTCGAAATATCACTTTTGAAACCGCAAAATTAAACTTGCAAAACTGAAACTGCAAAACCGAAATTCCAATTTAATAATGCAAAATTTAAATTGCAATTTTGAAATTGCAATTTTGGAACTGCACATTTTCAATTGCAATTTAAAAATGGAAAACTGAAACTGCAAAATTAAAATTACAAAACGGGAACTGCAAAATTAAAATTGCAACTTTGAAACTATAAAACTCAAACCGCAATTTTGAAACTACAACACCGAAATTGCAAATTCGAAACTGGAAAACTTAGTGTGAAACTGAAATTGCAAAATTAACACTGCAATTTTGAAACTGTAAAACTGAAATTGCAACATCAAAATTGCAAAACTGAAACTGCAAAACTAAAATTGCAACTTTGAAATTGCAAAACCGAAATAGCAATTTATAAATGCAAAATTAAAAAAGCAATTTTGAAACAGCAAAATTAAAACTGCAATTTTGAAACAGCAAAATTAAACTGCAATTTTAAAACTGAAAAATCAAAATTGCAACTTTGAAACTGGAAAAAAAATATCAACTTTCAAACTGGGAAATTAAAATTGCAAAATTAAAATTGCAAAACTGGAACTGCAAAATTAAAATTGCAAAATTGAAAGTGCAATTTTTAAACTGCAAAATTAAAATTGCAAAACTAAAGCTGTAAAAATAAAATTGCAACTTTGAAACTGCTAAACTTAAATGTCAATTTATAAATGCAAAATTTAAATTGCAATTTTGGAATCGCAATTTTGAAACTGCAAAGCGAAACTTGCAATTTCGAAATTGCACTTTTGAAACCGCAAAATTAAACTTGCAAAACTGAAACTGCAAAACCGAAATTCCAATTTAATAATGCAAAATTTAAATTGCAATTTTGAAATTGCAATTTTGGAACTGCATATTTTCAATTGCAATTTAAAAATGGAAAACTGAAACTGCAAAATTAAAATTGACACTTCGAAATTACAAAACTAAAATTGCAACTTTGAAATTGCAAAACCGAAATAGCAATTTATAAATGCAAAATTAAAACTGCAATTTTGAAACAGCAAAATTAAAACTGCAATTTTAAAACTGAAAAATCAAAATTGCAAATTCGAAACTGGAAAAAAATATCAACTTTCAAACTGGAAAATTAAAATTGCAAAATTAAAATTGCAAAACTGGAACTGCAAAATTAAAATGGCAACTTTGAAGTTGTAAAACCGAAATTGCAATTTATAAATGCAAAATTAAAACTGCAATTTTGAAACAGCAAAATTAAAACTGCAATTTTAAAACTGAAAAATCAAAATTGCAAATTCGAAACTGGAAAAAAATATCAACTTTCAAACTGGAAAATTAAAATTGCAAAATTAAAATTGCAAAACTGGAACTGCAAAATTAAAATGGCAACTTTGAAATTGTAAAACCGAAATTGCAGTTTATAAATGCAAAATTAAATTTGCAATTTAAAAACTGCAAAATTGAAACTGCAATTTTTAAACTGCAAAATTAAAATTGCAAAACTAAAGCGGTAAAATTAAAATTGCAATTTTGAAACAGCAAAACTGAAATTGCAATTTATAAATGCAAAATTTAAATTGATTTTTTGGAATTGCAATTTTGAAACTGCAAATCTAAACTTGCAATTTCGAAATTGCACTTTTGAAACTTCAAATTAAAATTACAATTTTAAAACTGCAAAATTAAAATTGCAACTTTGAAACTATAAAACTCAAACCGCAATTTTGAAACTACAACACCAAAATTGCAAATTCGAAACTGGAAAACTTAGTGTGAAACTGAAATTGCAAAATTAACACTGCAATTTCGAAACTGTAAAACTGAAATTGCAACATCAAAATTGCAAAACTGAAACTGCAAAATTAAAATTGACACTTCGACATTGCAAAACTAAAATTGCAACTTTGAAATTGCAAAACCAAAATAGCAATTTATAAATGCGAAATTAAAACTGCAATTTTGAAACAGCAAAATTAAAACTGCAATTTTAAAACTGAAAAATCAAAATTGCAACTTTGAAACTGGAAAAAAAATATCAACTTTCAAACTGGAAAATTAAAATTGCAAAATTAAAATTGCAAAACTGGAACTGCAAAATTAAAATTGCAAAATTGAAAGTGCAATTTTTAAACTGCAAAATTAAAATTGCAAAACTAAAGCTGTAAAATTAAAATTGCAACTTTGAAACTGCTAAACTTAAATGTCAATTTATAAATGCAAAATTTTAATTGCAATTTTGGAATCGCAATTTTGAAACTGCAAAGCGAAACTGCAATTTCGAAATTGCACTTTTGAAACCGCAAAATTAAACTTGCAAAACTGAAACTGCAAAACCGAAATTCCAATTTAATAATGCAAAATTTAAATTGCAATTTTGAAATTGCAATTTTGGAACTGCACATTTTCAATTGCAATTTAAAAATGGAAAACTGAAACTGCAAAATTAAAATTACAAAACGGGAACTGCAAAATTAAAATTGCAACTTTGAAACTATAAAACTCAAACCGCAATTTTGAAACTACAACACCAAAATTGCAAATTCGAAACTGGAAAACTTAGTGTGAAACTGAAATTGCAAAATTAACACTGCAATTTTGAAACTGTAAAACTGAAATTGCAACATCAAAATTGCAAAACTGAAACTGCAAAATTAAAATTGACACTTCGAGATTGCAAAACTGAAACTGCAAAATTAAAATTGACACTTCGAGATTGCAAAACTAAAATTGCAACTTTGAAATTGCAAAACCGAAATAGCAATTTATAAATGCAAAATTAAAAAAGCAATTTTGAAACAGCAAAATTAAAACTGCAATTTTGAAACAGCAAAATTAAAACTGCAATTTTTAAAACTGAAAAATCAAAATTGCAACTTTGAAACTGGAAAAAAAAATATCAACTTTCAAACTGGAAAATTAAAATTGCAAAATTAAAATTGCAAAACTGGAACTGCAAAATTAAAATTGCAAAATTGAAAGTGCAATTTTTAAACTGCAAAATTAAATTTGCAAAACTAAAGCTATAAAAATAAAATTGCAACTTTGAAACTGTATAAATTAAATGTCAATTTATAAATGCAAAATTTAAATTGCAATTTTGAAATTGCAATTTTGGAATTGCATATTTTCAATTGCAATTTAAAAATGGAAAACTGAAACTGCAAAATTAAAATTGACACTTCGAAATTATAAAACTAAAATTGCAACTTTGAAATTGCAAAACCGAAATAGCAATTTATAAATGCAAAATTAAAACTGCAATTTTGAAACAGCAAAATTTAAACTGCAATTTTAAAACTGAAAAATCAAAATTGCAAATTCGAAACTGGAAAAAAATATCAACTTTCAAACTGGAAAATTAAAATTGCAAAATTAAAATTGCAAAACTGGAACTGCAAAATTAAAATGGCAACTTTGAAATTGTAAAACCGAAATTGCAATTTATAAATGCAAGATTAAAATTGCAATTTTAAAACTGCAAAATGAAAATTGCAACTTTCAAACTGGAAAATTAAAAAATCAACTTTCAAACTGGAAAATTTAAATTGCAAAATTAAAATTGCAAAACTGGAACTGCAAAATTAAAATTGCAAAGTTGAAAGTGCAATTTTTAAACTGCAAAATTAAAATTGCAAAATTGAAAGTGCAATTTTTAAACTCCAAATCAAAATTGCAAAACTAAAGTTGTAAAATTAAAATTGCAACTTTGAAACTGCTAAACTGAAATGTCAATTTATAAATGCAAAATTTAAATTGCAATTTTGGAATCGCAATTTTGAAACTGCAAAGCGATACTTGCAATTTCGAAATTGCAAATTTGAAACTGCAAATTTGAAACCGATATTTTGAATCTGCAAAGATGAAATTGCAATTTCGAAACTGGAAAACTGGAACTGCAAAATTGAAACTAGAAAGATAAAACTGCAATTTTGAAACTAAAACTTAAATTGCAAAATGAAAATTGCATCTTTGAAACTGCAAAACTGATATTGCATTTTATAAATGCAAAATTTAAATTGCACATTCGGAATCGCAATTTTGAAACTTCAAAGCTAAAATTGCAAATCCGAAATTGCACTTTTGAAACTGAAAAACTGAAACTGCAAAACTAAATTTGCAAAACTGAAACTGCAAAACTAAATTTGCAAAACTGAAACTGCAAAATTAAAATTACAAAACTGGAACTGTAAAACTAAAACTCCAACTTTGAAACTGCACAACAGAAGTTGCAGTTTATAAATGCAAAATTAAATTTGCAATTTAAAAACTGCAAAATTGAAACTGCAATTTTTAAACTGCAAAATTAAAATTGCAAAGCTAAAGCGGTAAAATTAAAATTGCAATTTTGAAACAGCAAAACTGAAATTGCAATTTATAAATGCAAAATTTAAATTGATTTTTTGGAATTGCAATTTTGAAACTGCAAATCTAAACTTGCAATTTCGAAATTGCACTTTTGAAACTTCAAATTACAATTTTAAAACTGCAAAATTAAAATTGCAACTTTGAAACTATAAAACTCAAACCGCAATTTTGAAACTACAACACCGAATTTGCAAATTCGAAACTGGAAAACTTAGTGTGAAACTGAAATTGCAACATCAAAATTGCAAAACTGAAACTGCAAAATTAAAATTGACACTTCGAAATTGCAAAACTAAAATTGCAACTTTAAAATTGCAAAACCAAAATAGCAATTTATAAATGAAAAATTAAAACTGCAATTTTGAAACAGCAAAATTAAAACTGCAATTTTAAAACTGCAAAATGAAAATTGCAACTTTCAAACTTGAAAATTAAAATATCAACTTTCAAACTGGAAAATTAAAATTGCAAAATTAAAATTGCAAAACTGGAACTGCAAAATTAAAATTGCAAAATTGAAAGTGCAATTTTTAAACTGCAAAATTAAAATTGCAAAACTAAAGCTGTAAAATTAAAATTGCAACTGCTAAACTTAAATGTCAATTTATAAATGCAAAATTTAAATTGATTTTTTGGAATTGCAATTTTGAAACTGCAAATCTAAACTTGCAATTTCGAAATTGCACTTTTGAAACTTCAAATTAAAATTACAATTTTAAAACTGCAAAATTAAAATTGCAACTTTGAAACTATAAAACTCAAACCGCAATTTTGAAACTACAACACCGAAATTGCAAATTCGAAACTGGAAAACTTAGTGTGAAACTGAAATTGCAACATCAAAATTGCAAAACTGAAACTGCAAAATTAAAATTGACACTTCGAAATTGCAAAACTAAAATTGCAACTTTGAAATTGCAAAACCGAAATAGCAATTTATAAATGCGAAATTAAAACTGCAAGTTTGAAACAGCAAAATTAAAACTGCAATTTTAAAACTGAAAAATCAAAATTGCAACTTTGAAACTGGAAAAAAAATATCAACTTTCAAACTGGAAAATTAAAATTGCAAAATTAAAATTGCAAAACTGGAACTGCAAAATTAAAATTGCAAAATTGAAAGTGCAATTTTTAAACTGCAAAATTAAAATTGCAAAACTAAAGCTGTAAAAATAAAATTGCAACTTTGAAACTGCTAAAATTAAATGTCAATTTATAAATGCAAAATTTAAATTGCAATTTTGGAATCGCAATTTTGAAACTGCAAAGCGAAACTTGCAATTTCGAAATTGCACTTTTGAAACCGCAAAATTAAACTTGCAAAACTGAAACTGCAAAACCGAAATTCCAATTTAATAATGCAAAATTTGAATTGCAATTTTGAAATTGCAATTTTGGAACTGCATATTTTCAATTGCAATTTAAAAATGGAAAACTGAAACTGCAAAATTAAAATTGACACTTCGATATTACAAAACTAAAATTGCAACTTTGAAATTGCAAAACCGAAATAGCAATTTATAAATGCAAAATTAAAACTGCAATTTTGAAACTGAAAAATCAAAATTGCAAATTCGAAACTGGAAAAAAATATCAACTTTCAAACTGGAAAATTAAAATTGCAAAATTAAAATTGCAAAACTGGAACTGCAAAATTAAAATGGCAACTTTGAAATTGTAAAACCGAAATTGCAATTTATAAATGCAAGATTAAAATTGCAATTTTAAAACTGCAAAATGAAAATTGCAACTTTCAAACTGGAAAATTAAAAAATCAACTTTCAAACTGGAAAATTTAAATTGCAAAATTAAAATTGCAAAACTGGAACTGCAAAATTAAAATTGCAAAACTGGAACTGCAAAATTAAAATTGCAAAATATAAAAAGCAATTTTTAAACTGCAAAATTAAAATTGCAAATTAAGAAGTGCAATTTTTAAACTCCAAATCAAAATTGCAAAACTAAAGCTGTAAAATTAAAATTGCAACTTTGAAACTGCTAAACTGAAATGTCAATTTATAAATGCAAAATTTAAATTGCAATTTTGGAATCGCAATTTTGAAACTGCAAAGCGAAACTTGCAATTTCGAAATTGCAAATTTGAAACTGCAAATTTGAAACCGATATTTTGAATCTGCAAAGATGAAATTGCAATTTCGAAACTGGAAAACTGGAACTGCAAAATTGAAACTAGAAAAATAAAACTGCAATTTTGAAACTAAAACTGAAATTGCAAAATGAAAATTGCATCTTTGAAACTGCAAAACTTATATTGCATTTTATAAATGCAAAATTTAAATTGCACATTCGGAATCGCAATTTTGAAACTTCAAAGCTAAAATTGCAAATCCGAAATTGCACTTTTGAAACTGAAAAACTGAAACTGCAAAACTAAATTTGCAAAACTGAAACTGCAAAACTAAATTTGAAAAACTGAAACTGCAAAATTAAAATTACAAAACTGGAACTGTAAAACTAAAACTCCAACTTTGAAACTGCACAACAGAAGTTGCAGTTTATAAATGCAAAATTAAATTTGCAATTTAAAAACTGCAAAATTGAAACTGCAATTTTTAAACTGCAAAATTAAAATTGCAAAGCTAAAGCGGTAAAATTAAAATTGCAATTTTGAAACAGCAAAACTGAAATTGCAATTTATAAATGCAAAATTTAAATTGATTTTTTGGAATTGCAATTTTGAAACTGCAAATCTAAACTTGCAATTTCGAAATTGCACTTTTGAAACTTCAAATTACAATTTTAAAACTGCAAAATTAAAATTGCAACTTTGAAACTATAAAACTCAAACCGCAATTTTGAAACTACAACACCGAAATTGCAAATTCGAAACTGGAAAACTTAGTGTGAAACTGAAATTGCAACATCAAAATTGCAAAACTGAAACTGCAAAATTAAAATTGACACTTCGAAATTGCAAAACTAAAATTGCATCTTTAAAATTGCAAAACCAAAATAGCAATTTATAAATGCAAAATTAAAACTGCAATTTTGAAACAGCAAAATTAAAACTGCAATTTTAAAACTGCAAAATGAAAATTGCAACTTTCAAACTTGAAAATTAAAATATCAACTTTCAAACTGGAAAATTAAAATTGGAAAATTAAAATTGCAAAACTGGAACTGCAAAATTAAAATTACAAAATTGAAAGCGCAATTTTTAAACTGCAAAATTAAAATGGCAAAACTAAAGCTGTAAAATTAAAATTGCAACTTTAAAACTGCTAAACTGAAATGTCAATTTATAAATGCAAAATTTAAATTGCAATTTTGGAATCGCAATTTTGAAACTGCAAAGCGAAACTTGCAATTTCGAAATATCACCTTTGAAACCGCAAAATTAAGTTTGCAAAACTGAAACTGCAAAACCGAAATTCCAATTTAATAATGCAAAATTTAAATTGCAATTTTGAAATTGCAATTTTGGAACTGCACATTTTCAATTGCAATTTAAAAATGGAAAACTGAAACTGCAAGATTAAAATTGACACTTCGAAATTACAAAACTAAAATTGCAACTTTGAAATTGCAATTTTGGAATCGTAATTTTGAAACTGCAAAGCGAAACTTGCAATTTCGAAATTGCACTTTTGAAACCGCAAAATTAAGTTTGCAAAACTGAAACTGCAAAACCGAAATTCCAATTTAATAATGCAAAATTTAAATTGCAATTTTGAAATTGCAATTTTGGAACTGCACATTTTCAATTGCAATTTAAAAATGGAAAACTGAAACTGCAAAATTAAAATTGCAACTTTGAAATTGTAAAACCGAAATTGCAATTTATAAATGCAAGATTAAAATTGCAATTTTAAAACTGAAAAATCAAAATTGCAAATTCGAAACTGGAAAAAAAATATCAACTTTCAAACTGGAAAATTAAAATTGCAAAATTAAAATTGTAAAACTGGAACTGCAAAATTGAAAGTGCAATTTTTAAGCTGCAAAATTAAAATTGCAAAACTAAAGCTGTAAAACTAAAATTGCAACTTTGAAACTGCTAAACTGAAATGTCAATTTATAAATGCAAAATTTAAATTGCAATTTTGGAATCGCAATTTTGAAACTGCAAAGCGAAACTTGCAATTTTGAAATTGCCTTTTTGAAACCGCAAAATTAAACTTGCAAAACTGAAACTGCAAAACCGAAATTCCAATTTAATAATGCAAAATTTAAATTGCAATTTTGAAATTGCAATTTTGGAACTGCACATTTTCAATTGCAATTTAAAAATGGAAAACTGAAACTGCAAAATTAAAATGGCAAAACTGAAATGGCAAAACTGAAATGGCAAAACTGAAACTGCAATTTTGAAACTGCAAAATTAAAATTGCAAAACTGAAACTGCAAAACTGAAATTGCAATGTATAAATGCAAACTTTAAATTGCAATTTCGGAATCGCACTTTTGAATATGGAAAGCCAAAATTGCAATTTCGAAATTACACTTTTGAAACTGCAAAATTAAAATTGTAACTTTGAAACAGCAAAAAATACAATTGCAAAACTGAAACTGCTTAATTTAAATTGCAACTTTGAAAATGAAAAATTCAAATTCAATTTTGAAATTGCAAAACTGAAACCGCAATTTTGAAACTGCAAAAAAAAAATTAAAATTTTTAGACTGCAAAATTAAAATTGCAATTTTGAAACTGAACACCGAAATTCCAATTTAATAATGCAAAATTTAAATTGCAATTTTGAAATTGCAATTTTGGAACTGCAAATTTTCAATTGCAATTTAAAAATGGAAAACTGAAACTGCAAAATTAAAATGGCAAAACTGAAATGGCAAAACTGAAACTGCAATTTTGAAACTGCAAAATTAAAATTGCAAAACTGAAACTGCAATTTTGAAACTGCAAAATTAAAATTGCAAAACTGAAACTGCAACTTTGAAACCGATATTTTGAATCTGCAAAGATGAAATTACAATTTCGAAACTGGAAAACTGGAACTGCAAAATTGAAACTAGAAAAATAAAACTGCAATTTTGAAACTAAAACTGAAATTGCAAAATGAAAGTTGCAACTTTGAAACTGCAAAACTGAAATTACAATTTATAAATGCAAAATTTAGATTGATATTTTGGAATTGCAATTTTGAAACTGCAAATCTAAACTTGCAATTTCGAAATTGCACTTTTGAAACTCCAAAATTAAAATTACAATTTTAAAACTGAAAAATTAAAATTGCAACTTTGAAACTAGAAAACTCAAACCGCAATTTTGAAACTGCAACACCGAAATTGCAACTTCGAAACTGGAAAACTTAAATTGTGAAACTGAAATTGCAAATTTAAAACTGCAATTTTGAAACTGTAAAACTTAAATTGTGAAACTGAAATTGCAAATTTAAAACTGCAATTTTGAAACTGTAAAACTTAAATTGTGAAACTGAAATTGCAAAATTAAAACTGCAATTTTGAAACTGTAAAACTTAAATTGCAACATCAAAATTGCAAAATTGAAACTGCAAAATTAAAATTGACATTTCGAAATTGCACAACTAAAATTGCAACTTTGAAATTGCAAAACCGAAATAGCAATTTATAAATGCAAAATTAAAACTGCAATTTTAAAACTGAAAAATGAAAATTGCAACTTTGAAACTGGAAAAATAAAATTGCAATTTTGAAACAGCAAAATTAAAATTGCAATTTTAAAACTGAAAAACTTAAACTGCAAAATTAGAATTGCAACTTTGAAACTTTAAAACTGAAATTGCAAAATGAAAATTGCAACTTTGAAACTGCAAAACTGATATTGTATATTATAAATGCAAACCTAAAATTGCAATTTCAAAAATGCACATTTTGAAACTGAAAAACTGAAACTGCACAACCGAAGTTACACTTTATAAATGCAAAATTAAAATATCAATTTTTAAAATGGAAAATTAAAACTGCAATTTTGAAACTACAAAATTAAAACAGCAATTTTGAAACTGTAAAACTGAAATTGTGAAACTGAAACTGCAAAATTAAAATTGACACTTTGAAATTGCAAAATTAAAATTGCAACTTTGAAATTGTAGAACCGAAATTGCAATTTATAAATGCAAGATTAAAATTGCAGTTTTAAAACTGCAAAACCAAAATTGCAACTTTCAAACTGGAAAATTAAAATATCAACTCTCAAACTGGAAAATTAAAATTGCAATTTTAAAACTGCAAAATTAAAACTGCAATTTTAAAACTGAAAAATCAAAATTGCAAATTTGAAACTGGAAAAAAAAATATCAACTTTCAAACTGGAAAATTAAAATTGCAAAATTAAAATTGTAAAACTGGAACTGCAAAATTAAAATTGCAAAATTGAAAGTGCAATTTTTAAACTGCAAAATTAAAATTGCAAAACTAAAGCTGTAAAATTAAAATTGCAACTTTGAAACTGCTAAACTTAAATGTCAATTTATAAATGCAAAATTTAAATTGCAATTTTGGAATCGCAATTTTGATACTGCAAAGCGAAACTTGCAATATCGAAATTGCACTTTTGAAACCGCAAAATTAAACTTGCAAAACTGAAACTGCAAAACCGAAATTCCAATTAAATAATGCAAAATTTAAATTGCAATTTTGAAATTTCAATTTTGGAACTGCACATTTTCAATTGCAATTTAAAAATGGAAAACTGAAACTGCAAAATTAAAATTGCAACTTTGAAATTGTAAAACCGAAATTGCAATTTATAAATGCAAGATTAAAATTGCAATTTTAAAACTGCGAAATGAAAATTGCAACTTTCAAACTGGAAAATTAAAATATCAACTTTCAAACTGGAAAGATAAAATTGCAAAATTAAAATTGCAAAACTGGAACTGCAAAATTAAAATTGCAAAATTGAAAGTGCAATTTTTAAACTGCAAAATTAAAATTGCAAAACTAAAGCTGTAAAATTAAAATTGCAACTTTGAAACTGCTAAACTTAAATGTCAATTTATAAATGCAAAATTTAAATTGCAATTTTGGAATCGCAATTTTGAAACTGCAAAGCGAAACTTGCAATTTCGAAATTGCCTTTTTGAAACCGCAAAATTAAACTTGCAAAACTGAAACTGCAAAACCGAAATTCCAATTTAATAATGCAAAATTTAAATTGCAATTTTGAAATTGCAATTTTGGAACTGCACATTTTCAATTGCAATTTAAAAATGGAAAACTGAAACTGCAAAATTAAAATGGCAAAACTGAAACTGCAATTTTGAAACTGCAAAATTAAAATTGCAAAACTGAAACTGCAAAACTGAAATTGCAATTTATAAATGCAAAATTTAAATTGCAATTTCGGAATCGAACTTTTCATACGGAAAGCCAAAATTGCAATTTCGAAATTACGCTTTTGAAACTGCAAAATTAAAATTGTAACTTTGAAACAGCAAAAAATACAATTGCAAAACTGAAACTGCTTAATTCAAATTGCAATTTTGAAATTGCAAAACTGAAACCGCAATTTTGAAACTGAAAAACGAAAATTTTAATTTTTAGACTGCAAAATTAAAATTGCAATTTTGAAACTGAAAACCGAAATTCCAATTTAATAATGCAAAATTTAAATTGCAATTTTGACATTGCAATTTTGAAATTGCAATTTTGGAACTGCAAATTTTCAATTGCAATTTAAAAATGGAAAACTGAAACTGCAAAATTAAAATGGCAAAACTGAAAAAGAAAAATAAAACTGCAATTTTGAAACTAAAACTGAAATCGCAAAATGAAAATTGCAACTTTGAAACTGCAAAACTGAAATTGCAATTTATAAATGCAAAATTTAAATTGATATTTTGGAATTGCAATTTTGAAACTGCAAATCTAAACTTGCAATTTCGAAATTGCACTTTTGAAACTGCAAAATTAAAATTGTAACTTTGAAACAGCAAAAAATACAATTGCAAAACTGAAACTGCTTAATTCAAATTGCAATTTTGAAATTGCAAAACTGAAACCGCAATTTTGAAACTGAAAAACGAAAATTTTAATTTTTAGACTGCAAAATTAAAATTGCAATTTTGAAACTGAAAACCGAAATTCCAATTTAATAATGCAAAATTTAAATTGCAATTTTGAAATTGCAATTTTGAAATTGCAATTTTGGAACTGCAAATTTTCAATTGCAATTTAAAAATGGAAAACTGAAACTGCAAAATTAAAATGGCAAAACTGAAATGGCAAAACTGAAACTGCAATTTTGAAACTGCAAAATTAAAATTACAAAACTGAAACTGCAACTTTGAAACCGATATTTTGAATCTGCAAAGATGAAATTACAATTTCGAAACTGGATAACTGGAACTGCAAAATTGAAACTAGAAAAATAAAACTGCAATTTTGAAACTAAAACTGAAATCGCAAAATGAAAATTGCAACTTTGAAACTGCAAAACTGAAATTGCAATTTATAAATGCAAAATTTAAATTGATATTTTGGAATTGCAATTTTGAAACTGCAAATCTAAACTTGCAATTTCGAAATTGCACTTTTGAAACTCCAAAATTAAAATTACAATTTTAAAACTGCAAAATTAAAATTGCAACTTTGAAACTAGAAAACTCAATCCGCAATTTTGAAACTGCAACACCGAAATTGCAACTTTGAAACTGGAAAACTTAAATTGTGAAACTGAAATTGCAAAATTAAAACTGCAATTTTGAAACTGTAAAACTTAAATTGCAACATCAAAATTGCAAAATTGAAACTGCAAAATTAAAATTGACATTTCGAAATTGCACAACTAAAATTGCAACTTTGAAATTGCAAAACCGAAATAGCAATTTATAAATGCAAAATTAAAACTGCAATTTTAAAACTGAAAAATGAAAATTGCAACTTTGAAACTGGAAAAATAAAATTGCAATTTTGAAACAGCAAAATTAAAATTGCAATTTTAAAACTGAAAAACTTAAACTGCAAAATTAGAATTGCAACTTTGAAACTTTAAAACTGAAATTGCAAAATGAAAACTGCAACTTTGAAACTGCAAAACTGATATTGGATATTATAAATGCAAACCTGAAATTGCAATTTCAAAAATGCACTTTTGAAACTGAAAAACTGAAACTGCACAACCGAAGTTACACTTTATAAATGCAAAATTAAAATATCAATTTTTAAAATGGTAAATTAAAACTGCAATTTTGAAACTACAAAATTAAAACAGCAATTTTGAAACTGTAAAACTGAAATTGTGAAACTGAAACTGCAAAATTAAAATTGCAACTTTGAAATTGTAGAACCGAAATTGCAATTTATAAATGCAAGATTAAAATTGCAGTTTTAAAACTGGAAAATTAAAATATCAACTCTCAAACTGGAAAATTAAAATTGCAATTTTAAAACTGCAAAATTTAAATTGCAAAACAAGAACTGCAAAATTTAAATTGCAATTTTGGAATCGCAATTTTGAAACTGCAAAGCATAACTTGAAATTTCGAAATTGCACTTTTGAAACCGCAAAATTAAACTTGCAAAACTGAAACTGCAAAACCGAAATTCCAATTTAATAATGCAAAATTTAAATTGCGATTTTGAAATTGCAATTTTGGAACTGCAAATTTTCAATTGCAATTTAAAAATGGAAAACTGAAACTGCAAAATTAAAATGGCAAAACTGAAATGGCAAAACCGAAACTGCAATTTTGAAACTGCAAAATTAAAATTGCAAAACTGAAACTGCAAAACTGAAATTGCAATTTATAAATGCAAAATTTAAATTGCAATTTCGGAATCGCACTTTTGAATATGGAAAGCCAAAATTGCAATTTCGAAATTACACTTTTGAAACTGCAAAATTAAAATTGCAACTTTGAAACTGCAAAACTGAAACTGAAATTTTGAAACAGCAAAAAATACAATTTCAAAACTGAAACTGCTTAATTAAACTTGCAACTTTGAAACTGCAAAACTGAAATTGCAATTTATAAATGCAAAATTTAAATTGCAACTTTGAAACTGCAAAACTGAAATTGCAATTTATAAATGCAAAATTTAAATTGCAATTTCGGAATCGCAATTTTGAATATGCAAAGCCAAAATTGCAATTTAGAAATTACTTTTTTGAAACTGCAAAATTAAAATTGCAACTTTGAAACTGGAAAAATAAAACGGCAATTTTGAAACTGCAAAACTGAAACTGCAAAATTAAAATTGCAAAACTGGAACTGTAAAATTAAAATTCCAACTTTGAAACTGCACAACCGAAGTTACACTTTATAAATGCAAAATTAAAACATCAATTTTAAAATGGAAAATTAAAACTGCAATTTTGAAACTACAAAATTAAAACAGCAATTTTGAAACTGTAAAACTGAAATTGCGAAACTGAAACTGCAAAATTAAAATTGACACTTTGAAACTGCTTAATTAAACTTGCAACTTTGAAACTGCAAAACTGAAATTGCAATTTATAAATGCAAGATTAAAATTGCAGTTTTAAAACTGCAAAATCAAAATTGCAACTTTTAAACTGGAAAATTAAAATATCAACTCTCAAACTGGAAAATTAAAATTGCAACTTTAAAACTGCAAAATTTAAATTGCAAAACTGGAACTGCAAAATTTAAATTGCAATTTTGGAATCGCAATTTTGAAACTGCAAAGCATAACTTGAAATTTCGAAATTGCACTTTTGAAACCGCAAAATTAAACTTGCAAAACTGAAACTGCAAAACCGAAATTCCAATTTAATAATGCAAAATTTAAATTGCGATTTTGAAATTGCAATTTTGGAACTGCAAATTTTCAATTGCAATTTAAAAATGGAAAACTGAAACTGCAAAATTAAAATGGCAAAACTGAAATGGCAAAACCGAAACTGCAATTTTGAAACTGCAAAATTAAAATTGCAAAACTGAAACTGCAAAACTGAAATTGCAATTTATAAATGCAAAATTTAAATTGCAATTTTGGAATCGCACTTTTGAATATGGAAAGCCAACATTGCAATTTCGAAATTACACTTTTGAAACTGCAAAATTAAAATTGCAACTTTGAAACTGCAAAACTGAAACTGAAATTTTGAAACAGCAAAAAATACAATTTCAAAACTGAAACTGCTTAATTAAACTTGCAACTTTGAAACTGCAAAACTGAAATTGCAATTTATAAATGCAAAATTTAAATTGCAACTTTGAAACTGCAAAACTGAAATTGCAATTTATAAATGCAAAATTTAAATTGCAATTTCGGAATCGCAATTTTGAATATGCAAAGCCAAAATTGCAATTTCGAAATTACACTTTTGAAACTGCACAATTAAAATTGCAACTTTGAAACTGGAAAAATAAAACGGCAATTATGAAACGGCAAAACAGAAACCGCAATTTTGAAACTGCAAAACTGAAACCGCAAAACTGGAACTGCAAAATTCAAACTGCAAATTTAAAACTAAAAATGAAACTAAA
The DNA here is from genome assembly GCA_947179485.1 of Allacma fusca. Lineage (NCBI taxonomy): Eukaryota > Metazoa > Arthropoda > Collembola > Symphypleona > Sminthuridae > Allacma > Allacma fusca. The sequence continues at coordinate 17,658,801 of OX359249.1, read as the reverse complement.
AAAATAAAATTGCAATTTTGAAACTTCAAAACTGAAACCGCAAAACTGGAACTGTAAAATTCAAACTAAAAATTTAAAACTAAAAATGAAACTAAAAAAATAAAATTGCAATTTTGACACTGCAAAACAAAATAATATTTAAAATAAAAATATCACAAATCCTGAGAACGTAAATCATCCTGAAAGTGTTCAGTAAGAGGCCTGAAATTGAATCTCTAGATGTTGGCAAATTCAAGAGCACACAAGTATGTTGTTGTAACCCGTCTGAAGAAACTGATAGCGGATCAGTATGGAAAAGCTTTGATGAGACCGTTGAAGGTACCAATGAGCCATCAAAACGTAAATCGCAAGAAGAGCCATCTTAAGGGCATGAAATCAACGTAAAACATGCAAATCCAAGTATGACATTGCGCTCGCGTAATAAACAGAAAGGTCAGGGTAGAAAAACAAAGGGAAAGAATAAAATTAAACTAAAGAAATTTACAAAACGAAAGTTAAAAGCACTTAAGAGAGAACCTAATTGTAAAACGAAACAGTCGCATTCAAGAAAGAAGCACGAGACATTGTGTCGTAAACAGGAAAAGAAAAAAACTAGGTATGGATTACAGCAAGATGGAACTGTCAAACGAATTTCTAATTAATAACATACATATGATATTAAAAGCTATTATGAATGAAGACTATAGAAGCAACAACACATATTCAAATTTTAACGGGCAGCTAGGGGTAGGAGGAAGTAAGTTTGGTATTCACTATGTGAAAAGCCTTAATAGTTATAGTACTTCCCCCTTGACATGTTATATCCTTTTCTGATGTAGTGTGGATCTTCACCATTGTCCTTCTTTTCGTTTTGGTGCTAGCCAAAATGATAAAATATGGTCTATGCGCATATTCCAAATGGGAGGCTAAAAGTGGGAGTGGAGAAACTACTGCATTGGAGGGTTGCTTCAATTTCATTTCATTGAAGAACGCCGAACGATGAGCTCCAAACAAAACTCCACTCCGCTCCCACAACGTACCCTTTGAAAGGGACGCTTATCCATCACACAACAAAACGGGACACTGCAACACGGTAATAAATATTTGATAATAACATTACATATAAGACTGGGGGTAGTATAGTATTTTTTCAGTTCTACATATCTCTCATTATTATAGATACTTAGATGCAGTATGCCGTACTGTAACTTCTACTGTCGTACGCATGTTCTATACGACTCCCGCATAGAACAATGTCACCTATGTGAACACTGTAACAAGTATTGCAGTCATATACTTATGCATAATTGCTTACATCCGAAGAAACAACTTGCACATCCGGAGCGCGGGAATCACTTGAATCTACAACATTTTTCTGAATATTCAAGAAGTAATTTAGGAAGTGTCATCAAGTACAAGTACATGAAACCAATAGAGACAAACGACATTACATCAGCTTTTGAAGAAATCCGGCAAGATTTATATGATCTTTTGAAAAGTTTATACGACATTCATTCAAGTATGAAAGTCGAGTTTGCTGTATCTGTCCTCATGTCCAAGGACATTTTATTGCAGAATAATCAGTATACTTCCAAGGAAGCTATTATATACTTCAAATCAAAACACTTTGAAATGTTTAATACAGTGAATATGGATGTGGCATTTCTTCAAGCTGTGTCAGACATAATTGTACAAAAAAACCAATTTGTTTCCCACGGATCTTCTTGGAGGATAAGTGCGATTGAATCCATGGATGTAAAGATCGGGGAATTAAGGTTGTTGAAAAAAGCTGTTGGGAAATCTTTTTTACCAATGTCCTTCAAATCTAGAAGAAATGGGATAATTAATTTTCGAAATAAAGACAATTTTTGTTTTCGATACTGTCTAACAGCTGGATTACTCTGGGATAAAAACGTGACCGAGAACTAATCGCTAGGTCTCGACAATTCAAATCTGAGATATCATTCTACTTGGAACAAATTCTCGCATGTGATTGACTGCACTGATGTTAATATCGGAGAAAATGTTAATCCGTATGAAGATATGACAACGTTTGAACAAAAAAACAAGGTCTCAGTTAATATATTCACACATCACGGTGAGAATGTTATCCTAGCAAGAAAGGGATTGTCGAATTCAAAAAAAGTTGTCAATTTGTTTGTAATTCAAAAACTAGAAAACAGGATAACGAGATACCACTACGTTCTCATTAAGGATTTGGATGCATTTATATGTGCTGGAAGTACGCACAAAACCTACACATGCCAAGATTGCTTCCGATCATTTAACTCCACTTTAAGTTATGTAAAGCATTCAAAGATCTGTTCAAAGTCAGCTAAACCAACCGACAGATTTTATAGTTTCCCGCCTGAAGGAAAGGTTTTAACATTTGAAAGACCAGAACTGACAAACTGTCAACCATATCTACTTTTCTTTGATTTTGAATAGTATTCAGTGAAAATAAATGATAATAATCACGGGAAGAAACAAATGAGATTTGAGTACCAGCCTGCAACCTATTCGTTAATTATTTTACACAACACTGGAGATAAGGCTGAGCTAGTTACAGCAGAGTATTATGATGGACGCCATCCTGTAAAACATTTTTTCCGTCGAGTGTTTAAATGGGCTCAAAAATTACTTTGCGAAATACGATCAACAAATAAAGTGCTAACCCCGACACCTGAGGAAAGGAAAGCGCATGAACAAGCAACTCATTGCAAACACTGTACGCGACAATTCACAATTCCTAAGGATTCGGTCCAGGAAGGGTTTGATGCATTGCGTTTTGATTTGAATGGAACATTACTGAACGACTCAGACGAAACAGACTACGAAGAGGAACTTACAATAAAGAAATCCAAGCGAGATGCACCAATTATTAAAACATATCACCACAACCACGACTCTGGAAAATTCGTTGCATCATTATGTCAGTCATGCAACCTTAAAATTAATTATAGGAACCACACATTGCACATTGCAGATCTAAATTTGATTTCCATCTTCTTCTTAAAAACTTATAAACTTCTGCTTTCGATGCTAGCAATATCTCAGTTATAGCTAAATCTAAAGAAACCTTTGTACAAATTGAAATAAAGTCAAAGGATTTGTATATTCCAATTCTAAATAATCAGTACGGGAATCAACAACAATTCTCAAAATCTTACAGCGGTAACCGTAAAGTGGGTGTGAGGTTCATTGATTCTTTTAACTTTTTACCTGAATCACTAGCAGATCTTACTGAAAGTTTGAAGAAAGAAGAATCTCCTTTATTCGAAATCGTTAAAACAGTATTAAACAATTATATTTGTGGGCCAAATCAACTAAACGGAATCTCTAATGATAGCATAGACCTGTTATTAAAAAAGATTCCATACACCTACACCTTCCTGTCAGGTCCAAACGTCTTGAAGGATGGAGTACCTATTCCAGAAATCCAAGAATTCCATAACGACATGACTGATGAAGAATGTTCACAGGAAGATTATGAAATTATCTTAAAAATCTATTCGCTTTTCCAAATCAAAGACTTTCGCATGTACACAAAACTCTACACAATCCTGGATTCTGCTCTATTACGAATTAGGTATATCAACTTTATTCAAAATAGTTTTAAATCCTACGGTATCGCTCCTTCGTATCTCTGTACTGCATCTGGATTTGCTTGGCAGGCATTTTTGTACACTACCGGTGCAGACATTCACTATATTCGAGACAAGAAAATGATTGATTTAGTTCGGGAGGGAATTCGAGGCGGTGTCTCTATGGCCGCTAAAAAAATTGTTTGCGCTAAAAATGAGAGAACTCCGTTTAATTTTAACGCAAGTGAAGATCGAACACATTCTCAATATCGATATAGTTTCCTTGTATGCCCATGTTATGGAGAGCAACAAATTCCCTCATTCAGGTTATGAATGGGTTGATGTTGCCGATTTAAAGAAAATTGACTGGCAAAACCCACAGCTTCATTCAGACGATAATAATACCGGCTACCTAATAAAGTGCACGCTCGAATATCCTGACGAAATCCATGACTGGACCTCTGACTTACCAGTGTCCAGAGAAAAAACGTATAAAAATTATCGAGCTGTCTACAAGACAACAGAATATTCTACAAAAGCTGGACAATGCTCAACAGATTCTAATTGCACCAAGACTCACATTAAATCCATACGATAAGACAGACTATGTACTACATCATAAAGCGCTAGCTTTTTATCTCTCAATGGGAACGAAATTGACAGATATTAAGTGCGGGTTCAAATTCATTCAAAAACCTTACTTGACAACGTATATAATATATATTGTTGAGAAACGAAAAGTTGCCAAGACTGAAACGGAAAGGAGTGATCTGAAACTAGGTAAGTCAACCGCATTAATTAATATTAAATAGAAATCCTTTATGTTTTTATTTATAGGAAATAATTCGATCTTCGGACGCCTGCTTATGAGAGACGATAATTTATTGCAAATTATTTGCTGCTCATCTCGCGCACAAGTTCATAAGCCAACGATAGATGTGTTGATTTCGACTGCCTTTCAGATAACGTAACAATGGTTATGCTCGAGCCAGAAACAGTACAACTATCAAAACCAATCCAAGCAGGTCCAGCTGTTTTGGATTTTGCTAAGGTTACCTACTACAAAGCATACTATCGACAACTGCATGAAGTGTTTGGACCACGAATATCTTAAGCTTATACTGACATAGGTGGAATTGATTTTCTCGATGATAATGACAGAGGTCTCGATATTTTATACTAATCCACACATTTTTTATATTCAGACAGTTTTATGGTAGTCGTTAAGGATCCCCAGAACACGCTTTGGACATATCTTGTTCAAAATCGGAAATACTTTGACTACCAAAATAACCATCAACTGTTTAAAGACTTCTCTTACATCCCTGACCTTCCTAGATTTAATGCAGGAGAGTCCGGGAAGATCAAGATAGAAGACTTAGATATTTCAGAAATTTGTACGCTAAAATCAAAACAGTATTCAATTCTAAGATTTAATGATACTTGTGAATTAAAGTGTAAAGGGATTCCTCAAAGATCGCTGAAAACATACTGCAACCATGAGGAGTTCAAGAAAACTATAAACAATGAAAGCATAAAAGAAATCAAAATTCATGCAACACGTTCTTACAAGCACTCATTATTTAATATTAGTATTAATAAGTTAGCTCTACACGCACTTGATGTGTACAGATGTTATTGGGATAAAAATGATCTAAATGCAAGCTTGCCACTCGGACATTATAAATTAAGATAAATAATAAATAAGCAAACTTATCTATAGTATATTTATTATTATGAATGTAATTTATAATATTAGTATTTTAATAAAATAATGCACTGGCAATTTATTCTGCTTTAACTTATTCTTAAAATGTAATTATTGAGAAACTCGTTTCACTTTGCCTCTAAAAAACTTCACCTTGCCTCCCAAAGTTTTACTATGTTATGACAACGGTTTTACCTATAAGCATGATGCAACCAAAAATAAATTAAGCATATGACACTTTCAAACTAAAATGCAAATATTAGGAAATTCGTTCCACTTCGGTCCTAAACAAATTCCCTTTGACCGAAAAGTTGAAGTATACCATGCCATTTGCCTGACCTAGTCATAATGCTACACAAAAAAATTCAGCATATGGTACTTGAAAAAAGAATCATTTATTCGGAGAGGCACACATCAACTAACAAAAAAACGGAGCCACCAATTCCCTTCGCCCCTTAAATGTATGCCTCTGAAATTCGAGCAGGAACAACTAAAAAGGTCACGGACCGTCATCGATCGGATGACCGGGCGATGGACCTCAGGAGTCCGAATCCTACGCCGTGGTACGTCCACCAAAACCGCGTCGCCATCGCCCCCTCCAACCAGATCTACTTTGGCCCACACTTGCGCTCCCGGCTCCATCTCCTGTCCAACGCCATTCCCTCCATCGCCACCACCACCCCCACAAACCCTCCACCAGCATCACCACCGTCTCCATCACCCCCACAAACCCTCCAACATCACCACCATCGCCTCCGGCTTCTTCCATCATACGGATCATCTCTATATCGTCGCTGAAGAGGCAAAATGGACTAAGTGCAATTTCAACTAGAAGCAAAATGGTCTACATGCCTTTTTCCTTAAAGGCAAAATGGAATAGTTGCAAGCTTTCCTGTAAGCAAACTGAACTACATGCAGTTTTCACTAAAAGCAAAATGGTCTACATGCGTGTATACTTAATGGCAATTCTGCTTTAAAGCGAAATTGTAAGTAGACCATTTTGCTTTTAGACGAAATTGCACTTAGTCCATTTTGCTTTTAAAACTTGATGCATCTATTCCATTTTGCATTTAGTAAAACTGCATGTAGACCATTTTGATTTTAATCGAAAATGCATGTATTCCATTTTGCCTCTTCAGCGACGATATGGTCAACTACCAGGTGTTAACGCGGAGTATGGCCCGCCAAAGCGCTCGAGCAGCATCGGACACACCCTGGAGTTGTGCCACCCTATCCCGGACGAAATCCACCAGAGAGTGTCGGTAGCGATACCAGAGGCATCCGAAAAGCCCGACATCAACCACACCAGCTCCAATTCCTAGTGATATAATAATAAAAATGCATTACCGATACATACATACATACATGCATAGATACATGCATACATACATGCATAGATACATGCATACATACATGCATAGATACATGCATAGATACATGCATACATACATGCATACATACATGCATAGATACATGCATACATACATGCATAGATACATGTATACATACATACATGCATAGATACATGCATACATACATGCATGCATAGATACATGCATACATACATGCATGCATAGATACATGCATACATACATGCATGCATAGATACATGCATACATTCATGCATACATGCATAGATGCATGCATAGATACATGCATACATACATGCATGCATAGATACATGCATAGATACATGCATACATACATGCATGCATAGATACATGCATACATACATGCATGCATAGATACATACATACATGCATGCATAGATACATACATACATGCATGCATAGATACATGCATACATACATGCATGCATAGATACATGCATACATACATGCATGCATAGATACATGCATACATACATGCATACATACATGCATGCATAGATACATACATACATACATACATGCATGCATAGATACATGCATGCATAGATACATACATACATACCAATGACCCATCCACCCGATCCCTCCGATGCGGGGACTTCCTGGTCGCAGAAAACTTCCTGGAATCGCCCGCAACGATGGCCAGGTCGAACTACCCCTGCAAGATTGATGGGAGCCCAGTCCAGGTCAGCCACACACCCGCAATTCCCCACCATATCGCTATAAAAATAGCACTCCCGAGAGCAAAGCTCACAATTCACCAAAAATTTCGAACAAGCTAAAAAATAATATACAGTCAACTCTCGTTATAAGGGAATCTCTGGGGACTGGGATATTTTGTCCCTTATAAAAACTTTCCCTTATATGCATATAAGGGACAAATTCCCTTATAGTGTATTCCAGCAAATAATTAGTTTAAATTTTTTATCTCTTTTTAATCATCTTTTTAAGCAAACATTAACTTGGCCTTTTCTATTCATAGTTTTATTCTGGAGAAGTTTGTAGAGCAGAACGCCACTTAAATAACTGCACCAGTTGCTGGATTACCGCACTGCCTAATTGTTTTCAGATATTAATCTATCATCAAATGGTTTTCTAATATTTTGACTCGGGTTTTCTGATACTATTCACAGTTGAATTTGCAAAATTTCTTACATTACACACTTGGCTACGAAATTGTATACCTGATTGAATAGAAGATATTATACTATCGATGATTTTTTATCCAAATGTGTACGATTTGCACTTATTATGAAATATTATAAGTAATTATTACAAGTTGAAGTAATTGCACATTAAGCACCATGCAGTACGAACATTAAAAATTACGGAATCAGTATGTATGGATGTGAAAAAAAAGGTGCTGGATATAAATCGTTAACAGCTACTATTGCATAACATGAGCACAGAGTGCGGTTACATGATTTCAATCCGTTAAAATCCCTTATGTGCACTATTTATCCTTCCATGGTACCCATGATTTGTTCCACTATAGCGAGTTTTCCCTTATAGGAATGTCCCTTATAAGCACTTTTCTTAAGCATTGCATTAATGGGAGATCTGGTGGGGACGGGCAAACTCATCCCATATAGCAACTTTTCCCTTATAAAGCCATCCCTTATAACGAGAGTTGACTGTACATACATACACAATATTAATTACAAATCACATAATTACATACACCAAATAATATATACATACACACCTAATGCCTCAATATATAATTAAATATAACTATGATTAAAATTTTAAAAAACACGTACCCATTTTCTGTATCTCCAATTGCATCCGACTCACACAACGTTTGCTTAGCAATAAAAAAATTATGCCATGCCTTCAACTGCTAGTTACTTAAAGGTACCCTTCCCATCCACACAGATGGCGGAAGGGCACCACTTATTTCCATGCCATATTTCACAGAGGGAGACTCTAGGACTCCATGAGGACTTATAGAAAATCTTTATTCAACCCTCCATGGGGGAATTGTTAACCCTCCATGAAGGATTTTCTATAAGTCCGCATGGAAATACACTACCAACAGTTCTTTCGAAACTTCGTTTAACCCAAAATCAAGTTCTGATATTCTACACGGTTTTAGAGTCTGTTTTTTTGAAAGCGGCCACCGTGAAAATCACTATTTTTTGAAACACTTTTAGAGGTGCCCAACGGATGCACAATAAGATGAAAAACATTCCAAGAAATGTTTTTCCTCTAAATCTCAATAGGAAGGTCAAAAACCCGAAAAATACTCTAATTTATTACAGCCTTACCAATTTGAATATTCAAAAACGGGCTATCTCGAATATGTTGCACAACTAACTCCTACACTCATGATTTTTTTCCGCATCGTAGCATCAAAATTTCGATTTTTTTGAAAAAACACATGGACATTTTTGAAATTTCGGATTTTTTTTGACTTCCGGCAGACGCAAAAAAACGCTTTTTTAAAACTCTAAACTCAAGAAAAGCATAATAATAGTAGTGCAAAATTTTGAAGAAGCGTTTTTTTGCGTCTGCCGGCAGTCAAAATGGGGAAAATCCGAAGCGGGTAATTTATATACATATCTGCTTAAGGCGTCGTGCACATAATTGCGTCCCCAAATATGACTGTAACCCTGCGCAATCTCAATGGATTTATGTACAAATAAATCAGTATGACCCATGCGGTGAACAATGGTGTTACAAAGGTCAATGTCAGCCCCCACTAAAATGGGTGGGGTACAACCATGTAATGTGTACCCCCTGAATTCTGTAAAGCAACAACAAATATTTTTTTAATAAAACAGCGAGGAAAAAATAAGCCGCTAACCGACAGCCTACTACAATAGATGAGAGTGGCAGGCGGCATGCTCGTCTAGATCCATAGCGCATGGATTGTATACGTATACATACAGCCAGCATTGCTTGCTGTAGTAGACGAGGAGAGGAGGTTCCTCCATACGTAATACACGGACAGCGCCTTCCATGTAAATAGAAGGCCACATCACGCTCCACTCTTTGGTGCCGTGCCGCAGCTCAAATAGTCCCATTTTATTTTCTTAATAATATCGGATTGGTTAGCTACAGCACTTTCATATTTGGACTCACTATCATACACATTATTGAAAATGTGTATGTACTTTATAAGTACATAGCTAAAAAAAATACTTCACTATGGGAATGGCCGTCTTCAAAAAAACACTCTTTACCAAACTTAGACCTGCCTTTTGACATGGCAATTTTTCGCCTAGAAGGTATAATGTGATACCTATCCCCCTCAGGAATAATTGACTTATGAATTAAACAGTTTTGAAATAACTAAAACAAATGAATTCGTGACGACTGGGCACCAAAATTTACAAAACACCGATTTTGAGGACCCGAAGTAATTTAAAAAAACTGAAATAACTTTTGTCTCGCGAGGTACAACTCGGGTAATATTACCTCATTGAAAAGGTATTTTATTCCACAAAAAGTTAGTCATGTCAGCCGAAATCTGAACATCCTAGTCAAATCTTTGACGGGGCATTCAAAATCATTAATGTTTCGACCAAAATGTCATCAAAGAATCATCTGAGACTTGGCCACCCACCTCCGGCCAACCTTCATTATTGTTTCTAATTTTCGAAAACTACAATTTAGAACGACTGTGAAACTGACTAAATTAATTATAAACGTTTGACTGAGACACTAAATCACAATCCCTGATACCTCACTTGAAAGCTGCTTATGTGCTCTACAAGCTAGATAGTTTCAGCCAAAATTTCAAGAACCTAACCGAAAGAGGGAAGCGATTGTGAAATTGATTGAATTAGTTAGTAACTTTTGACTCAGATATTGAACCGCGATCCCTGTAACTCATTTCAAAGCTGCTTATATGCTCTACCAGATAAAATAAGGAAACCAAAATTTCCAGAACCTAATCCAAACGTCGGGGTATTTCAATTCACCGACCTTTCGGTCCGAATTTAAATTTGTTAAGTTTGTCAATTCAAGTAAGACTAAAAACATCAGCCACAAACGGCCAAAATGAAATATTCCAGTGTGTAAAGTAGGACAGAGGCTGTATTCTAAAAGTTCTATTCTAAAGTCTAAAAGAATGAACCTCGGAAACCCGTACTTTTGGAGGAACGAGAATTCAAAAGTCAATATGGTAACATGATCTTGTACATAGATCCCAATTACCAATGTTATTTAGAAAAAAACCTTTTGGATCTCAAATCCCCGGAACTATGCAAGGTTCCAAAAATATTTTTCAGATTCGTGAATCTTTTATCGCCTCGCCTTCTTACTAATTTTTATGGACATTGGAACAGTGCTAGTCAACTAAGAATTGTATGGAAAAAAAAATTTGTCCAATCTTATACTTACACACACGAGTTAAAACATCGGAATTTGATCCAATAAAATATTTGGCAGGAAATTACGACCCTTCGGTCACAACTCTCATACCCACAAGCGGTTCCGGAAAAAAAACGACAATGGAACAGAGCTAGTCAATTAAACATTACATGGAAACAAGACATTACATAAAAATGATTTGAAAAATAGTTCAGAGGTTAGCGACTTCAATGTTCGCACCCCTCACAAAATGCAAGAACGAATAACAACTTAGCTGCAAGATGACTTCGGGCTCTACAAGAGCTTCGGAGTGGTTGTGTCCTTAGCAAAGCCATTGCTTTGGTGGCGTCAACTGAACTCAATCGAACGTAGCACTGAAACACGTGTTCTTGAATTTAATAGGAACGATCAACACTAGAGCATGTCCCCGTTGGATATTTTCGGCCCGTGCCTGACCGCGGCCGTAAATATTTACCCGTGCCCGACCGGCCCGAAATTGAAGTTCAATGATAAAGCCCGGCCCGACCCGCAACATTTAAAAAAGCTCGTAGCCCGCCCATAAAAAATACCAGTTCAGCTTGTAAACCCTTGGATAGACTCAACAATTTGCTCATTCGATTTTGCACTTCAGAATTTTTTTTATTGAAATTGGTAACAGCAGGGGTCGCTTCCACTTCAGAATTCGCACAATTAAGTTTGGACAGAGTTGATGTCCCTCCTTGTCCTGATTTCCTGCTAAAAATATTCCTGCACTCATTTCGGCGTTGGTTAGCACTTAAATATTACTTTTTCAGGGCTTTTGAGCTTTGCGTCAAGAACTACAAGTTTCTTAAAAGGGAAATTTCGGAGATATTTTTTGCGTGGAATTGGCATAATTGGTATTTTCCACAGAATTGGTATAAATATTTGACCCCCATCCGTGGCATTGAGAGAATGTTTGGGTTAATTCGCTACAAATGATAAAATCATTTCAATATTTACCGCGGAATTTCATTTGACAAAAAATATTATATCAAATTGTTTAAACTGGACGAAAATAATTGACATCCTACCTAATAACCAAACAAAATAGTTGGACAAACTTCTACAAATTAGAAAGCATATTTTGCACGATTTATAACTTTTAATCGAAAAAAATTGAACACATCCACTGAAATGCAAATAATTTAGACAAATTAATTCCCAGAAATTAACAGCAAACATTCCTCCTAATGTCCAAAATAAAAATAAAATACTTTGCAGGTTATTTAATAATTGAAGGCAAAATATGTTAAAGTTCGGGATTTCATTGAATTTGCACAAGGTGTTCAATTCCCTTCGACAAATAGTATCGTTGTACTCACATGATCAAAACGAAAAACCATCGGTGATCAGCACTATGTGCCAAGTCACTAAGTGGCGAAGTGCCACAGGATGTAATATCTAAAACTAGTGACCTCAGATTGACATCAGTGGGAAAAGTAAAATTAAGTAAAATCTCCTTTCATTAAATCTAGTTAATAGGAATTTTAAGCTCTCAAATGTTACATGTTGTCCGGGAAGCCAAACATATTTATTAATCGAATAAGCCTGGTAGAATAGACTGTTGCAAAATTTAAGTTACAGCCTTTGTCATCTACTTTGTTTCAAGAGCTGCAACCTTCTTCAAAGGGAAATTTCATGAAAATAAATACAACTTACAATTAGCTGTCCGGTGACTTCAGAAATACTTGAGGGGGGTCCTGGTTGTATCCATTCCGTTGCATCGGTAGGTTCAACTAAAATTTCGAATGTAGCACTTCAGACCAGACTGAAACACGTAGTCCTTAATACTGGTGATCAACAGGTCTCTGTCTTACTCCAAATGAAAAACAAAACTGAGACTTGGAAGGCAAAGGTTGCGGAAACGTTGGGTGGAAGAGGAGTGAGTAATGTTTTGGGACACTTTTAAAATTTCCACGCGCCACACTGTGTACTCAAGAGTAGCAGAAGGGTTCACATCGCTTTTAATTCTTTAGTTTTGCAGAAACAACAACGACCTATTTTTATTACACTTCGGGATCCCTTACAAGAGTATTTTCTCATAAAGGGTAAAAACACGAATTAAAATGCAAATTTATTCCCGTCAACAAAGTCATTACTAATAAAATGAGGTAAAAAATATTTTTACATTTGTACCGATAATTTGATCAAGAACGGAGTTATATTTTATATAATTGTAGATAAAACTCCTAATAAATTATTCTGCAAAGCAACAATAAACTTTCCTACGATTTCAATTTATAGTGGTGGACGTAAAATAATTATTAGATTTCCTGTGAGTCCTGAATATAGCTCCTCACGGGTCGAGTAGTTATCCATACCGTACTCGTACTTGGAACCGTACTCGAATTGTCGGTCCAAATTCCCCCTTGACCCGGACTTGTGTCTTCAAGTACGAGTAAAAAATCCTGTACTCGGAGGACGGTATTATATTTCTTAATTTTTTACCGAACTTGGACCGTACTTACGAGTATAAAACGTTTATACCGACCGACCCGTACTTGAACTCGTACTCGAACCGTACTCGAGTATCAAGTACACCGAACAAAAAATTTTTTAGACGTTATTTTTTGTTATAGAGACATTGGCATAGAAAACAAATAGTAGATTCAACTAACAAGAATTTGTAACTGCAACTTACGAACAGTGTTTGCCATGAAAATTTTCTCCAACGAGATTAAAATGCCGATTAACAATAGGTCAAGATTTGATTCTGCCAGTCATATCGACTGGATTCTCTTCAGTCATGTCAATCTCATTCTAACCTCCATTAATTCTGCCCTATTCTGCTGTTTCATTATATTTTACGGCGATAGGTAAATACTTACAATTAGTAACTACAACAGTACTCAATTCGGAGTTGTAAAAATAACTTACGCTGCAGGTGTAACGTTTCATGCTATTCGGAGTAATTTCGAATTTAACCGCTTTTCCTTTTTTGCTTCGGAATAACAACACCTTTTTTTTGTAATCAAGGAAATATGGATGTGGACTTTGTGCTGAAGGAAATTACTCGAGTATCAAATGTAAATCCAAGTACGGGTTCAAGTACTTTTGAATTTATGTCCCGAACTCGTACTCGTGCTTTGGTTCAAGTACTTTGAACGTACTCGTACTCGCTCTGATACTCGTTAGAAATATACTCAAGTTCGAGTACAAAAACGGATACTCGACCGACGAGTACAAGTACCAATTTAAGTTGATACCGTACTCGACCCGTACTCGTACTCGAACTCGAAACTCGAGTATCTACTCGTACTCGTGAGGAACTATAGTCCTAAAAATCTCCGTTTAAGGACTCGTGTTGTCAACCTTTTATTCAGCTAGCCTGTACTAAACGATTTTTGTAAAACTAAAACAGCAGTCTCAAATACCCACTTTACATTTAGGGTTGCGGCTTTTCGAAAATGCGAAATTGAATGGAAACGAATCAGACTTACAATTAGCTGCATGGTGACTTCGGGTGCAAGAGATTTAGATGGGTCCTGTTCCTGGTCTCTCAATTTATTTGGTATGTTTTACGATCGACAGCTACTCCTTGCAGTGCTCGGACTGGGTACAGAAACCGTGTACCCGTACCCATACCCGTACCCGAATATCGGGTACTACAAAATGCTGTACCTATACCCGTACCCATACCCGAGTACCCGGGTAAATTATTTCAGTACCCGTACCCGTACCTGAAAATACAATGTAGTACCTGTACCCACAATTTACCCGTACCCGTAATGTACCCAAAACCTGTACCCGTACCCGAGTATCTATTGTGTGTACCCGGGTATTACTCGGGTACTGGAAATTTGGCCGATTTAAAATCCTCGACGACATTAGCCTGCCCAGCTGTAAAATTTTAATGTGTCAATTTTTTGACCTTCATTAAAAGTGTCCGGGATTTTGGGAATTTTACCTAGGCGTTAAAAACATCCTATTTGAATTTTTTGAAAACATTATTTAAGGCATTTTGGGATTTTTTTAATAAACACTGACGAAATTTAAATCCTACCCCAAAATAATAACTTGCTGAATGAAATGAAATGTGTACTCGCTAATTGGAATTGGGACGGATTCTTTAATACTAAGCTCTTCGTAACTTGCTTTTCAACTTGGAGAACAAGAAACAATTTTTTTCCGGTTAATCGAACTCTGTGTATAGAAAATGTTATACCGAAAAATTGAGTTAAACATAATTTTTGCAAGTCAAATATTGCGGTTTCAGGAAATAAATGTGGGAGGCAATATTGAATATTCATTTTATATTACAGCTTTATAAAACAAACATAAAAAAAGTAAACTGTCTCTCACATTTATGAAGCCCGAGACGGAGATTTTCGAAAAATGCAGGCAAAATAGGACTAAAATGCAACCCCATGGAAGTTTTGAACGCTAAGTTTAGACGTCTGTCAAGTTCTTTTAACATCAAAATTATCAAGATTAATCAAAGGGACTGAAATATAAATATTGCGTGCAAGGAATGTTATAAATATTCACCTCAATAAATACTCAAAGTGTAATAAATACCTAGAATTGAAAATGCTCAAATTGCCTGCATAAAATGCCTTGGCGTTTTCAAATGGGCAACCCTGCGTACTTGTAATCGTTAAGAAATGGATCTGCTAATAAATTTATATTTATTCCGATCTTATCTCGTAATACGTCTTCAAATAATTGTAATGTTACGCTCCCAATGAAGCTAATTAAATTGAATCCCAAGAACTTCCCTCTTGAAATTCTTCGTTGATGAGCTTCACTATTTAAGTCGATAAACAGATGATTTCACTGACTCTACGCTCTATTTCTTTATTAGATTCCTTGGATGAATTATTAGAAGCGTTAGATTGCAACTACCACGTAATCATAAATGAGACGAAGCCACTTGGCTCTGTCACTAACGCAAGTATCTGTATACTACGAAATAAGCAACTCCACGGTTGGCAGGTCTTATTGTTAGCCATAGTAATCCATCCCATCAGGAATCCTTGAAGTACCCAAAAATACTCGGGTACAGCACCCACGGGTACAGGCATTTTACAAAGTGATACCCGTACCCATTGGGTACTACCCGATTGCCACTGAGTGAGTACCCATACCCGTACCCGTACCTGTACCCACTTTATTGCCTAAAATCAAGAGTACGCGGGTATTACCCGCGTACTTGCGAGTACGCAACTTCTGTACCCGGGTAGTACCCATACCTGTACCCGTACCCATTTACCCGAGTATTACCCGTACCCAGTCCGAGCACTGACTCCTTGACTCCACATAAAAAGTAAACTGATGTTCCACGGATAAGACTTACAATTAGCTGCATGGTGACTTCGGGTGCAAGAGCTTCACAAGGGTCCTGTGTAGGTACAAGGGTCCCTACACTGGCTCGCGTGGAAAAGTAATATGAGTCTCCACGGTCAGCGTATCTTTGAGGTAAAAAGTGAAAGGGTACTTTTAATGTTTTGGGACACTTCTAAAGCGTCCATGCGTTCTACTCACGCATGACAACAGTAACTTTCAGGTTCTAGCCTTGAGTCTTCCAGAACAAGCAGTGATTATTTCTCGAGACGACGGAACTCTTGAGACGTATCTTGTCTTATGCTTCACTGAAGGCAGTTTTGCAGCTGCTTACAGAGTAGGTAATGTAGGTATAGTCCTGTGACATCAGATTGCCCTTAATTCAACTTTATATATTTAATTTCAATTTTTGGATCGATGAAGCTGATTTTGTATCTTCGGACTAAATCTTGCTCTTTTCCGGGCTTTGTCTAAACTACTGAATGCAGGGCTCGCTTGAAAGTCCAATAAACTGTATTTCCATTTCTACGATAATACGTGTAGACACTCGTTCCAAATTATATTTTTTGGTGAGATATTTGATTGACCTCTACGTTGAGAATGACCGAGGGAGAGAAACATCAAAATTCGGGAATAGACGAAATTGAAGAAAATGCACAGACAGAGATTTCTGATGATGTTGCGATGGAAGACAAGGAAGTGATAAAAATATGCGAAAGCTCTGGGGTTCCAGAAAATTTCATTGGGATTCATTTTTATCAGATGTCAACGGTCCGTTTCAATTATTGGGGCTACAAAATCCAAACATTTAAGAAAAGTTATGAATTATTTCCATACGTTGTCATCAGGACAGAAAAGTGACCCTCGAAATTAAAGAAAAGCAGTCAACTATCGAATAACTCCCCTGATAGCTACTATAGAATACTTCCTATCAGGGTTGAATTTAAAGTATTAGAATCGGAATTGGAATTAAAAATTATATAAAATTAGGTATTGGAATTCGAATCAGAATTGGAAAGTAAGTATCGCCCATGTAGCACCGTAAATTTATTTTACGTAAATTCTAGGGAATTATATGGCAAACTAAGTAGCGTAAATTGTTTTACGCCTAAATTACTTTAAAACCACGCAAATAATTCAACGGAAAAAGATAGACAAAAACTTAGCGTTAAAAGAACGATCATTTTGCGATGTAAAATTTCCGCAAAAGTTTTAACGTTGTCCTTGCGTAAACAAAATAACTGCCAGAACAACTTCAGGCAATAATATAAGCAATTGTGAATATGCGCGTTTGTCTAACAGTCCTCAATTATTCACGCAGATTTCCCGTTAAATTTTTACCCAATAAAGAATTTTGGGCCCGGTAGTTCTTTATGCACATGCGAAAAATACGTACGTACGTCTAACAAGCAAAGTCTTCCGATGTGACCTTCAGAATTAAATGAAAATTGGTGGAATTGTAGGCACTGCTAATAGTGTTCACACAAACTGCACACTTGGTGCCATCTCCTCCGGGATCGGGCAGTAGGACATCTGAAAATTTGATTTTTTTGAAAGTTTGACAGGGGGGACCCTTCCTCGCTTGAAATTTTTCATGTTAAATCCCATAAGAAAAATTCATTTTCGCAACTCGAACGAAATCCAAACCAGTAGTCTTAGTCTTAGTTTTTAATTGTCTGTTTAATCGTATTGTGCTACGTGGATTTAACTGCACTATTATCGGTAAAATTGACAGGTACTAATTCCCATTCAAATTTTAATTTATTTGCTTATGAACAGACGTGCTTGTGAAGTGTTGTGTAAAGCATGGGCAAATACAGTTCTCGTCACATCTGACGGATTGCTGCTCAAGAAGCTAAAGAAGGTCTACATTTGATTAGTTATGAACGAGAGCAAAATAATTTTGTTTCCACAAATAAAATACCAAATACTATAACTGAAAGTAACAACCAACACAGAATCCAGCACACCAATAACTACAATTTGCCTACAATCCCAATACATCTTCATGAAGACACAAGCATCGATGAACGAAACAACCAGAAGAGATTTTTGGCTAACTTGAGAAATTGGGCAATTCAAGAGCGGATACCAAATAAATCCCTGATACTTTTATTGAAGAACTTAAGGAGCAACCTCAGCATCTGGGATTTGCGTTTGGACGCTAGAACATTTTTTGGGACTCCGCGAACGTCCCAAATTTTTCCAGTAAGCCCAGGGCATTATATACATATAGGATTGAAGAAAGGGATAACTAATAAGGTGATAAGTCCGAGCACGAGTCTAATTTTGATAGATGTTAGCGTTGATGGACTTCCACTATTTAAAAGTTCTAATAGCCAGGTATGGCCGATACAATGCCGTATTGTTGAACCAGGAGCTAAACCATTCTTTGTGGGCATTTACCATGGCATGAACAAGCCAGATGATTCCAATGAGTTTTTACACAGATTTGTCGTTGAAGCTCTGGAGCTGCTGAATACAGGGGTACTCATTAAAGGTAAAAACATTGCTTTTAAAATCCGAGCTATAATTGCAGATGCCCCAGCAAGGTCATTTATTACAAACACCGTTGGACATACCGGCTACTTTGGATGCAGTAAGTGTAGCCAAAAAGGGGAGTATAAGAACAGAAGAGTAGTTTACTCTGCCCAGCAGGGAGTTCTTCGGACCGATTCGCTTGTACGGGATCTAAAATATCCAGAATTTTACAACGGAGGAAGTATTTTGGATAATATTTCGATAGGGTTCGTGTCACGAGTGACTTATGAATACCTTCATTTAGTGCTCTTGGGAGGTACCAAAAAACTTTTAAACCTGTGGGCCCATGGAAAGCATCTGAAGGGCAGGCTCAGTCGGAGTCAGATCATTGCATTATCAGATAACTTAATCCGGCGAAGAAAATTTATTACAAGCGAATTCTCAAGAAAGCCACGAACATTATCCGAACTCGCCCGTTGGAAGTGTACCGAACTCCGTTTATTTTTACTGTACGTTTCCCCTGTGATACTTAAAAAAGTCCTTGCCGATGAATATTACGATCACTTCTTATGCTTTCAAGTTGCTATTTTCATACTTTGTCATAGTGAATTAATCTTGTCATATAAGTTATTTGCCCAAACTTTAATAGAATACTTCGTAGGAGAGTTCCCCAGACTTTACGGAGAAGAAACAATCTCTTTTAATATTCATGGATTGCTTCACGTTGTTTCCGACTGTGAAATGTACGGCCCGCTGGACAATTTTAGTGCGTTTCCCTATGAAAACAAAATGGATTAAAAAGCTAGTGCGGGGAAATGCAAGACCATTACAACAAATTTTCAATAGACTCCAAGAATTTGATAATTTAATGGATAAATCAAATTGTGAAAAAACACCAGACAACTTTCCAGTCTTCAAGAGCAGAACTTCGACGCTAGTTTTTAAAACATTTACAATTGCAAATAAATTTCCAAACAACTTTTGTGTTTTAAATTCAGGAAAACTTGTAGAGATTATCTCATTTACCTGTCATAATGAGTCTACAGTAGATGTTACTGCCATGCAATTTATAGACATTCACGATTTATACACTACACCGTGTAAATCCAGTGACTTAGGGATTTTTAAATTCTCTTGTGATAAATATAAGTCTGAATTTTCCAGGGTCGAGAATTAAATGCAAATGTATGTCTCTAAATTATACAAATAATATTCTCATATCTATTCCAGTGTTGCATGCAACAAAATGAAGTATTGGGCTGTTATATTTAATGGCGAGGACGGTGAAGAGGTTGCCACGGTTCCGGAAAATTGGCTGAAAAATTCTGAGAAAGAATGTTGGTGGCCTTCGAAGTTATCTCCACCAGCAGTTACCTCCGCTATTAATAAAGCAATTAAACCAGCACAAGATTGGGATTTGTATGACATCGTAAAGAAATACGGGCCCTATGTTAACTCTCAAAAGCATTATGAGGCTGCCTTTATATCGTTATTTCTTTTTTAATTTAAACTTTTAATTCATGTAGAAACATGTCTGGAAGCTCGGCAAAAATCTAACCGGGTAGTCGAGGAAAGGTCAGGAAGCAGCGCGGAAGAATCCGACGGGAACCGCAAACGAAAGATTTCCTGTAGATTGGCCCATTTTGTGGCTCCGCCGCCAAAAAGAAGTAAAGCTTTGGAACCATCAAAATTGCGTCTAGGCCAGGTGAATTATCCACCACCACTTCTAACAAAATCGCATCCAGCGTTACGAGTTAATGCAACTCCAACTCCTAAATCACCACACCTTGAACTGCAAGCCACACCACCCGTATCGTCTACCTCCGGTAATTTATCATTTTACATAGAGTGTCGTCATTATAAATTTTCAACTGCTTACTAAAATCTTGGAAATATTTAGATAGCGGGTTTGAGAAACTAGTTCTAGCAGGAATGGCGGCTATAAAATTGAGACTATGAATTGAGAGAATGAAATATCGACTCGCCAGCGAAGTTCCTTAAGACTGCCCGTTGATTCCATAGCTGATTTGGAAGATCTTGAGGACAAAATAAAACAGGACCCAGATGTCTACGCAGAGCTGGTTAGCGTGTACAGACACTACTTTGCTAATAGAATTCGTGATTAATTAGTGTTTTACCATGCAGGCCAATTTGTTTGAATGGTGCGGAGGCAAAGACGTTCGGGATTGCACATTCAAATTGTTGCGAAAACTAATGACGGACGAGGTGGCTAGGAATTTTAACTGGAAGGGTAAAAACGATAAAAGGGCTTTTGAATCCTATGAGTTGAGCACTGTCATTTCTGGTAAAACAATATTTCACATTAATTCCTACGTATACATACATTATATTTTCTTGCATACTTAGAATGTATATTACGTTAAAAATCATTTGTTTTGCAGAATGTATAAATTTTCGGTTTGGGAAGATAGCGGGAAATGAACAGGTCATTCAGAAATCAATGAAGGATTTGTTGAAGGCAGCACAAGCGATAATAAAAGGGTACCTTCAATAGCAACTGTATAGACTTGAATTTTTTAATTATTGGTAGTTACAGAACAATCTTAATATTTGAAAGGCAATTTAATAATAATTTAATAGTAATTTTAAATTAACATTTCAGGTCGGGTAAGCAAGTTGAGATGTCTAATTTAGGAGATCCTAATTATGTGGTAGAATTAAACAATGAAACCCTTGGATTGAATTAATGTCTGGAAATTAGCCGTATGAGAAGTATTTAAGTCCTGTCGAAATTTACAATAATTATTCCTTTTAAATTCTGAGAATCGACATTTTATCTTTTTTTTAATATAAAATTACCGTTTTGTAATAATGGATTCTACTCGATGTAATTATTCGAGTTTCTACAACATTATTTTGTAGCTAGTTGAATTGTCGATTTGAAAATAATTTGATCAATACGTTAATAAAAATTGAATACAAAAACATTTGTATTTGCGTAAGTGTTACTATGCATTACTAAGTATTACGTAAGTATTTTAAGCAGCAGTGAAGTATACAATTACCAATTTAATTACGTTGAAATCATCGTTCCGACTGAACGCAAAAATCAAGTAAACCTATCAACGCATATTTCACGTTGACAGTACAACGCAAAATTTATTCAAAACCTTCAACGTCAAATTTGTGCAAATGTATTAACGTAAATCTGCCCGGACATTGCCACGTACAATTTACCTAATTGTTACTATTCTCTTACCATATTTTTCCGTAAAGTTAACGTTTTATCCACCTTACGGTGCTACGGAAAGTATCGGTATTGGTATTAGAATTTAATGATATTCCGATGAATTCCGATTCCATTTCTGACAGTGCATTATACAACCATAAAGAGCCCTTTACGATCTTTTACATACAACCTTTACCTTCTACCGTTTACACTTCTACATGGTTTTTGCGAAAATAGTTCTTTATGGTAGTAATAAAAATGGAAAGAAAGGCAGAATCATTTGTTCATGAATACTGCGACTACAATAGAAATTTAGAAATACAAAAAAATGAAAGACGTGTTACAAAGTATTCTGTGGAACAACTATGGACCGCACAAGGGACAAATGAATTAATTTGTTCACGTGGTTGAATGTTTCGGAGTTTCCGGAAATTCTCCAGCAAGTAACATTTGTAATCTTGAGCATTCCAGTACCTTAGGTTACTGTGGGAAGACATTTCTCTGCATTACGTTTAATTTAAAACTATAACCAAGGTCGACTACCGGAGGAACCCCTGCAAAGCATGTTGTTTGTTCGAATAAACAAACAATTTGGTCAACAACTGGTCAAATGACTTAAAAATGACAAAAATAACAATAAATTATAGGTTACATGTGCAGAATCGGAATTGGAATCGCAATTATTTAAAAGTATTTGAATTAATTGGTATCGGAATTCAAAATTAATTATTTGGATACATCGGAATCGGAATCTAAATTAAATTTAGGCAGGTATTGTAATTGGAATCGGAATTTTTATTTTTCCGATATTTCATCCCTGCTTCCTATTGACGAAATTTAAAGATATTTTATTAACATACATACATATCTGGGAGCCATGAAAAAAATAAGAAATTAACTTTCGAAAACCCGCCAACTTCGTTTCTTTTGACCTAAAATCTTAGAGTGCAAACAATGTAAGACGATCATATTTCATCCAATACCAGCAGTCATTGACAAAATATTGACCAGTTTTTCAGGCATTTAGGAAACATTTTGGCCAGCTACCGAATTTCCTAAAATGTATTTTATATCTTTACGGCCAATTCTATTTAAAACTTTAAATCCTGACATTTATGTTCCTCAGTCCTGCTAAGCGTTTCGGTAGATTACACTAAATTTAGGTACTGTTTGGCAAATTCCACAACCTCTAGCTGAATCGTATTCTTTCAACTCGAAAAACAACCAGATCGGGGTCCCCACTCATCCTTACTATTAAAAATGAAACGATCTGTAGGAAACATAACTTTAGGGGGCATGTAAGACGATTTAAAAAAATATTATTGCAAAAACACCCAGCAAATGTCGTCAAATGACCGACTTCCTCGGGACTCATTTGGCCATCTACCTGGGAATACAAAACGTCAAGCACTCAGGTACACGTATTTGACTGAATTCATATTGTTTGGTTAAATCTGTAAACATTTCCAAAAAATATTACCATAATTGCTGCTTACAAATTTGAAAGCATTGTCGAAAATTTTTCCAAACTATTTGGGTTGTACGACGATATCCGTCCCGAAAATCAAATGTTCCAACTCCCTTGAGAGGATAAAAATATAGTGATTTTGGCGGAACTTCTCGGGGGCTACACAAATATTTCAGGTAATGTTGCGATGGATCTGCAAGTATGCAAGTTCACTTTATTTCTATTCGAAAACGCTTCTAGTTTTTTCTACTCGTGAATGAATGTATGCAATATCAAATACGGCTCTTGCTAGTCAAAATTACGCTCTAAGGTGTTAAACAATATTAAATACATGTAACGTAATATTGCATTTACACACGTGTGGATAACGTACCCGGGTACGAGTATGGGTATGGCAATGAGATGCCCGAATATGGGTACAACTTTCGGGTACGGGTACAATGCGGGTACAGGTACATCGTTTCAGATTACAAAGCGGGTACGGGTCTGAAAAATTTGTACCCGGATACTGGGGTATGGGTACGGGTAGTGCTGTAATTTGTTCATTTTGTTTTGTTTTGTTTTCTTCGGAAATTAACAAAAGTAGAACAGTTTAAGTTTTGTTTTGTGCAACCAGTTTTGTTTAGTTTTGTTTTTTGAACAATACGGATTGTTCAAAAAACAATTCATACTGTTTATAGTTCCTCACGAGTACGAGTAGATACTCGAGTTTCGAGTTCGAGTACGAGTACGGGTCGAGTACGGTATCAACTTAAATTGGTACTTGTACTCGTCGGTCGAGTATCCGTTTTTGTACTCGAACTTGAGTATATTTCTAACGAGTATCAGAGCGAGTACGAGTACGTTCAAAGTACTTGAACCAAAGCACGAGTACGAGTTCGGGACATAAATTCAAAAGTACTTGAACCCGTACTTGGATTTACATTTGATACTCGAGTAATTTCCTTCAGCACAAAGTCCACATCCATATTTCCTTGATTACAAAAAAAAGGTGTTGTTATTCCGAAGCAAAAAAGGAAAAGCGGTTAAATTCGAAATTACTCCGAATAGCATGAAACTTTACACCTGCAGCGTAAGTTATTTTTACAACTCCGAATTGAGTACTGTTGTAGTTACTAATTGTAAGTATTTACCTATCGCCGTAAAATATAATGAAACAGCAGAATAGGGCAGAATTAATGGAGGTTAGAATGAGATTGACATGACTGAAGAGAATCCAGTCGATATGACTGGCAGAATCAAATCTTGACCTATTGTTAATCGGCATTTTAATCTCGTTGGAGAAAATTTTCATGGCAAACACTGTTCGTAAGTTGCAGTTACAAATTCTTGTTAGTTGAATCTACTATTTGTTTTCTATGCCAATGTCTCTATAACAAAAAATAACGTCTAAAAAATTTTTTGTTCGGTGTACTTGATACTCGAGTACGGTTCGAGTACGAGTTCAAGTACGGGTCGGTCGGTATAAACGTTTTATACTCGTAAGTACGGTCCAAGTTCGGTAAAAAATTAAGAAATATAATACCGTCCTCCGAGTACAGGATTTTTTACTCGTACTTGAAGACACAAGTCCGGGTCAAGGGGGAATTTGGACCGACAATTCGAGTACGGTTCCAAGTACGAGTACGGTATGGATAACTACTCGACCCGTGAGGAGCTATAATACTGTTTTGTTCTACGGATGTAGAAGACGTTAGAAATTTGTGAAACTGATGGTTACATGTTAGTTATAGAGCATCTAGTAGTTGACTGGTGTGCAGTTGGTCAGCGTACGAAGGACGTTAAAATCAAAAACACGGGCTTTAACTTATTTAGGCGGATCTGCTTTACAAGTCTACAACTATTAATTAATACAAGCATTAAGCCTTTTGTTGATAGTTTCTAATGGTGTAAGGCGTAAGGTAAATAATTACATACATCCTCAAGACTGTAATGGCCTCATATATAGACACCATATATCAACAAACGATTGTGGTGGATCTTATCTATATAGTGCTACCGATACGCATCGTTTTGGATTCGCCCGATGCCTTGATTGAATTAATAATCTGTATTGTTTTGTTTATGGCTTAGGCCTCTTTTATTTCTGTTGTCTTTCTGTCAACTCACAGTCAAACTATTTTGATAATTTTGGGAACAAAGTTCATAGTGTAGCGTCTGACTCATCCTTCAGCATTTTATTAAAAACAACAACACAAAATCAAATTTCAGCAACGGAGGTGACATTTGTCGAAATAAGTACATGTGTCGAGCAGAAATTGCTTTCGTTTATAATATCGGATGCACCCAACCATCGAATATCAGTACAGGTTATGGTCATAGCAGGTAACAATTAATTACTCCATTGACCCCATTCTAAGATACGCGGTGTTCAATAACTTTAGATTAATCTTAAACATCTATAGTGCAAAGAGTTTTTTGACCTTATGTAAGCCCAGCAGTTCAAAGCATCATTGATATATAAACATTTAAATAAAACAGAGAACTTCAATAGCTCCTAATGGTCATTATGACGTTATTTGAGTCATTATAAAGTGTATCTAAGGTCATGGGTCTACTTGTAACCCACCAAGGTCAAATTTAGATCATAGGTCTATTTGTAACCCACCAAAATCAAATTAAGGTTATGGTTACATTTTTAACCACCCTAGGTCAAATTAAGGTCATGAAAATTAATGTGACTGATCAAAACTGAGGTCATGAAACTTCTTGCAGCCCACTGAGGTCAAATTGTGGTCAAGGAACTTCTTGTGATCCACTGAGGTCAATTTGAGGCCATGAAACTTCGTATAACATACTGAGGTCAATTCAAAATCCTGGAACTTGTTATGACTTACTGAGGTCAATTTGAGGTCATGCTACTATTTGTGACTCACTTGGGCCAACTTGATGTCATGTTGCTAGGTGTGACTCACAAATGCCTACTACAGTTAATGTGACTCACTAAGGTCAATTAGATGTCATGTTATTTTTGGCCACTTTTTATAACTCGAAATCTGAAAAAGTTATTAACCGCTGTCGTGGTGGTTTGTTTGTTATACAGTCAACTCGCTCTATAACGGATATTCTGGGGACTGTCATATTTTGTCCTCTATAAAAATTGTCCCTTATAGGCTTATAACGGAATTAAATCCACGGTAAAGAAGGCAAACTTATCCAAAAAGTAACTACACATGCTTATGAAAAATTGAAAAATCACTAAAAATACATGTAGTTGGTAGATTTGTTTATTTTTGGTATGTAACCACTTTAATTCTTGATATCAAACTCCAAAAATCTGTTGAACGGTTGTTACCACTTCAATTCTTGAAATCCAGCTCCAAAAATCTTGAAAAAGAACTTGACAAATTCTTTTTTCAATACATTTTACTCTCCTATTTGCCAGATTGTATTTCAAAAATTATTCAAGGTTTTGCGTTTAGTGCTGCACATTTTAAAGTCACGTATTCCTTGATTTTAATTAGTGGTGAATAAATATTAATAAATTTATACAATATTGTCGGTTATAGTTCACATTCAATAGTGCAAAAATAAGCTTAGTATGCAGTTTTCACGTTTTATTTCCAAATTCTGGTGGAAACGACTGCACAAATACCAATTATTTTTTGAAAATCCGTTATAGAATGTGTGTACCACTCCACCGTACCTTAAAATATGTTCCCTTATAGGGAGTTTCCCTTATAAACATATCCCTTATAAGCCGAGTCTTATACATGTAGTTATATGGGCATTTTGCCGGGACCAACCAATTATGTCCCTTATAGCGAGTTTTCCCTTATAGAGTACTCCCTTATAGAGAGATTTGACTGTAGTTTTGTTTTATCTTATCGCGGTTTTGTTTTGTTCTAGTTTTGTTTTTTCGAAAACGGATTTTGTTTGTTTTGTTCAAAAAACAATAACTGAACAAAAGAACAAACAACACGCGAACAATATTACAGCACTAGGTACGGGTACAGATACCAGATTTTGTAATACCCGCACTTCGGGTACGAATACGGGTATGGGGAACCGATTTTTCGTACCAGTGCCGAGCACTGATATTTATACATCTAAATTAGGAAATATTTGCACGGCTAAACAAGAGTGGTCAAAATTATTCCGGCGAATGGATTTCACAAATAAATTTGTTCAAAACCCCTGGAATTGACACTCATTTGCCGTAAAATGTGTTTCGTTTTTAAAATTAATTAAATTAAGCCTTAACCGAAAGAATAGTGAAAATATATTTAACTTAACTTTTAGGTATATACAAAACTTTTTAGTTGCGTTGTAGTTTTGGGGCTACTTGAGGTTACTTTAGAGCCCATTTTAAAGAAATTCAATTGCTAAACAACAGAACTTTCCTACGTCCTATCGAAGACAGAATACATAATTATATATATTTAAAATAGCAAATATTTCCCCGATTAAACTAGAATTGGCAAAAATATTCCGGCGAAAATAATTGACAAATAAATTTATTGAAATTCCCAGGATGGCTGAAAATAGTAACATGACCTCAGATTGAACGCGGCCCTACCCCAATGAATGACTCTTGAGGAAAAATTACATTTAAGTGAAGGTTGGGACTCTCATCCCAGTGAATCTAATCCTGGGTGAATTTGAAGCTGACAAATGCCACATGGGGGCCTTAAGCTAAAAATACTTATTAATTAAATAATCCTAGCTTAATTTCGATATAATTAACTAAAAATAAGAATAGAATGTTGGAAACTTGATGATATAATTGTTATAGAAATTTCTTCCGAAAGATATTCTGTAGAATAATAATTCACTTCGGGTTATAACATTATTACCTCGAACAAGTAGGAGATGTTGAACTGAACCATCAGGCACTTGCTTTTACTTGCGCTTATTTCAATTTATAGTGGTGGGCGTAAAATAATTATTAATTAATTAATAATAATTAAGTCACTAAGGGGAGAAGCGCCATTTGATTTAACAGCATAAACTATTCGTTACACAATAAATACTCTAATACGTTTATGCAGAAATACTGTAATACTGTGTAACAGTAAACTAAGAATGAATTGAAAATTCCTACGGCTAATCAAAATGAGTGTACATCCACAAAATTTTAAAAAATGTTTACAAAATATTCAAATTACGCATGTACGAGTTCATGAGACATCTACCGACTCATGGAAAACACAATTTACTCTCAACGAAAAATCCGAAAGCTCAAGCTTTACTTCCCTTCTTCTATACGCACGTGTTTGCATGTGTACGTGCATGACCCGATCTTCGCAATAAACATTATTTCAGCTGCGCTCCGCCCCTATAACACAGGACTTGGCATTTAAACTAACCATTTAGTCAGGGTTGGCAAAAAACCGGCTTTTATCAATAAAGGCCAAGCCAATGGCAAGAAATGGTAACAACCGGTTTTTATTGGACAGTGGACTTATTTGGATAGTATTAATTATGACCATTTTATACCAACCTATACAACAGGTCCGGGCCGGTTAGAACTAGATTTTAACCAATAATAACCAGACCATTTGTGACCACTTGGCAACCCTGTGTTCATGCAGGGGCAATATTAGCCAAGCCGGTGGTACGTTTTGGTTAAAACCGGTTTTTATTGGATAGTGGATTTATTTGGATAATATTAATTACGGCCATTTAATACCAACCCAAGCAATTGGACCAAGCCGGTAAGAACCGGATTTTAACCAATAACTGCCAGGCCATTTCTTGCCACTTGCCAACCCTGCATTTAGTGCACATCTCCGCACATAAAATCTGCCCAAGTAATTGAGGTCACTAAGTGGCGAAGCGACACAAAGTAGTAACTATTGGTTATCCTTTAATTACTCTAAAATGTTTATGTGTAAATGTAATAAATATTTTTAAACAAGTGTACACAAATATAGTTTATAAAAAAATAGTTTATACAAACGTTTAAACTAAAAATCAATTGAAAGTTCCCGTCTAACTGAAATGAGTGTGCATTCACTAAATTTAAAAAAATTAATTAACTACCAAAAAGACTTCTTACGTTTTAGCTAATCTGATGTTGCAGAAAATTTGAATGACCTGGTGCCCTTGGTTTGGCAGCTATCGTCGTGACAGCAACCAAAGTAGGAGATACCCCGACATTCGCAATGTACATTATTTCAGCTTCGCTTCTATAAATGCAGGACTTGGCATTTAAACTAACCATTTCCTCGGTCACATTTTAGCATACATAAAATTTGTTCTGACAATTCACGGTAATTTGGGCCATAATTCGTTTATTGGTTACGGTTACACGCAAACACCCGAACGATCACAAATTACAATAGACACTTCGTTTCAACTCGCCCCTAAAAAAATGGGACACGTCATTTAAACTAACCATTTCCTCCTACACATCTTTGCACACGTAATATCTGTCCCAGTAATTGAGTGTGTGGGTCACGTTAGCCGTTCCTCAAATTGGCTCCAAATGTTTCTATGGAATTTTTTTATTACCCTTGATTCACTTTCATACAATTAAAATTAATTACATGACCTCACTTGATGGGTCGCAAATAGTAATATGACATCAGATTGACCTTAGTGAGTTGTAAGATTGAACGCAGCCCTAACCGAATGTGTGACGAAATGAATGGGGAAAATTATATTTAATTGAAGTAAAGAACTTCTATTCCAGTAAATCTAACCTGAAAGAAATTTTAAGCTCACAAATGTCACACGTTGACCGGGAATCCAAAAATATTTATTCATCAAATACGCGTAGCTAAATTTCAATATACAGTGAGCACAGTATATTTATCCTCCCCTGGGTGGCTCTACCTTCGACAATGAATAAGTTTTTACCTATTGACTTTAGGACATCGGTAATTATCTTAAAGTGTAGGTAATAATATTACCTATTTAATTCTGTATTATAATTTATTATAATATTATGCCCGCCAAATTTAAATCCACCAAAGCGTCGCACCATATAAAAATGACGCCAAAATAGTTTATCCGCCCCTGGTGTCGTGACCCCCTGGTGACCTGGGTAAATTATTTTTGAAGCTTCTGGCAATATCGATTATCCAGAAGCTAAGTGAAGTAGAAAAAATTTTGATTTGGGAGATTTTAAAAATTTTGGTGTGATCCAGGCCCCGTAAAAGGTAAGATGAGGGAATCTTCGAATTAATTATGCTTAAAAATTATTTAAATAATTTTGGTGGCCCGGAAACATCAAAATATTCTACACAATCATTGTTTTTAGTTATTCAACCTAAAAACAATCGAAAAATAAATTTTACGTTGATGCTTACCTGAATTCTGGGGCACCACCCAAGCCGTTCAACATTGAAGGGAGAACCCGCCGGCCCCCGCCTAGTTGAATCCGCCGACCGATATGCCTCAAAATTGTTCAACAGGTGCAAATAATAGTAGTCTACCATATTTTGAGCAAAAATCCAGTAACTGCGTTCATGTTCAGACACATAGCACTGCTGGACCAAAGTGGATGCAACGCTTTGCTTAAACTAACAAAAAGAATAGAATGACTTATGTCACAGGTCATGTCTGCTGAGTCATAGGTTAATATATATATTATATTGGTCATTATTTACCATTTATTAGCCAAATAAATCATATTTAACTTACCTGGGTTCCTGTAAGAAGTGGCTGATAGAAACGAATAAGACTTACAATTAGCTTCATGGTGACTTCGAGCGCAAGAGCTTGAGACGGGTCATGTTCCTCGTCTCTGAATTTCTTTGAAAAGTCAACTAAACGTTTCCAATATAAAACTGACAAATTAATGACTGGAAGGAATTTGCACTAATGGAATATTTATTTAACTTTCAAATCCGTCAAGACTCCAGTTACGAGAGTATGAACAGTAAAAAGACAACAAGAAAATCGAAATTGATAAAACAAGTACTAAATGAGTGCACAAAGAACATGAGATTGATTGTAGAAATCTCTTTGCAAGGGCAACCTTAAATTCTCAAGAACTGGACTTCTGGATATTGTTATACATTGCCGAGTAAGTTTACATTGGAGTAAATGGAAATGCGTCCTAGCGATTTTGACACATTTCAGAAAAATACTGCCAGACATTAGTAGATAACAAGCAAACATGTCATGACCTCAAAATCACCTCATTAAGTTAGAAGTGGTCCTATGACCTCAGATTACACTTCAGTAGAGGATATACGGTAGGCTACGTGTGATGAATTGTCCCATGCTCTTTAGCATGGGACAATTCACGTGGACCCTCCATACCTACAGTGTACAGCCTTTCACTTTTGATAATCCCTTAAAAATAAAGTTAATCCCCTTCACTTTTTTCCAGTGGACATTTCCACAAGCATTACGTATAGGGTCGCCCTTCACTTTTCCCTCAAAATAGAAAGGTGTACGTGATGCTCACACCGTTAACACTAATCCCAGGTTTTTTAAGGGAATGTTGCCGTACTCATTAAGTACAAAGTCCCAGACCTGGAACATTCTCGTGCTTGAAGATATTCCCTCCATCTTTCGCGAACACCCCTCATAAAAGTGCATATTTGATCCCTCAAAACTATAATCCCTCCATCTTGAAATATCCCTACAAAAAAGTGTATTTATAACCCCTCCCCTTCAAAAAAATTATTAATCCCTCCATCTAACAAAGTGAGTAATTAACCTTCCCTCCACCCCCAAAAAGGTTTTTAATACCCTCACAAAAAAAAAGTTTGTAATAACCCCTCCTCACAAAAATTTTTTTTGTAATAACCCATCATCAGATTTAAGGTTATAATTGCCACACAAGCCCTCCCCCCAGTTCTGAAAAAAATTATTGTGTAAAAATGGTCATCATGGTAAACGGACTGAGTCCATATTTATTAAGGAGATTTATTTATTTATTTATATCACTTGCAAAAATTATAGTAAGGGATAGAACCCCCCTGAAATGCAAGAAAAAGATTCAGTTAGAAGTTGAAACGCTAGGTATTGCATCGGAATATACCGCTGATGATTTCATTAGTGATATTAACACTAAGTGGCAGTGCAAATTAGCTATTCATGATATAATGCTAATGAATGAATACGATTCTGCTGTTGTGGAGAGATACCAAGAATATTTATTCCCAAATCAATCCTTTAATAATATATCACCCCCTCTTCCTGTTCCATATCTGATATTTAATGCATCAGATAAAATTACCGATAAAATAGTTGGCCGAATTGGCATGGAACCAATTACCAATTCTGACATTTCCCAATTAAAAAATGATAATGAAGGTATGTTTGTCAAACAGTTGTATGCTTACACCGAAATGATCAGAAATAGGAATACAGATCCATATGTCTGTATATTACCAGCGGGGACCGTGTTGGAGATAGCATATAACTCTTATTACATTAGTATTCCATTCTTTCTATCCCTTAAAAGAGATATAAAATATGTAGGTTGTACAGTTGATGTGAGATGTCATCCGAACCCAAAATTAAAATGTACGGACATAGACCCCCACACAATTACATTAATAGCAGATGTAGGTGCCAGAAAAATATTTTTGGTAGATGCTAATCATGAAAAACCGCTAGCATATAATGCAGCGATAAAGGCATTTAGCCAGGGTTTAAAATTAAAACATCTCAAAACTTCCCAAAAACATTCTGAATATAAAATAAGTGAACTTAAAGGAACAAAAAACTATATGGGTAATTGCGCCATTATCGCCCTTACTCATTTAAATAACTTAGCAACCATTGGCGGATCCTACCTCAATAGTTTAAAAACAAAACAGTTTGTAAAGTCAGCATCAAAAAGAATTATATTAAAACGAAGGTGTGAAATGGCTATGGAAATGGAAAATGAATGTAAAAAAATGAAAATGATGAAAAATAAAAATGATTTTATGCTTCTCAAAAAATATAATTAGTGCCCGCTTTTTTTTTTGCTTTCCGCTTAATTCTTATTGCTTAGTAGATTAGCATGTTTCTATCTCTTTCTATCCCTGACCCAAAACTTCATCAATCAATGAAATGAAGACGGGTCATGCCAAACATTTTCACATATAGTTGTGGAACAGCTTGCAATTATTTTATACCACGTCTATATTAACACATTATATGTGGGATCTCGTTTGTTTACATATAAACTAGCATGTGGTATTATATTCATTCACCCAAAATGTTTCGAATTTGCTCCATTCTTAAAAGTATATAAAAAAAAGCAGAAACGCAGAGATGAAAAGTACATACTGAACAACAAATAAATACAATCAAAGAAATCAAGCATAAATAAAAAATGAATAACGAGCAACAAGTAAACACAGAAAAAAGAAATAAAGCACATAAAAAAAATAACGAACAATAAGTAAACACAGAATG
Source organism: Allacma fusca (assembly GCA_947179485.1). NCBI lineage: Eukaryota > Metazoa > Arthropoda > Collembola > Symphypleona > Sminthuridae > Allacma > Allacma fusca. Next base: position 17,625,065 of record OX359249.1, on the reverse strand, counting down.
AAAGAAATAAAGCATAAATAAAATATTAAATAACGAACAACAAACAAACACCGAATAAAAGAAATAAAAATTAGTTACAGAATAAAAGAAATAAAGATTAGTTACAGAATAAAAGAAATAAAAATTAGTTACAGAATAAAATAAATAAAACTTAATTACAGAATAAAAGAAATAAAAATTAGTTACAGAATAAAAGAAATAAAAATTAGTTACAGAATAAAAGAAATAAAAATTAGTTACAGAATAAAAGAAATATAGACACAGTGAAATAAATAAAAAAATATTTAAATAATAAAACATAAACACAGAATAAAGGAAATGAAAAATAGTTAAAGAATAGTTAAAGAATAAAACATAAACACATAATAAAAGAAATGAAAAATAGTTAAAGAATAGTTAAAGAATAAAACATAAACACAGAATAAAAAAAATGAAAAATAGTTAAAGAATAGTTAAACAATAAAACATAAACACAGAATAAAAGAAATGAAAAATATTTAAAGAATAGTTAAAGAATAAAACATAAACACAGAATAAAAGAAATGAAAAATAGTTAAAGAATAGTTAAAGAATAAAACATAAACAGAGAATAAAATAAAAGTGTTATTTGAATGTTTCATTTCTTTTTTATTCTATATTAATGTTTTATTTCTTTCTGTTCTATATTAATGTTTTGTTATCTACCTATTTTTGATTTATTTCTGTTGAACTTAAGAATTGTACTCATTATTCCCTTTTATTCTGCTTATCTTTATTCGGTATTCCCTTTTATTCGGCTTATTTGTTATTCGGTATTCCCTTTTATTCTGCTTGTATGTTATTCAGTATTCAGTTTTATTCTGCTTATTTGTTGTTCAGTATTCAGTTTTATTCTGCTTATTTAATAGTTGTTATTTCCTTTTATTCTGTTTTTTATCAGCTTTGAATTCAAACTTTGGTTTTAAAGGACACTTCGAATTTGGAATTCTATATTTGGTTTAAAAAGAAAGGTGTTTATTTCAACTGACTCCCAAAACTCGTAAACTTCTATTTCGATGGAATCTGAAACCCGTGATCCTTCTAAGCAGCTAACAAACATTGCAGATTCACCAGTGAATTCTTATCTAAGACATGCCAAATATATGTATTCAAAAACATTCAAAGAAAATCAAAGTTGTGAAAACTGACACGATCCATTCAGAATATCCTATACAGTATTTACTGAAGATCAAAACGGGGTAACTATACGTTTATAATCAAAGTAACCAAGCAATGGTTAAACACCGCTGCATCACTATAATAATCCTCAGTGAAAACAATATGGTTCAATACAACAGCATTGATGCATATTTTGTAGCGTATAAACAAATGGTTTAACATTGTGAATATATAGCTTGGGGAATGCTTTACGAAATCTGAAGACCTGGTTCAGCGCATGTGGAGTTAGAAACCTTGGTCTATGAAGCCAACAATAGAGGAGAACGATCAACACTGACCATCGAAAAGGAAACTAACTGCATGATTTTACCCAGCTTAAAGGAGAATGTAAAAATGACGATAATAATTATTATTAGTAACAATAATATTATTAGTAATAATATTATTATTAGTAATAATATTATTAGTAGTAATAATATTATTAGTAGTAATAATATTATTAGTAGTAATAATATTATTAGTAGTAATAATATTATTAGTAGTAATAATATTATTAGTAGTAATAATATTATTAGTAGTAGTAATATTATGAATGCGGAAATTTTAGTAAACTTGCATTTTTGACATGTAGTTCTTTATAGATTCCTAAACAGGCTCAAACCTAATTATTCGTACTTTAACAAAGTTCCGGCAAACTATACAGTTGCATTTTAAAATGGTTACTGCTGTTTTTTAAAATTTACCATGCATTCTAAAAAATAGTCCCATTAAATTTCTGTAGTACTTGCAAGAAGAGATTTATTCAATCCCATAATTCGCATTATCATGCGAACTGTTGTTTAAATCCTAACCGCCCTGCAACACCCAATGGGCTTAAGCGATCATTAAAGTAATATTTGACTCCCGTTACTACAAAGGCAAGGGAAAGATATTAGTTATTCACTGTTTGATTTTTTGTGAATGCAATTTAAGTATTCGTTAAATATTGTAAGTAAACTTCTTGCATTGACGTTCTGGACCTTGCAGTTACTTTGTAAGTTTCCCTACTCCATCAGTTCTGAGTATTGACATTGTTAATGATTTGAATGATGAACTCTATGCCAACATACCACTTGATGATTTCATCTCCATTAATACAAAGGTCTTGAAAACTGTCCTAAAGGTGGATGACAGCAATAATGATATGTTTATCACTGTGTATATGAACTTCTTTGTGATAATGGAGTCTGTTCGCGCCGACCCGACCGTCGTTTAGCATGTCCCTGTAAACACCCTATTATGAGAACCCCGAGTTATTTAGCAGTAACTTGTGTGGCAATTGTACAGTGCCTTCACCAATGCGTGAGTGTGTGAGCGGTAGCTATCGAGTCCCTGTTATTAACTCTGAGTGTGATAATATCTTTAACGATGACTGTATGCAAGACCAGATTCACGAACATCAAGATACGCGATCTGTAGTACGTGAAAATAATGGTAATGAAATGTTGGGCCAAAGTCGTCAAATGGGTCATGATAGAGGGTACGTACAAATTCATTATTGATTTTTACCTACTCAGAAGGTGTAATTTGCGTAATTTAGAACTTGCAAAAATGGAAGGAAATAATGTGCACGTCTAAAAGCCACGGAGAAGTCATATATAATGATGGTTTATTTTTGTAAATAATGTAATATGAGGATTATAATACATGCGAATTTTAAAAATCATAAAACTACTTGTTCATAATGTTCAAATTTCAAATTGGGATAAAGCATATACAAATAACATGTTTTACACTGTACCCTTGTAACGGTTATATGGTAGATAGTATATATTGCACAAACTACGGACCCGATGTATTTTATTAACTGTATAACATCACAATTAAATCATTAAATTAACTCCGATACGGTTTATTTCCGAGATAAAAAACGTTATTCATTTGCATTGCATATTTAAAATATTCGATCCAGAGTGCGTACAAAGTTGTAACAAATGGTTATCATCATTTCCACTCATTGTACTACATAGAGATTCCATTAAATATACTCTTAATATCGGAGTAGAAAATTTAGTCAATATGAATGATGAGTACTGCCAACACGACTTGTATTGTGTTTCATTGCTATTTTAGATATCGAAATATTTAAATTTCGTCCACTTCATTAGGGTTCATATTTACCATTACCGTACTTACTAGTTTGGAATTAAAAGGGTATATTTATTAATGTTAACAATATTCGTGAAGCTTATAACACGGAGGTACTTATTGAAATACAGGTATTATTTATAAACGAAAGGGACTTAAATGCATGTTGTCTCTTTGTGGCGGTGGCTAAAACTGGCTGGTAAACTATTCTCAATACAAAGCGTAAAAATAAAACTAGGTGGTAAACTAGTGGAAAAACCCATGAACGTTGAACACACACCAAAAGTTTGAAAAGCGTATTCAAAATATTTTAGAAAATTGCTGTGGATTTTTGGTGCAGGAATTTACAGGTGATTATTCTTTACCGGAAAAATTAATATAAAACAAGTTATCTCAAAAACAGAGAATTTTGGTAACAGAACATGATTTACAACGTAAAATAATAAAACCGTGACTCACGTAGTCAGAACTCTAAACAATCAGACCGTGCTTTAAAACAGATACACGCTTGCATTATTTTGTATGCTTATAATTAAACAGGATACGGATGAAAATATAGTTGACACAAATTTGTTTGTATTACCTGGTCAATTATCCTTCACTCGAACTATTATGTGCACCAAAATTCAATAGTTGATTAATAATCCTGGTCAAAAAAACGTGCAACACTTATGTAAAAATAAGTTTGAAGTGTTTGCCTCCAACGAAACTTTAAAGATGTTTTTAGAAAGATGTGTTAAAATATGTGCATTGAAAATGAGTTTCACGTATGCCCAAAAACGCCTTCATTTCATTTATGTCTTCTAATTGTATTGTCCCAGCTCATTTTATATTTACTTAGGTTATGAGTCCAAAATAATTCGTTAAGTCCAACGTAGATAGACATCACTAATCGACAAATTTTTGAATGCATGTGATCAACGCGAATTTCAATTATATTACTTTCAAAGTTAGATGGTGATAAGTAATACTCGCACATACACACACCATATAGTTATCCATACATTTGTATAGATCCTTATGGTAAAGTTGAGCATAACATCACAATAAGTCTGATGCTTAAAATATAATGGATACTTTCTTCATAGATTTATTACCATTCTCAAGCTCTTAGTGACAAAACCAAGATATGGAATCTTAAATATCCATTTTATGAAAACATTGTTGAAATAGGACGATTGATCTGTTTTTCTGTGATGAAGATATCGATCCAGAGGGGGAAAGATGGTTGGGTTCGTATAGACCATCACAAACATTTTACATTCTTGTGTATGTACGTAGCTCATAGTCCATTCGGGCTAGCTGGTGCTCGAATGTACTAGTAGGTGTACATAATCTTAGCGGACATGACAATCATCCTATGGTTTATAATTTAAACCATGAATTGATTGAGAATATTTTTATAGTACCCTTTGTCAGTTAAATGTTTATAGCAGTTGCGATTAACAATATATTCACAGTCATTGACAGTTTGTGACCTTAAACATCATCACCAGGTAAGTTTCGGATATGCTAGTGGTTGACGGAGCTGAATTTATGGTTACCAAGATAGAATTTACATCTGATTTCACAGCAGCTCCTTTTGCCCAGGGAGAGAGTTTTCCTTTTCTGAACATCTGGAGCTTTTATAAAGCTATAAAATCGTAGAGATTTAGACAAATGTGAACTACCACCTATTGATTCATTTTAATCCAAACTAAATGTTAAGCATATTATACCGGGTAATTATGAACACGCAAAAGTTGATTGGGGAAAATTAGCAATTCAGAAAATGAGCGAGTATTGCAACTTTTACGGTCAGCTGAATATTTCCTTACTAGGTGATGTCTTTCAGAATTTTCAATATTTTTTGGAAAAATTGTAAATGGATCCTACGTAATTTCAAAGTTTGCTCTTGAGAACTTGACAAACTGGATTAACATTTTGTAAAGTTAAACTATAATACAGAAAGTACAATAATACACATGTGTTTTCGAAGCTTTGGTTATAGACTGATATGCAGGTACAGGGTCAGTGTGATGTTCCGATGCTAATAATAAATACAGGAAGGGTCGTTATGACACACCCCAAAAATGTGCATACGTAATATACTGTGATTCCACTGTATTATATGCAATC